>CM024762.1:12531202-12686997 GCA_014218235.1 Colocasia esculenta | reverse complement strand
TGCGCCCCCCCCCCCCTCGCCTCCCTGCCTCTGCCCTCCTCCCCCTCCCTCGCCCTCCCTACGCCCCCCTCCACCGGACCTGCATCCTCTTTCATAATTTTTAAAACAGCTCTGGTCAAACACCCAAAAACTGTTTTTCTTAATTTTAAAATTTAAACTAAAAGAGAACACATTAACTTTTAGTGCTAATTTTGATGCAAAACTTAGAACCATAGTTCAACAGACCTTAAACTAAACGATATGTAAAAGTAAAAATATTAGAAATAAATTATAAATTTAGCTTTTATGCAGAAACTTATATATAACTAGACATGTTATACTACATATGGAAAGATCGTACGTATATCACAAAACAAAATTAGATCTTTAGAACAACTTGCAATCTTTTTGCAAGTATCCAAAATTTGAAAATATACAAGTAACAATAAGATTATAGTTTTAGGGAAATTTAAAAAATGGCTCTATTTGCAAGTATCCAAAATTTGAAAATATACAAGTAACAATAAGATTATAGTTTTAGGGAAATTTAAAAAATGACTAGAAAAACTTTTAAAATAACTAACATGGGGAACTCTAAGTTTGAAATATCCATAAAGGGAGAAAGGACTTGTATTTCTAACGTAATACTAAAAATACCTTCAATTGATTTATGGTGGAATATTTTTAGTACAATCTATGTAATATAATTTTAATATATCAAAATGAAGTAAAGAAGAGAATGAATATCGTATTGGCTGAGGCGAAGCATATAAAATTAAAATTTACATCATTATAAAAGCGGAATATAGCCAAGTAAACTATACTGTTTTCAAGTACAAATGGTTTTGCACTACAGTATAGCTTCCATAATTAGTTTTCGCTCGCTATTAACTTGGCAGCAGGATCTATCGCTATTTGTGTGTAAGGACGGATGAGTATTTTCGACGAATATAAAATATTTTTCATAATTGTTTCACGAATATATATATATATATTTCGTTGTGTGTTGCAAATGAACTAATACACTCGACAAATAACTTGAAATTCGACTCGATAAAAACTCGACTCGACTCATTTATTAGATAAACGAGCCGAGCTTGAACAAAAATGTAAGCTCGATCCATAAATGGTTGAGCTTGAACAGAGATATGCTCGACTCGAATACGTTCGCGAATAACTCGTTAAGATACTCGATAATATGCTCGTTAAAATACTCGATTAGTTACTCGTTAATATACTCGAATTATATTAATTTTTTATTATAAATATAAAAATATTAATATTTATTTATTTTTTAAAAAAATTTTGTTAAGGTACGAAATACTTATGAATACTAAAATGTAAAAGATAAATATGAGAGTGTAAATACACAAATTATGAAAGGAATGGCTGTAAACGAACTAATATACTCGACAAGTAGCTCGAATTCGACTTGAGTGTTACTTGAATTTGACTCATTTAATAAGGTAAATGAGTTAAGCTTAAACAAAAATTTAAGCTCGTTTCATAAACGAGCCGTGTATGAGTAAATGCTTACTCGGCTCTTTTAAGCTCGTAAACAAGTTCATTTAATTTTTTAATTATAAAATTTTATATATAATTATTAATATTTTAAATATTATACTTAAATAATTAAATAAGTTATAACTTATGAAAGATTTTAGGGTATGACTTTGAAATAAGATAAATTTGGGTCTTATAAACAATTAATTATTTACTTATAAATTGAATTGGGCTTATATATACATATAATATAGATACATACATACATATATATATATATATATATATAACTCGTAAATTCAATTGAACTCGTTAAGTACTCGTTAAGGGCTCGAACTCGAGAGTATTTAAACGAACTAAGTTTGAACAACTATTTTCAATATTCAAAAAAGTTCGAACTCGACTCGAGCTCAATTAAAAATTAACGAACAGAACTTGAGCAGCATAATACTCAACTCGACTCATTTGCACCCCTATGTGTGGGAGTGAGAGGTCTCTTTCCCACTATTGCGCAAAGTATTGCTTGCATACAAATATATCTCAAATTTCTAAATCACACAAAACCATATGTAACAAACCCATAGATTAAAGCTGTAATATTCATCATAAAAAAGGCAAAATTTAAAAAATTTATGTGCTAAAGACTATCAGTACCTCATTTAATCAATGGAATCCTCCAAACGATCTATATACCTTTTTGCAGTCACTTCTAGCAAGATTTTGAACCAAAGTTTGATACTATCACCTGAACAATACTCAGATCTTGAGCTTCGGCATGATGCCTTAAATTACAGCTTGCAAAATCATGGACTCGATGAGAAAATAAATTCAATTATTTATAGTATTTTTTGCATATATATATTTTCTTAAAAGATTAAGTATATGAGGGATTTTCTTAAATATGTGTTTGCACGTATATCCTTTTTATGGATATAAGTTGACTTCAAAGACTCTGCCGTAACCTGCTATTACAGACGTCAAGAAGATGTTTAAAATATTTTTTCTGCTTTTACATATATACTTATACTACAAATACGGATAAAGAAATAATTGAAGGCAGCGTATTCTTTATTTTCATTACAAAAGATTGCCTTAGGATCTTGAGGGTATTTTATATTTATAAAAGAGATATACATGTAAATATAAATCTAAGAAGAATTCTTGTACAATTAATTTTTTTAAAAAGACATATTGTAACGGCCTTGGATATTTACGCCCAATAGATTTCATATCCAAGTCCGCCTCCCGCGATTAGACCGAAGTCTCGCAAGAGATATCTCATACAAGTGTCCAGTAAAAGAATATAAAAGACAACAGCAACTGTATAAGACCAAGAAAGTACATGTGTTCATACCTATATATAATAATGTACAACTGTCTCAATACATTATTACATATCTAAGAGAAAAGAGCACAATTACCTGGGGCAAACCCGAGGGAGCATAAGCTCACACCACCAAAACTAACTCTACTGCTGGTGATACAAGTCTGCCACAATACCTCCGCAAGCCACACAACGGCTAACACCTGAAAAGAGCTGTAAGGGAGTGAGCCTCAACAAGTCATTGGCTCAATAGGGACATGCCAGAAACAAAACCAAAAAATTAAAGAGACCTCCACCCCAAAAGATCTCATTGGCAACACCGATAGTCAAACCATAACATGCTCACAATAATCACGATTAACAGTAATTAAAACATAATTATATCAGCCAACACAGATCTCGGAATGTAAGAGGAACAACAGGACTAGCACAACACTACTAATCCGCTCAACAACTGAAATGCCTAGGCCACACGCCTCACAGTCAAACCATTACAACAATTAGTTGCCTAAGATATAAGCCTCACAGGCAAACCACTGCCTAGGCTACAAGCTTCACTGACAACCTACCCATGTAGGGCAACATGACTGGCATCAGCAAGCCAATCCACCACACACTGAAACCATAATCGGAAGCTTACCCAAAGAAGGGTAAAACACAACGTGCGGTCGAAGATCACACCACACGACCTCCATGAAACAAAATCTCACCTCAACACTTGAAGAGGTTGGTACCCGACGAACCACAACACAAAGCTACCCACGAAGGGTACAGGTACCTACTACCATGAGGTACCACCACAGAACCACAACCACAGTGGGGCCACCACCAAGGCACACCCCAACGGTAAAATCTCAACCAGCGAGTCACTACACACAAGCCACAACTAGTGGCAACACACGAGTCGGAAAGGAACGACGCCACCACACGGGAACGGACTACTGGTTCATGATGTCAGTATCCAACTCGGACAACACAGTACAAGAACCACATCTCAGTCTCGTAGCCACGGACTACTCAGTCCAGCTACCGCTCCACAAACACACAAAGTAAGCCAACCAACAGTGGAGACCAACCAACACCACACCTGCAGACCACACAGCTGTAAGCCCATGCCTGGCACCTTTAGAGATTCCGACCCGAGCTCCCTAAAGTGAGACACTGGAAACACAGGACTAGCTAGGGACCAGTGACGTCTACTGGTGTCCGTCCCCCAACCACGAGCGCGCTACAAGCAACTGCACACCCACAAACACAAGTCGTTGCCCCCTGTCATCTTTCCCTTAGCCGGACGTACAACTCAAACACATGAGTGAGGGTGTCCAGGAAGACGACGCAGACCTCAATGGTACACACAGTAACGGGACACGCCCTAAGAACAACGTGCCTGGCTCACACAGAACCTGGGGTACCCGACTGAAGAGGCATTTCGGAATAGGTGCCAGACCACCAAACTCGGCAAACGCACAAACCACGATATGTACTTAAACAACCTTTATTATAAACCATAATTCATCAATATCATAGTTAGCTTGTCACCGGTCACCAAGTGACCTCCAAGCCAAGCTACACCGATATATATACATGAACCACAATAACATTTAATAACCTTGCCTGTCATTGGTCATCTCATGACCTCCATAGCAATGTTAAACATAATGAACAATAACCACTTAACTTAATATAATCATAATCAAGATAAACCACTAACTAACTATACACTAACTCTTGACCCTATACATGCTTTACTATCATTAACCATCTTATTTAAAAGACAGCAAAAGACCAAGGCTAGGTTCATACTGGAACCTCACTGCCCAGCCACCGCAAGCTAACCACAAAAGCTAAAACGCAACGGACACAGACGTCGCCTTTCAAATCGCGACGACCTGTCCGGACTCAATTCAAAACCTTAACGCGACAGGGTCCAGTGTCGCGATAGAACCGCGACGGCCTGATACATCGCCTTAAAGCCAAACCGATGTAAATCGCGGTAGACATTCTCGTCGTGTTTACACCAATAGATACATGTTAACTATAATCGATAAACACACCAATCGGTACCAAGCATAAATGCGACTGACCTAATGGTCGCGTTTAAGCTAGTTGGTACAACACACCAAACAAAACCCGAAACGCGATGATGCATGGCGTCGCGTTCATACCATGAACGCAATGGTTCACCACGTCGCGTTTCAAACGTGACAGTGAGCTCAGCTCTCAGGCCGAACCCACCTTCACCACCAGAAAATCCACACATATTCGATACAAATGCTAAACTAAAGCAATAAACATGATAATCATAGCATGGAAAACCACCCATACATGCTTTCCACCATTTAATCAAATAAACAAAAGGGAAGTCTCCCTACCAGCTGAAAGAAGCCCAAAGAACGTGAAGAACATTGCAACGCCAGTGCACCCACGCTCCAAGCACCTTCCTTGCGTGGACCCCACACCGGACGAGCAACCAGAAAGCCAGAAACACCGCAGAAGCTCCACAACAGCTCCCCCTTCGCCTGGACAGAGCTCCTCTGCTCTGTCTGGGCGAAACATAGCACTTAAACCATTGTCGAAATCGTGATGTCGCCAGACGTCGCATTTAACTCTTAAACGCGACCACCTTTGTTGTCGTCAATCGAAACTCAAAGCGCCACTAAACACAAAGGCGGTTCTGTGAATCGCGACGGGAGAGACCGTCGCGTTTAAATCGCGACGACTTGCTCCGTCGCGTTCACAACCAGTGAATCAATAGACTGTTTAGGCTAGAACCTCCAACCCACAACGCCCACACAACGCACGGAAACCACAAACAAGGCCCAATGACCACCTCTTGGTCAAAAGCACCACGCACACAATCTGTTAAACTGGATCCGAACGATCGTGCTATTACACATATATATACACAAAAAACCATATTCGTATATTGTAATAAACTAGTTAAACACAAATACCATAAACAATATGTAGCAATGGAACCTTTCATGTAGTTTGACGGGACTTCATAAAATCACATCCATGCTTGTTCAGATATGCACGTAAACAAGATTTTCTAAATGTTAAATCATTCATTCAACTACTACTAAGACGTTGGACAAACATTCCATATTAGAAGTTTAAAGGATACGAATTAAAGGAAAGGATCGTATCCTGATCCTTTTCACCAAGGACAACGAAAGAATACAATTGCATCCTATCTAGATTTCCACCTTATATTGTTGAAGTCGAGATCTTCTTGGGCTGATAAAAGTCGAGACGATTTGACTTCAAAAGTTGTCTAAGATGTATATCTGAGTTAGTGGGTGAATGCGGTCGTCTCTCCAGTGAAACTTGTATCACAGTTAAGTCCAAGAGGGGGGTCTTAAGATCATGGTTAGCCATACTTTATCGCACCGTAGCGGTACAGTTGGTTCGGCATATGTCAAGACGTTTGTGAATCACGACACCGTTGATCTATTGGGATCCTAATCGATCGACTGATTTCATCTTATCCGGTCGATCGATTCATCTAGTGAGCGTCTTCAAATGTCCAACAAGCCAGAGTTTAAAATCGGTCGATTGATTTCTCTTAATCGATCAACCGATTTTTATCGGGGTGACAATTTTATATCAAGATCTCATAATCTCTTTGGTCTCCAAAGAGAGATTAAAAACGATCGATCGACTTGATATTTTTTATCAATCGATCGATACGATATGCATGGATAGATTTGGACCGTACCAAGAAAAGTCCAAGTCAACTGATACGCACAATAGAACCAACCTTACTTAGGATCGATTCTCCGATAATCAAGTTAGAAATAATAGGAGCCAAAGAGAAGTATGAGACTAAAAAGAGTTTGAGAGTGTATGGCCGATGACCACTGAGAGCTCTCTACCTTAACTGTAGCCCCAACACTACCTTTTATAACCATGGGTAGACCTTCCCTTGAGTGTAATGTCCCAACATTAATGGTTATGCCTCTCGCTCGATCGAACGCGGGGTTATCTATTGAGAAACAAATATTTATTATCAAAACATTACGCTCGTATAGTCTTTATGAGAACCCAAAGATCACATTGTTTGGGACAATTATAACCATTACTTAGATCGTGGATAGCCATGTTCTTATGCTATTATGGGATTTTAAGTGTCGTTTGATATTAAGATTGATTGAGAATAAATTGAAAATATTCTTAAAATTTTGAAGATATCATTATTCTATTCTCAATCTATTTTGATACCAAATATGATCTTAATGTGTTCATTTACTTGCACCAGAGTAGGGCCTTAGAACATCCCACACAAGATCTTTTAATGCCCTTGAAGGACATTGGCTCAAGATGCTCCTATTGCACCTGAGATAGGCCTGACTTATACACCATGGTTATTTCAAACATAGTGTACCAACATAAGTCCCTTATTCTAGGATCTTAACTTCTGTTTGATCTATCTAAATTAATCACATAAATCTTAAAAATCAGTTAATCTTTCAGCCACGGAGAATCATTTTTTTGTATGATCGTTAAATTCTCAACCCATGGATGACGCAGCCGATGAATTGTCGGTCGTCGGAATCCGTCGGCGGCATTTTAAGCCGAATTTATTCCATCAACTAAAAGGGTTATTTTTGGTAAAAAAATATTTGGTGTACACCCACATAAGAGGGTCTCTGTTGGCGTTGACCCTCCCTCCTCTCGGGTCCTTTACTTTTAGTTCCCGTGATTTTTGACTCAAACATCTTTTTAGTAGAGAAAATATATATACCTCTATAAATTTTCTAAAATCATATATATTATTAAAATTGTTACATTATATTCTATACTTTCAAAAATCGAAAAGATCATGAGCATACTTGTAATTTGAAATCTGTGAAAATATAAAAAAGTATTTTATTAACATGTGAACTTAACAGTTGAATAAGAGATAAAAGTACTCAAATATCTCTCTTGAAGAGGAGAAGAGAGAGAGAGAGATGATACAATGAAGTTGATCAAGTGAAATTGGTGTCATATATTGAGAGACTTGTAGAGAGCAGATAATATTTTATTTTTTAAGGTTAAATAGATGGAATCTGTGGTGGTGTAATCATGTTTGGGCCGGAACAAACGGGCCTCCATTAGAGAGAACTGGGAAGACGGACGCCGGTGCGGACGGGAGCCTGCAAGACCAGAAAAGGATCAGGGGGCCCGGTGAAGACGGGGAAACCCTCCGATGCCTAAGTCAGTGAAGAGCTTGCAGGCAGGGGGTTTCGGAGTATGAGAGTGTGTTCGCGTGAGAGAGGACGTACCGGTGCATGGTACTCTACCTGTGTTTTTATAGGCATTGGTGCAAGACGAACTTGCGTAACGTTGGTAGATCGTGCCTGAAAAGGCGCCTTGATGGGCGCGCATAACGGGAGGAGTTACGCGCTCAGGTGCCCGTTGGGATGCCAGGTAGTTCGTGCCTCTTGATGATGGAGCGCGTGGCCTGGGGCGGTTATAACCGCGGCGTAAGCTAGAGAACCTGCTCGGCACCCTCTGGACACACCTTCCGAGCAGGTGGCCCGCATGGGGGCTCGAACGTGCTGTTCGGTGATATCCAGGGTTGTTCCGTGCAGCAGGATTAAGATCCCTGTTTGGAAGCCACCCGCTGACGAGTTCGGCAACGCTTCGCTAAGGGTGGCTGGCGCGTGGGTCCCCTTTCCTCCGATCCGTACGGAGGCGTGGGACCGTGCGAGGAGGCCACGTCAAAAGGGAAGGCGCTGATGGGCCTTGACGCAATGGGCTTAGGTGGCAGAAAACAGCCACCACACTTGCCCCCCACGCCCTCAAGTGGCTCAGAAGCCGGAGCGCTTGTGGGCGGCGGCCTGCTCGGGTGTCACCTCCGCCATAAATGCGGTATCGTCCCCGGAGATCCGAACAGACCCGTAGCGACGCCGTTACAGAGGGGTTCGCCTCGAACATGAGGCTTTCGTGATGACCACGTGGGTCGTGTCAAACCCAGAACGCCACACGCCAGGCCCGAACGGTCACCCGCGGGTCATTCAAGAGAGGACTCGGAGTGGAGGGAAACGCCGTTTCCAGCCCCGCTTCGAATTTCGCGCCTCACCTCCTTATAAGGAAAGGGGGGGGGGAGCGAGAGCGGGGTCTTCGTCTTCGAAAGATTTTCCAGAGTCCGCTGCTTCCCAAGCCACTTGCCATCTCTTCCCTCGAGCTTTCCTCCGCTCCCGTACTTCTTCTTCTTCGTGCGTTGTGCTCCTCGCCTTCCAGTGATGGCCCAGAAGGGAAAGGAGATCGTTGAAGCCAGTGGGATGCCGCCGGTGGGAGCGAAGGCGGCGAAGTATCGGAGCTTCGAAGGTCTCCGAGAGAGTTTCCGGATAGGTGAGGAGTATGACATCGTCCTGATGCGCGAGGACGAGTCTTACCTAACCACGAGGCCGGGGTGCTTCGTGCTTTCGGTGGACCTGTTGGAGGCTGGTCTCCGGCTGCCGATGCCGGAGATCGCGAAGGAGCTACTCCGGAGCTGGAAGGTGGCGCCTATTCAGCTGACGCCCAACTCTTGGAGGACCATATTCGTTTTCTGCATCATATGCAAGAAGAGGAAGGTCGAGGCGACTGCGGAGATCTTCCGAAATCACTTCAGCTTGGCTTGCTCCCCGCAGTCCGGGATGGGGATCGTGTACGTGAAACACCGTACAAACCGGATGCGGATCAACTTCTCGCCCCGCCTGTCCAACAACAAAGGGTGGACAGGGCGCCTCTTCTTCGTAGGGCGGAGAAAGGGAGCAAACATCCCCGAGTGGGACTTCCCTGTGAGGGTGGTGGAGCCCCTGAGGAAGGCGGACATGGCCCCTTTTTTGATTCAGGGGGCAGCCGCGGCCTCCCAATCGCTGAACACGGTCGGGGTCAACCACGCCGAGGGGTACCTGACCGAGTACAAGCTTGTGAAATACAAGCTTAGCCGCGCCTGGGGTAAGTCTTCTGCTGCTCTGCTTGTTTTCTTTTCCCACATGCATGGGTTCTAACCCTTCTTCTGCTTCTTCTAGATGACGAAGAAGTAGCTGTTGGTCGAGGCCAGAAGGAGATGGCGAACTATGCCGAGACGATCCCCGTTAGCCTTTACTTAATAAGGCTAGACGAGGATGCCTCCGCGAAGGGGCCCGCGCGGAGGGCGAAGGCCGTGGCGAGAGGAGGTGCCGTGAAAGAGGCACTTGAGATGGCGGCGACTGCAGGGGCGGCTTCTCTCCCTCAACCGAAGAGGAAGGAGAAGCGCAAGGCGGCCCTGGTGGATTCGCAGGTCGGGGGTCGCACCTCCGAAGAGGAAGTGTCTAACGAGCCCCGAGCTCGTAAGAAGAAGAAGGCGATGAAGTCGATGCCACGTGTCACCGGGAGCGCCGCAGAAGTGGAGGAAGAAGAGGAGGATCTTGAGCCTCTGCTGGCTCGAGGGCCTCGCCTTCATACGAGGACGCCCGAGGAGAGGGCGTCCGTTACTCCACTTGTGGACCGTTCGGAGGCGGTCATGAAGATGTCCGCCGAGCTGGGCCTGATTATGGTCAGCGATGAATCGGACCGCTCCGGAGAGCGGGCGAAGTCGTCGGTGCACGAGACCCAAGAAGCCCTGCCCAGTGAAGGGAGCGCCGAGCAGGGTGGCGCGCCAGCCGAGGGCGCACCGCTCAGTGCCGAGGACGAGGTGGTCGTCGCGGACTCGGGGAGAGGAGTGGGAGGAATCCAAACTCTCACTCCTGCGCCAGCAGCTGATTGCGGTACTGGCGAGGCAGTTCTTCCGAGGGGGGATATTCCGCAAGGAAGTGGAGACATCCTGCCCCCCATGCCCCCTACCTCAGTGATCACCGAAGGCCGTGTAGTCGGCGAGGATGCAGCCGAGGTGATTGCTGAGGATATTGTAGTCGGCGAGAGTGCAGCCGTCCTCGAGGAGGAAAGCACTCAAGGTCCTGGAGATGCCGAGGAGGGCCGTTCAACAGCCTTTGCAGCATCCGTTACCGAAGACGGTGGGGAGGTGCGGCCGGCCACAAGGCAGGAGGCCGTTGGGGCGGATCGGGCTTCGGCTTCGACGAGTGCTGTTGCCATGACATCCAGGTCGGGCCAGTCGAAAGACCTTGTGATTGATGTCGCCCTAATCCCGTCTGCCGCTGCTGCAGCTGGAGACGAAAGTTCCAGGGACGACAATAAGCCTCTGACGGAAGTACTGCGCCGAAGACTGCCCGAGGTGCCCTCGGTGGTGGCGCTGGAGGCGACGCTTCGCCGTGTTGAAATGTCGCCAAGGAAGCTGCCGCCTAGCCCGACTGCCTCTTACCTTGATCGCCTAGCAAGGTGCCAGGACCTTCCCGCCGAGAAGACTCCGGAGATAACAACAGAAGAATACCATCCCGAGAACCAGGATGATGACGTGGTGAGCGACGTCGATCTGGAGGCTCTTGTGGATGGGATATCCACATCTCTAGGTGTTTTGAAGGCTCTGGCTGCTCGGTCCCGGAAGCAGAAATACCTGTACGAAGCGCAGTCGGCTTTCTGCAAGGACCTCACGGCGAGGCACAAGGCTCGCGAGGCGGATTTGGAGGAGGAGGTGAAGAACCTCAAGACTGCTCTCCAAGCCTCAGAGCTGAATGTCGCCGTGGCTCGGGCCGAGAAGGATGCTCTGGCCAAAGTGGTCTCAAATGCCGGGGTCCGTGCCGTGACGGATTACAAGACCGGATCCGACTATAAGGAAGAGTTGGAGCAGTATGGGGCCCGCTGCTACAGAGTAGGTCTTAACGCTGGAAGGGAGTTCGGAGAGCGTTTATCCTGGGTCGAGCGCGCCCGAGAAGCTTTCGAGGCCGCTGTTCGGGAGTGCAGGCGCCGCACCAATGATGCCCGCTTAGATGATGTGCGCTTTGCGCAATTCCAATCTGGGCGGATGCCCTCTTCAGACGAAGGTGCTGGCCCTTCCGAACAGGCTCCTTAGCTTTCTTCTGCTCCATGTCCCTCTTATACCCTCTTTTGTAACCACGTCTGGGCTTGCTTGTAAGCACAAAACTTTTTTTTGTAAATGAAATTATCTACTTCATGAGTTTCTCTATAGCTTTTCTTTCTCTATCTTCTCCCTTTTGTGGTTGTTCCTGCTCGGATCGGAATCCGCTAGCTTTATAAGCGTTGCATGGGGGGTATGCTAAACGCTTGTGTAATAATAGGAGTAGGGAGAGGAGAGGTAGGATGCTGAAAAAGGCTTTTATAAGTGATAAGCCTTAAGATTAGATACATGCCAAGTCCTGGGTATGCTTCGCCACTAGGAGTAGTTAGCTTGTACGAGCCTTTTCCGAGGACATGGGTGACCTGATAAGGTCCTTCCCATTTGATGGCAAGTTTGCCAACTGCTCTTCGGGGATCCGAAGCCGAACAACGGCGCAAGACCAAATCTCCCACATTGAACCGCCTTTCCCGAACTCGCGCATTGTAGTACTGTGCGAGTCGTTGCTGATAAGAAACGAGGCGAATGCTGGCGTCGCTTTGTCGTTCGCCAAGCATGTCCAAGTTTTCTCGAAGAGCACGGTTATTGGCGGCTTCGTCGAAGTGGGTTGTTCGAATGGTTGGAAGGGCTACTTCCAGGGGTACAACTGCTTTCGAGCCGTAGGCCAAGTGGAAAGGTGTTTCGCCTGTAGCTACCCGAGCAGTCGTTCGGTGACACCAAAGGACATTAGGGAGCTCGTCAATCCATGATCCACCTGCAGCTTCACTCTCGTGCGGATCCCGTGCAGCAGTGTTCAGTTGGCGTTTTCGACCAAACCGTTAGCCTGGGGATGAGCCACGGAGGTGAAGTGGTTGTAGATCCCGAGCTCGGCGCACTTCTGCTTGAAGAAGGTGCTGTCGAACTGCCTCCCGTTGTAGAGGTGATCACCCTTGGGACGCCAAACCTGCAGAGAAGATTCTTCCATACGAACTTCCATGCGGCTTTTTCGGTGATTGTGGCAACAGGTTCGGCCTCGATCCACTTGGTGAAGTAATCGATGGCCACGAACAGAAACTTCATCCGCCCTTGGGCCTCTGGGAAGGGACCCAAGATATCAATGCCCCATCTGGCGAAAGGGCGTGGCTCGAACAGGCTGTGAAGCTGTTCGGCAGGCTGCTTGATGAGTTCTCCGAACTTTTGGCATTCTGGACATTTCCTGACAAAGGACATGCAATCCTTCTGAAGAGAAGGCCACCAGAACCCTGCTCGGATGATGCTGCGTGCTAGCGTTCTGCCCCCCAGGTGGCTTCCGCACAGCCCCTCGTGAACTTCTTCTGTGGCCGCAAGGGCCTCCTCAGGATTGAGGCAACATAGAAGAGGTCTTGCAAGGGACCGTCGTACAGCTTGCCTTCTACGAGGGTGAAATGTTGAGAACGCATCCTGACTTTCCGAGCTTCTCCCTGTTCGGACAGAAGCTCACCCCGGAGTAAGTACGCCAAGAGAGGGTCCACCCAACTCGGAGTTGGTGGGCCCCTTTCTATGGCTGCTACATCTACCTCCGTGCTCGGTAAGGCGAGCTCTTCAATAAACACGGAGCGGGAAGGGGCGATGTCACCTGAAGATGCCAGTTTGGCCAGTGCATCAGCTCGCTCATTCTGCCCGTGGAACATGTATAACTCGAAGTATACGAGGCCCTCTGCCTGGCTCTTGACCTGTTGGAGGTATTGAGCAATGCGGGGTTCCCTCGCTCCGAACTGTCCTCCCACCTGGCTGGCAACCAATTGGGAGTCACTAAAGACTCTAAGCCGAATGGCTCCAAGGTGCTTAGCCATGCGGATACCGGACAGCAAAGCTTCGTACTCGGCTACGTTGTTGGAGGCCGGGAAGCAGAAACGGAGGGCGTATTGGAACTCTAACCCTTCCGGGGAGGTGAGGACCAAACCAGCCCCACTCCCTGTGACGCAAGAGGATTCGTCGACGTAGAGCTCCCATGGGGGTTCGTCTGCCAACGGTGGATCCTGCTCGGCCGGGAGGGTACATTCCGCCACGAAGTCTGCTAGCGCCTGCGTCTTGACCGCCGTCCTCGGTCGAAAGCTGATGTCGAACTCACCAAGGTCTATCGCCCACTTAACCAACCTGCCGGAAGCCTCCGGCCGCTGAAGAATGGATTTCAGCGGCTGATCGGTTAGAACCGTAACGGAATGGGCCTGAAAATAGGGCCTAAGCTTCCGAGCAGCCGTGACGAGAGCAAGGGCGAGTTTTTCGCTCTGGGGTACCTCCTTTCAGCTTCTTGGAGGACCCTGCTGATGTAGTATACTGGATGCTGCGCCGCTCCTACTTCTCTGATCAAGACTGCGCTGATGGAGTGTTCGGTAACTGAAAGGTACACAAACAAAGGTTCCCTGAGCACAGGCTTTGAGAGGACAGGAGGGGCTGCCAAATATGCCTTCAGCTCGGTGAAGGCAACTTTGCATTCATCAATCCACCGTACTTGCCCCCCTTGCTTTGAGGCACTTTTAGGGCCTCGGAGCAACTTGAAGAAGTTAAAACTTCTTTCCGCTGCTCGGGACATGAACCGGTTCAGTGCCGCAAGACGCCCTGTCAAACGTTGGACGTCGCGCACTGTCTTTGGACTGTTCATCTCAAGCACAGCTTGGATTTTCTCCGGGTTTGCCTCTATTCCTCTGTTTGACATGAGGAAACCGAGGAACTTGCCCGACCGGACACCAAACGCGCACTTGGCGGGGTTGAGCTTCATGTTGTACTTTCGCAGAGTTGCGAAAGTTTCCTGGAGGTCGGAAATGTGGTCAACGCTCGGAAGCGTTTTGACCAGCATGTCATCCACATAGACTTCCATGTTGCGCCCGATCTGCTGTTCGAACATCTTATTGACCAACCGCTGGTAAGTCGCGCCCGCGTTCTTTAGACCGAAAGGCATTCTGGTAAAACAGTACAAGCCTAGGTCTGTGACGAACGTCGTGGCGTCTTGATCCGGGGAATGCATACTGATCTGGTGGTAACCAGAGTAGGCATCCAAAAAGCTGAGAAGCTCGTGACCGGAAGTAGCATCCACCAGCTGGTCAATGCGCGGCAGAGGGAAGTTGTCCTTGGGCGTTGCTTTATTGAGATCTTTGTAATCCACGCACACACGCCATTTACCGTTGGCCTTGCGCACGAGGACCACGTTGGAGATCCATCTTGGGTATTGGGCTTCTCGGAGGAGCCCAACAGTTCGGCTCTTGACTACGTGATCCTGAATCACGGTCTGCCGTTCTCGGTTCACAGGTCGCCTCCTTTGCTGAACTGGTGGGACCTGGGGATCCAAACGGAGGCGATGGACCATTACCTCCGGGGGAATGCCCAGAAGCTCATCATCAGACCAGGCGAATACGTCCAAATTGGCCAGCAGGAAGGCTGTGTAGCGCTGCTGCTCGGCCTCTGTCAGCAAGGCGCGAATATATAGGACGTGTTCGGGGTCTTCGTCTACCTGGACGGGAATTAAGTCTTCAGCAGGCGTTCCTCGGCTGGAGGAAGGTTGATCGGTCGCTGGAGGGGCTGGATCTGCAAGTGGTTGCTTGTCTCTTAAGGAGAGAACATAGCAACGGCGAGACTCGCGCTGACACCCGAGCACTTCGCCAACTCCGCTCGGAGTAGGGAACTTCATCTTTTGATGGAGCGACGAAGGTACTGCTTTTATACGCCCGATCAGACCTCTGCCGAGGATGGCGTTGTATCCAGGCATGTTGTTGATGACCAAGAAGTCAACAATCTTGGTCACAACCTTGGAGCCGTCCCTAAGGTGATTGGGAGGCGAACCCTTCCCATGGGCTGGACCGAAACTCCGAAAAGCCGAACAAAGGCGAGTTACAGGGGTGAGTTGATCGGTTCTCAGGCCCATAAGGACAAAACAGTCGTAAGCCAAGACATCGGGGGCGCTTCCATTATCCACCAGAATCCGGCGCACATTACAGTGGTTGATGGTGGCCGAAATGACCAACGCATCAGTGTGTGGAGTCGTAACCCCTACAAGATCTTCGTCCGAGAAGGTTATAGCCTCCTCGGGCTGTGCGCGTGCAGGGCTGGTGGGATATGGGGCCGGCCGAGGTGCAGAGGGCCTATCTACGACATGCACTCGCCTTGCGTAGTCGCGTCGGCTTCAAGTGCTTTCGCCGCCTGCGCCGAAGCCTCCCGCGATCACGTTGATCTCCTGCCCATTGGGCTCGTTGTTGATCGGCTGCTCGGCAGTGCGCTCTCGGCGTCTGGGGCGCTCTTCATTCCGGCGCACGAACCGTCCAAGATAGCCGCGCTTGATAAGGTCTTCGATTTCGTCCTTAAGCTGGCGGCATTCGGAGGTGTCGTGGCCGTGGTCGCGATGAAAGCGACAGTACTTGTTCTGATCGCGCTTCCGGGGGTCGGAGCGCATCCTCTGTGGCCACCGAACAAATGCTTCGTTCCTGATCTCTGCTAGGATCTGTTCGGGTGCCACGGTGAGGGGGGTGTAGTTGGTGAAGGGGCGCGGCCGACGCGGAGAATCACCATTGCGTCGTCCCTTCTTCCGATCTCGGTCGGAACCGTTGTCGGAAGGCCACTTCTTCCGACTGCTCCCCTGCTCGGCCCTACTCGCTGCTAGACTCTCCTCGCAAGCCGCGTGGCGCTGTGCGATGGAGAGCAGCTCGGCGAGGGTAGCGGGTTGCTGAGCCGAGGGTTCTGCATCTGCAAAAATCCATCGCGAGTGCCCTGAATAAGGCACTGGTTGCCAGAGGGACGTCCAGGCGCGAGATGCGAAGCGCCTCTGTTCGGAACCTCTTGACGAAGTCCCAGAGTGCCTCGCCTTCTTCTGGCGCACGGCCAGGAGAGAAGCCGCCGTCGCGGCTGCGACCTTCCGCCAAGGAAGTTGTCCCGGAAGGACTTCTTCAGTTGGCGGAAGGAGGTGATGGAGCCCGCAGGGAGGGTTCGAACCAGGCCCTGGCGGTCTCCTTGAGAGTTGCAGGGAAGGCCCTGCACTTGGCCGCATCTGATGCTCCGTGGAACACCATGTGCGACTCGAAGCAGGATGTGGTCGGCCGGGTCAGTAGTGCCGTCATAGGGCGCGATGGTGGGCAGGGGGAGCTTGGAAGGGACCTGAGCTTCCAGGATCTCCCTGCTGAAAGGGGAGCGGAAGTCCAAGTCGTCTTCCGCTGGAGCTTTCCCCTTCGCACGCTGAACCATCGCGTCCACGCGGCTCTCGAGGTCGACCACACGTCGCAGGCGCCTGGCGAGTTCCTGTTCGGAGTTGGCGGGACCCCCTCGTCCGGACGCGTGGGAGTTGCCTCCCACGACCGATTGTGGCGGACGGGGGGAGGCGACAGAGCGACGGGGCGAACGCCCATGGCGTTCCGGCGCTCGCTCCTCGGACGGGGCTCGATGTGATCGTCGCAGCGAGTCCGCCTGCTGCTCCTGGGGCGCAGGGAGGACGCGAGAGCGCCGATGCGACGACTCCGCCTGCCGCTCTCGCGACAGAGGAACTGCCGGGGCCGGTGGTCCAGCCAACTGGGCCTGCAGGGCGAGGCAGACACCTGTCAACTGCTGCATTTGCCCTCGAAGTTCTGCCACCTCGAGGGCTGTTGCCGGCACGGCGGCAACTGGTACGGGGACGTCGTTGGTAACGTCGGGAGGGGCGATGGCGACGTCCACGGGGGGGGGGATCGCCGGCGAGAGTCCCCTCGTGACTGACGAGATCTCGTCGCCCTACTCCCCACATTCTGGTATGAGGATCGTCCGCGAGCCATGGCTACGTCGTTCCCACAGACGGCGCCAAATGTGGTGGTGTAATCCTGTTTGGGCCGGAACCAAACGGGCCTCCACTAGAAAGAACTGGGAAGACGGACGCCGGTGCGGACGGGAGCCTGCAAGACCAGAAATGGATCAGGGGGCCCGGTGAAGACCGGGGAAACCCTCCGATGCCTAAGTCAGTGAAGAGCTTGCAAGGCAGGGGGTTTCGGAGTATGAGAGTGTGTTCGCGTGAGAGAGGACGTACCGGTGCATGGTACTGTACCTGTGTTTTTATAGGCGTTGGTGCCAAGACGAACGTGCGTAACGTTGGTAGATCGTGCCTGAAAAGGCGCCTTGATGGGCGTGCATAACGGGAGGAGTTACGCGCTCAGGTGCCCGTTGGGATGCCAGGCAGTTCGTGCCTCTTGATGATGGAGCGCGTGGCCTGGGGCGGTTATAACCGCGGCGTAAGCCAGAGAACCTGCTCGGCACCCTCTGGACACACCTTCCGAGCAGGTGACCCTCATGGGGGCTCGAACGTGCTGTTCGGTGATATCCAGGGTTGTTCCGCGCAGCAGGATTAAGATCCCTGTTCGGAAGCCACCCGCTGACGAGTTCGGCAACGCTTCGCTAAGGGTGGCTGGCGCATGGGTCCCCTTTCCTCCGATCCGTACGGAGACGTGGGACCGTGCGAGGAGGCCACGTCAAAAGGGAAGGCGCTGATGGGCCTTGACGCAATGGGCTTAGGTGGCAGAAAACAGCCACCACAGAATCAAATCATAATAATGTAAATGATAGATATATGATTATAGTATATAATATACAGATTTCAAGTGTACATATTTGAATATGAAATAATCTAGGATACATATGTATTTTTTTCTTTTTTATATTGGATTTACTTTTCTTGTCAAATAAATTACATTTTAAAGAGAGTAACAAAGATGATGTGAATTGTCCTCTAAATAATTTTATTAGTTAAAAAAAGGAGACAAAAAAAGATCTTATTAAATTTTTAATTAATAGAGTTATTTGAGAGACAATTCATGCCACAAAGAGGACAGTAAACATTTCTCAAATAAATTATGTGCTCAAGAAATTAATAGTACATATATATAAATAAAATGGATAGTACGTACATATGTGTATGTACTTTTTGACAATGTGCATACATGTACAATTACAACCTGAAATGGGTACACATGTAAAAAAATCCCTATATATTTTCAAGGAATGCCGAGTTCCGAAACCGAACGTTAGAAAGACCGAGCAGGAGGAGAACCAGGAAGAAAGAAGGAACACCGCCGTCGCACCCGCGGAGAAGGAGCTGCCGTCGCCGGTCGTTTCCCCTTCTCCTTCCCTCCTCGGAAACCCACCCCGGACTGGAAATCTGCCATCCGCCTCACGCACCATCTAGATTGGAGCTCTTTATTGGTCGGTCGATGGCGGAAGCGCAGGGCCCAGCGCCGCGGAGCCGCCAGCGTGGGCCACCTCTTCCGCCGCCGACGCACTTCTCCTGCTCCCCGTCTGCTGGCCGGAGGGGGCTGCAGTCCCGCCTCCACAACTTCTCCTTCCCGTCTATGAGCTGGGGCAGCCAGCGCCTCCTCCGATGCGTGAAGCTCGAGCCCCTGGGCGGCTCTCGCTCTCCAGGCCCCAGATCGGCGGCCGAGGCCGATGACCGCAGCAAGATGCGGCGGATGGGGGTGCCCCCCTCGCCGGCGGCGCCAAGGGTGCGGGACGGTGTACAACGTAGGGTGGATGAGCAACAGGGGGAGGGGGTTGAAGGAGAGGACGGAGAGGTCGAGCCGTTGGTTAAGTTCAGGGACTCGGTGATGACGGAGTCCCAGAAGGCCGCCCAGAGGACCCCACTTCCCTCGCCGCTGGGAGCGCCGCCGACAGACTTTGAGGGGGTTAAGGAGCAGTCCGGCCTGCCTCCACTGGCCTCCGTGGCGGAGGTGTCGAGGCCGTGGAATCTGAGGCTGAGGAGGGCGGCGTGCAACGCGCCTGAGGCGGCGGTGGCGGCGATGGAGAACGTATTGGACAAGGCTCCGAACAACCCGAACCACGGGGCGCTCTCAAAGGAGAGGGAAGACTCGACAGCGGCGACCTTTCCAGGTCGGACGCGGAGTTCGGAGGTGCGGTCGGAGAGGCCCAAGTTCTCGTCGATGCTGTCCAAGGACGATATCGCGGAGGACTTCTTCGTGATGACCGGGTCCAAGCCGCCAAGGCTCCCCAAGAAGAGGCCTAGGAACGTGCAGAAGCAAATAGAGGTGAGGCGACCCTCCCCACTCATAACAACGTCTCTTCGCTTTACTGTGATCAGTACCCTTCCGCTCTGTTCTCTCCCGATCTATGTTCGACTGTGTGCTCAATCCGGCTTGATGAAACATCTTAAATCTTGTTCCCAAATTTTAAAAAGCTTTTTTTTTTCAACATATCCTTCTCTCTGACAGCGACCATTCTTCTTTTGTTTCGATTTCTGATTTCTTGGGTCATCGATTTCTCCTCCAAATGTGTCCTCTTGTTAATGTGGTTGCTGTTTATTTTTCTTGTTCCAGATGCTCTACCCGGGTTTCTACTTGTGTGAAGTCACGCCGGAATTGTATAAGATTCCGTAAGGTAAGCGAATTCCATCGCCAAATCTCGTTATCCGCCGTGCTTTCTTGTTGTGATGATGCTGATCGGGATCTTTCCTCCGTCCTCTTTTCCTCTCATCACAGAGAAGCCGGTGCACAGAAGATTTGTTTCTTCTTTCATCTTATCTACGTGGGATGGTTTCCAGAAGATTTATCAGGTTATCCGTGCCAGTGATGACTTGTGAATCGCAGGACCAAAAACGTGGTTGTGATATGGTAATTCTGTAACGATCTGTAAATTGCAGCACAAAAAACAGAGAATTTTAAAGGAATTCCTCATACATTTCATGCAACTGATCCTTGGTCTTTTCGGTTGTCTCGCTTGTCACATTGTTCTCCACTTGGTACCAGCTGGAGAGATTGTAGCATGTATATCTCACAAATCTTGAAGAGCTGGAGAAAAGGAAGTGTTAGAGATTCAATTTTTTTCCCGATTGATATTTTGTGGATCACCTGTCCTGTGCCATGTGCTTGACAAACGTTGGATGCTTAATTGGGAATCCATGATGCTTCTTTGTGTTGATTGGTGAGTTGATGGTCAAGAATTGTGGAAATGGGTGCATTCTCTCTTAGATCACATAAATCCTGTTATCTGCTTTTGGATTCTCATTCACACACAGTCAAATGTAAGTACAATTTGGTTTTTGAAAATAAATGAATTGTATTAGTGATCATGATCTTCATGGTTAGAACTGGATAACTAGTGATTCTGTGTAGTTCCTTCTTCTTAGTGCACCTTCAGGAAAGAATAGTGAGAATGCACTCTCATCATGAGTTGGGCCTTCTTCTACATTGGGGTTCAAGGGCATGATCATCTAATACTTGTGGGTATTTCTCACCTCTATATGTAAATGTTTTACTGAACAGCAATGAATTTCTGATCACCAAGGTTGTGGATTGTGTATTTTTTCCCAATGCCATTGCAATTGTCGGATTAGTCTGCTGTTGCTTACTCTAACTGAAAAGCTATTCAGATAGATGACTCACAGGATGAGCACCTAGCTTTGCTGGAGGTGGCAATCAGCTAGTCCATGGATTCTTGTATAAAAGCACATGCAGGGTCACATTTATTAAATTGTTGAATTCCAATAGCATTTATTGTCTTAACAATTTAGGTATGCTCATCAAGATGATTCCCTAGTTTAACTACTCTTGAGTTTTTCAGAATGGTCAGCAAGTTTAGCCAAAATATGTCCTAGTAAAAGAGCTAGGGGAAGGCCTAAAATGAGATGGTACGATGTTATTAAGAAGGACTTGGACTTCTTGAGTTTAAACATGACTATAGCACTTGATAGAAATCTTTGGCGGAAAAGGATTCATGTAGCCGACCCCAAATAATGGGATAAGGCTCTGATGATGATGATGATGATGATGATTTTTCTGGAATGTTATTCATTTTGGACGTTATTCTTTAGTGCGGCCGGGCATTGGACACATCCCGCCGCTAGGCACAAAGCATTTCTCTTTAAAATGCCATGACCTAGTATTCTGTCGGACTTTATTTTTGCTGCCTTCTTACTTTAATATCGCTGGGTTGGAGGATCAAATTTATTGAATGTGATCCGCAGTTTGCATGAAGGTGTCCGATCAAGATTCTTTTTTCTCAAATTGCTAGCCATGCAACAGTTGATGACCATGCTAAAAAGTGACTAGCTGGTAGCAATTTGGAACTTAGGAGGTGGAAAAACTGGAGCTGTTATGTGAATTTTAAAGCTAGCTAGTTGTCTTTTTCTGATGCCAACACCCTTTGCCAGTGCAAGCAGATGAAGTTGAAGAACAAGGAGAGATTCCTGTTAAGGATCAGTGTAAGAGTGATACCTAGGTGTGCTGAACAGCCATCTATAATGGCTTTGTTCGTTCCCAGGATTGTGTAAGACCCATGTAATTATCTGGTGTATCATTTGATTCCACAAGGTAGTCACATTGTTTTGATCCTGTTTGGACTATGATGCAAAAAAGTATCATTTATTAGGTCATTGAAGGGTTCTTGTGAGGCTAACTGTGATTATGATGTCACTAAAGCTAAGGTGGTGTGTTTGTTGATAAATTTGGGGTCCATGTTCATATTATGGGTCTTTGGTGTGCCCTAAACTGCTGTAAGGGGGTGTTTTTCTCTATGTTTAGAGTGTCATGATGTCATTTTATAAGGTGTTTCTGTCTCAGGGAAAAAAAAAATTCTACGGGGCAGGTGGGTACATGGGTGGGGCCCATTTTGGCCACCCTAAGATGTGCAGAAATTGTTGTATCTTCTATTTTATCCGTCTCAGATACATATAGATGGGTCCGTTATGATCCACATCAATATACGTGTCCGGGGTAGGCAAATGCCACTCTAGAGCATGGTTTGACGGATCGGATCGAATCTGTCTGATTCGGGTTAATCGGAGTGTATCACGGGATTCTTGATTCGTCTGATGCCCATGTGATTCATATCGATTCCATCGATTCTCATGTGAATTGATCCGATTCTCTTGAATCGGAACGAATCAGAAAAAATAAAATCAATTCAAGATGGGTCGGCGATGCGTCGAACCTTGCTCTAGAGCATGTAAAGAGTCTCTCTTTTTTCCTTGGTATTTTAGAGTGGCAAAAGTTGTGGTACTCCCCACGTGGTAACAAGTGATTCCTTGTTGAGAAAGATTTGGTGTTCGACGGGCGAAATGTCCAGTCCCTTAACTGTAGATTCAAGAGGATAGATCTCGTTATCAATAAAATCTACACATATTTATATATGCAGATACAAAGCGTCAAAATATTTTACCCCATCACTAAATATTTCTCTTCGTTTGGGTGTTTTTGTGGGTTTATTGCACGGCCGAACAACTCACTCTGCAAGGCTGCCATCGTCTGCTGAAACTTTAAAATTGGCAACATTGTTGCTGCTACCGTCACTTGTTACTGTAGCCATGTCAGCCCCACAACGTCATGTTCCCTCTCTTTTTAAGAATGGAAATTGGTACACTAAGATGGCATTTGATAATACTTATTTAAAATATCTAATGTCTAATTTTTTTATGTATTTCTATATATATATATATATTGACCATGGTTGAATAATAGCGATTTGGCCAAAAAATATTGATTTTTGACCAAGAGATATCAACTTTTGAGTAAAAGTTACTGACTTTGATTAACAAATTATTAGTTTTGGCTGAAAGAAGAATTGACTACTTTTGATCAAGAATTATTGATTTTTAGGCTTTTAGCTGCGAAACACTAACTTGGGCCAAAAAACAAAAGTATTAAAGTTTAACCGAGGAATATTGATTTTTAGATGAGAAATATTGACGGCAAGATCACATATATGGATGAGATCATGTATTGAGTCTCACACCAAAATATATATGTATCTAGAGGACCTCGGTTAGGTCGATCGGTTAGAACTTTCGCTTAAAAATAGGAGGTCTCGAGTTCGATTTTTTAGGGGAGGGTTTATCTAATTTATTTGCAATCTTCGAGGTGTGTAGGTTCAGAATTTTTTCGGTTAAGTGGGGTAAGAGTAATACAGGTACACGGAAAATAAGGGCTGCCAAGTCATGATCTTGGAGTCCACGAACACCAATCTCATAGTCCACAAAATCACACGGGACGAGGGTTTCTCGTTATCAAAAAAATATACATATATCTATCACAATACTTCAAGAAATCTTTCTCTTAAAAAAGAAGACAAATGCTTAATACTAAATTAAAATGCTCAGTCAAATATTATTCACTCTAATAAATAAGTGTAGGTCTCACTATCATAACCCGTGTTTATACAGCGAAACCAATTAAGTCATTGTTTCAGCCTCGTCGATTGACACAGCTACTAAATGATTCCACACTAACTTTTGACCACCACCATTTGTTATAATCTATGACGACAACTTTAGAACACCACAACGATATTTCTGACTAAAGAAAAGCCAGGTTATTAAATGTTTTGATTTGGACCCCGTGGCACACTTTGAATGTTTCTCTGTGTACTGAAAACCATTTTTCTCAGGGTGAGAAAATATAAAGACATCGAACCCACTTCCTAGTATAAACAAACGTTTGACCAAGACTGATTCCAATGACTTACCTCAAGTTTATTTATTTATTTATATATATATATAGAGAAATATTATGGTGCGACATGGTCTTTTAATACGATCCCGCCGTAGTATAGCACAGATGAAATCCAACGGTGAAGTGCTACAGTAGATCCGTGCTCGGTGTTCGAGTGCTCGGCGGTGTTCGATACTGCTCGATGAATATAAGCAGACCGTTAGATTAAAATCCAACGGTCCGCACTGATGATATGGCAAGGGCCGTACTCAAAAACTCCGCCGTATCATAGTATATATATATATATATATATATATATATATATATATATATATATAGATGCCTAAACTAGTACTGCTAGATAAGAAAACGATCCAAGTCAATGAAGAACTCGGATTCTGACTCTGCTTGGAAGCCGTTTCCATTTGCATAAGTACTCTTAATTCCACGCTCACACAGAGAAAGAAAGAGAGAGATGTGCGCCATTCAAATGCATTTGGAGGTATACTTCTCTGTTGGCTATGTATTTATGAGACACTATTCTAGCCTAATGAAATGAAAGATAAAATATATATATTTTTAAGAAAGTGCAATATCAAGATATATATTTGTATGCAGATTGACTCTGCAAATGGCTTGAAATATGTGAGGGGTTGCTAGTTGGCAGATTTTTCTTCAATACTAGCAGCAGAATTAACTATTCAAATATTTACAGGTCCTTCCTAATTTTTTTTCTAATGGGCAAAGTTAAATTCTCTTCTTCTTCTTCTTTTTACAAGTTAAAGGAGCTTAGAGTTTCATTTACTAGATAAAGCCAATTACATAAGATATTACATGGGAGAACACTCCCTATTCCAACAGAAAAACACTCAAAACATAACAAGTCACATAAGAGCTCATCTAAGGTCGGATAGATATATAACCCTTACAAATAGAACATACTATTGCATACCAAGATACAAGATTTAATGTCTTTGAACAAAATCCTAACAATGTCAAAGAGAAATCGCGATGAGAGTTGTCACTGGAGGAGATGGACTGCATTATGTTAATGTAACAAATCAAAGAAGATAGTTCAAAAAACTCACATCTCAAAAAAAATGTGCAGTATATATCCAAATCACGAGCTACATCTAAAACTCCACGGTCCTACATTAAGGGTCTCTAGAAGACGAACTTGTACGTCGGAGACTCGTCGGCACGTGGGCAAGCCAGAGAAGGAGGGTTTTGAAATTGACAGGATCAGAAACCGCAAACAACAAAAGGATGGGACTATTATCTCCTCAAAGCAAAATTGGGGATCATAATCAAATTTTGGAGATATTTTTACTATCTTCGATCGACTCAAATTTAAATATATTTTAAAAATATCTTCTTTCTATTCTCCGGTCAATCCAAATATCAAATATGTTCAAAGAGATTAAAGTAGAGAAACGATCTCGAAACTGAGAAAGATTGAAGTGTACAGAACTTCAAAGGGATTAGAGTTTGGTGAAGTCGTAGGAAATGAGATTGAGGTCAGCTGCAGGTTGAGGCGTGGTGGAAAGAGTAGACCAGCCGAAGGGGGAGCACGATGGAGGTTGGCGGCAGCGTTATGGCGTGGTGGACTGGGGGTTAAAGAGGACAACCAGAGGAAGCAGAAGAGCTTGGGATGGATTGCTCCGGGTAGGGCTGTCAAATGGGTCTAATATGATTATGCCCGATTAAGACCCAATAGTGTTAAGTAAGGTATATACCCATACCCTATAACTTTTCACAAGAATATATCCATACCCATGTTTTGATTATTTTTAAAGAATGGACATGGGTCTCAAACTTAAACCTATAATGATAACTTTTATTTTTTATAGAATTTTTAATCCCGATTGTGCATATAGAATATCAAGATGATATATCTAGATTTTGAAGATTATTTCGGATCCCAACTATCTAGATAATTTTCAGATTCAATTTTAGATCCAGGTCGATCTGTTGTATTGTAATGTGTTGTTTTTCTTAAATATACTAAAAAATTTTAGAAAAATAAAAAAAATCAACTAGGTTATATTAACAACATACAAATTCTAGTTAAACATGATATTCTAAAAAATCTTTAAAATTAAAATACACTCAACAACAACATTTTGAAACCCAATCTGGATCCATATCCTATCTATAATTTATAAATTACTTCTTTAAATATAATAAAATTTTTTGAAAAAAATTAAAAATCAAATACATAAAACACAACGTTTTGATCGCCTGGGACGCCCTGAGGGGGAGGACGGAGGGGCAGCGCCGTCGTCGTCGGCCCACTTGATCGGCGAGGTGCTCTGGCCCGACCGGGGCTCCGTCGACGAGGCCCTCCGTGGCGCTCGCCCGGCCGCCTCTCTCGCCTTGTCTCCGACTACTTCGACAGCAGCGAGCGCACCTCTCGCCTCTGCCTCCGCCTTCACCGCTGCGTCGACCGTGCCCGCTCCATCTACTCCTACCTCTCGTCGCCACCGCTGCCACCACCCCCCCTCCTCACCCTTGTCATCTTCCTCGATCTCGCAGAACCACCACCATCACCACAAGCGCTACACTGTCTAGATGGCAAACTCGGATTAATCAAGCTCTGTGTCCTGATGGTAGAACAGACATATGGTAGAGTTGAGGGGAGAAGGTGCGTGGATTAGGAATAGAGCAGCACTTGTGTGCTAGCTGCAACGGCAGAACGGGGGAGCGGTGGATGCGTCGGGGGCGCGAGCATGTTCCGGATCTTGAGGAAGCTGCCCTCTTCCAGCACAATCTGCACAGGCAGGAACCCTAGCCGTTGGCCACCGCCATCAACATCTTCCTTATCTCTGACCGGAACTCCTCCAGGTCCACTGACCCGCTGCCGTCGTGGTCAACTGGGAGAAGAGGGAGCTGTACAGCCGCAGAGCTTGTCGCGGCTGGGTTTCACCTCGTCGAAACCGAAGTGGGTCTCAAGGACCCTGAGGCTCTGGAGTTCTCTGGCCATCTCGGAGTAGGAGAGGAGGCCGTCGCCGCTGGTGTCAAGGCTGGCGAACCGGTCGTCGACGGTGCTGTTGAAGATCTGCTCGTCCTCGACGAAGCTGTGGATGGTGGCGCCATCCAGCAGTTCCACGCTCATCTTGGCGCCGTCCAGCAGCAACATTGCCGGCGATGTGAGGTGAAATTGGAAGAGAAAGGGGCAGCGGCGAGCCCTACATCCCTAGAATTGGGATTGTTTCAAACCCTTTAACGCACCAATAGAGAGACCGTATCAGACCCATTAAATAAATATAATAAAAAAGATGGATCTAGACCCATCCATATATTTAATATCGGGTAAACACGGTTCACTTTACCCAGTTTTATTTACTGGTTCAGTTCGGATTTGGGCAAATGGGTCTCATTGACAGCTCTAGCTCCGGGAATGGGTGGCCGGGCACCGGGAGAAGGCCGCGGAGGGCGGCGAAGAACCCACCTACATAGACGAATTTAGAGTAGGACCAGTGAAGTCACGTGATCCCACTGAAATTTTAAAATTTTATTGATGAATCTAAAAATTTTCATTAAATTATTTTGGTTAAAAAAATTTTAAAAGGAGTGACCCCTCTGAAAATTTTTTTAAATCCGTCTATGCCCACCTAGAATAGGACTACCCAAGGTGACAGATCCCTCTGGCAATCGTCGGAGGAGAAGACGTGAGAACCTAGCTAGGTCTGCAGAGACAGAGAGTAGGTGGGAGCAGGACATGGTTGGTGAGAGAAAGGTCTGGTGCAAAGTTAAATTCTCTTAATTTTTTTCACAAATTTTCTCTCGAGATAGAAGACTTTCGCGCATAATTTTTCTCATTTTGAAGACTGCAAGATTTAAATTTTAGCAGACATCCAACTCCCATTTTTATCTAACAATAGGTAGGAAGATCTCAATTTGAATTCTTAATTAAAGAGTTTATCTCACTCATATTTACTTCTTGAGGGATCTGTGAGCTCACAGTTTGGTCTTGTTCGAGGGCCTCTTAGTTAAATAGTTAACTTTAAGTTATCCGAAAATGTACTCAATTTGATAGGCGTAAAAAATTGATCCAGGACAAATTAGATTAGAAATGAGCAAACTCTTTTTTTAATTAAAGGGCGTGAGTCAACTCATTTTATTAATATCATAAAGCTGAAAATAGAGGGTTAAAGTCCTGTACAATTGTTGGCATAGGCTAATCAAGAGACCATAACAAGGATAGAATCTAAAATAAAGAACAACATAGAGAATGGAACTTTTGACCCAAAAGGGCAATTTTTAGAACTCCATAAATAATCGATTTTAGGAGAATGTACGTCGAACAACACTCGAGAACGAAAGTTCGGGCTTTGCCAACAATGCTCAATATCATCATCATTTATCTCTTTGTCAAACATCTCAAATCCTAATTTTGCTCTAGGTATTAATATTTTCTCCAATTTAAAAAACTCTGCGGCCGAACTATGCATGATTTGCCTAGCTTTCATATTTTCTTGTGTTACTGGAGCTGAGAAGGATACAACAAGTGAGGAAGGGGTTAGGAGCAATGGATTAGGAGAACGAACACGTGGAATCAATAAATAGATTATGACATTCCTTTATCAATTGGGACGTGTTGTAAATTTTTTATTATCGAATGATGAAGTGACCGTGATAGTGGAGGAATGATGGGCAAAGTATTTCTCTACAAAAATATGGGTTAGAGAGTTAACACAATCTCTCTATTTCTTACTAAAGTGCTAATTCAAAAATAAGTTTGTTATTGTTATAGTAACATAGTTCGGCTACAACTGAGGTGACCGTTGAGGCGCTTCTCGTCGGACGGAGCCGAGACGACCGAGCCGATGAATCCTTTTGAGGCGCGCTTGGCCGATGTGCGAAGCTGCTCCCGACCTTCCGACCTGACCTGCAAAGCCCGCCCACTCGGCGGGGAGACACTCCGATGCTCAAGTCAGTCGCTAGCCGAGCAGAATGGCGTAGCATGGGGGAGAACAGCGTACCTTGGCCTGTGGAGTGTCTACCCTTTATATAGTGTTAGGACACGTACGTGTGAGCTAGACGAGCGTCAATCTCGCCGGGAGTTACCGAGATTCCCGCCGGATGGATGCCGTTACTTCTATCGAGTGACGATGATCGTGGTTGCCACCTGTAGCTTGATTACTGAGATCGTGGCCTTAATGGCCGTGACTTGCGGTTCCGTGATCTCAGTCATCGCCCTATTCGCCCGTTGACCGTGTGGGCTGTGATGGGGCACATGAGAGGGTCGAGCTCCAGGTCGGCTAGACCCAAGCTTTCGATGACCCGAGGTGCAAAAGGGTGAGCTCCCTTGTGGTCGGATTTGCGAGGCCACCTGGGCAGAGCTGTAGACAGGCCTGCCTGGGCCGAGCGTTAGGTGGACCTGCCTGAGCCGAGCTGTAGACGGGCCTGCCTGGGCCGAGCTGTAGAAGCCCGGGGTGCACAGACCAGAGCTGTAGCTGACGTACTTGGTGAGGCCGTAGCTAAGATGTCAGCCAATGGCCTTACTGAGGTCAGTCCATCCGAGGTCTGACCCGTCGGAAATACCCTGATCACTTCGGACGTCGCCATGCTTGTCGATTTTGCCGAGCCGAACTGGTTCTCATCCGAGGTGAGGTTCATGCCAATTAGCCAAAGCTGATGAATGTCGGACTATCCTCAGATGTGGTCGGCTATACTTGGGGTTAGCCGACCTGCCTAGAAACCCCCGTAACACTGGACGTCAGACCGAGGAGAAGGGGGTACTCCATCAGAGCAAACCGCCCCTGGTGAGCAAGAAGAAAAGTTCTCGGAAGGGGAACCTCCAAACGACGAACCCTCGTGGAGACGAGGACGAGAGGAAGAAGACGCAGAACTCGAAGACATCGCTTACCTCGAAAGGAAGCAAGCAACGGACGGACGAAAGCTCGGACAGATGATGGAGACGTCGGCACGTCGGCTGGTCGTCTGGTTTGTGGTCGTGCGCGAAGTAAGGGCAAGCTTTCGGCAGCAGACCCCATATTTATAGGGCCGGAGGCCAATCGAATCCAACGGCAGGGATCCAACTTTTAAGCCAATGGTTAAGATTGGCCCGCGTGTCATCACCAGATTGGCTGGGGGCCCTCGGATCCTGATTAGCGTAGGAGGCAAGAAGCGCTATGAGTGCGCTCGGAGGACGAGGCGGCGCAATGATGTCAGCCCCGCCTCCGTACCGACGCCAGGACGGTTTGTCAGATGAAGCGACGTTCGGCGGCTCTGACGTTCGGCGTCCCTCGTGAGCACGTGGGTCAGTAGGCCACGTGGCGGGGCATCTGCTTCCAAAAGGAAAAATTAGCTTCACCTCGGCCCCCGTTCACGGTCCGACGTGAACCTAGGGGGCGTGTTACGGGGGTTCTAGGCAGGTCGACTAACCCAAGTATAGCCGACCACATCTGAGGATAGTCCGACATTCAGCAGTTTGGCTAATTGGCATGAACCTCACCTCGGATGAGAACCAGTTCGGCTCGGAAAATCGACAAGGATGGCGACGTCCGAAGTGATCAGGGTATTTCGATGGGTCAGACCTCGGATGGACCGACTCAGTAAGGCCATTGGCCGCATCTAGCTACGGCCCACCAAGTACGTCAGCTACAGCTCTGGTCTATGCGCACTGGGCCTCTACAGCTTGGCCCAGGCAGGCCCGTCTACAGCTCGGCTCAGGCAGGTCCGCCTAACGCTCGGCCCAGGCAGGCCTATCTGCAGCTCGGCCCAGGCGGCCTCGCGAATCCGACCACAAGGGAGCTCACCCTTTTGCACCTCGGGTCATCGAAAGCTTGGGTCTAGCCGACCTGGAGCTCGGCCCTCTCATGTGCCCCATCACAGCCCACGCGGTCAACGGGCGAATAAGGCGATGACCGAGAATCATGGAACCGCAAGTCACGGCCATTAAGGCTACGATCTCAGCAATCAAGCCTACATGTGGCAACCACGATCATCGCCACTCGGCAGAAGTAACGGCATCCAATCCGGCGGGAATCTCGGTAACTCCTGGCGAGATTGACGGCTCGTCCAGCTCACACGTACGTGTCCTAACACTATATAAAGGGTAGACACTCCACAGGCCAAGGTACGATGTTCTCCCCCATGCTACGCCATTCTGCTCGGCTAGCGACTGACTTGAGCATCGGAGTGTCTCCCTGCCGAGCCCACTCGGCGGGCTTTGCAGATCAGGTCGGAAGGTCGGGAGCAGCTTCGCACGTCGGCCAAGCGCACCTCAAAAGGATTCATCGGCTCGATCATCTCGGCTCCGTCCGACGAGAAGCGCCTCAACGGTCACCTCGACTGTAGCTGAGCTATGTTACTATAACAGTAACAAAGTTGATTCGCTTTATTCCATAGAGCTGACCATTCTCTCACTAAAATAAATGGTTAATTGACTCGAAATAAATATTTTTCCACAAAATAAATTAATTAGGACAATCTTTACTCTTTTTCAAAAAAATCCGATGGTTTTTTCGTACTGCATCGATCAGATCGTATTGTATCAAGATCAAACCTTGCAAAGACTTTGTAATTGTCTGTGTAGATACAAAATATTTCTCGAATAATACTGAAAATGAGATAATTTATTTGTCCACATTAATTATTAGACTAATTAAGTCACATAAGAGATGATTAGATAAAAAAGGCAGTGTCATAAGTGGCAGGTGCAAGGCAGCACATCGGTGACAAGCAATTCCTATGGCATGTTGGCCCTTCCAATCACCTTAATTAATCCAAGTTTTTTTCATGCTTAACCTACGAAATAAACCACATAAGGCTTTTATCGAACACCAAACATGGTATGGGTTTTCTAATAAAGAATGGAAAACACGGAGTAATTGAAAAATGCCCAATAATATAAGGGTTAAAAGTGAAACTCATCTCCTCTTTTTCCCATTTTTACTTGGATAAGGTGTAGGGCTGCAAATAGAATCTGATATTCCGTCTCGATGTTGATAAAATTATCGATTTCAAAGTTGAAAAATGATATCGATAACTTATCAGAATCAATATCGATAATCTGATAAACTATCAGAATTGAAAAATAATCAGAATCAATCAATATCGTTATTTCGATAAATTATCTATAAATTTAAAAGATAAAATTATGGTAAACACTTTAATTTATCGAAATTTCAATTTCGATAATGTTATCGGAATCGAAATAAAATTATTTTAATTTATCTGAATAAAAATTATATTTCGATTATCAAAATCAAAATCAAAATCTACATTTTTGGTTCTGAACCCGGCCCCCGATTGCACTGAGTAACTTTCATAATTTAGCTTTTTTTATTTTTACTTTTTGGAAAACTTTTGCTTTTAGCCCCTAAAATTCTCTCATTTTCATTGACCAGTCCCTGTGATCTATTTACTTATTAGAAACCCCCTGAAATTCATTAAAAATATATTTTTATTCAGCAGAAAATAAAAATGTAGACTCCTATTCAGGTCCATAATTGACGCCAGTTTAGATGTCAAGGTCAAGGTCAGCCAGACCGACATTAATATTTTTTTATTTTTATATTTTATTCAACGTTTTGACTCATGCGTTTAACAAGTGACCTGCTTCCCCTTCTTCTTTCCCTCCCCTGCTTTCCCCTCCCCTCCCCCCCCCCCCCCCCCCGGTCGTTCCTATCTCGCTCACCAAACTGGCCAGCGCGACGCCGGCAAGCCGCGATCCGGGTCGCTGAAGGTTTGCCGTGGGGAGGCAAGTGGTGCGGGGAACCTCGTCGATGGCTCAGCGGTCCTGCGTTTGCTGCGGCGAGCTGCTGCGGTGGGCGAGGAAACGGAGGCGGAGGGCCGGCGACGAGAAAGGCGGCGGCGGCGGAGCAGGGAGAGACGAAAGATCGACGCAGGGCGAGGACGAAGCGGACCCGTCGGCGCCCAACTGGAACCTCTTCATCAAGCTGAAGACGCTGGAGGCGGCCACCGGCGGCTTCTCCGACGGCAACCGCCTCGGTCAGGGCGGCTTCGGCCCCGTCTACAAGGTACCGTCGCCTTTGCACTACCCGGCCCCTCCCCCCTCCCTGTTCCTTTCCTCTTTGTTTTTATTTACGGAATGCCACCAGCACGGCGGTACCACTCCTCCCGAACTACCCAGACTACCTTAACCAATTCACTCCCGCCACGTGCTTGCTGTTACGAGGTACCACTTTCCGACTGTCTGGTCTGCTACAAAACGTCTTAAATCTTTTATCCTCTATTTTAAATTTAATTTACTACTATTTCTCTAGATTAATTTTTATTATCGATGTAATCATCTATGTCTTTATTAGATTAAGAAATATTTTATGTCAGTGTAAAAAAAAATACTTTTAATCTATAAAATGAGTAAGAAAATTGTCTGACACGCACTGCATCGGTCTGACGCCAAGTTCCTCTCTCTCTCTTCGAATGCCCGACTAATAAAGTGCCTTAATGGGGTAATTTTTAAGGTAAAAGTGTTTCTCTATTTGTTTGGTTGAGAAGGTTTATTGCACTTGTACAGTACACTTAAATGTAATGTGATTAAGTAATATCTCATGTGACACCATTCACGTAAGGAGTGATAAATGATAATCTAATTATTAGATGTCACATAAATTTGTTACCTAATCACATTGTACTTAAAATATAATGTGAAGGTGCAATAAACCTTTCTTTTGGTTGGTCTTCGCTGACCAACTCAATTCGGGTCTCCCACTTTGTTCATTTTGGCTGCGTTTGGGATTAGGGGTGTAAACGAGCCGATACGTTCGACGAGTAGTTCGAAACTCGACTCGATACAAGTTCTGTTCGACTCGTTTATTTAACTAACGAACCAAGTTTGAACAAAAAAAAAAGTTCGATTCATAAACGAGCCGAGTCTGAACACATATGAGCTCGGCTCGATTATACTCGTGAATACCTCGTTTAAGAGCTCGTTAAGAGCTTGATTAAATACTTGTTAAGAGCTTGTCTAAGTACTCGCTAACACTTCGTTTAAATATTTCTTAAATATAATAAATATATATTGATATAAAAATATTTATTTATTTTTATACAATTATTATTACAATATAAATATTTATGAGGGCTTAAATGTCATAGACTAAATTCATAGTGTATATGCACAAATTATGTAAATGAGGGTATATACACAAATCATGTAAATAGGGGTATGAACACAAAATTTAGTGTTGCAAGTCTCCCAACATATCAAGCATCTTCTTCCTCCCGAGATTGACCTACGCAGTAGGTGAGCCCTCCGGTGGGGCCGAGGGCGCGTTGTCGGCCACTGGCATCTCCGACGACACCACTGGAGATCATCCGTCAGTGGTAGACGGTGCTCTCAGCGATCATAGTACAGTCACCGACGGTGCAGAAAGGGGGCTCTCGGTGGCGTGCAAAGGGGAGTGCAGCACCGCCCCTACTTTTTCACGCACCAACCCATCTCTTGCAGTATCTATCTATTAATTTCATATTACTTGTGATAAATTATGAATATAATTTAAATATATATTAAAATAGTTAAATTAAATAACTTATCAAAACTATTGAGATATGAGCTTGAAATAAGATAATTTAGGTCTTATGAACGATCAGTTTTTTACTTGTAGATTGGATTAGATTTACTTATATATACGAACTCGCAAATTCAATTAAGCTCGTTAAGATACTCGTTAAGGGCTCGAGCTCGAGAATGTTTAAACGAGCCGAGTTTGAACATGCATTTTCAATACTCGAGCTCGACTCGAACTCGATTAAAAATAACGAACAGAGTTTGAGCAGCATACTACTCGGCTCGACTCGGCTCGTTTACACCCCTATTTGGAATCGCTGCAACTTTTACAATTTCCTGCAAAAAAGGATTCCCGCAACAGCACGGCAATGCAGTAATTTTGGTCTGGTCACCCGCTTCTTTTGATAATATTGTGAAAGCAAAAATTGTAATTATTTAATTATTGATAAGTATTTTTTTTTCAATTAATTTCAAATAAGAAAAAATGTTTTTAAATTATATTTTAAAATTTTGAAAAAAGAGGAGAGAGATAAAGAGAAAAAATAAAATGACGGAGTATGGATTTTTGTGCTCCTAAATCAAGTCTTGATTAACTTTTGAATTGAAATCTGATTTTGAGAGAGGAGAAAACGTCCAACACATCTCCAAATAATGTCTTAGGCAAAGATGTTGTGCAAAAGTGAAAAAAGAAAGAAAGAAAGAAAGAAAAAAAACCATCCGCAGCGCCATTCTCTCTATCCTCTCCATCTTTTTTCAAAATTTTTTGAAGTAGTGAAGTAGTACACACCCTTTTTAGAAGAGAGGAGAGAGAAAAATATTCTCTCTATCTCTCTCCTCCTTCCAAAATCTTTTTACATGTGGATCAGTTATTTAGGGGATAATAAATTTCGAATTATTTTAATTGAAAATTACTTAATCCACATTTGAAGAAAAATAAAATTGAGGAGAAAAAATAGGGCCGTCCAAAGATTTAAAAAAATTAAGATAATCCACCAAAATGGTGGATTATATTAATCCCATTTTTATCCCCTTTAATTAAAAAAAATTTAAATGCGAAATCTTTTCGGGGTTAGCCGTATTACTGTTATTAGGCAATACGGATATACGGAAGTAGTAGCTGCCAAATCCTGACCTTGGAATTCACGAACATCAATCTTTGAATCTGCAAAGCAACACGGGACGAAATTTTCTCGTTATCAAAAAAAAAAAAGTTTGTCTCATATGCTTTATGGGGCTGGTCGGACTCCGCCTTCTGACCGCCACCCACCCACACTGACACGTGGCCGTGTGTAGACTTTAGTGCCACTAGTCTTGTGTGTAGACTTTAGTGCCACTAGTCTTGTGTTAACGATACAAATGACGTTGGTGGTGTGGTGGTGCGTGGATGGAACAGGGGGTGATGCCCAACGGGCAGCGGATCGCCGTGAAGAAGCTGTGCCTCAACTCCAAGCAGGGGATGAAGGAGTTCACCAACGAGGTGAGGCTGCTGCTCAAGATCCAGCACAGGAACCTCGTCTCCCTCCTCGGATGTTGCGCCGAAGCAGGCGAGAAGATGCTTGTCTATGAATACTTGCCCAACCGCAGCCTTGACCACATCCTCTTTGGTTCGTATTCTTATCTCTCTCTCTCTCTCTCTCTCTATCTGACCATGTTTATCAATAAAATCATCCAATCACATATTTGAATAACAGAGAAATTTGTCAACTCCTGTCCAGTTCTAATGCATAGCATTGTAGGAAAGTTCCTGTTGGAGAGGGCAATAATCTCATATCGGTTAAGACTCATTGGTGCCGGTGTTTATAGTCCTAGGCCAGTAGGCCTCTCAAACTCAAGGCCGCGGTTTTAGGTTTGTCGATAGTTCCTTCACTGAGCTTGTGTCTTTTGATGTTGTTAAGTACAGATGGCACAAACTTTTGATTGGGTCAATGCTCGTCTGTAATTTGAACCATTGCCCAGCAGAGTTGTTTCCGGTTGTTTTGGCAGATAGCCAATGTTCCAGCAGCTGGGCTTGGGAGTTTTTCGTGTAATATCACATGATATTCCTTTATGTATGATTGGAGGACAAGCTATGCAAATAATCATACAACGAGGACATGCATCCTTAATTAGCCTAGAGCCCGTGAGTGAAGAAGGAAACTGTTTTTTTTTTCACTGAAAAACCGTGAGAACCCATGACAGAACTGGATAGGTTTTTTTTTCCCCTAACATCTTGTTTATATCATCTGTTTTGTCTCCCAGACAAGAGCAAGAGCGTATCACTAGATTGGGCAAAACGTTTTGAAATCATCAAGGGGATAGCAAGAGGGCTTCTTTATCTCCATGAAGAATCCCCGGTGAAGATTATCCACAGAGACATCAAGGCTAGCAACGTCCTGCTTGATGAGCAGCTGGCTCCAAAAATTTCGGACTTTGGCATGGCAAGGCTGTTTGAGGGAGATGACACCCATGTCAATACAATGAAGATTGCTGGTACCTAGTAAGTTCTTACTGATCCACTCTCTGTGTTTCCTCCATGGATACTTATCATCACCAGACGTTTTTATTTGATTTGTATTTTTTTAGAAACATTTTTGACTTCGTAGAAAATGGAGGTGGGTTGCTCAGCCGCCCGGCCCTGGCCGCCCGACCAATCAGGTGGGCGGCCAAGCAACCCACCTCACACTTTTTACCTGGTCATCGTATAAAAAGTGTTTCTCCTTTTTTTTTTATCTAATATTTGTTACTGATGATATCCTCAAAATTTTATAGTGGGTATATGGCTCCTGAGTATGCTTGAACGGCTACTTGTCCGTGAAGGCAGATGTCTTCAGCTATGGGATCTTGGTGATGGAGATTGTGAGTGGAAGGAAAACCTCGATCGCCACTTCAGTAAAGAAAAAGTCGATCTTTTGAACTATGTGAGTGGTTAAAAATTAAGATCATCAATTATATAGACTTTGAACCATGCAGTCGCAAGTGGGGAATCAGCTTCTATGATTTGTGTTGTCCTTAAAACAAAGTCTTGTTAATGAAAACGGAAATTGCTGTCACTGTTTCCGTCCATGAAGAAAGAAGATTTATTCATGCGAGAAAACCTCCTGCAAAATGCTAGAACATTTTTAACTAGGGTGATTAATGTGTTAATGGAGCGCATTTTCCTATGCGTATGTTATGCATGGCCATTAATTATATATTATTGGATAAAAAATGGAGTAAATAAGAGGTCTGAGGCACCCTGTTGAGAGAAATATGCCACCACATCCAGATCTCCTTCATTTAGGGTCCATTTGGTTATCCAGAAAGTGTTTTCAGATAAAATCTCTTACAACAGTTTATTTGACCCTCTTAAATTCTTGGATTTTGGCATCTGGAGAGAAAGCTAGTAAATGTAGCTCTTTCCTTAGTAATGGGGTGCCCTGAAGGCAACTTGTAGCTGGCTAGAAACTCATTAATCAAGCCAATGAACTTACCTTACTGTTTGTGAATTCATCTTACCATTGGCAAAAATGAAGTGGAAAGGTAACTCAAATAACCTTATGGAGAAATGACAATGTCTTATTGTCCATGAAGGAGAAAAGGTGTCAATAAACCACAGCACAAAGATTCTTCTGCAATAGTAAACGAGCTCAACACTAGAGGATCACCCTGCAAAAGCTCCGCAGAAGATTTTAGCTAACCATGTACTCCTCCACTGATGACGACTGAAAACCAGCCATCATAAACACCAGTTTTGATAAATTACTCTTTTTTCTCTTCTTGCTGAAACCAAGTTTAGCAAAGGCTACAAAGAGGAACGACCACTCCAGTCTGTCATAGGTTTTGGCCATGAAGCTTGAATGTGACACTAGAACAGCACATTTGCAATTAATTTCATATGTTACACCCTGAGAGTACCTACATTTCAAGGAGCCCTCATCCTTTACAAAAGACCCTTAGCTCAAAATGTTGCCCAGCTACTTGCTACCGAAAATCCTTGCATGTATCTCATATGTAGGAGAAGCTGAAGATAATCTGATACTATGGATAAGATAACCCAGACTCAGTTTATGACGTTTTTGATTTGGCAGATAAAGCTATCAAAGTTGATAACTTATCATATCTGAGGCTGAGAGGGGAGATAAAGTTATCAAGACTTATCAATAGTTGTTGATGATAAAATCCTAATAAGCTATCCGGATTATCAAAACAACTTTTCATTTATCAGGGATGAAAAAACCTTCCTTATTAGAATTGTATAACCGTTGCATATAAAAGTTCTCAGCAGGATGTTATGATGAGGAATACAACCCTGATAGTTTTAGTTTAACATGTTAGAGATAATCTACCATGTAAAAATCCTTTTATTCGCCCTTTCACAGGCATGGAACAAATCAGAAGAGGGAAATCCGCTTGAGATTATGGACCCCAGTCTGACAGCGTGGGACAGTGATGAAGCTACACTGTGCATCCGAATGGGTCTGCTGTGCTGTCAAGCTTCACATTCCGACAGGCCGGATATGTACACTATTCATCTCATGCTCTCCAGCGACTCCTTTGCCCTGCCAAAGCCTGGGAAACCAGGACTTCGGGGCCGAGTGGCACGAGGGAGCACCACCAGTTCTCTTTCCAAGACGACGACAAGCAACACAGGTACTAACACCAACACCACGGTAACCAGTAAAACCTCCTCAGCGCCTCTTGGTTTGGTAGAGGAATACTCGAGAAATTCTATTTCAGTTTCTTTTACTTCTGAGGGGAGATAGAGCCCTCACACGATTCTGAACAATAATAAAAGAGCAAATTTTAGTGCACTTGAGTTTTGCATTTGTACTTCTTCTTTTTCATTGGTCAATTGGAAAAAGACACAATACACCAATCCAATGAAAAGCAAGAAATGTAAGTGCAAAGTATAAAACTAAAGTGCACTAAACTTTTCTCATAAAAAAAACCACCATTGTCCATTTGTTGATCAAAAGCCTGTTTTGTACTGTGAGTAGGATGATTGTTCAGCTATATGCCCTTTAGCCGCCATTCTTTGTAAGCTATATATATCCACTTGGTCTTAAGTTATTCTTGTAATGGGGAACACCAGCTCCTAATGCAGTACTTTGAGCACTATGCAATGTCATGTTCTGAGCAATAACAAACACCATTTTGTGTCCATTTGTTGATCATAAGCCTGTTTGTACAGTGAGTAGGGTTAGGGGTGTTCACACTTCGATTCAAACCGAAGAATCGAACTGGATCAAACTGAATTGGCCGGTTCAATTCGGTTTGAACCAAAGTTCGGTTTCGGACATTATAAAACCGAACCGAACTGTTTAAATTGAATAAACCGAATTTTAATATAATAATAATTATTATATAATATATTATGATGTGTATTAAAAAAGTAATTATACGAGTAAATTTATATATAGATATACATATTTATAAATTTATTCTTATTTTTTATGTATAAATATTAATAAATTTAAATCATATTTAATTAAATAAAAAATTGGTTTGAACCGAACCGAAATAATTTTGGTTCAATTTGGTTCAGTTTGCCACCTTAAATCGGTTCGGTTTGGTTCTGGTTGACTAAAGATAAGTCAACTCGGGCCGAACCGGACCGTTGAATAGTCCTAAGTAGGGGTGATTGTTCAGATATATGTCCTTTAGCCGCCATTCTTTGTAAGCTATCCACTTTGGCTAATCAAATTATTCCTGTAATGGGGAACACCAGCTTCTAATGCAATACTTTGAGCACTATGCAGTGTCATGTTCTCCAAGTTAATTCGCCTTTCAGACTTGTTTGAAGTTGTGTATGCATGTAGCAGCCCAGTGGAGAAGAAGATTGGCTTAGGCCGGCTGAAATAGGTCTCTGGTTTGAGAGCATTCTCTCAAACATGAGAAATGCTTAAGTGCAATGTGACTAGGCATAAGGCCCATGTGGCACTCCTCACATGAGGAGTGATAAAGTGGTCATCCAATTGTTGGATGCCACATAGGTCTTATGCCAAGTCACATTACACTTAAAGTGCAATGTGAAAGTGCAATAAATCTTTCTCCTCAAACATTATCTCCATGGCTCGCTTGACTGTTTAATCTTCAATTTAAGCTTAATTTTCCTTAAAAGTAAGTCTCTTCTAAAGATTATTCATAGTTTTATATTTAGTTTTTAGTCCCTAAAAGGACTTGATCTTAGGAAAATCTAAGTAGTCAAGCTACAAGGATTAAAACTAATTGCAAAATATTGCAAAAAAAAGTACAAATACTTAAAACTGAGCAGAACTTCCATGAAATGTTAGACATTTTTGGCTCCCAAAATGATGACTAGAGCTGCGTCTAGGCTTTTTGCTTGTGTCTCCCACAAACATCGCCAACTTTGGTCTTTTCTCTAAACCTTGCTATCTATCGTTAACTTAAGTCAAGCCAAGCCTCGACTCATGCTTATAAAATCTCGGGATAATTTTAAAGAAATCTGCTTTATCTGGCTATAATCTTACAAACCATCCCCGAGTCCGGGAAGGTTTGATTTCTTAAAAGTAATAATTTAATTGTTTATAATTTTTTTTAAAAAAAATAACATTGAGGGTAAGTTAGAAACTTTCAGCCTTGGTTAAGTTTAACTGCACCCTGGTTATGCCACAGTCACAGCAAAAGATGGCGATGACATTTTTTTTAAACCATGATAACATAACAGTGGTTTGTAGAATTATAACCAGTTAAAATTTGATTTCTTTTTATAACTACAAGATAGTAAGAATATTTACGAAATTATCCCTATGATCTTGTAGCCTGTAGGGAGCCAAGTTCCAGCCCATTTGAATGTGTCCGAGTTATGGTCCAACTCGAGCTCAAGACTGCATTTAAGCTGAAGTTGTCTGACCAGACAACTTGGGCCTATTTGATAGCATTTAATAGGCATATAATGTCTGAAATAATTAATTTTTAAGATTTTAAATTATTTCATAAAAATATTTGAAATAATTTTTATTACATCAGTTAAATCATAAAAAACTTAATTTTTAAGTTAGGAGAAATCACTTTTTCATACTCTCAACTTTCTCAACCCGTGATAGCCTCGGCCGATCGTCGGAGTTTGATAGCCCGCGATCGACTACTATATTCTAGTCAACAAAATTTGATAGCCAAAGATGTCGTTGGTGACCAGCGACAGACGAGTTGTCGAATTTCGACGGTCGGTGGCTAGATTCTGGCGACTCCGCTAGCGACTAGTCGTCGAATTCCGGTGGCTAGCGATTTAAGAGTCGCGGATTCTAGCAAATTGTCGCCGGAATCTAGCGACTTAGTCTGCCGGAGACTCTGCCGCAATCAGTCACCAGATTCTCGTGACTCTGTCGACTACCAGAATCCGACTACTCCATCGACGACTGATCAATGCTACAACATTTATATAATGTGAATAAATTTATAAATTTACAAGTATATTAATTATTAAATTTATGAATAATTTCAAATATTAATTTAATAATCTACTAGTATAGATAACTAACAACAATAAATAAAAATAGTTTTACTATATCTTCTCCATCACATATATTATAATGACTCTTACTAAAGAAAATATAATAAGGTCAAATTAGTATAGTAATATCATATAGTTACTTATAATGGTTGAATAATAGATAATCAACATATGTATATATGAAGACTATTTAAAATATATATATATAATATATGATAGAATAAGAGAATGACCACTAGCTATTAATTAGGACAAGGATAGACGAAATTTACATATGGGCATCAGCGTTGGCAACGACAAGATTTTTGGGCTTGTCACTCGTGTGCGCTCGAGAAGGGTTTCTTATCGCCCATTATTAACCCCCATCGTCCAAAGCCTAAATCGGCAAAAAGCGAGCGGAAACTCATTTTTCGGCAGTAGGGAGAGAAGATAACAGTTCTCTCTGTCTCCCTCCTCCCAGCAAAATCCAACTAACACAGAAGTCGGAGCCACTCCTGTACATTTGGAAACACAATCGACTGTTGTCATAAATTTTAGACCCAAAATCTCACCCACAAACGTTCCCAAATGTTGTTATAGATTGGAGGTTGGGGACAGTGAATTAAAAATTTAATAGTCAAAGCTTTGTGGTTGAATTATTTTTATTGTAAAAATATTATATAATATATTAAAATTTTATCGAAACGCAAACGAAAAGTAGATGTGAAATTGAGTGTCTCTATTTTTTGTATCTTATAAAATTCAGATATCTATTTTCATTTTTACTAAACTATCAAAAGATTCTTTTTAGAGTTGTGTATCTTATAAAAAAGGGAGAATTAATTGTTGGTCCCTAACAGGGATATAACATTATTTTTAGGTCTCAGTCAAATTTTCCCGCACTGTCCAGTCCTTGTTTTATGCGGGATTTATTTTTAGGTCCCTACCGGTAACCCCCGTTACCCCCCTCCCCCCTAGCAACTGTTTCACCTGCGCAAGTGTGTAACTACGCAAATATGTACTTACAGAGTTACATGTGTAATTGCGTAAGACTGGAGAATTATCAATCAATCCCTGATTTTATGGGACTTATTTTTAGGTCCCTGAGTTACATAGTTATAGAAGAGGGGACTTGCGTAGTTTCAGAAGGGCTTATCGAGTTACCAAGGACTTACTTAGTTATAGAATTACATGTGTAATTACACACTTATGCATGTAAGCCCTTCTGTAACTCTGTAATTACTTAGGGTCCATTTGATTGTATGTAAAACAGTTTCAGAGGGAAATAATTTTCCACGAAATAACTTTTCCGTGAAAATGAAAACGTAATTGTCTATTTGGTTGTTAGGAAAATATAAAGTTGTATGGAGGGATATGAGATCTTATGATCTACTCAAATAAGAGAGAGTCATATATTCCTTATGTACTAACACTATTCATCAATTTTTTATTTTACTTTTTATTTTTAATATTTTTAAAAAATAAAATAAAATAAGTAATTTTGACAAAGATAATTTAAAGTTGGAGAAATAAAATAAAATATAATTTGAATGAATAATATTCTAAATATATTTTAATAAAAAAGTAAAAAATAAATTAACTATTGAGAAATAATTAAATTTGACAAATATTATTTAAATAAGTGAAAAAAAATAAAAATTCATCTTGAATGAATAGTGCATACAAATGGTTACTTTACTGGAATGGGGGTGAAATGGCGCAGCAGCACCAACTGGAAAACGTCATCCGCCTTTTATGTGCGGATGCCGAAATCTGGAAATTTATGGATATTGTTTTACGTATTTTATTTTTACAGGATAACAAATGACCTAAAACATAAAATTTTCCTGAAAAACTTTTCCTGGGTGATGTTTTACGGTTAAACAAATAGATCCTTAGTTACCAGGGACTTACCTAATTATAGAGTCCCTAAGTTACATACTATGTAACTCTGTAATTATATGTGTAGTTACAGAGTATGTAGTTATGGAGTTACATGTGTAGTTACATAATATGTATATGTGTAATTACACACTTACACATGTAACTCTGTAACTAGGTAATCCCTAGGTAAGCTCTGTTAATTAGGTAAGTCCTTCTAAAACTATGTAAGTCTGTAACTAGGTAAACCATAGTTACAGAGTTACAAACTTACAAAATCTCTATGTAGTGTGGGCACCTAAAAAAAACACAGTGGGCTTGCACCAATGGCCCAACATCCCCACAGGAAAAGACCCTCCAAAGACCCACTAAAAGACCTCCTAAACAGACCCAAGAGGGCCCATCACCCAAGTGGCCCATCTACCCCATGTAAGGGGGTCATCTTAAGGAAATGTAACACCCCCCACTCCAACAAAACCTGCTGTTGCAGCAGAGGTGAAGTGGGCAAGGTTTCTTTCCTCTTTGGGCTGGGGTCCTACGGTTGGAAGTAGGGCTGTAAACGGAGCGGATATGGGTTTTTCGTGTCCGCTCCGAATATTAATCGGATAATCCGTATCCGCTCCGAATAAAATTCGGATACGAAGCGGATATTTTAGTCGGATAATGATCAGATTCGGAGCGGATCCGGATATTATCCGGTTCGAAAATATGAGACCAGTGAGGACTGGGGGAGACGTGCCGTCGGAAGGGGGGGCAGATGGGGGGGTGTCGCCGGAGAGGGGAAATAGAGAGAGAGGGAAGAGAGAGAGAGAAGGCCAGATGGAGGGTCACCCTTAGCGACTGGTTTGATCTTCTGCAGCCTAATCCAAAAGCAATCGAGACAGAGGATGAAGCGGTCGGCGCTCTGGATGAGGAAGAGCAACACACAGACGTTGGCGAGGAACTGGAGAGGTGGGGCGAGGTACTGCACTCTCACCATCACCCACGATGAGTAGAGCCAGTCAAAGACTCCCCGCACGCCGACGGGCCTGTACGCGAGTATCCTCTGCAGCTCGGGCATGCCCAGGTGCCACCCCTTGAAGTGGGCCATCACCTCGAAGCCCAGCATGGCCACCGACAGGAACAGGAACGCCTTGATGAAGGAGTAGAACCGGGCGTAGGTTCCTCGGCTGGACCCGATCTCGACGACGGCGAGGTAGCCGCGGCGGCGCCGAGCCGTCTTCTTCAGCTGCGGCAGAAGATGGCCGTCGTAGGGTCGCTCGCCGCAGATGGCAGTTGCCGCCGTCTTCCTCCAGTCCCCCCGCTCGCCGCAGATGGCAACCGCCCCCACTGCCCGCCTCCCTCCGCGGCAGAAGATGGCCTCGTCTTCTGCTCCCTCCGCCGCCAGGCCCGCCACTGCCCGCCCCTCTTGTGCCGGCGGTGCTCGCGAATCGCAGATCGTCTGGCGCCGGCGATCAGGGGGATGAATGATGAGGCTGCAGCGGCGAGGGCCCAGCCGCCCAGGGGGTCACGATTCATGGGCTAGCGGCAGTGGGACTGGTGAGTGGGGTAGTTAGGGTTTGTTTTAATATATTTATATATTATATATGGATCCTTTGATCTAAGATCTAATGGTCATGATTCATCTGATTTCGGAGCGGATCACCCAATTCCGTGTCCGCTCCGTTTATTATCTGGATATTATCCGTATCCGAAATCCGATCCGAGGATATGTGTTAAACGGATAATATCCGCTAAACCGGATACGAATCCGAATCGGATCCGGATAATATCCGGATCCGTTTACAGCCTAGTTGGAAGGAGGGCTTGGCTAGCTGGGTAAGGAAAGAAAAGGGACAGCTGGTCTCTCTCTAACCCACCTCCTTTTGGCTGGTTACGGGGCAGAGAAAAGAAAAAAAAACATTCTTCTAAGAGGGGCCAAGAAGAGAGCTGGAAGAGAGGAGGATAGGAGGGGTTTTGGGGTCGCTCCTTCCCATTCTGTTGGCTGCCCACGCAGAAGAGGCTTAAGGGGGGGCTGCTGGGAGGCTTGCAAGAGAGGTGGAAGAGAGGGGCTTCTTCCTTCCTTTTGGCTTGCTACTGCATACAAGGAGGAGGGTCCTCTCTTGGCTGGGTTTCTACTGCGTGAGAGGAGAAGAACAAGAGGGCTGGGCTTCTATCTCCCTCTTCCCATCTTGCTGGTTACAGAAGAAGAGAAGAAGGAGCTTGCAAGCAAGGAAAAGGAAAGAAAAGGCTGAAGAGACAAGAGGAAGGAGCTTGAGGAGGCAGCAAACTCTTCTTGGCTAGGTGTGGCTGCGGTTCTCCCAAGGGAAAAAGAAGTAAAAGAAAGGAAAAGGAGAAGAGGGGTGAGCAGAAGAGAGAAGGAGGGAGAGGGGACTGCTACGGCAGTCCCCCATTCTTTGTTTTCTCTTACCTTTTCTATGTAGCATTTCCCATATCCAACAGTGAAAGGACCCTTTTCCTCTATTTCTTTTTGTTGTGTGCTTGGCCCCTCCCGGTTGTGGTTAGCATAGATTCCAAAAGCCATGTGTGCATGCTTCCCATCCCCCATTGTTTAATAATTTTCTTTCTTCTATTGTGCAAACCGAAGTGGATGATCCCTTCTCCCCTTTTTGGTTTGTTCATGTTTGCATAAAAATATCCCCATCACCTCACCTGGAGCAATGAGAAGGGCGGCTGGGTATTCCTCAGCCCATCAAGGGCAGTCCATGAGGAACCACCCACTGCCATGTCATCTTTTGCTTCAATAGACCCCTTTCTTTGGTGTTTCTCTCTCTAGATTTTGTGCTCTAACCATCACTGTTGAAAGCCCAATACAAGGAGCTCATGTAGGGCCATGTATGTGCCTCCTTTGATGGGTATAGGAGCAGTCAAGGCATGTTCAAATCCCCTTATCACTGCCTCTGTTTTACTGTCTCAAATCCTGTCGAATCGCTTTTTCGGGTGGCTTTGAACATGAAGGGTTCGGTATATAATACCCATGCCCAGTTCAGGCCCATGGATGGATTCTCCATATGTTGAATAGCCCGTCAGCCCGACCGGACACTCAGGTCATCTCTGGATTTTGAGAACTGTGTCCCCGAAGTGCTGTCGAATCGCTTTTCCGGGTGGCTTTGAACATGAAGGGTTCGGTATATAATACCCATGCCCGGTTCAGGCCCATGGATGGATTCGTCATATGTTGAATAGACCGTCAGCCCGACCGGACACTCAGGTCATCTCTAGATTTTGAGAACTATGTCCCCGAAGTGCTGCCGAATCGCTTTTTCGGGTGGCTTTGAACATGAAAGGTTCGGTATATAATACCCATGCCCGGTTCAGGCCCATGGATGGATTCTCCATATGTAGTCCATCCTCAGTTTGTGGAATATTTCTCACAACTGTGGTCTCCAAAGATATAAATCAAAATTGACCTCCTACAAATAGACACTGCGGAACAAGTACCGTAATCCAGCCTCCTTTTGTGGAATGTTTACCACATTTGAGGTCTCTAAAAGACATACATTAAAAAGAAAAGAAAAGAAAGAAACATACAAAATGAATGGAAAGTAATAAAATTATCAATGGAAGAAATGAAATGATTAAAAAGAGAGGATGGAATGAAATTTCGTTCAAAAAAAAGAGACAAAAGAAAATAGAAAGAAAAAAAAAAAAATAGAAGAAAAGAAAAGAGAAAATTAATCACAAAAATGAATAGAACAAAAGAAATCCACAAAGAGGAAATAGAACACTTGATTTAAGAAGTCAGGTCTATCTGCCCACGTGCCAGGCTCCCGTACTCAAACTCTTAATCAATCCACCAGGAGCTGCAACTGCGGGATAAATACCGTAGTCCATCCTCACATCGTGAAATGTTGTCCGGTCTGGGGTCTCCAAAGATATAAAAGAATCCATCTTTAAGGAGCTGCAACTACGGGATAAATACCGTAGTCCAGCCTCAGTTCGTGGGATTAGTTCCGCGTTTGAGGTCTCCAAAGATATAAGAATTCATCTCAAAGGAGCTGCAACTGCGGGATAAGTTCCGTAGTCCATTCTCAGTTTGTGGAATATCTCCCACATCTGGGGTCTCCAGGGATATAAGACAAACTATTCTCCAAGGAGCTACAACTACAAGATAAGCATTGTAGTTCGATCTCAGCCTGTGGGACAATTGCCCCGTGAGATCTCCGAGGGTTTAAGAGTTAAAATCGGGTTGCCATGTTCGATGTTTATATAACCAGATCATTTTGCAGGAACCGTATATTATCTCATCCTTTTTGCGGTGGTTCGGGGGATTTAACACTGAGCTTTGACATTCCACGCCCAAGATCTCCCAAGTCAATATGGTGGAGCCACCTTCACAATGGTCGATGGTTCGAGATGGCGTCATTATGCTTCAACGTCAGGAGGATCTAACAACTCATGGAGCTAAATTCGACATTGCCTCGACGACATACACCCTCTAGTCTGTCATGTTCAAGAACTCTGAGGGTACACTATTGAATGTATGCTCACGGTGCATATCCTATGACATTTCTGTAAAAAAAAAAAAGATGAACAAAAGGGCTAAAAATAGAGATGCCCGTCGGACCTACTCGGATTCCACTGCCGAGTAGGGGTAAAAAGGACAAGAAAAACCCGGTCACGATGAAAACTCGAAAGGGCGTCGTGGGCAAAATTGGGAACCCTGCTACGTGAAAACCCGAAAGGGCGCGTAGGCAAAAGCAAGAAGGGGCTGACTCCGGTGAAAACCCGAAAGGGCGCTTGGGTCAGTAATGTGATAAAAAAATGAAAATGAATGAATTCAAAATGTCAAAATGGCAAGAGGGGGGAGTTCCATCTCTACTCTTTCAAGAAATCCCCTTTTTGCTAGACGTTCTCGGAATCCAGTTATGCGCTCTCTGGTCAAAATGAAACCTCAAAACTTAGACAGGCTGTCTCTTGCCATCTATGCCTTACACTTATATTACTTGCTCTCGCCAAGTAGGACCCTAGGTTTAGATAGCCTTTGCCTTTTCAAAATTCTAAATAAGCTCAGCCTTGACTTCTTGCATTGGCTGACCAGTAGATGTTAACTTTAGAACCCTTGTTGAAGCTAGCACATAGGTTTTCTAAGTTACCATTTTGCAATTGACCCAAATAACCTCACACCATCTACCAACATCATGGTATGATGGGTGCTTGAGTTCTATTCCACTCATGAATCTCTCTTTATAATATATATATTTATAAAAAAAAGAGGCTAAAAATAGAGGTGCCTCGCTAGACTTGTCTAGGTTTCCCCTGGACAAGGGTAAAAAGAGCTAGAACCCGGTCATGGCGAAAACCCGAAAGGGCGTCATGGGCAAAATTGGGTACCCCGCTACGTGAAAACCCGAAAGGGTGCGTAGGCAAAAGCAAGAGGGGGTCGGATTGGGTGAAAACCCGAAAGGGGGCTCAATTCGATAATGTGAAAATAAAAAAATTAATCAAAGACAGATGCCAAAGGCAAGCATGCTTCAAGTCTCTAGAAAGGAAATCCTGACAAAAGTGGTACTCGACAATCAAAGCTTATTTTCACGTCAGTGCCAACCAAAGCTCGCCTTTATGCCAATGCCAGTCGAGGCTCTTCTTCATACCAGTCAAAGCTCGCCTTCATGCCAGCGCCATCCGAAGCTCGCCTCGTGCCATTGCCAGTCAAAGCTTATCTTCATGCCAGTCGAAGCTCGTCTCTATACTAGCCAAAGTTGGTCGACACCTAGAAAAGCAGGTGTCAGGACATGATGGTGGTAACAAGTGACTAAATTGCAAGGGTCGACACATGATATACTCTGGCTGAATCTGTTGACACCCAATGAAGTAGGTGCCGAAAAATGGCTAAGTCGGTCAACACCAATGGAAAAAAAAAAGTAAAAAAAAAAAAGAGGACAATGGCTCATTAATCCAACTACAAGCGAAGCAACATTGAGAAGGGCTATAGGACTTCCAAGGCGATGATTTGGTCACCACAATCAGCAACGATGATGTGGAAGTAGTCTACTCCCCCGTGCAAAGACCTCGACATTACTGTGTGCTCAGATTATTGTGTTTCGAAGGGGACCAGCCAACAAGACAGTTCAGGGGAAAGAAAGTAGCATGTTCACTTACTGAGTCTAGAAAGAGCTACCAACTCACAAATCAAGCCATCATGCCCCATCGGCTCATACAAGAGGCCAACCTAATCCAATGGACGATTCACCCATGAAGGCCACCAGCTCACATGGCCTTTCCAATTGAAGAAGGCCATTGATTTAGGGCTCCCGTTGATTCAAGGAAACCGCCAATTCAAGGAGGCTTCCGATTCAAAATCTCGTCTTCAAAACGTCCCACCAGGTCAAAAATTTCAGCATTTTGAAGGAGCTACCAGTATAGTGCTTCCACAGAATCAAGAAGGCTATCAGAGAAGTGTTCCACCAGCTCAAGATTGCCACTAGTTCAATACTTACAAGAGTTAAAAAGCCTCCAGCCTAACAATCTTCACCGGCTCAGAGACTGTTGATTCAGCGAACTCACCAACTTAGCGAGATGTGGTCACAATGGTTCTCGTTGACCGCCGACCCTGAGACCACAATGTCAACTAAAAGAAAACCAGAGATCACCAACACATCAATAGGGCTGCTAAAAGCTACAAAAGTTCACCTGCGAACACTGCGCCGTTCGTCTCTCGCTTGCACTGTTCGCAGGTGGGGGGCATTTGTGGGCACCTAAAAAAAAACACAGTGGGCTTGCACCAATGGCCCAACATCCCCACGGGAAAAGACCCTCCAAAGACCCACTAAAAGACCTCCTAAACATACCCAAGAGGGCCTGTGACGGAACGCCTCGGCCAAGCCCGTTAAACCGATAACGTACTTGATCCGAGTCCGCCTCCCGCGAACGGGCCGAAGCCTCGCAAGGGAAACCAAACCACAGTCCGTGTAAACACAAAGGAACACACCACATTTTATATATATTTCACAAGTTACATAGCCAAATTTCCACAAAGCTGAAAGGAAGTACAAGAGCCTGGGGCATACCCCGAGGTACAACTGAAGAAAATAAACAATTAACTACACTACACTGCTGGAGCTGCTACTACACAGCTGGAGGTACCGACCCTGCACCGCTACGGCGCGGCTCTGAACTGGACGTCGGTCGTGAAACGTCCTACTCGCTCTCACCTGTGGGGGGGTAGGGGCAAGCCTCGCTAGTCACTGGCTCAGTAGGGAACTCCCCCAACACCGAGCAAACCAAAAACCATAGGTATAAAAGTAATAAACAGTACCAACAATTTATAGAACAGCTAATCAGGATATGAAAGCTGTAAAAGTACTCACCGTCTGCCGACTACGAAAAACAACTTTAATAATTAAGCGGAAAACCAGTACATGTGTACAAGCTAAAGTAGAGACAGCCAACACGAGCCACGTGAACTGGTTCGCGACACCAGAAACTGACTCGGACAAACTAACACAGGTCTACCTCTCAGTCTCGCAGCCACAGACGAAAGGTCCAGCTGCCGCTCCACGTGAAAAGGTCAAGCAACTGTGGAGACCAACTAAACACCACCACCTGCGGACCACACGGTCACAGGCCCATGCCTGACACCTCTAGAGATCCTGGCCCAGAACTCTCTAGAGTGAGGCACTGGAAAAGGACTAGCTGGGGTCCAGTACGTCTACTGGTGTCCGTACCCCCAACTACGAGCGCGCTACAAGTGACTAAAGACAAACACAAGTGTCACTGTCCCACTGTCGTCTTTCCCTCAGCCGGACGTGCAACTCAAAGACAAGAGTGAGGGTGTCCAGGTCAGACGACACAGACCTCGATGGTACAACGCAAGTACCGGGACAAAGCCCCGAGCTAACAGCCTAGCTCACAAAGAACCTGGGGCACCCAACTGGAGAGGTAACCACGGTAGGCGTCGTACTACTCGCCACGTACACAAAACCACGTGCACGTCACACACAAACCACGTGAAACGTCACGTAAACCACAAGTACAACGTTCACTACACGTGAACCCAACTGGACTCGCGTGAACAACACGCAGCCACGAAAGTAAGTAACTAACTGCATACCCCGTATGCTAAACACAGAAACCATGTGCACTCAATGCACCTCAGGTGCCAACGCACCATGCATTATCGGTAAATACCATAATTAGTTATTCTTGCTTATGCACTAGTTGGCGGCAACATCGACTGCCGCTTATAAGAAGTAAACGGCAATAACTCTGGCCGTTTATATCCTGGCTGATGAACCTGGAGTCAATCGATCTTGACGCCAAGATCTTCAGCCTCTATCCCTGCAGAAACCCTAACCGATCCCACATGCATTCCTGATCCCGAAACCATGGAGGAAATAGGAGGAAACAGTTCCTCTAACATCCATGCACTATAATTAAACTAAAACAGCATGCTTTACTACTTAAAATCATCAAACCACCCATTATCCCCGCATGGATACCATAACCTGAAATCACCATTTTCATGCAGATTCATGTTATCTAATTACATTAACATGACCTACAGGAACTACAAGGGTCATTCCCTACCTTAGAACGCGCTAAAACCTCCTACAATCTCCCGGTTCACACCGAACCCTCCGCGAGCTCCCACGGGAATTGCACCACGCCACGGCGTTTCCTCGCGTGATTCGGCAACGCCACACGTCCCACGATCCTCCAACCAGTCTCATGTACCTGTTGGAAGCTTTAGGGACACTGGGGCATGAAGTTGGGGCAAGGGAGGATGAGAACCAGGTAAAAAACCTGCTCTCGGGTGACCCTATAACCTGCAGAATTCTCAGGTTGGCGTCAACCCCTCTGGCGCCAATAGCAACCGCCACAAGCAACGTCCACATCTTGTGCCGCCAAGTTCATGCTGTCAACGGCCACCTATCTGGACGCTAACAAGTCAACGACCACCCCTGGCCGCCAACTCCAACTCAACTGCAATAGGTCCTATCTCATTTCAGGACCAAACCTGCATCTCACCTGAACAAACCACACATCCACACCAAACATTCCACACAACCAACTCACACTGGCCTCACAACGGCCGCCACAACCACAACACACATGATCCGCATGGATCTGAAAAGCACGTGACGTTACATTACTATCATCTAAAAAGAAAATTTCGACCTCGAAATTCATAACACAACTCAAAGTTAAACAACTTATACATATACACCTTTACAAGCACTATCATCTAAAAAATAAATACAAAAGCTTATTCAAACAGATAGGGATACCCTTTAGCCATTTCCTCGGCTAATTCCCAGGTATCCTCACCACCCAATCTATTTTCCCATCTCACTTTAACTAGCTCAATTTTTTTATTTCTCAGCTTCTTTATCTTTCGATCTGTGATCTGTACCGGATACTCTGGCATAGTCATGTCCGGCCTCAGGTCACCACCTTGATATCTGATTATTTGAGCTAGATCTTCAATGCACTTTCTCAACATTGAACATGAAATATATCATGAACATCCGCAAATCTGCTGGCAAATCCAGCCTATAAGCTGTTTCCCCAATTCTTTCAATCACTGGAAAGGTCCCACATATCTTGGACTCAACTTTCCAGTCTTACCAAATCTCATAATACCTTTACTCGGGGAAACTCTCAAGAAAAATCTCTCACTTCAAACTGAAGTGGTCTCCTCCGGATGTCTGCATAACTCTTTTGCCTACTTTGAGCTGCCTGCAATTTCTCTTTAATAAGCTTCACCACTTCTGTGGTTTGCTGAATCAATTCAGGACCCACTAACTGCCTTTCTCCCACTTCATGCCAGTTCAATGGGGTTCTACATGGCCTTCCATATAGAGCGTCATACGGTGCCATCCCAAAACTGGTATGATAACTATTATTATAAGCAAACTCAACCATTCCCAAATGATGCTCCCAGCTGCCTCCCCAAACTAAACAACAAGCTCGCAACATATCTTCAATTGTCTGGATAGTGCTCTCTGTTTGACCATCTGTCTGGGGATGATAAGCGAACTATACCTCAGCTCAGTACCAATTACTCTTTGCAGACTTCTCCAAAAACCAGAAGTAAATCTTGGATCTCTGTCAGACACAATAGTCTTCGGAATACCATGCAGTGGAACAATCTTTTCAACATAAATATTTGCTAATCTGTCCACTGTCCATGACATACTCACTGCCACTAATCTGCACACTTTGGTCAATCTGTCAACAAATATCCATATTCCATTATGCCCAGAATTCGATCTTGGTAAACCTGCCACAAAATCCATAGCAATATCATCCCACTTCCACTGTGGAATGGGTAACGGTTGCAACAAACCTCCAGGCTTCTGATGCTCTGCTTTAATCTGCTGACAGATAGTACACCTTGCAACAAATTCTGCTATTTCTTTCTTCATATGAGGCCACCAGAAATGCTTTCTCAAATCATGGTACATTTTAGTACTACCCGGATGGATAGTGTACTTGGATTTATGAGCCTCTTCCAACACTCGCTGCTTCACCTCTCTTTCAACTGGAACAAACAACCTGCCTCTAAGCCTGACCACACAATTATCATCAATGGTAACTCCTTCCATTTTCACAATTTCAGCTAAATTTTACATCTGCTCTCTGAGCTTCAATAATCTGCCAATATAAAGACGGCTCTACAGCACTAGCAGCTAGTACTGCCCGTCGCTGACTACTGGGCACATACAAGGAGTTCTCCACTACCTCTTCATACAGCTTCCATTCTTTAATCATCATTAAACTTACATATGCCTTTCTGCTCAAGGCATCAGCTACAACATTGGCCTTACCCGATGGTAAGCCAAACTGAAATCATAATCCTTCAAATATTCAATCCATCTGCGCTGACGAAGATTCAAATCTTTCTGCGAGAAGATATACTTTAAGCTTTTATGATCTGTAAAGATCTCAAATCTCTCGCCATATAAATAATGCCTCCACATTTTCAAGAAATACAACTGCTGCCAATTCCAAATCATGAGTGGGGTAATTCTCTTCTGCCGGCTTCAATTGCCTGGATGCATATGCTATCACTTTGCCATGCTGCATAAGCACTGCCCAAGTCCTCTTCTTGAAGCATCAGTATACAACAAAAACCACCACTCCCTGCCGGTAATGTCAATATAGGTGTTGATGTAAGTCTTTTCTTTAATTCCATAAAATTTTTCTGACATTCACCGGACCACACAAAAGGCACACCTTTCCTAGTCAATTTAGTCATAGGTGCTGCAATCTTAGAAAAATCTTGAATAAAGCGCCTATAATAACCTGCTAATCCCAGAAAACTTCTAATCTCGGTTATTGTCTTAGGCACTTCCCATCTCATCACTGCCTCCACTTTACTTGGGTCTACTGCTACTCCTTTAGCTGAGATAACATGACCTAGAAACTGAATTTCTTTCAACCAAAATTCACACTTATTGAATTTAACAAACAACTGGTTATCTCTTAACAACTGCAGGGTAAACCTCAAATGAGCTGCATGCTCCTCTTCAGATGCTGAATAAATTAGAATATCATCAATAAAGACCACAATGAATTGGTCTAAATACGGATGAAAAATTCTATTCATCAGATCCATAAAACCTGCAGGAGCATTAGTCAACCCAAATGGCATAACCACAAACTCAAAGTGACCATATCTGGTTCTGAAAGCTGTCTTATCTATATCCTCCTCTTTAATTCTCAACTGATGGTACCCGGACCTCAAATCAATTTTAGAAAATACCTTTGCTGATTGCAACTGATCAAACAGATCATCTATTCTCGGCAACGGGTACTTATTCTTGATGGTCACATCATTCAACTTTCTATAATCAATACACATCCGGAAACTTCCATCTTTCTTTTTCACAAATAAAACCGCGCTCCCCACGGGGAATGACTCGGTCTAATAAACCCTTTCTGCAACAGCTCTTCTAACTGTTTTTTCAATTCTTTAAGTTCTGCTGGTGCCATCCGATATGGAGCTTTAGAAATCAGCATGGTACCTGGCAGCAACTCAATAGTAAAGTCCACCTCTCTATGTGGAGCTAAACCAGGCAAATCCTCAGGAAAAACATCAGCAAATTCCCTAACCACGGGAACTGCTTCCACTGGCTGACTGGCTTCTACCAAACTTACCGAGGCTAAATAAGCCACACACCCAGCATTTATCAACTTTCTAGCTTTAATTGCAGAAATTAAAAACTTAGAGGTATAAAAAGGCATACCTTGATATTCAAATACTGCACCATTAGGATGACAAAATCTGATCATTTTCTTTCTGCAATCTAACATTGCTCCATACATCTCAAGCCAATCCATACCCAAAATAATATCATAATCTGATAACTACAGGGCATACAACCGACCCGGCATCTGGTTTCCTTCAATCATAACAGGAGCTTCATCTACATAACTCGAAGTGAGCAGGAACTCACCTGAAGGAACCTCCACTACTAACTCACAAGACTTCTCTTCTAAAGGATGAGCCATGCAATCCAAAAATTCTTCGAAATAAAAGAATGAGAGGCACCCGAATCAAATAAAACTCTTGCTGAATATTCATAAGAGGTAAAGTACCTTCTATCATATTCGATGCCTCCGCCTGGGCTCGGGTGATAGCCATAACCCGCCTCTTCCTCCGCTGCTGCGGTGCTCCTCTGCCGTCCTGACTATGGCTGCTGAAATTGCTGAGGCTGCTGCTGCTGCTGCACACCTCTTCCATAACCATACTCTCTTGGATAGGGAAAATTGTGGATCAAATGTCCCTGCTGATTACAATATAACATCTATACCCTGGTGGAGTAACGGGCTGCCTGGCAGTACTTTGCTGCGACTCTTCCACCTCAGGCCTACCTCGGCCCTGCTGAAACTGCTGACGACCTCCCCATCCTCTTCCTTTGCCTTTAAATGCTTGCTTCAATTTCTGACCCCATTTCCCAAAGCCTGATGAAGAAGGTCCTGCTGGTGCTTTACCTTTACTTGCACCCACTGACTGCTGCGGTAGCCGAAAACTACCTGAACCTGACTCGCTCACCTGACGAGTCCGAATAGACCTCTCCAAAGTAGCTGCTCTCTGGGCTGCTTCTTCCACTGTCTTACACATGAGAGGCACTATTGCATCATGTAATTCACTCTCAAACCTCTAATAAAATACTCAACCATCATATTATTATCTGATACAACATAAGGTGCATATCGGCTGAGCGCCATAAACCTCATCTGGTACTCTAAAACTGAAGAGTTACCTTGCTGGAGAGTCCGAAACTACTCTCTTTTCACTTGCTGTACTTGAATCGGAAAGAATGTATCATTAAATACATCGAGAAATTCCGACCAAGTAATGGCCTCTTCTGTCCTGCCTGCAAAAGTGGTCTGCATCTTCAGTCGCCACCATTCCAATGCAAAACCTCTCAACTGATAAGCAGCTAACACAACCTTATCTGCTGCCGGACACCTCATAGTTGCAAAAACCCTCTCAATTTCATGAACCCAGTGCTCCGCTGTATCTGGATTCGGCCCTCCTGAGTAAGTAGGTGGCTGCAATCTCAGAAACTTTTCAACCTGCATCACTGGTTCTTCTGCTATCAGCACTGGTGGTGGTGGTGGCACAGGTGCTACAAAAGGCACCTCCATTCTTGGCGGAACTGGAGCTACAGGTACAGCCTCTCCATCCTCAGGTGGCACTGCAACCGGTGGTACCGGCGCCTGCTGATCCATCCTTGTCCGAATATTCGTGAGGCTTTCCCAGATTCTTCAATCATACGCTGGGTACTCTCCTCCAGATCATCTCCTCCACCACCCCAATCTCTTCTATCAGCCATTCCAGAAATTTCTACATAAACAAAACACCAAACAAAATTCAAAACAACGAATTACCAAAACCCAGGGTCCCTACCAGCAGTGTACAAAGACCGAAATAAGGCTATGTATCTTTCTAATTCCCTTATATTAACATGGACCTTGCTCTGATACCAACTGTGACGGAACGCCTCGACCAAGCCCGTTAAACCGATAACGTACTTGATCCGAGTCCGCCTCCCGCGAACGGGCCGAAGCCTCGCAAGGGAAACCAAACCACAGTCCGTGTAAACACAAAGGAACACACCACATTTTATATATATTTCACAAGTTACATAGCCAATTTCCACAAAGCTGAAAGGAAGTACAAGAGCCTGGGGCATACCCCGAGGTACAACTGAAGAAAATAAACAATAACTACACTACACTGCTGGAGCTGCTACTACACAGCTGGAGGTACGACCCTGCACCGCTACGGCGCGGCTCTGAACTGGACGTCGGTCGTGAAACGTCCTCCTCGCTCTCACCTATGGGGGGGTAGGGGTGAGCCTCGCTAGTCACTGGCTCAGTAGGGAACTCCCCCAACACCGAGCAAACCAAAAACCACAGGTACAAAAGCAATAAACAGTACCAAAAATTTATAGAACAGCTAAGCAGGATATGAAAGCTGTAAAAGTACTCACCGTCTACCGACTACGAAAAACAACTTTAATAATTAAACGGAAAACCAGTACAGGTGTACAAGCTAAAGTAGAGACAGCCAACACGAGCCACGTGAACTGGTTCGCGACACCAGAAACTGACTCGGACAAGCTAACACAGGTCTACCTCTCAGTCTCGCAGCCACGGACGAAAAGTCCAGCTGCCGCTCCACGTGAAAAGGTCAAGCAACTGTGGAGACCAACTAAACACCACCACCTGCGGACCACACGGTCACAGGCCCATGCCTGACACCTCTAGAGATCCGGCCCGGAACTCTCTAGAGTGAGGCACTGGAAAAGGACTAGCTGGGGTCCAGTACGTCTACTGGTGTCCGTACCCCCAACTACGAGCGCGTTACAAGTGACTAAAGACAAACACAAGTGTCACTGTCCCACTGTCGTCTTTCCCTCAGCCGGACGTGCAACTCAAACACAAGAGTGAGGGTGTCCAGGTCAAACGACACAGACCTCGACGGTACAACGCAAGTACCGGGACAAAGCCCCGAGCTAACAGCCTAGCTCACAAAGAACCTGGGGCACCCAACTGGAGAGGTAACCACGGTAGGCGTCGTACTACTCGCCACGTACACAAAACTACGTGCACGTCACACACAAACCACGTGAAACGTCACGTAAACCACAAGTACCAACGGTTCACTACACGTGAACCCAACTAGACTCGCGTGAACAACACGCAGCCACGAAAGTAAGTAACTAACTGCATACCCCGTATGCTAAACACAGAAACCATGTGCACTCAGTGCACCTCAGGTGCCAACGCACCATGCATTATCGGTAAATACCATAATTAGTTATTCCTGCTTATGCACTAGTTGGCGGCAACATCGACTGCCGCTTATAAGAAGTAAACAACAATAACTCTGGCCGTTTATATCCTGGCTGATGAACCTGGCGTCAATCGATCTTGACGCCAAGATCTTCAGCCTCTATCCCTGCAAAAACCCTAACCGATCCCACATGCATTCCTGATCCCGAAACCATGGAGGAAAGAGGAGGAAACAGTTCCTCTAACATCCATGCACTATAATTAAACTAAAACAGCATGCTTTACTACTTAAAATCATCAAACCACCCATTATCCCCGCATGGATACCATAACCCGAAATCACTATTTTCATGCAGATTCATGTTATCTAATTACATTAACACGACCTACAGGAACTACAAGGGTCATTCTCTACCTCAGAACGCGCTAAAACCTCCCGCAATCTCCCGGTTCACACCGAACCCTCCGCGAGCTCCCATGGGAATTGCACCACGCCACGGCGTTTCCTCGCGCGATTCGGCAACGCCACACATCCCATGATCCTCCAACCAGTCTCCTGTACATGTTGGAAGCTTTAGGGACATGGGGGCATGAAGTTGGGGCAAGGGAGAATGAGAACCAAGTAAAAAACCTGCTCTCGGGTGACCCTATAACCTGCAGAATTCTCAGGTTGGCGTCAACCCCTCTGGCGCCAATAGCAACCGCCACAAGCAACGTCCACATCTTGTGCCGCCAAGTTCATGCTGTCAACGGCCACCTATCTGGACGCCAACAAGTCAGCGACCACCCCTAGCCGCCAACTCCAACTCAACTGCAGCAGGTTCTATATCATTTCAGGACCAAACCTGCATCTCACCTGAACAAACCACACATCCACACCAAACATTCCACACAACCAACTCACACTGGCCTCACAACGGCCGCCACAACCACAACACACATGATCCGCATGGATCCGAAAAGCACGCGACGTTACAGGGCCCATCACCCAAGTGGCCTATCTACCCCAAGTAAGGGGGTCATCTTAAGGAAATGTAACACCCCCACTCCAACAAAACCTGCTGTTGCAGCAGAGGTGAAGTGGGCAAGGTTTCTTTCCTCTTTGGCTGGGGTCCTACGGTTGGAAGGAGGGCTTGGCTAGCTGGGTAAGGAAAGAAAAGGGACAGTTGGTCTCTCTCTAACCACCTCCTTTTGGATGGTTACGGGGCAGAGAAAAGAAAAAAAAAACATTCTTCTAAGAGGGGCCAAGAAGAGAGCTGGAAGAGAGGAGGATAGGGGGTTTTGGGGTCGCTCCTTCCATTCTGTTGGCTGCCCACGCAGAAGAGGCTTAAGGGGGGGCTGCTGGGAGGCTTGTAAGAGAGGTGGAAGAGAGGGGCTTCTTCCTTTTGGCTTGCTGCTGCATACAAGGAGGAGGGTCCTCTCTTGGCTGGGTTTCTGCTGCGTGAGAGGAGAAGAACAAGAGGGCTGGGCTTCTATCTCCCTCTTCCCATCTTGCTGGTTACAGAAGAAGAGAAGAAGGAGCTTCCAAGTAAGGAAAAGGAAAGAAAAGGCTGAAGAGACAAGAGGAAGGAGCTTGAGGAGGCAGCAAACTCTTCTTGGCTAGGTGTGGCTGCGGTTCTCCCAAGGGAAAAAGAAGTAAAAGAAAGGAAAAGGAGAAGAGGGTGAGCAGAAGATAGAAGGAGGGAGAGGGGACTGCTACGGCAGTCCCCCATTCTTTGTTTTCTCTTACCTTTTCTATGGCATTTCCCATATCCAACAGTGAAAGGACCATTTTCCTCTATTTCTTTTTATTGTGGCTTGGCCCCTCCCGGTTGTGGTTAGCATAGATTCCTAAAGCCATGTGTGTATGCTTCCCATCCCCCATTGTTTAATAATTTTTCTTTCTTCTATTGTGCATAACCGAAGTGGATGATCCCTTCTCCCCTTTTTGGTTTGTTCATGTTTGCATAAAAATATCCCCATCACCTCACCTGGAGCAATGAGAAGGGCGGCTGGGTATTCCTCAGCCCATCAAGGGCAGTCCATGAGGAACCACCTACTGTCATGTCATCTTTTGCTTCAATAGACCCCTTTCTTTAGTGTTTCTCTCTCTAGATTTTGTGCTCTAACCATCACTATTGAAAGCCCAATACAAGGAGCTCATGTAGGGCCATGTATGTTCCTCCTTTGATGGGTATAGGAGCAATCAAGGCACTATTCAAATCCCCTTATCACTGCCTCTGTATTACTGTCTCAAATCCTGCCGAATTGCATTTTCGGGTGGCTTTGAACATGAAGGGTTCGGTATATAATACCCATACCCGGTTCAGGCCCATGGATGAATTCTCCATATGTTGAATAGCCCGTCAGCCCGACCGGACACTCAGGTCATCTCTGGATTTTTGAGAACCGTGTCCCCGAAGTGCTGCCGAATCGCTTTTTCGGGTGGCTTTAAACATGAAGGGTTCGGTATATAATACCCATGCCCGGTTCAGGCCCATGAATGGATTCTCCATATGTTGAATAGCCCGTCAGCCCGACCGGACACTCAGGTCATCTTTGGATTTTGAGAACCGTGTCACCGAAGTGCTGCCGAATCGCTTTTCCGGGTGGCTTTGAACATGAAGGGTTCGGTATATAATACCCATGCCCGGTTCAGGCCCATGGATGGATTCTCCATATGTTGAATAGCCCGTCAGCCCGACCGGACACTCAGGTCATCTCTGGATTTTTGAGAACCGTGTCCCCGAAGTGCTGCCGAATCGCTTTTCTGGGTGGCTTTGAACATGAAGGGTTCGGTATATAATACCCATGCCCGGTTCAGGCCCATGGATGGATTCTCCATATGTTGAATAGCCCGTCAGCCCGACCGGACACTCAGGTCATCTCTGGATTTTTGAGAACCTTGTCCCCGAAGTGCTGTCGAATCGCTTTTTCGGGTGGCTTTGAACATGAAGGGTTCAGTATATAATACTCATGCCCGGTTCAGGCCCATGATGGATTCTCCATATGTTGAATAGCTCGTCAGCCCGACCGGACACTCAGGTCATCTCTGAATTTGAGAATCGTGTCCCCGAAGTGCTGCCGAATCACTTTTCCGGGTGGTTTTGAACAGAAGGGTTCGGTATACAGTACCCATGCCCGGTTCAGGCCCATGGATGGATTCTCCATATGTTGAATAGCCCGTCAGCCCGACCGGACACTCAGACATCTCCGGATTTTGAGAACTGTTCTTGAAGTGCTCGAATCGCTTTTTCAGCTAGCTTTGAACATGAAGGTCGATAGTCCGTCCCCGTGCCTGATCCGAGCTCATAGATGGTGTCATAATTGTGGGTGCTGCCATCCCCTGTCAGTTCTGGTTCCTCACGGAGTTCAAGAACGTACGCAAATAGGGCCGCAGATCACTGTGATTTGATATTTTGGACAAAAGGGCCGGATAACCTGATTCCCACGCCCCGTCCAGAATTGAACAGAGCCCTTTCATGGTTGGGTGTCATTCCCTCCTGACCCGGTCTTCGGATCCTCCGTTTCCCACGCGTTTTGTGCGTTGCAAGGGCTGCCGAATCATTTTTGGTCTGTGAACAGTGCTGCCGATTCGCCCCTGCCGAATCGCCTCTGCAGAATGGGCCTGGCTGCCGATTCGCTCCTGCTGATTCACCCTTGCAGAATGGGTCTGGTTGGCGATTCGCCCCTGGGTCGCCCTTGCTGAATCGCTTTCGCAGAATGGTTTTGGCTGCCGAATCGCTTGTTTGCCGAATCAAATGGATTGTGCATGACAATGTTTGGGCATATAAGAGTCAAATGAGATTGAACCATGAAAAGAACAATGACAATCAAAGCATGTCAATTTTTACATTACCCAAAATGTAGAAATTGTGTAACAAATAAAAGGGCAAATAATGAGCATGCAAAAGATGAAGAGCACACACACTGTAGTACCTCGGAAAATCTATTAATTAAAAATTATAGATAAATAGAAATTTATCTATTAAAAAATCAATTAATTAAAATGGTACGCATCATTATTGCATGCGTATAAACCCCTATAAAAATTTCGTAAAAATAATAGTCATACTTTAAATAATGTTCTCTAATGACCCATCATGAAATTTGGACGTAGAAAAATCATTTGGGCTTAATTTAAGAATTTATACGACTTATTAGCATAATTAAGGAATAAGTCGAAGAATCCATTATTTTATGATCCAAAGTGGATTATAAATTAAAATAAATATATGAGTAGACTTTAAATAATATGGGATGATAGCCCATTATGATATTTGAACCAATGGACAATCTTGGCCCATAAATAAATTCTTTAATGAAAAGGATAAATAAAAACCCATTAAGTAAAGTAAGTACATGTGTTGTACAATTAAGCTCACATGAGTTATTGGGCCAAGAATAAGAGCCCAAATGATGAAGGTTAGAAAAATTGGCATGATTAATATTTAATTGAAATAAAAATATGAAATTACTTGAATAAGTGTGATAAATAGATTTACATAAGGATAAATGGTGAATAATTGAAATTAAATCAATACCCATTAAGTCAAATTAGTAATGGGTTTTACTAATGGTCCTAGCATAAAGTTTTTGGCCAATTATGAAGAGTCCACCATGAGATGAGAGTTAAATAAGTGAAATTCGTACCTAAAATTAATAAATAGAAAAGGGTTAAGATAATGAGTATTTTAACTCTTAATCATCTTAAAAAGAGTCCTAACCCTAGTCTAATCCAATATGACTCTATTCTAATCTAAAATTGGGATTTAGATGAGAGACAATTGGGTTAAATATAAGAGACCCAAATTAAATAGGAAAATTCGTAACTATATTATCTCTTAATTAAAAAGGGGTCATTAAAGTACTAATATAACTCATATATATCTTAATAAGAGTCCTAATCCTATCCTAAACCATTACCCACGAAATTAGACATCTCTCTTACCCAATTAGATAGATATAGCAAGAAAAATATGTGATAATTATAGAAATTCGTAATTAAATGAGGAGGAAAGAGTTTTAGGTGATTTAGAACTCTACAATCCATCAAAACACCCCCCATTTGACCCTAGCACCCCACAATTTTGTGCTAAGACTTTTGGAGAGGAAGAGGAGAAGATTTGGACCAAGGAGCAAGAAGGAGAAGGCTTGGAGCAAGAAGGGTTTTCATATTTTCGTCATTCAACTAGGGTTCTTACTCCACGAAAAAGGTAGGCAATCTCTCAAGCTAAAATCGTGAAATAATTACCCTAGGTAGTCCTCATGTACCTCTTCAAAAGTCCTATGGTTTTGTGGTATTTCGTTCACCCATTTGGGCGAATTTAATTCATGAAGTCCTGCTGTTACCATGAACTGAGATCTTGTGTTTTCTATAATCCCCAACGTGTACTTGCTCTCATGCCTTGATAAAATTCTCAGATATACTACATCTTATTATCTTTCAAACGCCCCTAGTCTTGCTTGATTTCGATCTTCCAAGAGGAGAATTAATCTTTGAATATCTATCAGACCTGTGCACTCGACCCTCCTTGTTTCCTTTTTAACCTCGTGCAAACTTGACATCATTCCATGATAAAATTATCATAAATACTACTACATGTTAGCTTTTAAACGCCGCTAGTTTCATAATTTTTCATCATGTATACACCTTTAATTAATTCATTGAACCCTGACTGCGCCTGTTTAGGTCACCAAAAAGTAACCTGATCAATGCATGTCTAAACCTTGTCTATTTTCAAATTAATCGTGCATGTTGATAGATATACATGTCTACTTTTGTTTAAAACTGGTTTCGTGCTTTTTGGGTCACCGTACGATTTTATACTGAATTTAGAATGACCCTGTGTCAAGAAGGGTCTACCCAGAGAAAAAGGGGAAAACTGGACTGCCCTTGTTATCGCGACGGCGCGATACGCCGCGATAACAGGAGTGTCACGGTAGGCTTCCACGTCGCGTCATGAACGCAACTGGCCTCACCGCCGCGTTCCCAAACCCGAACCGGGCCAGGCCGGCCGGTTCACCTGTCGCGCCAGGCCGCACCACCGCGACCTGAACCGCGACAGGATACCCTGTCGCGATACGATCTTAACGCGCCCATGCGCCCCGTCGCGACATGATCGCGACGGTCACCCCCGTCGCGTTCTTGAAATTTCGGCCAGAACCTTTAATTGCTCTTATATCCCTGCTTTAAATGTTATCTAATCCATGTACAAGTTAAACCATGTACTGTTAAGCTTAATGAATGACCTGAATAATTTTTTTGATAATATTTAAATGATTCTTATTATTTAAAAGCCGTTAGCACAATTTTATCTATTCTCATGATTTCTTTACACTTGCACACTAAATATTGTTCATTGTCATTTGACCCTATTAAATTACTCAATAATAATCTGGTAATTAAGTGAAATTAATTACCTAATTTCTTATTATTTAAATGACACATGTCTTCGTTTTATTCGCATGATTTGTACACCATTATTGCGTCCCACTGCCTTCGAGCACTCGAGGCAAGACGGACAACGTTCGTTACACACTTTTTCTTGACTTGGACCACCTCTCCATCAGGAATACTCTCGACTGGACCAGGGACTCCTTGTCAAGGCCTCCGTAAGTCTTCTTGGCTTTGGCGCACGTCCTTAGCCGACGAGCTGGTTGTACCTTTAAATCCCGTTACACTCTTAGGGATCAGTACGATCCAAACAGCCTTAGTGAGATCTCTCTTATCTTGTGATCATGCCGGACCATCTGGCTCGTGTACGCGGCACGGCTAATGGGCGGATGTGACTTCTACCTGACTGCCGGTACCCGACCTGGTACTGTGCAACCGTTACTATCGTGGTTTATCGTTGTTTTACGATTATACCTCTATCTCGTCTACTATCCTTGTACTCTCATCTGTTCACGTTCACTTCATATCGTCTATTCATCTAGTACTCTCTTGAAACTCTTGAGCTGTTGTGGCTCCCATTGCTTGTACTATACATGACTGTCTAGCGCCATAATATGGGTCTGGTAACCTACTAACTTTAATGCTAAGTGTGCAGGGCACAGAGAGTGTCCGAGGGGCTCCAATCTAGTCCTAGGGGCAGAGAGCCACCCGAAAATACCTGCAGGGGCTATTGACGGTGTTATGCATTGCACCGGTTCTGACTATCTCGACATTGGCTAGACATCTAATTGTTTTACTATTAGTCTGAGGAGTTCAAACATATTGTGCCAGTTCTGTGCTATTAGTGTGCTAGCACTGACTGATTAACATTAGTCTGAGGAGTTCAGACGAAATGTACTATCGTTAAACGGCTACTGTCCTAAAGTGACTATTGTCGTACTCGACTAGTGCACCGTTGTGCAACCATACACGTTATCTCATTACATGCTATCTCTTTACAAGCTATCTCGTTACACACCACCTTGATACAAGCTATCCTATTTCATGCCATTTTGATACACGCTATCTTGTTATACACTATCTTGTACGCGCTATCTCGTTATGTTGCCATCCTAATTTTGTAATATTTTTGAGAAATGTATTATCATTCACTTGTTATCTTGTACTATTACTCTCTTGACCATACATGATCGTTCTCTCTAGTTAACCTGCGATACAAGACATTAATCACTTAAAGCTTGCTTGTTTACACGAGATATTAAGTCCTACTGAGCGTTATCGCTCACCCTTCGTTATTTGTTATTGTGTTTTCAAGTAAGTCAAGGGATGACCTTACACCCAACAACGGGATTGGACTGGAGTGATGAGCGTCCTGAAGTCATAGCGATGGAATGTCCTTAGTACCTTAGAGTCTAGTTAGATATTTACTTTAGATTTCTTATCCAATGTAATAAAGTCATTGAGCCCTATGTTTTGGCTCTGAATTAGTGGTTGTAATAGATTAGATGAATTATCAATAAAATGATGAGTTTGATTGCAATTATTGTTCATTAGTTGCTCTGATATTTGCGAATGTATGCGCAATTTTTATTACCATACTCGTTGTTCATGCCTCCCTGATTTATTCCGCTGCTAAATTGGCGGGGCATGACAGTTGGTATCAGAGCCTAGGATGTCCTTAATTAGATAATTTAAGTCTAGGATGTTCTAGGTGAATGCTCTGACATGTGTCTAAGTCAACCACCATACCTATGTGAGAATTGGTAGAACACCATGGTTAAGATTTGAATACATTTATCTATATAGATATGTATCAACTTGGTAATACTTTAGCACCCAAAATCTAAAAAGAAATAAATAAAATGTTATTGCTCGCAGGAGATTAGTGGAGATGGCTGGTGAGCATGGACAATTGCGGGACTTGCAAAGCACCGTACAAGGGTTAACTGAAGCCCTTAACAACGTGATTCAAGCAGGAGCAAGGAATGGGGCAGGAGATTATACGGGAATTTCCAATGAATGAATCCTCCTAGGTTTAATGGAACTCCGGATCCCGATGATGCCGAAAATTGGGTGAAGAGGATGGAACATATCTTTAGAGTTATGCAATGTTCAGAACAGGAGAAAGTCTTCTGGCAACCTTCCAATTGGACCGCGATGCTAGAGCTTGGTGGGAAGCTGCCAGTCGACAACTAACAAACATCAACATAGAGTGGGATGAATTTTAGAACTCTTCAACTCCAAATATTTTTCGAAAGGATTCGTGAGAAGAAGGCAAATGAATTCGCCAATTTAAAACAACGAATGATGTCTGTAGCAGAATATGAAGCACAATTGAAAGACTAGCACAATATGCACCACATTTGGTGAGTACGGAAAAGATGAAGGCAAAGAGATTCTTAGAAGGATTGAGACCTGTGTTCTGGGAAAAGTTGGCTTCGCTAGACCTTGTAGTATATTCAGACATGGTATCGAGAGCTCATAGTAGAGGACACATGGGACTTCTTGAAAAGATCCATAAGAAAAAGGTGTTGAAAAGGGATCGTGCTACCCATTCCATGATAATAAAGGGAGAAATACAGTAGATAGCAAGAGAATGAAAGAGGAAGCAAAGCGGAAAGATTCTGTAAATTTTGTAAAAAAGCCAGCGCATCAGATTGAAAACTGTTGGAAGAAACTGGGCAGATGTTTGCATTGTCGAGTCAACAACATCGAGTCATCAATTGCCCGACAAAGGAGAACCAAACTCCACACCAAAGATAAAGGTAGACAAGGTACCATCACTAAACCCATAGTTTGAAGTTCATATTATTTTCTCGACAGCAAAACCCTATAATTAGGGAGATGATGGAATGAGATATTCAGAACAGAATTGGTAGTCGTATAATATCATATGAATTTGGGGACCAAATTCTATTTAAGTGGGGGAGGATGTAGTACCCCGGAAAATCTATTAATTAAAAATTATAGATAAATAGAAATTTTATCTATTAAAAAATTCAATTAATTAAAATGGTACGCATCATTATTGCATGCGTATAAACCCCTATAAAAATTTCGTAAAAATAATAGTCATACTTTAAATAATGTTCTCTAATGACCCATCATGAAATTTGGACGTAGAAAAATCATTTGGACTTAGTTTAAGAATTTATGCGACTTATTAGCATAATTAAGGAATAAGTCGAAGAATCCATTATTTTATGATCCAAAGTGGATTATAAATTAAAATAAATATATGAGTAGACTTTAAATAATATGGGATGATAGCTCATTATGATATTTGGACCAATGGACAATCTTGGCCCATAAATAAATTCTTTAATGAAAAGGATAAATAAAAACCCATTAAGTAAAGTAAGTACATGGTTGTACAATTAAGCTCACATGAGTTATTGGGCCAAGAGTAAGAGCCCAAATGATGAAGGTTAGAAATATTGGCATGATTAATATTTAATTGAAATAAAAATATGAAATTACTTGAATAAGTGTGATAAATAGATTTACATAAGGATAAATGGTGAATAATTGAAATTAAATCAATACCCATTAAGTCAAATTAGTAATGAGTTTTACTAATGGTCCTAGCATAAAGTTTTTGACCCAATTATGAAGAGCCCACCATGAGATGAGAGTTAAATAAGTGAAATTCGTACCTAAAAAATAAATAAATAGAAAAGGGTTAAGATAATGAGTATTTTAACTCTTAATCATCTTAAAAAGAGTCCTAACCCTAGTCTAACCCAATAGGACTCTATCCTAATCTAAAATTGGGATTTAGATGAGAGACAATTGTGTTAAAATAAGAGACCCAAATTAAATAGGAAAATTCGTAACTATATTATCTCTTAATTAAAAAGGGATCATTAAAGTACTAATATGACTCATATATATCTTAAAAAGAGTCTAATCCTATCCTAAACCATTACCCACGAATTAGACCTCTCCCTTACCCAATTAGATAGATATAGCAAGAAAAATATGTGATAATTATGGAAATTCGTAATAAATGAGGAGGAAAGAGTTTTAGGTGATTTAGAACTCTACAATCCATCAAAACACCCCCCATTTGACCCTAGCACCCCACAATTTTGTGCTAAGACTTTTGGAGAGGAAGAGGAGAAGATTTGGACCAAGGAGCAAGGAAGGAGAAGGCTTGGAGCAAGAAGGGTTTTCATATTTTCGTCATTCAACTAGGATTTTCTTACTTCACGAAAAAGGTAGGCAATCTCTCAGGCTAAAATCGTGAAATAATTACCCTAGGTAGCCTTCATGTACCTCTTCAAAAGCCCTATGGTTTTGTGGTATTTCGTTCACCCATTTGGGCGAATTTAATTCATGAAGTCCTGCTGTTACCATGAACTGAGATCTTGTGTTTTCTATAATCCCCAACGTGTACTTGCTCTCATGCCTTGGAAAAATTCTCAGATATACTACATCTTATTATCTTTCAAACGCCCCTGGTCTTGCTTGATTTCGATCTTCCAAGAGGGAGAATTAAATCTTTGAATATCTATCAGACCTGTGCACTCGACCCTCCTTGTTTCCTTTTTAACCTCGTGCAAACTTGACATCATTCCATGATAAAATTATCATAAATACTACTACATGTTAGCTTTTAAACGCCGCTGGTTTCATAATTTTTCATCATGTATACACCTTAATTAATTCATTGAACCTGACTGCGCCTGTTTAGGTCACCGAAAAGTAACCTGATCAATGCATGTAAACCTTGTCTATTTTCAAATTAATCGTGCATGTTGATAGATATACATGTCTACTTTCGTTTAAAACTAGTTTCGTGCTTTTTGGATCACCGTGCGATTTTATACTGAATTTAGAATGACCCTGTGTCAAGAAGGGTCTACCCAGAGAAAAAGGGGAAAACTGGACCGCCCCTGTTATCGCGACGGCGCGATACGCCGCGATAACAGGAGTGTCGCGGTAGGCTTCCACGTCGCGTCATGAACGCGACTGGCCTCACCGCCGCGTTCCCAAACCCGAACCGGGCCAGGCCGGCCGGTTCACCTGTCGCGCCAGGCCGCACCACCGCGACCTGAACCGCGACAGGATACCCTGTCGCGATACGATCTTAACGCGCCCATGCGCCCCGTCGCGACATGATCGCGACGGTCACCCCCGTCGCGTTCTTGAAATTTCGGCCAGAACCTTTAATTTCTCTTATATCCCTGCTTTAAATGCCATCTAATCAGTGTACAAGTTAAACCATGTACTGTTAAGCTTAATGAATGACCTGAATAATTTTATTTGATAATATTTAAATGATTCTTATTAATTTAAAAGCCGTTAGCACAATTTTATCTATTCTCATGATTTCTTTACACTTGCACACTAAATATTGTTCATTGTCATTTGACCATATTAAATTACTCAATAATATATCTGGTAATTAAGTGAAATTAATTACCTAATTTCCTTATTATTTAAATGACACATGTCTTTGTTTTATTCGCGTGATTTGTACACCGTTATCGCGTCCCTCTGCCTTCGAGCACTCGAGACAAAGCGGACAACGTTTGTTACACACTTCTCTTGACTTGGACCACCTCTCCATCGGGAATACTCTCGACTGGACCAGGGACTCCTTGTCAAGGCCTCCGTAAGTCTTCTTGGCTTTGGCGCACGTCCTTAGCCGACGACTGGTTGTACCTTAAATCCCGTTACACTCTTAGGGATCAGTACGATCCAAACAACCTTAGTGAGATCTCTCTTATCTTGTGATCATGCCGGACCATCTGGCTCGTGTACGCGGCACGGCTAATGGGGATGTGACTTCTACCTGACTGCGGTACCCGACCTGGTACTGTGCAACCGTTACTATCGTGGTTTATCGTTGTTTTACGATTATACCCCTATCTCGTCTACTATCCTTGTACTCTCATCTGTTCACGTTCACTCTACTATCTCGTCTATTCATCTAGTACTCTCTTGAAACTCTTGAGCTGTTGTGACTCCCATTGCTTGTACTATACATGACTGTCTAGCGCCATAATATGGGTCTGGTGACCTACTAACTTTAATGCTAAGTGTGCAGGGCACGGAGAGTGTCCGAGGGGCTCCAATCTAGTCCTGGGGGCAGAGAGCCACCCGAAAAATGCATGGGGGCTATTGACGGTGTTATGCATTGCACCGGTTCTGACTATTTCGACATTGGCTAGACATCTAATTGTTTTACTATTAGTCTGAGGAGTTCAAACATATTGTGCCAGTTCTGTGCTATTAGTGTGCTAGCACTGACTGATTAACATTAGTCTGAGGAGTTCAGACGAAATGTACTATCGTTAAACGGCTACTGTCCCAAAGTGACTATTGTCGTATTCGACTAGTGCACCGTTGTGCAACCATACACGTTATCTCATTACATGCTATCTCTTTACAAGCTATCTCGTTACACACCACCTTGATACAAGCTATCCTATTTCATGCCATTTTGATACACGCTATCTTGTTATACACTATCTTGTTACACGTTATCTCGTTATGTTGCCATCCTAATTTTGTAATATTTTTGAGAAATATATTATCATTCACTTGTTATCTTGTACTATTACTCTCTTGACCATACATGATCGTTCTCTCTAGTTAACCTGCGATACAAGACATTAATCACTTAAAGCTTGCTTGTTTACACGAGATATTAAGTCCTACTGAGCGTTATCGCTCACCCTTCGTTATTTGTTATTGTGTTTTCAGGTAAGTCAAGGGATGACCTTACACCCAACAACGGGATTGGACTGGAGTGATGAGCGTCCTGAAGTCATAGCGATGGAATGTCCTTAGTACCTTAGAGTCTAGTTAGATATTACTTTAGATTTCTTATCCAATGTAATAAAGTCATTGAGCCCTATGTTTTGGCTCTGAATTAGTGGTTGTAATAGATTAGATGAATTATCAATAAAATGATGAGTTTGATTGCAATTATTGTTCATTAGTTGCTCTGATATTTGCGAATGTATGCGCAATTTTTATTACCATACTCGTTGTTCATGCCTCCCTGATTTATTCCGCTGCTAAATTGGCGGGGCATGACACACACATTCAACTCTCTTACAATCTTAACTACATCTTGTGGTTTGATTTTGTGCCTTTTATCGGATGTCCCGTTTTAGGCCATAAGACTTTTCATTCTGGCGATTAATCAAGGGTTTTCTCTTTCTAAGAGATGTAATTAACGTCGTTGCGTTCAGGCAACGGCGGGATATTGGTCCCGACCCAATCTTCACAATCGTTTGACGAAGTCAAACGGCGCGCACAATAGACCTAAAGCCCTCCGACTCTCGGAGGCAGAACACTTGATTGCCACTTTAGTGACTGGCATGCCTGCGCTATGCGATTATCGATTAATCTCACGTCATCGTTGCTAGAGTAACATTCGACGGGATTTGGATTTGCAAGATGCATCCATGAGAACATGAGAAAACATGATAAAAAGAACTAAAAGATTTTAATCTTTAAAAAAAAATCAATTTCCACATGTAGTTACAAAGTTACATGTGTAACTGCATAAGTATGTAATTACATATTTACGTAATTACATGAATTACATATTTACGCAGTTACACATATAACTCTGTAAGTACATACACAATTACACATTTAACTCTAGAGTAAAACTAGATAATTACATACTTACGCAGTTACATATTTAACTGTATAACTACTTCATACCTTATTACACAGTTATAAGAAGAAATACTTACAAACTTAAGGCGTAAAAAACTATGCATCTACATATTTACAGAATTACATGTGTAACTACATAAGTATGTAATTACATACTTACACAATTACAAGATTTGTATACTTACGCAATTACATATATAACTCTATAAGTATATACTTACATAGTTATACATTTTCACAGGTAAAACAATCGTTGGGGGAGATGACGGAGGTTAACAGTAGAGATCTAAAAATAAATCTCGCATAAAAAAGAGATTGGACGGCGCCGGGAAAATATGAAAGAGACTTGAAAAGAATATCAGATCTCTACCAAAGATCAACAATTAATTTTCTCTATAACAAAATATAAAAATGAATCGATTAAACGAAAAAAAAAAAAAGTAGATCGGTTGGCAGCCCTAGTGGAGACGGAATGAGCCTTCAAGCTCTCTGCCCCTCCCTCTCCCTATCGTTACTCGTTTGTAGAGATCTTCGGAGAGAGATCCGAATGTGGACAGCGATGGCTGATCTGCTCACCGCGTTCCCAATCCGTACTTTTCCACCTCCGCGTCATCGCCGTCGCGTCTCCCCGCTCCTCCGCAGAAGCCACGGGCGGTCAGTCGGCGCCCTGGAGGAGAATGTCCGGGAGCTGCGGCTTGCGTACAAGCTCAAGCCAGGGCAGTCCCGCCTCTTCCACCGCCTCCCCTCCGGCGCGAGCATGGAGGTTATCTACCAGAAGTCTACTGGCGTGGTGGACGGCCCAGAGAGGACGGCAGACAGCAGCAGCAGTAGACCGCCGCTGGTCTTCGTTCATGGGAGCTTCCACGCCGCCTGGTGCTGGGCCGAACACTGGTTACCTTTCTTCTCTGGCGCCGGCTTTGACTGCTACGCTGTCAGTCTCATAGGCCAGGTTAATGCCCTGTGTATAATGGGGCTTCTATCCTTTTCTTGTCCCTTCTGGCTGTTCTATGCCTTGTTTCCATGACTTCTGAGCTTTTGTTTGCTGGTCTTTCTTCTATCACTGTGCAGTCACATTCCTGACTATGTCCCAGAAAAGTATGAATCTACACTATTGGTCATTTCACTTACAGAAAAATTGTGGCATTTCTCTGTAAATTCATTTATACGGATGTCATGTGAAAATGGCTCGTGAAAGAGTTCTCGAAAATTTTTCTGGGTCCGTCTATGGTTAATGTTTCCTTAGCAATATTTCCTGACTGTGATGCATTCACTGAAATGCCTTTCCCGAAAACTTTTGAGCTTGGACGTTTTAGTACCACAGGCCTTCCAGTGTCAAAGATAAAAGTCGGTAAGGTGCTGGATGTCACTGGATGCTGGGTTTTGAACTGACACGAAGTTCTTGTTTTAACTTCGTCAAATGAGCTACGATGAAGGCAGTACTTCGCGTTGACTAATGCTTGCTTCACATTTGCATGCACAGGAAATGGTGAGGCGGCAAGCACAGCCCATGAGATTGGTCCAAAGTGGGTGACAATACTAGGACAAAACATCATGTCACTCCCCACGTCTTGTCTTAAGTTTTATCACCCCATGTGGACCGATTATGTGGAGGTGCACGTGCTTCCTCACCACTTGCTGCATCCAGGTGTGCAGCAAGCATTACTCTTTTGCATTTTGCTAAGAAGGATTTCAATTCATCACTGTATTGGAATCAGAAACGAACTATTCATGCATACCATGCTGTCCTATTTCCTTTATTTATTTATTTATTTATTCCATCAGAGCAATGATACTTGAACCCTTTTAAGATTCCAAAAGAAGCTGACTAGTATGTTCTCAATTCCCAATCCTTTAAGAAGCTCCTCTTGGAATGAAGAATCTGGAAATCTAGCTGGAAATAGAGGCCATTTTTGGGATTGGCTACTATCCGTTTTACGAAGGAATCTGCATGATATCATATAATACATTTTTTAAAGTGGATTATAACACAGTTCTCTTCCATAAAAAAGGGGAATTTAAAAGTATGGGAGCATAAGTTAGCATACCAGACCAACCTCACACTGGACCATACCTTCCAACGAAAACCACAAACTGGCAATATGGAAAAGTTACATGATTTCATAGTGGGGAAATTGAATGTGGATGGTCACACTTACCATTTGCATCCTCCAACATCCTAGTATAGGTTTTTAGATTTTTGAAGTTGATAGCAGGATGAGAAGAACTACTCCCCCTATTTTGGCACACTGAGGATTGGATTTTACTTCAAATTCTGCTGGCAGGACATTAAAGTTTGAGAACATTGATCTCCAGTTTCTGTAGCTCCTCAGATGTCCCACTCAAGATAAATTAAGACCGTCTTCATTCTGTCTTTCATCTGATAAACAAACATTGAAGGACATTCTTTTTTGTCTCTTAAGCTTAAGAGAAAGCATGAGAAAATTTCTACCTATTTTCTCTTATGTCAAGCCGTAAAATAGTCTTATGAGCTTGTTTAAAAGTCGGCAAACATATTGGGTCTAACCTTGGTTTTATGTCATAGTTAATCTATTTTATCTTTCATCTCTATTTATTATTTCATTAAAGCCCATTAAGTTGCAAGTCAAATAAGCAAAATCACTTCAATTTCTCCATTGTATCATTTTATTGGGTATATACTTAAGTCAAAGGACAGGACAGTAACTGAAGAAGAGAAGCTACCTTGAACAGGGAGGAATCACCATCAAGCATCTCCCATAGTCAAAGCTACAAATCACCTTTTCTCTCTTTGATTTTACGCATGTTTTTGGTTTTCCTTTCATTTGTACGCTTTTAATTTTTGTTCATACATTTCTTTATGATTTGAATTTTGGGTTAATTACATATATACCCCTGAAATACATCAAAATAATGCATACACCTCTTAAATCTTGGGCTCATCAAATATACCCTGTATTTGAGCATATGGCATCACATACCTTTTGTTAGGTTGCATCAATTGAACCCAACTATGGTTAAGGGACAGATATCACTAACTTAATCAACTTAAACAACTTTTTCTAAAAATATTAATGAGCTTGTCTTCTGTTTTTCTAATGGCTTGAATTCTACATTTTAGGGTGAAAGTGATTTGCCTAAAGGGAATGCAACCTGCACCCTTCAGGTATTTCTTCAAAACCTTATTTGCTTAAAGTGTGGCTCTTGCTTATGATGAGTTGCAGCCATGATATCCATTTCCACTAGCATTCAGGTCACTTATTCATCATATTTACGTACGTTTTTTATAATTCTTTTAGTAGACTCATACAAGAGATATAGCTGACTTCATCCAGAAGGAAGTCAAGTTACCACCTGTGCTGGTTGGGCACTCATTCGGTGGACTTATTGTTCAATCATACATTTCACACTTGAGAGCTGATTGTTCCACCAATCATGCAACTAGCCTTGGTGAGTCTGTCTCATGGTTGTATATGTTTTATGCATGCTATTGAGCCTCATAAATTTTTCTATCAAGCTCTATGATTCTACATGCTTGCTGAGAGCCTCCATGAACAAGTGCTGGAGCAAAATGATCTTCCTCTCAGATTTATATGGAATCTTGGCTTTTATTTTCATTCCTTTCACAGCAACCATACAAAATTTCTGATCTTGCATGTAGTCACTAGTGGATCAGAGCAAATGCTTGCTGGAGCTGTTCTTGTGTGTTCTGTACCTCCTTCAGGAAATAGGTGACCACTTTAGGTCTTCTCTTATTTGTTGGCATTATGAACATTTCTCCATGTAATTTGTTATTAATTTCTGACAAACTGTTGCTTCATTATAGTGGGCTTGTATGGCGGTATCTCTTGACCAAGCCAGTTGCTGCTATCAAGGTATCTATAGGCATTCTTGCTGTCATTATACATCGATTTTGTGGTGGCTACTTCTGTTCTGTGTTTAATATTTTATTATGTGGTTGCATGATTCTCTATTTTCATAAGCTAATGATAAGGGGATTGGAACATTTTGACCTAATTCACCTGTGTCTACTCTATGAATGCCAAAACAGGTGACACTAAGTTTAGCTGCAAAAGCTTTTGCAAATTCATTGCCTCTTTGTAAAGAAACATTCTTCTCATTGACAATGGAGGATCAAGTTGTCCAACGGTTTGTCTAATGAACCCTTTTCTGTCTTTATCCTTCTATTCACCTTTTACTTTAGTTCCCTGATCTGATGAAGAAAAATATGATAAAAGGAAGCTTGCTATTTTTTGTTGGTTCTGAGGAAGTCCAACGAGTAATGATTTATTCGGATAAAGGCCTTTTTTTTATAATTCAGACCAAAGTTAATCCAAGCTAAAAGTGCAAAACCTGTGGTTAAAAGCTATCTTGTATTCTTGAGATTTGACTGACTGATGTTTCCTGTTGATGAGGCAACTCTTTCCTCAGATGTTACGGTTTCCTGCTTCTTCTTGCTCGGACCTCATGCTACTTTTCTCTTTTTGAAGTATCTTCTTCTCCTTGCCAGGATATTTTGTGATTCTTAAATTCATCATTTGTATCTCCATTTTCAGATAGTAACGAAAACATGGGGGGTGTAGTGAGACTTCATTTCAGCACACCGGAGTGGCAATCTCATTTATAGTGTCTTGTATGTAATTGTTTGAAAGACCTGGAATGAGAAGGGGAAACTATAGAGCATTACATGGACTACGGTTGTTGACTGTGTTATGTGACAGGAGGGGGAGAGAGAGAAAGAAGAGGGTTTAAAATGGTTTTTAGTGCCCTGTTCCTAGTGGGAAACATGAACCCCTTCTATGGATCAGAATATCTACAAAAGGAGTACATGTTCACAGTACACTTGGGACCCAAGAATAGAAAATAAAACAACCACCATAAGAGGAAAGTAGTGACTGTACAGGACCAGTGGCATTCCCATTCAGATATGCTCAGATCCCATGCAGATATGTAGACAGATCTGCTGAGATCCCAATTAGATCTGCTAGTCCAATCTTCTGATATCCCAATCAATCTGTTTGACCGGTCCTCTGTGATCCCAATCAAATCTGCTGATTGCACCCCCCAGAAAATTGATGTCTGGTGATGTTATGGCATCTATCTTGGGATAATTAGGTACCTGTCTTAACAGTGTTTTAGGATTTGGCAACACTTGGATAGTTTCTGAAGTAACTGTTGATTCGTGTGATTGAGGAAACAACTGTTCCATAGAACATTACTAGTTGAGGTTCATTGCCAAATATATTAGGCATGTTTCTGTTTAAGAAAGAGCTGTTTGATACTTGAGAATCCTTGGAGAATAGTAAGTTGTAGAGTCATGGAGAATGACCTTTTGTACATCATATATGTTGTTGGTATTACACAGTTTGCTAATAATCTGTTGATTTTGGAGATTCAGACCCCTAAAGAAGTTGTGAAAATTTAAGATTGATCAAAGACTCTACTGGAATTTTACTTCTAACATATGGTTTGATTTCCACTTTTTATTTAGCCAAGATGTGACCAAATCTTAGTGGATGCCAGTAAAAAAGCTTGGGGAAGGCCTAAAATGAGATGGTACGATCTTGTTAGGAAGGATTTTGACTTCTTGAGTTTAAACACAAATATAGCACTCGATAGAAATCTTTGGCGGAAAAGGATTCATGTAGCTGACCCCAAATAATGGGATAAGGCTCTGATGATGATGATGATTTAGCCAAGAACCAGTCATGTCCTGGAATATTTGAATGGTTTCTGATATTTTCATCCAACTTATGTTCGTCCAAGTATGTGCTAACCAGTTCAAAACAAGGGTTCCGGTCACTTCAGACCTCTGTTAACCTATAATGTGGTTAAGAGGATATCAGATGATAACGGGTTCCTTCTGTACAATGCCCAGGAACAGGGATATTCATGCCAGTAAATTTTGAATACATCAGTCCAATTGAAATGTTAGCATGATATATAGGGATATGGTGAAGGGTCAGCTTTGAAGTCTAGTTCAGGTGGGGTTCACTTTCAAGGGAAACTTTTTCTGCTTGTGTGACACCGTTTGATTGGCTCAATGATTGCTGTCAGTTACTGAAGTTAAGGTTGGTACTTGGTTATAGGAAGCCAAGTTGAGAGTTGCAAAGTAGTTACCAGTTACTGTGAGTTACAGCCGTCCCATTATCTAATCCAAACTAGATGACTCTTGACAATTATGATTATGTTCAGAATTTATTACCTTGCTATTTCTTCATTGAAAATCAATAAAAGAAAGTACTGAATATGTTCTTGGTGATCTTCACTTTCAGACCAAAGATACCAAAAACCAGTTATGCTATTGTTTTTCATCATGTAGCAACAGCAGAACAAACTAGGAGATAATAGTTTTTATTATGTGGGACATATTACATGATGGAAGAGCTATTGGATAGTAAATTAGGAGCTTCAGGCAACAAATGGTCAAAGTGTTACAGCCAACCATGTTCTAGTTTGAAGTGCCATTTAACTAGGCTCATATTTGTTGTTTAATTGTTCTTCACATACCAAGCAGCATTATGAATTTGAGAATAGATCTGTGTAAGTTAGGAATGCTATTCATGAGGAAATAATAGGTAGACAATGGAGCTAAATTCCAATGATGAATGTCAAACTTCAAAGTATGTCCACCATAGCTTCAGGGAAGAACAAACCAGGGGTGCAAAAAAGTCATATGGAACACGTTAAGAAAAATAAGGGAATTCATTCCGAAATGCCTGTGAATACGCAGAGAATGTGTGTTGGGGGGTGGTAATGATTCTCTCCTCATCTAACATTGGCTGCTCGCCAACAAGTGGGATCTATCATAAGCAAGCTGATGATGGGGATAGCATGAGCTGGTGGTATGCAGTAGATGAACAATGTAGCATCTTGAAACATGGATGTTGGATAAGGAACTAAACTTAATTTAGAATCTTTCCTTATTGGTGTGTGTTAGAAAAAAAAATGCAGATTAGAAATTGCGGCTGTAAGTGGGGCAGAACGCAGAATGGGTGTTATATCTGGACACATAATATACTTCGTAACATTGTTGGTAAATGGATGTAGAACCTTGAACAGGTCCAAAAAGGAATCCCTTTAGGCTTTGTTGGAAAGATATTATACACAGCACATCTTTCATAACATCTTTCATAATTTTACTTGAATTAAAATTATAGATACCAGTCCTACTTGGATTAATCTTGTGCATGTGTCCTTGCATTATTACTTGGGAGTATTCCCTTCTTAGTACATTTGCATTGTGGAGATGTCCTAGTTGCATTAGTATTAATGTTATGGAGATATCCTATGCCCAATTGTTTTGGGAATCATCTTGTACACTTTATAGCTTGGAATGTTTCTTTAAAAAGTTTTCATTATTTTTCTTCTCCAACTCTGAAGACACAATGCACTCGTAAACGTTATGTCTTCTATTGCCTGCAGCATTTCCTGCTAAAACCTTCACATTGTTAATAACTATAAGTTGATCAAGACACATTTATCTTTCTGTTACTTGCAGTAAGATGTGAATATGGATTCATAGGGTGGTAATAGAACAATGAAGGTGATCTTCTTTTTCTTGAATTAATAGTAACTCTGAACTATCAAGTAATCAAGTTGAATGTTTTCAGTGAATATTCTGAATGTCCGTAAATAGTTGAAGGGGAGAAATAACATAGAAAATCAAGTAAAAAACAGTAGATAACATTGAAAATTTGAGGAATGTATACACATATTGAGAAGATATGTAGTTAATCTTTTTCAAATAAAAATTAAAATGGAGAATCCTTGCTGGATAATCTCATGATTCCTTACAGAAAAATATACTAACCACCGAGAACAATGCCAGAAAGCAGAAGTTACTCCATCACCCTGTCAGTGTCATTATGAGAATGCTAGATGATGGTTAACTGATGGTCATGGCGTTAACTAGAAAAGGATCTGCTTTCTGAAATATTGCCATTCATTACCAACCCTTCAAGAAACCAAGATTAAGACTTAATAGTCCAAATTGGCAATTGATGCAAAAACAATGTAAACAGGAAGAAAGTAAGAAAAAAATGCTTCAACTATTATAACACAACTTTGGCAAAATTTTCAGACTGTGTTACAAAGTGAATTGACAGGGGAAGGCTAGCCACTGCCATCCATTGTATACGTCACGTGGATAACATTGATATGTGCAAGATTACTTTTTAAGGATGTTCGTCTATCTCTTAAACATGGAAAAAAAAAATGAAGAATGACCTTCTCTAGTTTTTCCATTTATTTTCAATTGAGTAATTTATGGTGCTTGCTGTGTTTTCCCTTCATCCTACTAAAGATACCAGGAGCTCATGAAACAAAGTTCAAGGGTGCCAATATTCGACCTAAGGAAACTGAATTCATCACTACCTGTGCCTTCAGTACCACATGATTTCACAAAGGTTCTTGTTTTGGGTGCAGGAAGCGACTTTATTGTGGTGAGCTAAGGCATTAACTCTTGCCTATGAATTTGATGGTTACTTGAAAATTCATCCTTCTGTAGGAGCTGGTTCAGCTTCATTTCTTATGACTGGTAGAAAATGATTGTGTTTCTCTCTGGGGAGTAGATAGCACATACTCTTTTAAGATTACAGATTTATCCTAGAATTAGATATTATGCTGTGCAATCATCCAACTTTATAACTCCTCAAAGGTTATGGTTTCTTCAGTGTTTGCAGGACATGATTATTTGATACAACCTACTGGATCTTGTATCATATTGTTTTTTTGCCCTTGCGGTTAACCTTCATTTGAGATGTTGAGAATATTTTGTTCTCATGTATAGAATTAAGCTTTTGTAAAAGAAGTCATTTTGACTGGCATGTTGCTCCAAAGCAAAGAGAGGGAGAGATAAAGAGAAAGAAATATGGAGAGAGAGAATGGTTTTATGAGAGATTAAGGGCATTTTAAACTAAGGTTCACCGCATCGCCGATTTGCCCTGAATCGGTTTTTTTTTTTTTTTTTTCTGATTTGCTCTGATTCGGGAGAATCGGGCCGATTCGCATGGGAATCGGTCCGATTCGTATGGGAATCAAGTGAATCGGGAATCCCATGATACGCTTCGATTCGATCCAATCCGCCAAACTATGTTTTAGACCTTTTTGAAATTTAGTTAATGGTTAACCAAGGTTAAATAAGATATTTTAACAGAATTCTAACAGATGTTAACAACATGCTGCAATGCAACAAGGTTATTAAAAATATATGAAAGTAAGATAAGCATCATTCTGCAAACAAACCTGCAAGGCAGATAGTTTTGCAAATAACTATATATAGTGGAGATGGACCCTATCTCCATCAGGGTTCTCTGTCCCATAATACCGTACCGAACCGGCTTTCTCATGGGCCGGTACAGTACAGTAGGTACTGCACCGGTCCCCCCCCACCCCCCCCACCGTGTTCACCCTCCCTCTCCCTCTCTCTGCATCTCTCACTTCTCCGGTTCACCCCCCCCCCTTGCCCTGTCCTCCCTCTCCCTCTCTGCATCTCTCGTGCCAACCGACTTGACCCGACTGTGCCGGGGACCGAAAGTCCTTGGCATGGTACGAGTCGGCCATGCCGCACTGGTACGGTGTGGCACGGCCAACCCTGATCTCCATCAGGCTGGTGTTTTCTTCCTAACATGGAGATTTTGAATCCTCAAAATCGTGGAGAGATAAACATGGTAATTCTGCAAATAAACTCTATAAAACTGATGGGTTTTCATTTTCCATGCTTCAAGACTTTCACTGGGTAGGTAGGAAGGAGGGATGCCTCAATGGAGGAATATAATGATTTATGGATAATTGCACAATTTTGGATTTTCCTTTTGTCATGTGTTTAGGTCACTGGGTCACTTTGAGATATGTGTGGGTGTTGCCCTGTTTTGTGTCATAATGTAAGCTAATGTCTATTTTGTAGAAAAAAACACTGTTCATGGGGAATTTTCCTATTTTCCACTAATTAGACTCACACTAGGTTGCTTACGCTGGCCACTCCACCTCCATCGGTGGATTTTATAGGCAATGGACATGGTCCAAAGGTAAGAACTTTAAGGAGACTATTAGTGGGGTGTTCCTTGGACTCTTATGAATGATTTTTTTTTTTCCGCACGTGAAACATCATCTTGGAACACTGGCTGCCCCTCTATGATTTTATTGCACCAAATGTAAGGGATTATAATGGTGACATGGCACCTTACCCTGAGGCGTATATCATGAAGAGCCCCTCAGAAAACCCATGAAAGTTGACAATAAGGCAGGCCAGATTTGTCCATGGTGATCTCACCTCCAAGGACCCCAAGTAAAGAAGAAGAGTAGAAGAAAAACAAGAAAACTTAGCCAAGCATCCACTGCTCTATTGCATTCTCTTACAGCAGCTGGAAGTGGAAATCCATGGAGGTTTGCTTGTAATCAAACCTAGGGGCGTGCACAGATCGGTTCGGCCTGGTTTACCCAATTTTTAGGTGAATCAAACCGACCCGAACCCCTCCCCAACCCGAACCAGACCAAACCGAAATTTTAAATTAATATAAATGTGAATGATTTTATAATATTTATGTGTTTAAAACGATGAAAGTTTTTTTAAAATATGTATATTTGTAGTTAAATTTATGTCTATAAGTATAACTATTTTTTAATAACTTTATTTTTCAATATATTTTTGATAAGTATCTTTTTAATAATTTTTACTATGTATATTATGCAATAATAATTATAATATTTTGGTTTATTCAGGTTATTCGGTTTGGTTGTGAAACCGAATGAACCGAATGGAAGGGTCAAACAAAACCAAACCGGACCGAACGGGTCTGTCCGGTTCGGTTTTTCGGTTTGACCCGAAAAATGCACAGCCCTCATCAAACCATTCTTCCAAGGGTAGAGATCCAAGAAACTGGAGCATCCAAATTACTAATGAGGAAGATAAGAACTAAGCAGTCGAACTCCACAATAAGAGAAGAAGAGCCTACCGGCTGAGTATATCTCAGTTGGTATTGGGGTGAGGAGGTTTAGGGGGAGCCCAGTGTTCGAACCTGGGCCTTTACAAAAGAAAAAAAAAAGTAAAAGAGAAGAAGAGAAGAGTTCTGCTGAAGGCAAATGCAAAGCCAGGATTGCAGCTCTGAACTCTGAGACAATGCTAAGACATATCTGATTCAGTGTAATTCAAAGTTAATTTGTGATCAATTCAAGACTTATCTAATTTCGCATTGTTACTGGCTTGAGCCATCCAACTCAAAAGCATAAATTATCGAGGGAAGAGGGGTTCCACTTTATATTTTTGATTTTTTTTCTACTTGATATGAGTCTATTCGTAACACCCCCCTTATGTTCAGATACATCTTGGCTCTATCATGTGGACTTGGACAGAAGGTCAAGGTGTGCCTGAATCATAACTATGGGCTCTGACTGAGACCATGTTACTCGATTGAGCCATCCAACTCAAACCCTTAAGACATTGGTGATTATTTCACTCTCCACCTGATTTGGGGGTATTTTTGACACATTATCTAAGACAATTAATTTTAAAAACATATTTAAATATCAAGGATTATTGTTTTGTCATATTACATCTAATTGGACATGGATTAAGCTAATCAGACCAATGTGTATCAGCCAATTCAGCCATGCTCTAGAAGCTTGGGGGAACAAGGGAAAATCAGGCTCAAATGGACTCGTAGCAGCCAGTTTGTCAAATATCTACCTCATAAATTCGAATCCTATTCGGCTTTCCTTTTCCTTTTTCTCCCGAAGTCCAGGAGAAGTCAGCTGAATTGGCTGATCTACTAATTGGGAAGATTTTCTGTGCTCCTTTCTTATGGCCTTTTTCAAGGCCCAAAATCAGATTGCAAAACACCCTGATTTGCATCATCCAATTGCTATCTATGACAACTGCCATGACTGCTGGCACCATCCCTGGCGATGACAAGGATTGCTGATCTGGTTGAGCTCAATATCTCTCTCTCTCTCATACTCAGCAGGAGCCAAGGAGGGTGGCAATTGTTGCTGCTTCTCAGGTCCAGCCTGCTGACATCAATGGTGGTGTGCGGTTTATTTTATGCGCTCTCCACTTATTTCTTCTCCCTTTTGCTTGTGTGTTCTTTCCTTGTGTTGCAGTTGTATGTAGTGGTATCCCACCTGATATATAGTATAAAATGGTAATTTGTTAGTCCGTGCATAATCAGAATTATAATAGATGGTGAGGGACTACTTATCTACAGGGCAGGAATGATAATGTTGACATGGCACAGTACTCAGCCTTTTCTATTTGAATGTAATTTTCCAATTTCAGTTTTATTTTGATTTTATAGAAAATTTAGAGTATGCATGTCCAACGTTTATATCTTAAATATTGGATTCATTTGGTTCTTAGCTTTTTGAACACGCAATAGAGATGGCTTCTTTTGCGTCTTTATCTCATAGATATGTGAAGTTCACTTTGCATAAAAATGGCATCTTTAAACATGTGGATTTTTGTACTCAGCACCAGAATTTATTTATGTGAAGTAGGTCATCCATGTTCATTTTAAAAGTATCGTTAGGGGAGCTGGACCTGGTCTTATCTGTACCCACTCTTGATTGTAGCTGGAATTTTCTCTTCCTCTGTCATGCATGTTTTCTTCCCTATTAAATGCCCACTAGCTCTGGCTGGCAGTATTTCAAGTTTTCATGCTAGTTTCCTGCATTTGACCTGATAATCCATCATAATTACTCCTGTAATACTGTAGGACGGAGAAGGCCTCAGAGAAACTGCCAGGTTTTATGGTGTAGAACCTGTTTGCCTAGAGAGAGTTGCACATGACGTGATGCTGGATTGTTCATGGGAAAAAGGAGCTGAAGTAATCCTTTCATGGCTGAAGGACATGAATCGACAAAGGACTTCATGAATATGGGTCCGACAGTTTCGCTCTCCGTCCAGGTCTGGCTTTTACCTTCTCTCCAGTTTTGCTTCTAATCATTCACATGATCGATAACACTCTACTCTGATTGTTATTTTGGGGTATTCCAGGGGCAACAAGAGTTAGTGAAAACGTTGAAAGAGCAGCTTCTGCTTTACACCATGAGATGACTTCCCATCTTTTGCCGGTGTTTCTGATACTTGGGAGGCGGGCTGAAATGCTATACTTTCAGGTAGAAAGCAAGCTTTATGTCTTAGTTGCAGAGTTATAAGGCTTGAAACTGATGCTTCTTTTTAGTTTGATTGTGCAGGGATTGGCCGGAGACAAGATAGGAATGTTGGGATTCCGGGGATGAAGCCCATATTCTATTCAGAAAACAAACTTCAGGAATCATTTCTCTATTTTCATCATACAATGTTGCTTTTGGCAGATCATTGGAGATGGTTCTGAAGATGTAGCATGCAAATGCTTTGCGTGAAACATGAAAAAGTCTACCACCCTCTAGACCCAGTGATGTTAAGACTGTGCTTCTCATTGATTCCCATTGTTTGAATGCCCTTGTGGAAAAAACTAGCCAGGGGAACCTTAATCTAGGTCGAATTATTTGGTGAATCAAATCTGTTGACTAGGGCAAAAGAACAAAAACTAATTGTCATAAACTGGAAAGAGGATGTACCTTAGGGACACTATAAGGTAAACACCACAACACTAAAAACCATAACAAATAGCTACAACTCTAAAAACTCTTAACCTCCCCCCCCCCCCCCCCCCCACCCCTTCAAACTGGAGGATGTATGTCAATATGTCCAGTTTGTTGCAAAGAGTAACAAAATTGAGATACTCAAGAGCCTTTGTGGACAAATCTGTCACTGTTCATTTGTAGGGTAAATGGAGTGCATTACTTCTCGGACATCAATGTGCTTGGTTCGCTCATGAAAAGTGGGATTCTTAGCAACATGAATTGTTGCTTGATTGTCACAATGCATCTCCATAGACTCAATATAAGAAAAACCCAAATCAGATATTAAGCTTTGTAGCTACATCATCTCAAATGTACTTTGGGCTGTAGCTCAACACTAGATCGAGCAATCACACTTTTATTTTTTGCTGGTACTTACACATTTCTTATCATCACAATATTATTTTTGTGTGATTATCTATTAAATAATAGTCATTTGAATTGATCAACAATTGAATCCACTTCATGATATCTTTTGTAAAAATGATCAAGTTATGCATATTTTCTGGAATTCCTTTTGTAAGAATAATCAAGTTATTTCATATTCTTTTGAATTTCCTCAAATGAATAAGCAATTATGTGTAAAAGGCTTCAACTCAAGCACTTTAGCCTTAGGAGTCTCCCACTAGAGACTAACTACTAGAACAGTTGAAGTTCCATGCCAGAATTAATTGATTATTGAAGCTCTATTAATCGATTATCACATGAAGAGACGTCGTCTCGAGGCCAAGGCACAAGAGGGTCACCTAATGGAAATCGATTGTCAAGGAATCGATTATTGGGCATGTCAAGGGCTTCTAGTAGTTAAGTGTCAAAAGCTTCCAATAGGAGTAATCGATCATCAAGCTTCCCTGGGCTCCTAGCAGTCAAAAGTAATTAGTAAGACTGGTTCCTGAGGAAATCTAATAAGCCATCATTAAAGAAAGCGGAAATTAAAAGTAAAAAAAGTGGCTGCATGCATATGACAGGTCTCATAACCCAAACACCTACATGCAAATCTCAACACCAGCTTTTAATGTGCAATGGAAAACGGTAAGAAATGATGACAACACAACTCTTCAACTCCCCCTTAGGCTGCTATAAATCAGGAGGAGGTAGTTGTATGTGGGTTTTTTTTCTCTCCCCTTTTCTCTGGCTTTCTCTTCCTCTAGTTCATCTATAGATAGAAACCTTCTGCTTGTGTCCACTACTTGGTCTACTGCCATTGGACTACTTTGCACCGCCAGTCAACTGGCTGTTGTTGGGCAGTGGAGGAGAGGAGGTTGCGTCCTAACTCTTCTCCACTTTCTTCTTTTCTATATATTTTCTATATTGTAGTTCATCCTTGGAATCATGCAAGTTGAATAATTGAAATAGTTGTTATTTGAGTCCTTAATTGTAGTTGTTTTCTCTCTCTCCCCCTCTCTTACCTCTCTGTTGCTTTTACTGTTTGCTTCAGCAATCTTTTTTCTACTTTATCTATTACAAACCCTTCTCTTCTTCTTCTTTCTCTCTCTATCTTTCTTGTTATCTTCTCCCTATTTCACCCTTTTTATTCTCTCTTTCTTGATCTCTCTCTCTCTCTCTCTCTCTCTCTCTCTCTCTCTCTATGTGGTTTTCTCTCTCTTTTCTTTACTACTTTTCATTAGATATATATGCATAGAACTTATAAACTCAGAAAACTATGGTTTCCAGCTTAAAGAACTTAGACTAGCTTCAACCTCCCTGTGGATTCGACCCATACTTATAGTGTGCCACATTGTTTCTCATGCTAAAAGGGTTTGGTTTTTAAATTAATTGTTGTCATGTGTTGACAATTCATGTTCACAAGCACATCATTTGCTTCTCCAAGTAATCAGATTTCCACCAACATATATGCAAAATTAACCTAGATGTATACTGCCTATCCAGTTTAGACATGCAAATCCAAACACATCTCAAAAAGATAAAATATGAAGCTCGATGTTGTTGGCTGATTGCTTGACGAAGGATGACGATGAAGCTTTATTGCCAAGCAACTATCTTCCTTGATGATGATCTTGCGGAAGCTTGCCAATTGGAGAGCTCAGGATTTTCTCGAGGTGAGAAGACAAGAAGAAGTTGAACTCAATCTTCTTTGGATTGAAAGCTTGTTATGACTTCTCAAGAATGTATTCTATGGTAGATAAATAACTTCATCTTGAAGGCTTCCAATTAATTGTATTTATAGATGCTTGAACTTGATGATTGCTAGAGTGTGGAGATAGTTGTTGTGCATATCTGAGTTGGTGCAATGTTTAATACCTATTTGAGTAGGTCTGAGTTCTTCCATTTTGTTTGGTAGATGGCGATGCTCAAGATCTGACGATAAGATAGAAGATATATTATAGAAGATTTTAAGTCTTTTACAATTGGTAAAAGAAATCTCCAGAATAAAGAGATATTACATCAGGGTTTATTTCATTTTTATGTTCTTGAGTGCTACAAAAAAAAATGGTGTCAAATCAAGAAATAAGGGACGGGCATGGAATTGAGACTTCTCTTTGTACTGTCATGTTATTGTTTGCCTTTTTGTGAAATGATGACACCTATTTGATAGTTCAAATTTTCTAGAAAAATATGGTGATATATAGAGCTTAATAACAAGTCAATGTCTATAGTGAATTGATCTTATAATATAAGTATTAAGATGTCAGATCATACCTTCTGAGATCGAACTGTCTAAATCTAAATGATATATAATTGTTATATTTAGATAAAGAAGATATTTCATGTCAGGCTATCAAAAACTTTCATCCATTTAAAGAATGATTATTCAATGTGTAATGTGATAGTCAAAACAACAATCATTTTAGATATTCAAATAAATATTTTTTGTTTCCAATTATAAAAATACATAATCGATTTCCAAGAAGCTTATACTTAGTCCCTTATCTCAAACGAAATACATAATCCATTAGCCTATATCTTGGACTTAGAGAAAATATCAACATTAAAACATAATCGACTATAGGGAATATAGAGTGAAACTTAATCAATTATACTACTGGTAATGTGGACTTGATCGCTTGTGCATAGCTAAAGGCATAATCAATTACACGTTCATACTGAAACTTCATCCATATCAAGTCTCTTTGTGGACTTCGAAAATTTCACTGAACACATAATTGAATACCATGTCAATAGGTGTGGACTTCAAATTTTTCTACTTTTGGAGACATAATGAATTAGTTTGTTCAGCATGTGGACTTAGAAAAATTTTACGTTGAGAGACTTAATAGATTATTGATGTCATTATGTGGACTTAGAGTTTTAGATGAATTCTCAAGAGAAGCAGCATAGTTGATTATCGGTCACCTTACATGGACTTAGAAACTCTAACATAGACAAAGACATACTCAATTATCTACTAAATAGAGTGAAACAAATTGATTAGTGTGCACTTTATGTGGACTTAGAGAATCTTCTAAAGACTTTCTAAGTGGGAAGCATAATCGATTAATATCAATTATTGTCTGTGAACTTAGAAATTTCGCAATACCACAATATAATCAATTGTCATTCATGTCATGTCCCAAAGCAAAATATTGAAATGTAGTAGTTATACTGATCATGCCAATCAGAGTGTGTACTAAAGAATTAACATCATTCCACAAGAACAATAATAAAAAATAACGCCAAAAAGTAAACTACCATAATTTTATTGATATTAAGAGTCAACAGATTTCTATTACATAAAATTCTTCATGACCAATATATAGGGCCCATCATGACTATTACATGGACATTTTTGAAAAATAAAGATTGACATGACTCTACTAATGAAATTCTAAGGACAATTTGGATGCTCCATCGCTCTTACCCTTCCCCGTTAAAATGTGTGTGTCTTCATCTGTATTACCTGAAAATCACAAATTAAAGTAGGGTGAGCAAAAAACTCAGTAGGATCTATATCTCTAAATTCGACATCTTTTAGTGATTAATGCTTTAGTATGTTGGGAAAGTTAAATGCCATGGATATGATCAAATCTAAAGATAATAAAATAGTAAATCATAAGCAAGAAGTGGTGAATGTGTAATGTTGTATAGCAAGGTAAAGAAAAGACAAGAATAAAGGATAACTACATCAGTATTCAAGAACATGTAATAGATATAATGATATTGAATTGTCCATAACACAAGCAATATCAATGAGAGTAACAAGTATAAGTCAAGCAATTATTTATTAATTCATGGGTGGATTGTCTTAGATCAATCTAGCACGCATGTATTAGTGCAATGCCACACACTATGGTCAATCAACTCCTGCAAGCACAAGTACTTTGGGCACCCTCTAGAACCAAAGAAGGAAAATGTTAGGCATTGAGATGTGGTTCATAGATTCTATGCAATATTTAGACAATCTCATTTAATGGCTAAACAAATTCCAAAGGGTAAGGCTTTTATAATGCAAGATATAGATTGCATGATGCTCAAGGATTTTCGAGGATTTTAAGTTAGAGAACAAGGTTCTGATGTAATAGAGATACTATCGATCGGATTTTGTTGTATGGTACGAAAAACATGGGCAGACAAGTGTCTGCATAGTTCTACAAATGAAACCATCAGAACAGGGTTAAATGCATTGGATTAGCCATCACATTTAAACATACAGTCATACATGTAGGCATGTTAAGAACTTCTTAAATGCGGTATCGGTATTCGACACGTTAACAAATGTGGTCTTAGAAGATGACACATTAAGAGACAAATTGGACAAAGTTTATCCCCCTTTGCATGGAATGCTTCTTAAGGCCAGTAGAAACATGTCTTCACAATCAAACATGGTTTCAGATGAGTGTTCAGGATTTTAAAGATAAAACCTACTTAGAGGCTATGTGAGAATCCACGTTCAGAAGAGTCTTTCAGAAGTCTTAGTGAAGAACTTACAATCCGATCGGAGGAATACTCAATGGAGGGTTCTATCTTCTCTAAGGGGCATTCGCAGAATGATAGCAGTTGAGTCATGCCACCATCAAAGTGACATGGTTCTATTGAAACTTCAATTTTCATCATTCATAATGATTAAAGCATTAAAACAAGGGATTCATATGGATATGAACACATTTGAATCACATGGAATAACTCTATTGGCCATAAGGAACAAGTTTAAAATTATGAAAATAATTAAGGGAGCAATGGAACATGGTATAAGATCATGGATGTGAGAAGGGAATCAAGCAAGATTAGCATGAAGAAGATTAGAACAACTTTTATAAATACATTATATGTAGTGTATCACATATTCTTCTTACTATAATGACTTAATCATGGTCAAGTCAAGATTTTAAATAATAGAGTCTTCAATTTTAAGGTACTATTTTAAAACTAGAAATAAAAATTTGAAAATAACCAAGTCATGGCTGGATTAGTTGCCGTGTTAGCTAACATGATCGGAGGACCTAGTGCGATATGGATAGTTATAATGCACCCTGACAAAAGCGTGCATATAGTCGCAACATATCGTGAAGCCATAACTAGACTTGAGCTTTGTGAAGCCACGACGACGCAGAAATTTTAATCTGAGAGTTCTCGATTTAAAACACAAAATACTCAACATAAAGAGATTTTAAGAGAGGAAAACATGCATGAAACTCAAATACACATGTCAATGGATATACAAAGATGTTTAATTATATTTAGTTGGATAGATTTCCTACCTTTCATTGATTTAAAGGAAGAAGAAGACGAAGAATGTGAAAAGATTGATGAATGCCTTAAGATCTTGATCCTCTCCTCGATGCACATCTAGAACCCTTGTCCATCAGCATTCGAGAACGCCCAATGTTAGACAAGAAGGGGTTTGAGAATTGGTTTATAAGTCTAGGGTTCCGAAGAGTCCAATTTTGGCTCTTTAAGAGTTAGGTTCAAGTTCGCCTTTGCTGCAAATCATGGCCGCTTTCCACCTTTTAATTCCTATTTATGTTAGGTTTTATAGAAATTCGGACACCTCTTGCTAGGTTAGAGTTTAGATTCCATCTTTGGCACATTAGGATTAGGTTTTGGCCCTATTTGACCCAATTTAGCTTATAAATTTGAGGTATTTCGAATTTTGGAGGTTTATTCTTTCTTTTAAACCCAAATAGATCTTTCTTTAGCCTAATTTTACTTTGCAAACTTCTATTTAATCTCCTAACAAGTTTCTTTGGATGGCTATAGATTTATCCTTAAGGATTTTATTTATTTATTTTAATTAAAAAATTGAGTTGCTACAGTTCACATCTTTATGGACATAATTGATTATTGTTTTGTTTTATATGGACTTAGAGAAAAATTGAAATCAAGACTTAATTGATTCTCAATAGGTGATAAAAACATAATTGATTAGAGATCAGACATTAATCAATTAAAAACATGATGAAACTGATTATCGAACCAATGACTTAGTCGTTGAAACTGAATTAGAAAGTGGTTGATTATTAAAGATATGAACTTATGTAAATAATAGAATACTTAATCACAAATCAATCGACACGTAGTGTTAAATGACATAATACTTAATCACAAATCACTCGACACTTAATCTTAATATTTTATTAATCACTCAATACTTAATACTAATATTTTGTTAATTATTTAAAACTATATACTAATTTTTTTTAATCATTCAAAACCAAGTATATGTAGAGATACTACTATAGTGAAATCTGCAACACGCGCTCTAGGGTGATAGCCACCGTTCTCTTTGCACTTCCTCCCAAGCATGAAATTCTCAAACTCAATAGTAGGAGGGCAAGTGTTTGGGGGGAATACAGTCATAGCCCAATAAAGCCCATTTACCCAAGTCCATTAGGATGAGAGGATAGCGATCACAACCCATTGGCGTCAATCCCCCCATATATATAGTGGGCCTAAGAAGAAGGGTGTGAGTTCATCCCACTAGAGCCCAATTCGTTAGGCCAATTAGGCCCCTAACATTAGCCTAGAGTGAGCACAATTAGCCCTCAACTAAGAGCTTACCAAAAGTATCCATCGATTGCTAAAGGGCAAGTTCTTGAAGTCACACAATTAAGAGGTCACTTAAGCCACAACAAGGGTTGCCCCTGTAATGTCGAAGCATGGCCATGCCAATAGACAAGCATATCCCTGCCATGCAAAGAGATGGCAACGTGCATGACACGCCCTTACATTCCAAAGCTTTGTAGCAGCGGCAAGGCACTCTCGACGCTTAACAGGTTGGGTCAAAAAGTGTGCCGGCTCTTATCTAAGACCACTCTATCCTTACATGAGCATCCCACTATCCTCAGAACCAGACGACATATGAGGCGACAAGAAAATGGCAAGAGCCAGGGAAACCCCCAACTCACACTTAAAAAAAGAATGAGGGAGGTCAGAAGAGGTAAACTACTTTGGGACTTCCACACTTACACGTTGGAGCGCTCGACTTCGGATTCTTCACCTAGATACTACTATTCACCGTGGTTCCTATAACTTGAGTATTGACGAGACAACTCCCTGGGCTCAACTGTTTTCTTCTAGTTACAGATCTTAACGATGTTCCCATTGTCAACAAATTTAAAAATCTATCGATATCAAAGGATGCCTTATGTATAATGTCGAACGATCTTTTTTGTTCACTGGTTGAAGCAGTGCACTTTAAAGTAAAAGATGGCAACTCTCAAATTCGAGGATAAACCCTTCGTAGTGTTGGTCTATGCTCCCTATCTTGTAGAGGTCTTTCTAAAGTGTTATTCCCACGGAGAAGGATTCAAGACCACATCTTTTTGATTGAGCAATATTAGATTGAGAAAATTTTTGATGTTTATTATAAATGACATATTTATCAAAATTGTGTCATGTATTTTTAAGTCTCTTAACAAATAGAGATGCGAGGGAAATAATTAAAATTTCAAGACACATGACATAATTATAATAACAGAAAAGTTTATTGCATTTGCATATTACACTTATGACTAGGTAATAGCTCATGTGGCACCCCTCACATGAGGAGTGAGAAAGTGACAATCTAATTGTTAGATGCCACGTGAGTTTGTTGCCTAGCCAAAAAATACAATATGAAAGGGCAATAATCTACAAATTTAATACACATAAAAAATATGCATAAAATACTTCTCCGATTGCACTATTAGATTCTAGTGTCATTCCCAAAATTTTCAGACATTAAATGCAGCATCCTGCCAACCCTGACCTCGTCATCACTGATACGTTCCCGGCCGATGCTTGGCTGCTTGCTTCACGTAGCTCCTTTTCTAAAGCCCTGTTGAAAATTTATGGAGGAGTGACCTCAACCCGCTTGGCATTCTCAGTCCATCTGTCTCGTCGTCGTCATTTCCAGGGTGCTATAGCATCACCTGCAAGCTCTGCCCCAGAAATAGAACCCTACATTTTGTCGTTCTCTCATACAAACTGACGTGTGGAACGTAGAGATCTAAACGCAAAAGCTTGGATCTTCTGGCTTACCCTTCCAGCGGAAGACATCCAATTACTGTGATGAATGTTCTCCGGGGAACTTAATTAATTTGTAGGCTTCTCCTTCTGTGGCCAAGGTTGCCAAGAAGCCTTTCCTTCCACACCCTTTTCCCCTCTTCATGTGAAGCGTATGCGTCATGTCTCTGCTCAGATGATCTCCTTCCAGTTCCTCTTTTACTCTATTATGACGTGAACCCATGAAGAGGAAGAGACAAGACTAGCTCACTAATGCACCTTGGCGTGAGCCCATGAAGAGGAAGAGACGAGACTAGCTCACTATATGCACCTTATAACCTTTCGACCATAAGCATAATTATATGGATCTTCTGTAGCTGCTCTAATTGGTTACGACTTGTGTGACTACGGTTGGTAACCAGTACTATTGTGTGATCTCGGGAGACAAACGTGTATATATCTACGTAAGTATATATACGTACGTACACCATTTTTGTTTATGTAGATGGCTCGGGATCGATGTTTCTTGCAACCCGGCGTAGATGCATGGGGGCTGGGCGGTGCTCGGCGAGCAGGCACTTGGGTTCTGGTCGGGTCAGAAGACTCGGGACGTTCCCACGGATCCATGCATATGCATGATCCTTCTGAGTACACTTTCGGCAATCTTCTGCATTGGTGGTGACTGGTATAATGGTCATCTCAGTCAAGTGCATGCCGGAGTCCTCCTCTCGAATGCCTGCACTCGATCGACGCACGCCTTTTGTTTGGTTATGATCTGAAGCGCTGATCGTTCACACAAGCATATATAAGCCTCGATGTCTTCGCTGATGTGTAGTGTACTTGTTGTCTCCTGATGTGTAGTGTACTACTAATGCTGCATATATATGTTTCTCTCAGGGATATATAAGGATTCTGGTACTTGGAAGAAATTAAGGAATCTTTCTGCTCCTTCACAGATCTAAAAACAAAAACGATTACATAAATAAATCTGCCATTTCTGAGATGGGATAACACGTACGTATATACGTGTGCATTTCTCTGGTGCTGATTAATTTGAGGAGGGAAAACCCAATCAGCTCATCAAACTGTTTCAAAACCTTCTCCACATGCTGAATGTGTACATACGTATGCTCTGAGACCATGATCGGCTTCAAACTCGCGAATCTGGAGGTAATTTATAACCCTCACCTATATATCGAATTATATATCAAGTTCAGCAAGCCTGCAGCCTTCAAATCGATATCTTTGCCCTCTTGTGAACTTTTAAATGCGAGTATAGACTTAAGGTGAGGAAAAGTTTGGCTGTGCATAAAGGACACCCACGTGAAGTAGTGGAAGGTCTGCATCAAATTCACAGCTGAGACACTCCTTTAACTTCGTGGTAAAAGTACTCTTAAATAGCACGGCAGATCCCTTGACGAACCGCAAGAAAGACCAAACTCATCAGGTTTTCCAACATGTTGCCAATAGAGTAACTATATATTCATGTGTACTCCTTCCTTGCCATATATATATAGTACTTGTGCGGGAATTCAAGTGGGCAAACAATAATTATATATATATATATATATATAGCCATAAAATAATTTGTGATCTAGATCAAGATCTTCTGCGGTTGGATGGCTTCTGTTATTGCATTAGAGGTGGCGAAGGCCTATTCTCTATTGTTATGTGCATGGAAATTAATTAAGCAATATGGGCCGGTCTTCATGTGCAAATATTAATTTTATTGCATGGGAGAAGCTGCAGATAGAAGAAAACAAACCAAATTAAGCTAGGAGATAACGAGGCCACCCGCACAAATCATTAGTTAACTCTCAATTAACACTTGTCCAGCTGCCATATTTGGGTAGAGCAGTGACAAATGAAGAGTGGGAAAGCATGTCCTCCTTTTGTCTTCTGGATGTTGACTGATGGGTTTAGCTTTTTACTGTTCATCAGACGTGGACAGGTAGGCAATGAGTTATGAATGTGGGGGGAGAGAGGACGTTTCTTTTTGTTCTTTGCTCGATTTTAACTTGTTCAACAAGTTAACAATACCTGCCCTCACAGTTTCTGATTGTCCTGAAATTTGATAATCAAGAGACAAAGCAACCGGTAGTTACTAGTTTTTCTTTTAACCAGAAAGGGATTGATTATACTATTCAAACTTTACATGGTATGGATAAGAAGAAAAAGGATCATTCCATGTTATGTTCCTCTTATGTTTCCACTTTCTTGTGCTTTTGATGGCTATTGTCTTTGTATTAATTTCTTAGCTAGTTACTATAGTTACAAGCATCAAATTACTTAGATAACAAAAAATTGTTGCGCGGAAACACTCTCTGATGCCTGACTCTCGATCTCACCATTGGACATATGCAAAAAGAAATAGAATCGCAGCAAAAATAGAGAGAGAAGAAGAAGAAGAGACAAGACACCGATTTTACGTGGTTCGGATTGACGATGTGTCAAACCTATTCCATGGAGCCCGTCCTCTGTACGACCGTCTTTTTCCACTATGAATACATGTTACAATTACCATAGGCCGAAACATAACTTTAAATACACGGACTCAAACAGAGGAAACCGCCCAAAATTGGGCTCGCCGAAGGCGATCCACCGCTTTTGGGACTGCTTTTCCCAAAGCAGCTATCTGAAGTGGACTTGCCAAAGGTCCACCGCCTCTGGCCAGAGCATTCGACTTCAAGGTACCGAACCTGCCCATACTACTACTGCTGTCCCATATATGCCCACTGAATTTGAGCCACATCTCAACAAATCTCTACCGTGGCGAAAAATCATCCACCTGAGAACTTCACTCTTGCATCTCCACTGGCGGCAACAACCTCTTCATACCTAACATGAGGTGACCTAAAGTAAGTCCAAATAATGTTTGAACTTTTCCACTGTGACTGGCTTTGTTAACATATCAGCTGCATTCTCCTGTGTATGCACCTTTACTAGATCAATCTCACATGTAGTGATTAGCTCCCTGATCTGTGAAACCTCATAGCTATGTGATTCGTCCTGGAATGATACACTTGATTCTTTGCTAAATAGATAGCACTCTGACTGTCACACTGCAACTGAACCTTTTGCTGACCCACACCAAGTTCTATCAATAAACCCTTTAGCCACATAGCTTCCTTTACTGCCTCTATCACTGCCATGTACTCTACCTTGGTCATAGACAATGCAACCACTGATTGTAATAGATCTCCAACATATAGGTCCTCCACCCAATGTGAAAACATAGCCAGTGGTAGACCTTTTGTTGTCAATCTCTCCAACATAGTCAGAATCCACATACCCAACAACTGCAAAATTGTCATGTCCACCATACTAAATGTCATAATCAGATGTTCCCTTCAAGTACTTGAACACCCATTTAACTGCCTGCCAATGCTCCTTTCCTGGATTTGCCATAAACTTGTTTACCGTGCTCACTGCATGTGCAAGGTCCGATCTTGTACACACCATAGCGTACATCAAGCATCCCACGACATTTGCATATGGTATTTTTGACATTTCTATCATTTCTTTCTCTGTTTTTGGACTTTCTTCAATAGATAACCTGAAATGATTTGCCAAAGATGTTCTCACTGGTTTAGCATCTTCCATGCCAAACCCTTTTAACAACTTTTTGATGTACCTTTTCTGAGAGAGCCAAAGTTTTTCTACTTTCCTTTCTCTGCCTATTTCCATCCCAATGATCTTCTTTGCTGCACCAAGATCTTTCATATCGAACTCTTTGCTTAGCAAGGATTTCAAATGATTTACATCCTTCTATTCTTAGCAGCTATGAGGATATCATCCACTTACAACATTAAGAAAATATAACTACCACCAGAAAGAGTTTTGGAATAAGCACAACAATCATACACACAGCTGATGAAGTCAATACTTAGCATGTATGTGTCAAAACATTTGTACCACTGTCTTGGTGATTGTTTCAACCCATATAGTGACTTGTTTAACTTACATACATATTTTTCTTTACCCACTTCTCTGAACCCTTCTGGCTGAAGTTGCCTCCGACGCCATGACAGAACCTGCCCCTACTGTTGTTGCTGTCCCATAGATCGATGCCCACTAAATTTGAACCACATCTCAACAATAACAAATGTAATGTGTGTTCATGAGCAGATAAAACACATTGTGGAATCTATCCACGGATGCACCATAGTGATACATGACCTAGTTAAGGTATTCATAGGCCTAGATAGTTAAGGTACTCATAGCCATTAGTTCCAGTACCCACGAAGGCCGCATAAACTTTCTTATCCTTGAACTTAATCACGAACCAGAACAGATACTCGTAATATGTACATGATTATTGGGCCATTTTACTCAAAAGTTTTGAGAAATTAAGTGGATAGCTCCACTTTCTAAATATATTTGGTCTTGTCTATATTTGATGGGATAATTATTCTTAACACTCTCATGCATATATATGCAAGCCAACTTATAGGGTGTTTGGAAACAACTTTTTTTAAAAGACTATTTCTATATAAAAATTATAATATGTCTCTTTCTATCTAAATTTTAAAATTATAAAAAGTGTTGTAAGATGTTTGGCATGGGCCAAGGAGGGGAGAAAGGAGGACGCTAGGGGCCGGAGGGGGAGGGCCGCTGGGCAGGGGCGAAGGAGGGGCGTTGGGGGGGGGGGGGGCTGGGGGGGTCGGGGCCGGGAGGCGAGGAGGGGTGCGCCGGGGATGGGGAGGGCTTGGGTGGGGCGCCGGGGGGGTCGGGGCCGGGAGGGGGGGGTGCGCGCGGGGCTGAGGCTGGGCTGGGCCGGGGGCGGGGGGGGGGGGGGGGGCGCCGGGGGCGGGGGAGCAGGGTGGGGGCGCAGGGCCGGGGTGGGGGGGGGGAGCAGGGGAGCGGGGGGGGCGCAGGGCGGTGGGGGGGGGCGCCGGGGGCGGGGGGCAGGGCCGGGGTGGGGGGGGGCGTAGGGCCGGGGTGGGGGGGGTGCCGGGGGCGGGGGGAGCAGGGGCGGGGGGGGGCCGCCGGGGGCGGGGGCGCAGGGCGGGGGCGGGGGAGCAGGGCCGGGGGGGGGGGCCGCGGGGCGGGGGAGGGAGCAGGGGCGGGGGGGGGGGGGGGGGGGGCCGCCGGGGGCGGGGGCGCAGGGCCGGGGGGGGGGGGGGGGGGCGTCGGTGGGGGGTTTGGGGCTGGGGGGGGGGGGGTGAGGGTGCAGGAATCAGTGTTCTTAAAAAAAAACAGGGTGAGATTTGTTTTTTTTTAAGAGAGATTTACATAGAAAAAAAAAATTTCACCTAAAAAAAAATTTACTTACCAAACACTTCTTTGTATCTGACTTCTCTCTTTTTTAAAATTTAGAGAAAAAGAGTAAAAAACAGTAACCAAACACCCTATTAGCTCTGTTATCCATACACTATGACATCGAGGTGTACGTCCCAGATCATAACTGTGGCACTCTGTTAGATCATTAGTAGGAATAGAAAGGGCTCCTTCTTTTACATATATTTTATGATATATATATATATATATATATATATATATATTCTATCTATATATATATATATATATATATAATATATTATATATGGATTCATCCATTAAGGTTGGCCTATAATCATTTACTGCGTACACTGGAAACTCAAGAATGAATATGGTTTTGAGAGGTTTCTGTTGCTACTCAGACAAGCAACTGTCCATGCCCCCAATTTTTCATATCAAGTTGGAGGACTTTATTCAGATCTTGTTTTCTTTTTGCCTCATCTCAGGGAATCCTAATAAATGGTTTAGATGGAAAAGTAGTCACTCTCTGAGATGAGGCAAAAAGAAAACAAGATCTCAATACCATAAGCTTGTCACTCCGTAACTCCAATCATTCACACAATTACACTATATCGATTGAATATAGATGTAAACTCATCTCTATGGGAAATGTTAGGCTCTCAATGTGGAGAAAGATTTAGTGCATTTTTGTATTGCACTTGAAGTGCAATATGACTAGGCAATAGTTCATGTGACATCCAACAATTAGGTTGCCACTTTATCATTCCTCATGTGAGGGGTGTCACATGGGCTATTACCGAGTCATATTGTACTTAAAGTGTAATACAAAAGTACACTAAGTCTTTCTCTTCAACAAGAGTCATCTCAAACTCAAAATTCGGAGAGCTCCCAACATAAGAGATGCGGGCCTTCGGCCTTCTATCTTGGGTCGGCAACGAGACTTCGTTGTCCATCTGGACGAGAGATACACATTTTTCCAATGTAAAATGTTAAGCCAATGTGGCAGCAGCTTGGGGTAAAAATTTTATGTAATATTTCATAGGTGTTTGACTTGATCGATAATGCAATTTAATATGGGTAGAAAACTAACTCGGAAATCCAACCGAATCTAGCTTAGGCATGTTGAGATGGTCGACGTGACGCTAGTTTAACAAAATTTCATTTCAATGCTCAAATTTCACCTTAGAACATGAATATGATTACATAATTCGATTGATTATCATGTCCCTTCAGTAAAACGTAAATATTCCTTCGCCCAGCGATCAAAACCATTTCCGAAACACCAATTCGGAGTCGGCACTTCGAGTCGATCATCACTAAGCTAGATCCAGAGATTTCTAGTCTGATGCCCTAATTCCTCACTAGGAGAGTAGATGCAGGCCCATGATCTCATCGAGTATGACACCCCTTCGGTTAATTAAACGAACATAACTTTTCACTTGATTATCAAAATCTCTTATAATACCACAATTCAGAATTGATACTCTGAGACACTCGACGACACTTGCTGCCTTCAATCGTAAGACATCATTTTTGACTCAAAAATTCTTCAATTATCCCTCTAAAATTACAATTTCAGTAGGCGTTCTCTATGTTTCAAAAAGAAAAATATGTGTAACGATTTCTTCGATCATACGAATCACTTGCGAAGTTGCAATTCAGAATCGACTTATGGCCATCTCTGCACGAGAATTCCTCTTGAGGTCATAAATATTAGTACATGACCATTAATGATATATTCACCCCTTCTGCCTTATTCTCACGTTCGGTAAAAATGGCTACAATTTTTCGCTCGTTGATCGTAATCACTTGTAATATCATAATTCAGAATTGGCATTCTGACACGGTCGACATGACGCTAGTGTCACAAAATTTCGTTATGAGGCTCAAATTCCACCCCATAGCATGAGTACATGATTTGATCAATTATCACACCCTTTCAGTCAAAAATAAATATTTTTTCGCCCGGCGATCGGAACAGCTTCCGAGATCCCAATTCGGAGTCGACACTTCGAGTCGGTCGTCACTAGACTAGATTTGGAGATTTCTAGTCCGGTGCCCAAATTCCTCTCCAGGAGCATAGTTGTAGGCACATGATCTCATTGAGTATGACACCTTTTTGGTTAAACAAACATAATTTTCTGCTCGGTATCGCTTATAAGACCATAATTTGAAATCGACACTCCGAGACGCTCGATGCTTCTTACTGCCTTCAGCCGTAAGATGTCATTTTTCAACTAAAAAACCCTTCAATTCTATCTCTAAAATTACAATTCCAGTCTGTGTTCTTTATGTTTCTAGGAGAAAAATGCGTGTAACTTTTTTTTCGATCATATGAATCACTTGCGAAGCCACAATTCAGAGTCGACCCATCACGACAGTCGAAAACTTGTAGTCATCCCGATAGTAGAATTCCTCTGAAGGTCATAAATATTAGTATACTACCATTGGCAATATATTGACCCCTTTCAGCTTATTCTAACCCATTGGTAAAAACGATCAGAACTTTTCATTTGGTGATCATAATTGCTTATAAGATCACAATTCAAAATCGGCACTCCGAGACGGTCGACGTGAGACTAGTTTCATGAAATTTCGTTCCGAGACCCAAATTCGATCCACCTCGAAGTATGAATATGAGTACATGATTTGAACGATTATTACATCCCTTCAGTAAAATGAGAATATTTCTTCACCCAGAGATTGGAACCCTTTTTGAGACCCCAATTTAGAATTGAAACTTCGAGTTAGTCGTCACTAGGCCGCATTTGGAGATTTCTGGTTCGGTGTCTGAATTCCTCTTCGGGAGCATGGTTGCTGACATACGATCTCATTGGGTATAACACCCCTTCGATTTAACGGACATAACTTTTCACTCAGTTATGAGAATTAATTATAAGACCATAATTGGGAATCAACACTCTAAGACGCTCGATGCCTCTTACTACCATCGACCATAAGACGACATTTTTGACTGAGAAATCTTTCAATTCTCTCTCTAAAATTACAATTCCAACAGACATTCTCCATGTTTCACACAGAAAAATGTGCGTAACGTTTTCTTCAATCATATGAATCACTTGTGAAGCCACAATTTAGAGTCGACCTATCACGACGATCAACAACTCGTGGTTTCGAGATGTGAATTCCTCCCAAGGTCGTAAATAGTGCACGACCATCATCGATATATTCACTCCTTATGACTTATTCTCACCTAGGGGTGTTCACTATTCGGTTCAAACCGAAAAACAAACTGAGCTGATTGATTTGGTTCGGTTTGGTTTAGTTTGAAAGTGGAAATTTTTTTGTTTGGTTTCAACCAAATCGAAAAAGAAAAATCGGTTTGGTTTGATTTCCAAGCTTTATAAACTGAACCAAACCGATTAAACTAAATTACAATAATAAAATTTTAATTTGTATATATCTATCAAGTTTATTCAATATACATAACAATATGTATTATGGAGGGTAATATGGTCATCAACATTTAATACTTCATTTCAAATCTGCTTTGATAGTGATTTATTAGAGAAACAAGTGATAAAATCTTATTTAAGACTAATAAAATTTAAAGTCCATTTATTTTCAGGTTACACATTGGTTTGGTTTCAAGGGATTTTACAAAATCATCACATATGATGAAACAATAAATTTCTGGGCTAGATAAACTTGATGTCAACATAGGTTGTCATTAACTTCAGGTAATGGCAAACCCCTTGCAGTCAGTAAAATGTGAATATTTCTTCACTCGATGATCAGAACCACTTTCAGACCCTAATTCATAGTCGACACTTTGAGTCGGTCATCACTAAGCCAGATTCAGAGATTTCTGATATGGTGTCTGAATTCCTCTCTGGGAGTTTGTTTGCAAGTGCATGATCTTATGAAACATGACATCTCTTCAGTTAAACATGCATAACTTTCCTCTTGGTTATTAGAATCACTAATAAGACCACAATTCAGAATTGACACTTCGAGACGCTCTACGTCTCTTACTACCTTCGGCCATAAAACATCATTTCTGACTAAAAAAATCCTTCAATTCTCTCTCTAAAATTATAATTCCCATAGGCATTCTCCATGTTTCTAGTAGAAACGTGTGCTCAACATTTTCTTCGATCATACAAATCACTTGCAAAGCCATAATTTAGAGTTGGCCTATCATGACGATAAAAAACTTGTCGTCATCTCAGAACAAGAATTCCTCTTGAGGTCGTAAACATTAGTACACGACCTTTGGTGATATATTCACCCCTTCTAACTTGTTCTCATCTATTCGATAAAAACGCCAAGAACTTTTCACTCAGTGATCAGAATCGCTTATAAGATCACATTTCAGAATCGACACTTTGAGACGGTCCATGTGAGACTAGTTTCACGAAATTTTATTTCAAGGCCCAAATTCCTCTTTAGAACGTGAATATAAGTACATGATTCGATCGATTATCACACTCCTTCAGCAAAACACGTATATTTATTCATCCGGCGATCGGAACTGCATCCGAGACCTCAATTTGGAGTTAACACTTCGAGTCGGTAGTCACTAGGCCGGATTCAGAGATTTTTGGACCGGTGCCCAAATTCATCTTTGGGAGCGTGGTTGCAGGCACACAATCTCATCGACTATTTTTGTAGCACCCTTGATTTTTAAAACCCAAATAAAAATAAAAAATTATATTTTTTTATAAATGAGAAAAATAGAAATAATTGAATAAAAAGGGAATAAATATAATTAGAATGATTTAAATCTAAGCCCATTAAGCTAAATTAGCAATGGGATGTACTAATGGTCCTAACATGGTTATTGGGCCCAAAAGAGGAGAGCCCATCATGGGTTGAGAGGTAATTAGGTAAATTCGTACCTAATTAATTAAATAAATGAAAAGGGGTTAAGATAAAAACTAAATAACCCAATATATCCTAAAAAAGAGTCCTATACTTACCCTAACCCTCTACCCATGAAATTAGATTTGTTCCCAGCCTTATTAGGTGGATAAATGAGGGAAAATGGGAAGATAAATAAGGAAATTCGGAGTTTGAAGGAAATGAGGAGTCTTGGAAGGTTTAGGACTCTATTAGCCAACATAGCACACTAATCTCGTCCCTACCCAAACTCATGTTGCCCAGATGACGAGCCCAGAGGGGGGGGTGAATGGGTCTTTTAAAATAATCTACAAGATACTTATAACTAAAAATATTCACACAAACATTCTTCGAAGGAGGTTAGTGACTATTAGTTTAAATATCAAACACACAAAGAAGACAATCACACAACACAAGAATTATCCTGGTTCGGACCTCCTCTCCTTAGGAGTCCTACGTCCAGTCCCTGAGCAACAACTCAGGATTTCACTAACTAGGGTACAGTCCCCCTAAGGACGCAACAACACCCAGCTCAGCTGGTCTTCCTTCACAACCGAAGGGAACAACAACACCCTGGATACCTCACCAGGTCTTCCTTCACAACCGAAGGGAACAACAACACCCTGGATACCTCACCAGGTCTTCCTTCACAACCGAAGGGAACTACACCCCGGATACCACCAGGTCTTCCTTCACACCTGAAGGGAACAACAACTCAAAAAGAATTGAATGAAATTCAAGCCCCTAGATCAACCTTTTAACAAACCAAGATCTGAAGCAACTAGCACTGAGAGGAAGAATCTAAACAAGGCACACTCTCAGAACTACACGGGCTCTCTTAGAAAATCTATTACAGCACAGAGAGCAAAAGAGCTGAAGGTGATGAGGAAAGTGATTCTTGGCTCTGGACTCCTTCAGAAGAATTTGAATGCTAGAATAAGCGTCGTTACTGCTTCTGTTCTTCTGACTTGAATTTATATCTTCAATTTGAAATAGTCCCATTGAAGTAACCGTTGTCTCTTGGATTGATAGTCGTTAGACTGTTTGTCATTTGGAAGCTTCAACTATCTTTTATCCATTTGAGCACGCAAAGAGATAGGGTCTTCTGACGTCGGGGTCCAACGTTGTATGATAGAAAGTCTTCAGAACCCTGCACACATTAACTGCTAGACAACTCAAACTGTCTCTTGTTGTCAGTATACGTTGATGTGAGTATTCACTAGAATAGAAATCCCAAATAGCTTGTTTTAAAAGATGCATACAGAGTAAGCACAATAATGGACGATATTGTCTACATGCATGCAGAGATACGTTCAGAACTCATAAATGCAGGAGCGATAGATAGATATATGCGTGACTTTGACTAGTCAATGTTTCAAGAGATAAGATAAAAATCAAGTTGATATAAACTGTAAAGTCGATGTCTATATGACTTATGAAATCGTTATGAATACTAGCAAGTCATTATAGAGAGCAAATCGTTATGAACACTTATCAAGTCGTTATGAACTCTAAAGAAATCGTTGCGCAAAGCAAATTGTTGTGAGCGCTTAAAGAAATCTTTGTGCAAAGCAAATCGTTATGAGCAAGCAAGTCATTGCGAGTTCTAAAGAAATCGTTATGGTAACTTATGAAATCGTTACAACAAGTAAGTCGTTGCGAGTTCTGAAGAAATCGTTACGGTAACTTATGAAATCGTTACGACAGGCAAGTCGTTGTGAGTTCTAAAGAAATCGTTACGGTAACTTATGAAATCGTTACAACAAGCAAGTCGTTGCGAGTTCTAAAGAAATCGTTGCGATAACTTATAGAGTCGTTATGACAGGCAAGTCGTTGCGCTTTCTAAAGAAATCGTTGCGATAACTTATAGAGTCGTTATGACATCGACTTGATTGAAACAACATGACTTTTCGGTCTTATAAGGAAATCGTTATGAATTTCAACAGAAATAGATATGGACTTAGAGAAATATCATGTTGAAAAGATTTAAAGCTTCAGAGAAGTAATGCATACCTTTATTGGCTTGATTGACCTTGGTATTTTTCTGTACTTTAAGACTTATGAAATATTCATTAGATATTATTTATAAAAACTAGTTTAGTTTTGTTAATCACCAAAATACATTAAAATTACATGGGGACAGACTGATCATCAATCTCCCCCTTTTGGTGATGACAAAACTGAACAATAAGCATGGATGAAAAATATCTGAAATCAGTCTGAAGATAAGACATGCTAATTTTCTTCTTTAAAAATTATTGGAATGTATTTCAGACATGCTAATTTTCTCCCCTTTTTGTCATTGAGCAAAAAGACAATCTGAGACAAAGAAAGAAGAGAAAAGATAGAGGCAGATGAGCAAGGGAATTTTCATTAACTTTGAGGTGGTACAGGTAAATAGAAGCATGAGACAAAAGAGAGGCAAAATGGGAAATGGTTTCCCATGCCTGTGCTTCCTGCTCTTCAAAATGAGTTTTAAAAACTCCAAAAGACAAAGAGTAGGATGGTCCCATGGAGGAAGCCATCCTTTTGAGATGAAGATCTAGGTGCTGATAGAGAAGATCAACATATGCATTCTTGTCCATGCTCATCTTGAGGAAACGACGAGTCCCAAAACTGGCACAGGTGAGGAATTGGTCCATGGTCACAGGATAGTGGTTGTGGTTGTCTCTGAGAGCCTTGTGTATAGCCACATAAACTTTGTATCTTTCCTCCCAGACTTTGAAAGGGTCATCAACAAGATGTATAGAATTCATATCCAAGAAGTAGCTGGAGAAATGGCTGGTGTGCCTTCCCTGGCCTGAGCTTCATTGAGTGAAAAAGCTGCTGAGCTGACAGAGGATAGAACTTGGACCATTCTGAGGATGTCAGCCTTTCACATTCAGACAGAATGGGGGCTAGAACTTCAGCACTTACCTGCCCCTGGTGATATTCCCTAAATAGGAATCTAGGAAAAGCAACCAGGCAGCCTTTCTGTACTTTAATTCTGCCCATTACCCTAGCAAAACGCTCAAAGATGATGGATCCTACAGAGGACTCCATAACTAAAAAATGGATTTGAGGAAGGGCAATTTCTTCAGGCACTTGGAGGGTAGTAAAATCTACCTGAACATCTGAAGTATGTGAGATGTCTGGAGTGAGAGCTGAAATGGCCCTTTTGAACTGGCTGAGCTGAACTTCAGGAAGTCGATGGACATATCTGTAGTTGTTGAACAACACATAGTGTCTGACCATCTTGATTTCCTTTTGAATGAAGGGTGCCCAAAGTTCTTGGTGATACATCCTGAACCACTCAGACAAGGTCAGGGAGTGGTCCCTTGGAGGAAATCTGGCAGATTTGGCAAGAATGAATTTCTTTAGGAGATCCTTGTGACCTTTGCCCCATTGATCTTCAGTTTTGGAGTGGGCAAGAGAGAAGATTTTGAACTTTTCAGATTTTGAAAGAGAAGTGTAGGGTAGAATGGTGTTCAAATGATCTGAAAGATTTTGAAAAGGAAGGTTAATGATGGTGGCAAGAACAACTTGGAAAGGTATTCCCTATACAGTGGGTTATGTTTGTTGTCCACTGTGAGAGAAAACCACAAAGGTGGGTATTTGGGTTCAGAGGAAAGGGAGGAAGTAGAAGTGAGTTTCCTCTTCTTGGGAGCAGGACTAGAAGGGTCTGCCCTGTGAATGTGCTCCCCAACCTTCAGCACAGACCTGAGAATGCCTTCCTCAAACTCATCCTTTATCTTTTCCATAAAGGGAGAGTTAAGTTGGGCTCTTTCAAGTATGATAGTGATGAAAGAGGGTGGAGGAGTAAGATGAAGAAAAGAATGTGATGTAGTAGGGAGGTCATCAACTGGTCCAAGGGAGGGACCAGAGGAGGAGGAGGCTCCAGCTGAGGATGCTGGAGGGACCTCAAGGATAGGAGAAGGAGAAGGAATTGTAGTAGAGGAGGCAGGAGATGAGGTGGAATGAGGAGGAAATGGAGTAGGAGAAGGAATTGGTCTGGATTGAGGCTTTTTGAATGTTTGGGGAGCAGGAGGAGCTGTAGGAGCTGAGGGTGGAGTTGGAAGGATAGGTGTGTGAGAGGGAGAAGAGGGAGCTGGGGGCTTGGGTGCCAAGGATTCTTCTGCCTCTTTCTGCACAGACTCACTCTCCAATGGCCCTGATGGCCCTGACCCTTGCTCAGCTGGCCCTGGAGGCCCTTTAACTGATCATCCGGCCCAGATGGCCCTTCAACATTCACTGCTGCCTCTGCTGGTGCTGCTGCTGCTTCTGGCCCTGTTGGCCCTGCTTCTCTGGTGTAGTTGCTGCTTCTGGTGCTGGCCCTGATGACCAGACACATTTTCTCCAGGCTCCTGAGCTGCTTGAGGAGGAAGAGCTTGAACTCCAACTGCCTTAATAATATCCGAGAGCATGCCTTTCATGCTACTCATCTCCTTATTAAACCATTTCATAGCATTTCTGATTTGAGCTAACTCTTTGTTGGCTGAAGCTTGGCTCAGAAATATAGAATTTACATCTGACTGGAGAGAACATAATAGCTCACCTTGCACATTCAGCCTTTCAATCACTGGCTTCAAATTTATAACATTTTCTGTTTGACCTGCCTCTCAAAAGGTGTATCAGCCAGGAGAGGAACTTCAGAGGCAACTTCGTTTCCTTTCTTCTTGCCTTCTTTTGCTGGAGGAGGTTGATCATCATCTGAGCTCGAAGGGCTTGCAGTCTCCCCTTCTCTGTCATCCAAATTGGAGAATCTCTATGCCTTTCCTCCTGACCATCAACAACAGGAGTTGTTCAACTGAACCTTCTTTTGATAGCTCCCCCTCAATAGGAGCATCTTCTTCATTTGATACTTGCTCCCCCTGAATGGGAGCATCCGCCATCACAGAGTCACCCTGAGCAGCTGGGTGCTCTAGCTCTACTGGAATATCTTCCATTGGTACATCAATGTGGCCTGATGCCACTGCCTCTTCAGCAACTCTGCCACTATTTTCTGGAGTACTAGTGGTGGAAGGGATCGAATCAATAATATCTGAGAGAATAGATGCAACGACAGTTGAGGGTAGTGGGTCCTCAACTGGACTAATATCCTCTGGGAGAATATCCTCAATTCTCCTCTCTGCAAAACTTAGAGCTAATTCTTCTGGAAATTCTGAAGCTGCTACTGATACTCTTTCTTCTTCTACTACAACTTCAGGCTGAACTTCTGATATAAAGGGGCCTGATGATTCTGCTGCTCCAACTGCTAGAACTGAAACTGACTCCACTGGCAATTCTGGAATCATAGCCTCTGATCCCATTTCCTGATGAACAACTGAGGCGTCGTCAATGATGGCTTCACCTTCAGCAACTGAAGCCTTGAACCAGACACCATTTTCCTCAGAGAAGCCACTCTTCTTCAGGTTCCTGGACCTGATTGCTTGGCCCATTTTCTCTACAATTGCCCCAGAAAGATCAACACCGAAGTGTTTGAAGATCTTGGTAAGTAGGTGGGCATAAGGCAGGGACACATTTAACTTGCTCTTGGTGTCCCAAATCTGATCTCTGGCAAATTTCATTCTTTCCATCATCACTGCGGCCATATTTATCTCCTTATTTTGAATGGCCCAGTACATCATGTCAGAGTCGGCCTTTGTGCAAGATGAAAATGTTGCACTTCTGGGAACTAAGATTTGACAAACAATAAAATGAAGGAGGCGGTTGAAAGCAGTTAGTTGATTTATATCAAGCTTGCCATCCCTTAGCTTGAAGCCCGGCCCTACAATTCCCAAACCTTTCACTTGGGCGTCCACAGTGTGAACCACACTAAACCTGGAAGTCTTCACATCAAACAACATCTTCAGCAACTCAGGGTCTATTCTAATCAGGGTTCCCTTTACTGAAGAAACTAGGGACCCATCTTCCTCTGTTCTCAAACAAACGAAGAATGCTTTTACCAGATCCGGATAACTAACCTCGGACAAGGTGGTAACTCCCGTCCACTACATCTGATAGATCAATTCTACTATGCTGCTCATTCCATTTTTCCTCAGATTAGCAACATCGACTTCTTTATTGCCACAGAGCTTCGTCTTCACAAAGGTAAACCTCTCCTACTGCTCAGGAGTGAGAAACTCGGCGCTGTAGCCACCCAAACTGCCGGCGATGATTGGTGCGGCCATGGATTCAGGTGGGAAAGTCTCTGGAGGGTTGAAACGGAAGGAGAAGAGAAGGAATCCTCAAGAAATTTTGCGGGAGGGAGGAGGAAGGTTCAAATTTGCAGAGGGTTGAGGTATGAGTTGTTAGGGCATCGGCTCATGCGACAGGATGAAAAAGGGGGAAAAGGTAGACGATGAGATACAAATCATTCTGTCATTGATTTTATGAATAAATAAATGCACTGGGGAAAGTGAGGCGCCAAAAGGCGGCAGAAGAAGACAAATAGTTTGACTATTCAAACCGACTTCAATGAGAGAGCGGTTACAAAGGATAATTTAAATTTCTTTTGTTTAAAGCCATGGAGGGAAAAGTTGCTTAATTCTGAAATTTAATGTGCCAGTTTTAAACAAAAACTTTTTCACAAATTGCACATGACTAATTCCCTTCTAAGAGATGTGAATCTCTCCTCGGGTAAGGCTTTTGTGAAAATGTCTGCTAACTGACCATTTGAATCAATAAAAGATATTTCAATATTACCATTTGCTACATGGTCGTGAATAAAATGATATCTAACCTCAATATGCTTGGTCCTTGAATGTTGAACTGGATTCTTGGTGAGATTAATGGCACTGGTGTTGTCACACAACAGTGGGATAGATTTGATGTTTAATCTGAAATCTTCAAGTTGTTGCTTTATCCATAAGAGTTGTGTGCAGCAACCTCCAGCAGCTACGTACTCAGCTTCAGCTGTAGATAGTGCCACTGAATTTTGTTTCTTTAAAGACCAAGATATCAAACATCCTGTAAGAAATTGACAACAACCACTGGTGCTTTTTCTATCTAATTTGCATCCAGCATAGTCAGCATCAGAATAACCTACTAAGTTAATTTCACAACATTTTGGATACCACAGATCTAAGTCATGAGTTCTTGCTAAATATCTAAATATTCTTTTCACAGAAATTAAATGTGATTCTCTATGATCGGCCTGATACCTAGCACACATGCATACACTAAATAGAATATCGGGTCTACTAGCTGTTAAGTAAAGTAATGATCCAATCATACCTCTGTAGATCTTTTGATCTACTTTCTTACCATCTTTATCACTGTCCATCCTTGTTGATGTACTCATTGGTGTTGACAGTGGCTTGGTATTTTCGAATCCAAATTTCTTTAAGAGTTCTTTTGTGTACTTTGCTTGACAGATGTGAGTTCCTTCCTTTCCTTGTTTGATTTGTAATCTAAGGAAATAATTAAGTTCTCCCATCATGCTCATTTCAAATTCTCCCTGCATCAACTTTTCAAAGTACTTGCAAAGGGATTCATCAGTAGAACCAAAAATAATATCATCTACATAAATTTGTACCAGTAGAATGTGTTCGACCTTTGACTTTATGAAAAGAGTACTATCTACTTGACCTCTACTGAAACCATGGTTTAAAAGAAAAGAACTAAGCCTTTCATACCAGGCTCTAGGTGCTTGCTTTAAACCACATAATGCTTTGTGTAATTTGAAAACGTGATCTGGAAAATCAGTTGTAGACGGTTCGTTTCCGCGCCGTCACCGGATCTCTCGGGTGTTCGCGGACGCCGCCGGACTCTCATTGGCGATAAAGGGGTCGCCGGTTGACCACGTTGACCCTCCGGTTGACTGTATTGACTAGAAGGAGAACGAGGAAAACAAGCGAAATGAAGGGGAGTTGGTGATCGCCAGGGCCTTACCTGTGCCCAAGGAGTGATGTGGTCGCGTTGAAGTGGTTGCCTCGCGCAGCGGATGGAGACGAGACCTCGTCTTCTCCTCCTTCGGCCAGCCAAAGGAGAAGAGCTCCGTAGTCTTCTGCCGGTTGTTCCTGCCACAAAACAAAACTCTATAAAACTAATGAAGAGTAGTAAAAGCTCGAAAATGTGGGAAAACAACCCAAAAGGAGAGTCCCGTACCCGTTGCGTACTTGAGAAGAGGGGTGGCCAAATGCTATGACCACCCTTCTTCCCTCCGTTTTTGGTTGGGAAACCCCTTTCTAGGTGTGTAGGGTGAGGACCTACGAGCCTAGAGTGAGTGGGAAGGTGTGTGCAACATGTAAATGAACTAAAGAGTAAGTAAGAGAAGAGAGAGGGAAGGAGTGAAGGAACTCGTTTGCAGGTGATGCAACCTTGTGGGGCTCCTCCAGCTCGGGAAGAAGCTCTCTGGACGTCCTAACTCATGAGAGGAAGAAGAGGATCACTTGTTGAATCTTGGGTGCAATTTTCTCTCTCCTTCTTCAAAGGGGCAGCATGTGGACGTCCAGCCTCTCTCCCCTTGCTTAGAGGGCTCAAGGGGGAGTTATATAGACAGTGGGGTCAGAGTTCAGAGGCCTTGGATGCTCAGTGTGAAGAAACACACTTGTACACATGGCCATCCAAGTCTAAAGGCTCCAAGCAATGGGGAGAGGCCACATGGGATTTTTATGGGTCAAGGGAGTGCCAAGGTGGCCCATATGCCCGTTGGGAACGGTCCCATGCGGTGCATGGCGAGAGAAAGGTGCTAGTGGGCTATATTCTCGGGGCTGTTGCACAGACCAGGTAAACGAGGTTGACGTCCAGCGACCATGCCGCCAACCGCATGCAGACGTCCAGGGATGTGGACGTCTGTCTGGGTCAGCGTCAAGGGGGCTTGCCGCCAACCAGTAGTCGGTGGCCATCGATGCTGCCGTCTACATGCTATCCGAGGCAAGTCAACAAATGGTCAAACGAGGCTTAATGGGCCAAAAGAGCCTTGCGGGAGATGGGCCAAATCTCGCGTCTACAAATGCCCCTTCGAGACGTCCGGTCTTGCAGGGGAGCAGAGCGGACTGAAAGGTTGGTGTCTCAGAAAACAAAGGACGCGGAGATTTGATGAAGGATCATCTCCGAGGATAGGAATTCTAGCGAACCAAACGAAAGAGTCAGGCTAGAAACAGATGACGTATCGTCTGAGAGACAAATAGGGGTAAGAAAAGGGTGATCTACCCGTGTAACTACAACTGCGACCCAATGGCAGGGTCCCTGGCATGGCCGTGTTGGACTTTGACTAGTTTCCGGCGTGTCTGAGTCAAAGGAGTTGAAATATGACGGTTGAATCAGGAGGGTCTCATAACCGGAGCTCGTGGGATCGCTGGCCTAATCAGGACGTCGGTCCCGAATTTAGGAGGTCACAGAGACAAGGAGTTGGTTGATCTCTCAAAGGATTATCAAAAGATTCTAACTGGAATCACATGCTTGGAAAGCCTAAAGTCCGGAATTAAGCTCGCGACTGGCGAAGGCTCAAATGAACTCAATAAGGCTGGTTGACTATTTGTGAAAGACACGTGGGACAAGTGGAGAAGGGGGGCAACAAAGACCCGATATCAACTTGGATAGTCATGAAGGGTGGACCCTGTAGGCTACCTGAGCTGGGGAGCCATGGAGCAGCCATATGATCGAGGAAAATCACCATTTTTTTTTAGTGTTAGTAAGAAAATGTTAGCAGTGAAGATGCATGCTGGTGTGGATTACCTATCTAAAATGCAAGTTAGCACCAGAGGAAAATTCTAAAGGCCATACGAATAACTGAGAGATCGCAAACCCATCATGGTTTTTGATGAAGGGAACTCAGGGTTCACGGTCGCCAAGTTATTCGCCTTTGGTGGGTCCTATGTTAGACATACCTGTAACGCTCAAGTCGCATAGCGTTCCGAATTTTTGAAGCGCAGCTCGTGCTTAAGATATCTGCAAAACAACTTGAAGCACAAGATAAAGGATGATGGCCATATAAAGAATAAGACATTGAAAGTATCCGGGGAGTAAACGTCCACATCGATGGCCGCCAGAACCGGTTAACGTCCACTGATGTTGCCGCCAACCTACTACTGACGTCCATCGATCTGGACGTCGACATGACAGCGGATCAGCCGAAAATAGGTGATGGGAGTCCATGAGGACTCTACCATCTCCTACCTCCGTCTCTTCCTGCTCCTGCTGCGAACCAGAGAGCTGAGAGACGAAGAAGCACAGCAAGATGGCCTCCTCATCGACTGGACGATCCACAGGCGCAAACCCCGGAGTTCTGAGCGAAGTTCCAGGACACCTGAGCACGCGTCTGGCCAACGGGGAGGTAGGCAATGATCGTTTCTTTTTTCTCCTGGGCTAAAAATGCCCCAAACCTTGTTTTTTACAATACCCCATCCTCATGCAGGAAATCCCTGCCTTCCCGAGCCAAGGCCAGGTACGGGCCTTTTCCTGGCTTGTGAACCTGGTAAATGCTATTACACTCGACATGTGGGGCTACGTTGGCATGTGGAATTTGAATTTCATGGTGGTTCTGGAAAAAAACATGAAAGATATGTGGTGGGGGTTCGATGCTTTGGGGGCGCTGATAGAGAGATGGCATCCACACACACATACTTTTGTGTTCCAGGCGTTCGAGGCGAGCGTGCTACTGGAGGAGGTGGAGCTTTTCCTGGGATGGACACGGTGTTTGAGTACGATGCTGCCATTCCTCTTCTCTCGTGGGAAGAGATTTTAGCAGACATCGTACGGGACAAGAAGGAGTGCTAAGGATGACGAACAAGCACGGGATCTTCCTGGACCGGCTGGCCTGGTGGCTGATCCAGCATGCTAGGGAGATTGGCGGAGAGAGAGCAACGCGAGGACTGACGCTTTGCCTGGCGGGGTATTCTTGTTCCCCACGAGTGGCGATTTCATCCTTTACGAGCACATTGGAGTACTTTTTCTGCTGTGGCGTGGGCAGTCACTTGCCCCTGCAGTGCTGGCTCACCTGTATAGTTCGCTCACCACAATGAGCCTAGGCGGACGCACCTGCGGGAGTTTGTTTCTGCTCCAAGTATAGATGGAAGCTCATTTAAATTTTGATTTTGCTGACAGTCAACCTACCCCCTCCAGAATCTTCCTTCGGAGTTCGGTATACTGTAGCAGGGCATGGTATGAGCCGAAAGATGAGATCAAGTGTGTGACAGCACACTTGAAGAGCAGAGATGCCTGGAGGGATCATTTGGCATACTTGGCAGTGGATGACTTCATTCCAGGCCACTCTTCATGAGGACCATTGCGTTCAGAGCTCGGACCAGGGAAGACAGAGACTTGTGGCTGATTGGAGCTGACCTGATGGCGGTATACCAGCCACATCGGTGCCATCGTCAGCTTGGGATTCCACGAGGAATTCCCACTTCATCCGATAGCACTGACATGATAGTTACCGGGCGAACTGAGAAGTTGATGAAGAAGGCGATGAAGACTTGGACGAAGTTCACAATGAGCAGGAAGGCGGGAATGGCAGTGCAAGAAAACCAGGAAGATGTCTGGAAATATGAAGAGTACAATGACACCATTTGCCCCATTTCATGTGGTTTCTATATGGCCCGTAGGGCAAGAATGATGTAATTTCCTGATTTGAATAAGTGTAACACAAATTAGATGAATAAAAGTGAGTTGCATTTATGTTGAATTGGCTTGAATTGCTTGACTTGTGGAATGTGTGGAATGTGTGTACATGAAATGGCCTCAAAAGGTTCAAAGGAGTGTGCTGTGAGGACTGAGTGCGGGGGTATTGGCGTCCACATCAATGGACGCTAAACCAGGTAAATGTCCACAAGGCTGGTCGCCTAATTCAAACTTGACGTCTAGACATGGCCGTTGACCAAACTTCGAGGTCTGACATTGAAGAGACATTGACGTCCACACCATGGCCGTTGACGGTACGTCAGCGGCCAGGGCTTGACGCCAGGAAAAGGTAAACGGCCTGACCTTGACGGAAATCGACGCACAGCCGGCCGGAGGGGACCTGGCGGTCCGCCTACAGGGGGCCTTGGACTGGGCGGAGGCGAGGGTCCAGAAGTTGGAGGCTGAGGTAAGAGACTGCCACACCCTTTTTGCACAATTTGATTTGATTTGACCTTGACATGACTTGCCCCTTTATGTGCAGCGGGAGGGGAGCGGAGTGGCAACTCTCCAGGCGCAGATGGAGACTCTACGGTTGGAGATGGAGATGGAGGTAAGGCACCGAATTTCCTCCTTCCTGGCATGTGTACATAACTAACACCCCTTGCATTTGATGTACAGCGGCGGACCATGGCGGCTGCCATGGAGGAGCTGAGGGATGACCGGGCTACCATGAGGGGTCGCCTGCTCGAGGCCAGGGAGAGAGAGAGAGAGAGGCTGAGACAGCTCGGGCGCGGATCGCCGCGGATTACAGATACTGAAGGACCGGGTGCTAAGAAGCACCGGAGCAGCAACGGCAGGCCCAGTAGGCGACGCCCGCGAGGACCGGATCAGCGTTGCCTCCCTCGACGACATCGTGTCCCTGGGGGACCCCTCCGTGGTACGAGGAGGGTTGCAGCGGCCCGAGTGTCGAACGGCGTCGAGGCCTCCTCTCCAAGACCGGCGTCGGGAGAGGGAGGAGGAGGAGGTGAGCAGCTTACGTAGGCAGAGGCCTAGTGAGGGGGAGCGGAGAAGGAGTGACTTGTACCACTAGGGGTATACCCCTGTTATGATATGTACATGGACTTGATCATCATAGTGGAATTTTGGATTTTCATCATTCTATGCACTTGAATGGTTTGATTTCTGTTTCCTGCAATCCACAACACTTAAAGAAAATAGGTTAGTGTAGATCTGTCTTTAGCCCCTTGCCTACGATGTACCTTTCTTGAGATCTGGTCAAGGGGCTAATTTCTAATCAAAGATAGGAACATAATAAAATAACTGAAAGGGAAATATGCACATGCATTTTTTATTTTGTTGTTTTCTTGATTTTTTGTTGTTTTTGTTTTTTATAAGAAAATAAGGAGAATGTTAGTATATTACATGTTACTACTAATTTTTTTTGATTTTTGAATTTTTCTAAATTTTTTTGGCTTTTGAAAATAAGGGAGAAAATTCGGGAAAAATATGTACAACGTGAAATATACACATCAAAAGACTCTCTTTTGTTGTTTTTTTACATTTTTGTATTTTTTTTGGATTTTTGGACTCTAGACACATATCATCACATGTTGTGGTATAGGGTCTACACGACACTTAACCACAGGCCAAGAGTAAGGAGGGACGTGCATGAATTCTTTGATGTTGGAAATTGCCCATAGCCTTCTTAATATTTTCCACTACGAAGGATCTTATATAATCAAATTGCCCCTAGAGGGGAAAATGGAAGAAAAGTATAGAAATCATGTAGGGCTTTGGTTCAAACTACTTTTGTTTCTGAACCGACATCTCATATTAAACAGACTTGGTCAACCATTGTTTTCAGGGGGATTTTTTTCATTTTTCATTTCATTTCTGATTTCTGGGGTGGAGGCACGTACTTTTGCTACCTCCTTGAATTGGTCAGCCTTTTCCCGGTACGTACTTTTTGCTACCTTTTTTTGACCTTTTGGCTTTTCTTTTCCCCCTTTTGAGGCTTGATTTGACATTTTGCCCTTGTTTTTTTATTAGTTGCCCCTGTTTTATGGTGACCTTGTCCTTTTAAATGAGAGTGGGTGGTCCCCTACTCGTAGTTTGTTTCGTTTCCAGACACGACCGAGTGGGAAAGAATATGGGAAACACATTGACCGGATGAGACCGCCCGAGTGTATTGTGATTTCCAGTTAGGGGTAGTACTCTAACATCGTGTGGTGGTGAAAGTCCGACCTCATTAATAACCCAATGGAAAAGTAGAGACTTAAACCCGAACCGTTGACAAGTGACGAATGACAGACGTGACTGACTGACTAGGGGTAGAATTTCGTTGAGTAGACTGCATTCCAAGGGTGCGTTAGCTCAACTCCATCGGCATCCACTAACCTATAAGCTTCCCTGAATAAACTTCTTTGACAATGACGGACCTCCCAATTTTCTTGCAATTCGCTCCTGAGACCTGGTGCCTTTAAGATTTTACGCTTAAGGACCATCTCACCCACTTCAAACTTTCTCTCAAGAACTCGCTTGGCATAAAAAACGTGCAATTCTCTGATGATAGACTTGAGCATGGTCAGCCGCTATCATTCGCCTTTCATCTAAGAGTTCAAGTTGTGCCAACAAGGCTTCCCGACGTTGATCAGGATCAAGTTCGGAATCCATTTGAACTCTAAGCGAAGGGACGAAGATCTCATATGGGAGTATCGCATCTGACCCCGTAGGAGTGCGGATGGAGGTGCGATAAGCCCAAAGAGCATCAACTAAGCGATCTGGCCAGTCAGCATTGTTATGAGATCTGCATGTTTTCTTTATGATTTTAATGAGAGTTTTATTAGTAGCTTCTGCTTGTCCATTACCTTGTGGATAATATGGGGATGAATGATGCAAATTAATGCCATATTTACCACACATGTCGCGAAGCTCATGTGAAGTGAATTGCGGTCTGTTGTCGGTGACGATGTCCCGAGGCACGCCGAATCTTGCAAGGATGTTGCGCTTGATGAACTTGACGACTGTTGAAGCTTTGACTTCTATGAACGCTTCTGCTTCAGCCCACTTCGTGAAGTACTCTGTGGCGGTCAGATGAAGGACTTCTTACGGATTTCTCCGGTTCTGTCCGCAAGTGAACCAACCATGTCGAATGCCCACATGGCGAAAGGCCATGGAGCAATGAGAGGATGAAGAGAAGAAGAAGGAGCATGAATTTTGTCACCGTGCAATTGACATTTAGCACAGTGACAGACAAAATGGCGACAGTCTTCTTCCATGGTGGGCCAATAATAGTGTCTTAGCAACTTCTGGGCAATTGCTCTACCATTAACATGGCCACCACATTCACTAGAGTGAGCGGCTTCAACAACATCTTGAGATTCGAATTCATCAAGGCACGGAGATAGACCCCGCTGAGAGATTTTTTGTATAGAATGCCACCTATGATCTTGTAATGCTCCGAGACGCGACGAATTGCCCGTCTATCGGCAGAGGTGGCATAATCAGGGAAGGATCCATCTTTGAGAAAGTTTTCGATGTCAAAATACCAGGGATGGCCATCTTCAAGGTCAATTTCTGGCTCTTTGGAAAGCACATGGACCTGAAGGGATGGAGAAGGACGCACGAGCTGAGAGAACCACGGATCGACATGGGAAGGGACTCTTAACCTCTGAACAGAGACGTTTTAGACGACTTTCTCAAAGGAATGGGAATGGAAGATGCGAGGGAGGCGAGTGAATTTGCTAGGATATTTTGGGTCCTAGGAGTGTGAACTAAAGTGAGCTTCCTAAACTGCCGGACTACTTTTCCTACCAACTCTTGGTATGGTTTCAGCTTGGGGTCCCGGGTCTGGTACTTGCTAAGAGATTGCCGGAGTATCAACTGCGAATCTCCAATCCTTAACTCCTTGACTCCGAGCAATAAAGCCATTTTCAGCCCGACTAGGAGAGCCTCGTACTCAGCCACATTGTTCGTGGCTCGGAAGGTTAACTGATAGGCGTGCGGAATGACTACCCCTTCCGTTGAGAGGAGGACTGCCCCTATCCCACACCCTTTAGAATTAAGAGCCCCGTCGAAGTAAAGCACCACGAAGGTTCACCATCGCTCTAACCTCATCGGGAAAGCTTTCATCAACGGGAGAGTATAAAGGTAAGGGGTGGTGGGCCAAATGCTCGGCTATGGCATGCCCCTTGATTGACTTTTGGTTGACATAGGTGATATCAAATTGGTTAAGGAAGCTTTGCCACCTCATTAACCGCTCAGTCAGGACGGGCTTCTCAAGCAAGTACTGAATAGGGTCCATACGCGCCAGAAGTTTCACTTCATGAGCCAAGAAATAGTGCTTTAACTTCTGGGCAACCCAGACGACGGCCGCGCACATTCTTTCCATGGCGGTGTACTTCTTTTCAGCCTCATTGAACAACTTGGATAAATAGTACACCACTCTCTCCTTCTTCTCGTCGTCGTATTGGGCCAAAACCGCTCCAGTTGAATCCTCAGTGGTTGACACATAGAGCAGTAAAGCCGACCCGGACCGGAGGAGCAAGAACAGGGGGATTAAAAGATAGCTCTTCATTCATCAAAGGCCTTCTGACATTTATCGTCCCAATCAAACTTCGCCTCTCCTCTAAGCATCTCGTAGAAGGGCTTACATCGGATTGAATGCTGGGAGATAAATCTCTGGATAACTGGAGTCTGCCAATTAGCCCTCTGACTTCTCTGATATTCCTAGGAGGAGGCATGTCAATTATTGCTTTGGCCTTGTTAGGATCAATTTCAATTCCCCGCTTGCTAATGATGAACCCAAGCAATTTTCTCAAAGAAACACCGAAAACGCACTTCTTGGGGTTCATCTTAAGATTGTGCTCTCTAGACCTTTGGAGAACTGCCCGAGGACCTCAGCATGGCCATGTCGAGTCTTTGACTTAACCAAGACATCATCTACATAGACCTCCATGTGCACATGCTTCTGTCATGAAAAATCGCCATCATGGCCCTTTGATAGGTTGCTCCTCCCGCATTCTTTAATCCGAAGAGCATGACGACATAACATAAGTTCCCTAGGGCGTTGTAAATGAAGTTTTCTCCTGGTCTTCCTCCGCCAAGCGAATCTGGTTGTACCCAGAGAACCATCCATAAATGACAACAATTCGAAACCGGCAGTATTGTCCCTAGGACATCTATGTGTGGGAGAGGGAAATCATCCTTTGGGCAAGCACGATTAAGGTCACGGAAATCTATATAGATTCTAACCTTACCATCCTTCTTCATTACATGGACGATATTAGCTACCCACTGTGGATATAGCACAACCCTAATAAATTTGGCTTTGTGCAACTTGTCAACCTCCTCTTTGATCTTGAGTGCAAGCTTAGGATGTAGCCTTCTCAACTTTTGCTTGACGGCCTTTGCGTCAGCTTTTAGGACCAACCGGTGCTCAACCAAAGAGGTGTCGAGTCCCGGCATGTCCTCGTAAGACCAAGCAAATCCGTCGGAGAATTCTTTAAGAATGGCTACCAAGGCTTCTTCTTCTTCAACACTCAAGTTGGCACTAATCAAAACTGTCTTCGGGGATTCTTCAGTGCCAAGGTTGACCTCTTTAGTGGGCTCATATGCAGCCATGGTTGGCTCATCGAACCTCTTTGTGCCATCCACATAGGAGCTCACTGGGTCCTCTTCTCCCAACCCAAGATCTCCCAACTCACCCTCCTCATCAAAATCTAACAAATAAACTCCTAAACCGTCATCTATTGAGTCACCTTCCTCAAAGTCAGACTCGACGAGAGCAGGATCCTCAAGAAACTCCGGGACTTGACTTAACTTAGCACATCTCTCAGCCAAGGCCATGACAAAACGGCCAGGGACTTGCCTACCCTTCTTTTGCGCACACATGGCTGAGAGGAACTAGACTCTCCTAAACCTAGACCCGACTCTAAGCTAGAATCTAGACCACTATTTACAGGACCGCTATGTACAAAACTATGTACAGGGGAAGTGCCCCTAGAGGGGCAAGAGGAAGAGGAACTTATGCTGGAAAGTGTCGGCCCCTGGCCGAGCGGAAGAGGTTCCAGGGAGGAAGGATGCTCAATGGAGACCTCGGATTTCCAATTTTCAAAATTGGCGTTTTTTTTTTGGAGTCAAGGCCAAGAACCATGAGTTGCTGACTCAAGCTAGCCTCGACTGGCGAGATGAGGGATGGAGAAAAGATAGGGGGAGAAGGAAGGGGATTAGAGGTGGATGGAGGAACTGAATTGCGTGGCGGGCACACAGAAGTAGAGGAAGACGGAGATGATGGTGGTGAAGATGGGGAAGAGGGGAGATCAGACCCAAGAGTGAGAGGAGGCCAAATCGTCAGAAATGTCCTCTATTTCTACCACCTCATCCTCTTCTTCTTCATCCTCGCTCTCAGAGCAAGGTATTTCATCTATTAAGGGCTCCCTGGTCCCCAACTGGGTGGGCCCCTGGACAAAATGCTCCTTTAAAGTCCAGGTAAGAGGTTGATAGGGTATAAACGGGTTCGGATGGACAGGGTCTGGGCGGAAACCTAGACCGGCCTTGGCTAACAACCTTCTAATAGCCTGGACTGGACCTCTCCTTGTTCGTCTGCGCCTAACCCGCGGCCATGAGCATAGCCGATATTGGCCATCACTTCCCAACCTTTTCCGGAGGACAGGGGACATGGGGTTCTTCAGCAGGCTGGGGAGGTTGGCTAAGGTCACAGGGTAAGGGGAAGTCAAAGATTGACATAACTGGTTTCTTCCCCTTATCAGGAATGAAGAGGTGTGGCATCTGCTCTGTGGTGACCGCATTGAGGGTCTCCAAGATGGGAATGCTCTTAATCTTGACCACCCGCCCATTGAGAGGGAATTTGAAGCACTGGTGGGAGGTGGAAGGGACCCCTAGAGTCTGTTCTAGCCAAGGACGACCGAGGATGGCCTTGTAGGCCGGATCAACGTCAAGAACTAGGAACTCAGTGGACATGGTGACAGGTCCGATTCTTAACTTAAGAGTAATTTTACCTTTGGCAACCCTTTTGGAGTTGTCATAGGCAGCGATGGTGGAGTAGCTTTTCTCCAGATTCTCTTCCCCTAAACCCAACTACTTAAGGGTCTTCATCGGACAGACATTAATAGATGCCCCGGTGTCGATAAGAGTGGAGTCCACTGAAACTCCATTGAGGTTGATGGTGAGACAAAGAGGGAGCGAACGACACTCGGGGTGGCAAGATCCTTGTCCGAGAAGGAAATTGAGGGTTCTTGGGTGAGGGAAGGGTGACATTGGTGACTCCACTAGAGGGAGGTCATCATTAACCATGATTTTCTGAAGAAACTGGAGGAGAGTGGATTGATGCGACGGCGACCTCCGAGTCAATTCTAAAATGGACACCCTCGCGGGTGTCTTATCCAAATGTTGGAGAATGTCATATTCGGTGCCGACCAAGGGTGGAGGACCATTATCTTCCTCATCTTGGGATGGCCGCAGAGGTGGAGGAACAATTCGATTCCTGAGGGTGACATGAACGCCTCCTGGGACTGAGGGCGGATGAGCTGGAGGGGTCTGGTAGATGGCTCACAGGTAGGGGAAGTGAGGATGGTGGGATAGGCATCCTGTGGGGGTCGAATGAGCATTAGGGTCTTTCCTCTAGGATGGCATCTACTGACGTGGAAGGCTCCTGAGACTCGGCAGTGGGACACAGGTACCATTCTTCGAAACCTTCTACCCCCCATTGTTGCTCTCTCCTCACAACCCGGGTCCTGAGTATATTTGGTATGCACACTCTCTTGGTTTTGGAGGAGGAAGGATTGTTGGTTTTGGTGGTTGGGGAGAGGGTTACTGAAAATGCCAAGGTCCTTCTTGGTGTACCTAGACTTGGCTATGGCCACCTTGACGTCATCCCAGTTGATTCTACCTTGGTCATTCATATCATAGACCCAGTCACGGAAGGTAAAGCAATTGTTGATGAAGTGACCATGGGCTCTATGATATGGACAGTACTTGGAGGCATCCACCCTTGGATTGATGTTCTCCCTTTGTGGGGGGAGTTGAATTGCATCGCAGACATGAGGGCGAAGAATACGTCCTCGAGAGTCTCAGGAAGAGGAGGGTAATGCGACCTTTAGGGCCAGGTCGGTGTAGCCAGCAGGAGGAGGAACGGCAGAGTAAGACTTGGAGAGATGAGATGGGAATTGGTGAGGGTTGGAAGAAGTGGATGGAGGATTGGAGGATTTGTTCGGAGGCCTCAACGGCTGACTGCAAGCATTGATGGACTCGTTGACGATCACCCCCCTCGGTGGTAGGTGCCCGCGGGAGCCTTACCTCCCTTGGGCTTCCCTTCAAAGAAGTGGGGCAGAGAGGAGTCCTTGATTTGGGTCTGGACCACCCTAGCTCGGTTGTATAGATGCGCGAATGAGGGGAACTCACTCAACATCAAGATGGAACGGAGAGCAGGGGTGGTGTTGGTGACCAACATGGTGATGGCTTGGGACTCCGGAATGGGAATGTCTGCCCTAGACACCATGGATCTCCACCGATTGGCATATGTGACGAAGTCTTCGTCCGGCTTCATCTTTTCTGCCACCAAGTCAGGAAGTGTAGGACTTGAGTGGCCATATATGAAAAATGGGAGATGAATCGCTCGGAGACTATGTCGAAGTTAACGAGGTCCGACGCGGGTAGAGAGGTGACCACCTCAAAGCTTCCCCTTCTATCGATTGTTGGAAGCGGTGCACTAAAAGAACCCGATCGTATAACCATCGGTGGGAATCCATGGTGAATCCGGCAAGATGGTACTGGGGGTCAGAGGTCCCTCGTACTTGCGGTACTTCGGGCCTTAAAACCCGGAGGGAGTATACATTAGGAAGCTTGCAGTAACTCTGGAGGGAATGAGGTTTTGAGAGGGATAGTGATTCAGCAAGAAGCTTCCTCACGAGTCCCTCCACCTCCGAACGGGGACAGATTCGGATTGAACGGGGTGTGATTTGAACAGGTGGCGACTGGGCAGAGGAGGAGTGAGAATAGGAGTAGGGAACGTAGCGGGGATAGGGAAGGAGTGAAAGTAGAGATGGGCACCTGAGGTGAGGTGACCGCCTAGGAGTGGGCCTAGATGTAGAGGCGTTGAAGGGGATGGGATGGAGTGGAAGGAGACGCCGCTGCCCGATGGTATGCTTGGAAATCATAGAAATAATTTCATCGGGCGAATAGCGAGACATGAGTTTAGAAAACTCGGGTCCTCTTGAGCATTTTGGGCATGAGTGGGGTTGACTCTCAAGCTGACTTCCTCATTGTCGGCCTGGGAGGATGATTGGACTGATTCCTCAGGCTGAATGTCAGTGTTTATCATAACGACAATCTCATTGACATTATCATCATACTCAAATGCCGGTTCATTAGCCACATTGACAGGGTCCAACCAAGTGTCCATTAGCACACGACCTATTGTTTTTGAACTGGTTTAAGTTGAAGTGATTACCCTGTTTTAAGTGAGAAATGTTGATTTCTACCAAACAACGTTATCAAACAATGTCCCCAAACTTTTTTAAAGATCAAAGTTGTGTGTTTAACTTGACTTGATTAAAAAGGCCGTCCACTCAAATTTGACTTGAATCCCGGTGAGTAGGTGAGCTAGATAGGGAGGGAAAAGGTCCTCCTGCCCCGTACCGTGAGGGAATCCACGGAATTTAGGGACTTACAGATTCTCCTTGGAGCCAACCGATTTACCCGAGAGGGAATCCCCGAGTAAAAGGTTGTAAACCAAGGAAGGGTGATCCTAAAATGTGAGGGGAGGCTAGAAGAGGTGAGAAAAGTGACCCCCGGTGATTGAGGACTGTTAGTAACAAACAGTAAGCAAACAGAAACAAAAATCACAACAAAACAATCAAAAAAATAGGGAAAAGCATGCCTCTGTGAAACTAAACGTCAAGCAGGTGGACGCACAGTTCATGATCAACAGGTAAACGACATCATCGACTGACGCTGACAGACAGTAGACGACAAGAGAAATGGACGCTAAAAGTACATAACGGCAGGAACGGTTGACGTTTACCTGGATAGACGGAAAGATCGCTGGCCGTCTACCTGGCCGCAGTAAGACCACAGTGGCAGAAGCTGTCTCACTGTGATCTCCAGAAGAGAGCTGTAGACGGTTCATTTTCGCGCCGTCACCGGATCTCTCGGGTGTTCGCGGACGCCGCCGGACTCTCGTTGGCGATGAAGGGGTCACCGGTTGACCACGTTGACCCTCCGGTTGACTTTGTTGACTAGAAGGAAAACGATGAAAACAAGCGAAATGAAGGGGTTGGTGATCGCCAGGGCCTTACCTGTGCCCAAGGAGTGATGTGTCGCGTTGAAGTGGTCGCCTCGCGCAGCGGATGGAGACGAGACCTCGTCTTCTCCTCCTTCGCCGGCCAAAGGGGAAGAGCTCCTAGTCTTCTGTGGGTTATTCCTGCCACAAAACAAAACTTTATAAGACTAATGAAGAGTAGTAAAAGCTCGAAAATGTGGGAAATCCCAAAAGGAGAGTCCCGTACCCGTTGCGGACTTGAGAAGAGGGGTGGCCAAATGCTATGACCACCCTTCTTCCCTCCGTTTTGGTTGGGAAACCCCTTTCTAGGTGTGTAGGGTGAGGACCTACGAGCCTAGAGTGAGTGGGAAGGTGTGTGCAACATGTAAATGAACTAAAGAGTAAGTAAGAGAAGAGAGAGGGAAGGAGGTGAAGGATCTCGTTTGCGGTGATGCAGCTCCTTGTGGGGCTTCTCCAGCTCGGGAAGAAGCTCTCTGGACGTCCTAACTCATGAGAGGAAGAAGAGGATCACTTGTTGAAGCTTGGGTGCAATTTTCTCTCTCCTTCTTCAAAGGGCAGCATGTGGACGTCCAGCCTCTCTCCCCTTGCTTAGAGGGCTCAAGGGGGAGTTATATAGATAGTGGGGTCGGAGTTCAGAGGCCTTGGATGCTCAAGTGTGAAGAAACACGCTTGTACACATGGCCATCCAAGTCTAAAGGCTCCAAGCAATGGGGAAGGCCACATGGGATTTTTACTGGGTCAAGGGAGTGCCAAGGTGGCCCATATGCCCGTTGGGAACGGTCCCATGCGGTGCATGGGCGAGAGAAAGGCGCTAGTGGGCTATATTCTCGGGGCTGTTGCACAGACTAGGTAAACGAGGTTGACGTCCAGCGACCATGCCGCCAACCGCATGCAGATGTCTAGGGATGTGGACGTCTGTCTGGGTCAGCGTCAAGGGGGCTTGCCGCCAACCAGTAGTCGGCGGCCATCGATGCTGCCGTCTACATGGTATCCGAGGTAAGTCAACAAATGGTCAAACGAGGCTTAATGGGCCAAAAGAGCCTTGCGGAAGATGGGCCAAATCTCGCGTCTACATCAATATCATCAAAATCTGGAGGTTGTTCTACATAGACTTCCTCCTTAATAAAACCATTCAAGAATGCAGACTTAACATCCATTTAAAATAATTTCAAATCTAATGCGGATGCATATGCAAGCAGAATTCTAATAGCTTCAAGTCTAGCTACAGGTGCATAGGTTCATCGAAATCTATACCTTCCTCTTGTGAATAGCCTTGAGCGACCAATCTGGCCTTGTTCTTAGAATCACACCAGTTTCATTCAGTTTATTTCTGAACACCCATTTGGTGCCAATGACTAGATGGTCTGATGGTCTAGGAACAAGTGACCATACTTGGTTTCTCTTGAATTGATTTAATTCATCTTGCATGGCTAATATCCAAGATTCATCACAAAGAGCTTCATTGACTGTCCTCGGCTCTATTGAGAAACAAATGCTAGGTAATCACAGGGAATTACATTACCTCTTGTTCTTACCCCTACAGATGGATCACCAATAATATTTTCGAGTGGTGATCTTTCTTGTGTCTCCATTCCTTTGGAAGATTTTTATGTGAAATTTCCTTTTGTTGCATGTCTTCCAGAGGTGGATCATCCTTGCCCTCAATAGATGAATTTTTAGTTTCTTGGATAGCTCATATGTATCATCATTTTCACTATCTTCTTCCTTTCTCAAGGAATGGTTAGTTTCATCCAAAAAAATATGTACAGACTGTTCAATTAATAAAGTGCGTTTATTAAATACTCTATAGCCTTTGGGTTTAGAGGTGTACCCCATGAAGATGCCTTCATCTGATTTGCATCCAGCTTACCAATGTCCCTTTTTCCATTGTTGTGGATGAAACAAGACATCAAAAGTCCTGAAGTGGCTGATCTTGGCTTCTTCCCTTTGAACAGTTCATATGCAGTTTTCTTCGGGATTGGCCTGATCATTACTCGGTTGATAATGTAGCTTGCTGTGTTGACTGCTGACTGCTTCAGCCCAGAAGTATCTTGGCAGATCATATTCTGAGAGCATAGTTCTTGCCATATCCAATAGGGTTCTATTCTTTCTCTCAGCGATACCGTTTTGCTGTGGTGTTCTTGGTGCTGAGAAATTATGCTCAATTCCTGATCATCACAGAATCTAGCAAACTTTTCATTCTGAAATTCACCACCATGATCTGATCGGATAGACACAATGCTGAACTTCTGATCTTTCTGGACTTTCTTGCTGAAACTGACAAAATTTTCGAAAGTGTCATCTTTATGCTCTAGGAATGATACCATATGAATCTTGAGTAGTCATCGACTATGACAAATCCAAAGTTCTTTCCTCCAAGACTGGTAGTCCTCATTGGCCCAAATAGATCCATATGAAGGAGCTCTAAGGTTTTTGAGGTGGTCACCACCGTCTTTGACTTGAAGGAGCTCTTGGTGTACTTTCCCTTAGCACAAGGTCTACAGACACCATCCATTTTTGCACTGACCTTAGGTAGACCTTCCACAAGATTCTTCTTCAGCAATTTTCTCATGCCATCTATACTGCAATGACCTAGTCGTCTGTGCCATAATTCAGTAGATTTATCCTTATTTGCTGCCAGACAGACGTCTTGTTCCTTGAGTTCCTCAAGATAGAGCACATACAATTCTTTTCTCTATTAGCTTCAAATGACTACTCCATCCTTCAGTATGCTGCACTTTGACTCTTGAAACTTGATCTGATGGCCTCTGTCACCACCTGGCTGATGCTAATAAGGTTGTGCTTCAATCCCTTGACTAATAACACATCTTCTATGATTGTTTTTCCTTTGTTGTTCACAGAGCCACTGCCTATCACTGTTCCTATCCCATTATCTCCATAAGTGACTGTTCCTTATTCAGCTTGGAGATGAGAGAATAACTTCTGGTTTCCTGACATGAGCCTTGAGCACCCACTATCCAAATACCATTTGGATGCTCGAGGAATAACCTGAAATAAAAACATCAAGTTTTAGGTACCCAAATTCTTTTGGGTCCTAATGGGTTAGTGTCATTTATTTTACCTTTTATTATCCATTTCTTATGTCTTGTTGGGCATGTCATTATGATATGTCCTAACTTGTTGCAGTGACTACAGCAGGATAATTTGGTTACTTTTTCTATATATTTGAAATCAGCTTTGTATGCTATATCTGTAGACGCGAGATTTGCCCATTCCCGCAAGGCTATTTGGCCCATTAAGCCTCGTTTGACCATTTGTTGACCAGCCTCGGATCCCATGTAGACGGCAACATCGATGGCCGCCGACTACAGGTTGGCGGCAAGCCCCCTGGACGCTGACCCCACGTTGGCGTCCACCTCCCTGGACGCCTGCATGAGGTTGGCGGCCTGATCTCTGGACGTCAATAGCGTTTACCAGGTCTGCGCAACTAACCCGAGATTCCAGCCCACTAGCGCCCTTGTCTCGGGCATGCAAGCGACATAGCCCGTCCCAACGGGCATATGGGCCACCTTGGCAGTCCTTTGACCCAATAAAAATCCTACATGGCCTCCCCCCATTGGTTGGACCTCTAACACAAAGATTGCCACATGTACAAGTGTGCTTCTTCACACTTAGCATCCTAGGCACTTCACCCCGAGCTCCACTGTCTATTTAACAACCCCTTGAGCCCTCCAGGGGGGACCGAGCTTCCTGGACCTGTGGGAGGGACACTCTTGAGCAGTGAGGAGAGAGAAGAGACTTGCACCTCACCTTCTACTACTCATCCTCTCCTTTCTCTCTCTCACTTTGGGACGTTCAGGAGGCTCACTTTGGAGCTGAGGAGCCCTTGCAAGGACACAACACCAGCAACGAGGATCTACATCTCCTTCACTCTCTCTTCTCTTACTTACTTTTTTAGCTAGCTTGCATGTTGCACACACCTTCCCACTCACACTAGGCACGTAGGTTATCCTCCTACACACCTAGAAAGGGGTTCCAACCCAAAACGGAGGGAAGAAGGGTGGTCATAGCATTTGGCCACCCCTCTTCTCAAGTCCGCAACCGGTACGGGACCTTCCTTTTGGGTCTTTCTTATTTCGTTTTGAGCATTTACTACACTCCCTAGAGTCTAATAGAGTCTTTGTTTTGGCAGGAACACTTTCCGCAGAAGACTACGGGGCTCTTCTCTTTTGGCCGGCCGAAGGAGGAGAAGTTGAAGTCCCACCATCACTCGCAACGTGAGGCCACTGCACCGACGTGATCACAGCAACTCCTTGGCACAGGTAAGGCCCTGGCGATCACCAAATCTTCTTTGCTTCGCTTGTTTGCTTCGTTTTCCTTCTAGTCAATTCAGTCAACCGGAGGGTCAACGTGGTCAACCGGCGACCCCTACATCGCCAACGAGAGCCCGGCGGCTTCCGCGAGCGTCCGAGGGATCCGGCGACGGGGCGGAAACGAACCGTCCACAGTTCTCTTCTGGCGATCACGGTGGGACCAGCTTCTGCCACAGTAGTTTTACTGCGGCCAGGTAGACGGCAGGAGATCGTGCCGCCTATACAGGTAACGTCCAGCGTTCCTGCCGTTAAGTGTCTTTTAGCGTCCATAGTCCTTGACGTTTATCCTATGTCCGCGTCCGTCGATCATCCCGTCTATCTCTGATCATGAACTGTGCGTCAACCTGCTGGACGTTTAGTTTCACAGAAGCATGCTTTTCTCTGTTGTTTTGATTGTTTTGTCTTGATTTTCTTTCTGTTTGCTTGCTGTTTGCTACTAAACAGTCCACAGTCTCTGGGGGGTCACTTTTCTCACCTCTTCTAGCCTCCCCTCACATTTTTAGGATCATCCTTCCTTGGTTTACAACCTTTTACTCGGGGATTCCCTCTCGGGTAATCGGTTGGCTCCAAGGAAAACTCTGTAAGTCCCTAAATTCCGTGGATTTCCTCACGGTACGGGGCAGGAGGACCTTACCCTCCCTGTCTAGCTCACCTACTCACCGGGGTCCAAGTAAAAGTCAAGTCAAAGTAAACAACAACCTTAATCTTTAAAACTTTTGGGACGTTGTTTGATAACGTTGTTCGGTAAAATCCATACTTCTGCTGAAAACGTGTAATCACTTCAACTTAAACCATTCTAAAATCCATAGGTTGTGTGCTAATGGACACTTGGTTGGATCCTGCTAATATGTCTAACAAACCGGCATTTGAATATGATGATAACATCAATGATGAGATTGTCGTATGATTAACACCGATGTTCAACCTGAAGAGTCGGTTCAGTCATCTTCTCAAGCCGACAATGAGGAGGTTAGCTTGAGGGTCACCCCCACTCATGCCATAACACCCAAGAAGACCCCGAGTTTTCCAAACTCATGTCCCCTACTCGCCGACGATATCATTTCTATGCTTTCCAGGCATACCATTCGGGCAGCAGCTTCTCCCTCCCCTCCGTCCCATTCTCCCTTCCATGCCTCCTCATCTAGGCCCGCTCCTAGGCCTCTCACCCCTTCTCGGACTCCTATATCCCCCATCCCTATCTCCACTCCTGTTCCTCCCACTCCTTTACCTACTTCTACCCCGATTCCTCCACCCTCTACCCACCCATGTCCATACCACTCCTCCCATTCATCCGAATCTCTGTCCCTTTCCAAGCCTCATTCACTCCAAAACTACTGCAAGCTCCCCAACGCTTACTTCCCTCCGGGTTCAAGGCCCGAAGTATCGCAAGTACGACGGGACCTCTGACCCCCAATATCATCTAGCCGGCTTCACTATGGATTCTCATCGGTGGCTGTACGATCGGCCCTCTTAGTCCACCTCTTCCAGCAATCGTTAGAAGGGGAGGCTTTGAGGTGGTTTACCTCCTTGCCCGTCGGATCTTGTTAACTTTGACGTAGTCTCCGAACGCTTCATCTCACACTTTCATACATGGCTACTCAAGTCCCTACACTCCCCGACTTGGTAGCGGAAAAGATGAAGGCGAACGAAGACTTTGTCACTTATGCCAACCGATGGAGGTCCATGGCCTCGAGAGCCGACATTCCCATCCCCGAGTCCCAAGCCATAATCTTGTTAGTACCAACACCACCCCTGTGCTCCGTTCCATTTTGATGCTAAGTGAGTTCCCTTCCTTCTCACATCTCAACAGAGCCAGTGTATTGAAAATCAGATCAAGGACTCCTCTCTCCCACATTTCTTCGAAGGGAAGCCGAAGGCACGCAGGCTCCCGCGGCACCCACCACCGAGGGGGTGACCATCAATGAGTCTGTCAGTGCCTGCAGCCAGCCTTTGAGGCCTCCCAACAAATCCTCCATCCTCCTTCCAACCCTTCCAACCTTCTTCCAACCCTCACCAATTCCCATCTCACCCCTCTAAGCCTTACTATGCTGTTCCCCCTCCTTTCGGATACACCCGACCTGGCCCCAAAAGGTCACACTACCCTCCTCTCCCTGAGACTCTCGAGGACGTGTTCTTCGCTCTCATGTCCTGCGATGCGATTCAACTCCCCCCACAAAGGGAGAACATCAATCCGAGGGTCGACACCTCCAAATACTGCCCATATCATAGGGCCCATGGTCACTTCATCTACAATTGCTTTACCTTTCGTGACTGGGTCTATGATATGAATGACCAAGGTAGGATCAACTGGGATGACGTCAAGGTGGCCATAGCCAAGTCTAGGTACACCAAAAAAGACCTTGGCATCTTTAGTAACCTTCTCCCCACTCATCAAGGCAACAATCCCTCCTCCTCTAAAACCCGTGAGAGCGTGCATACCATCGTACACCTAGGACCTCGGGTTGTGAGGAGAGAACAACAGTGGGGGGTAGAAGGTTTCGAGGATGGTACCCTTGTCCCACTGCCGAGTCTCAGGAGCCTTTTATCTCGGTAGATGCTATCCTCGAAGAGAGGCCCCTAGTGCTCATCCGTCCTCCCCAGATGCTCATTCCACTATCCCCATTTCTCCTGCCGATGAGTCATCCTCCAGACCCCTCCAGCTTATCCGTCCCCAGTCTCAGGAGGCCGTGCATGTCACGCTCCGAAATCGGATTGTTCCTCCACCTCCGCGGCCATCCCAAGCTGAGGAAGATGATGGTCCTCCGCCCTCGGCTGGCACCGAATATGATATTCTCCAACATCTTGATAAGACGCCCGCAAGGGTGTCTATTTTAGAATTGATTCGGAGGTCGCCATTACATCAATCCACTCTTCTCCAATTCCTCCAGAAAATCATGGTCAATGATGACCTCCCTCCTAGTGGGGTCACCAATGCCATCCTTTCCCTCACCCAAGGACCCTCGATTTCCTTCTCAGACAAGGATCTTGCCACCCCCGAATGTCGTTCGCTTCCACTTTGTTTCACCATTAACCTCAATGGGGTAGCGGTGGACTCCACTTTGATCGACACCGGGGCATCTATCAATGTCTGTCCGATGAAGACCCTTAAGCAATTGGGTTTAGGGGAAGAGAATTTGGAGAAAGATTGCTCCACTATAGCTGCCTATGACAACTCCCAAAGGGTTGCCAAAGGCAAGATTGCTCTTAAGCTGGAAGTCGGACCCGTCACCATGACCACTGAATTCCTAGTTCTCGACGTCGATCCAGCCTATAAGGCCATCCTCGGTCGTCCTGGCTGCAAACCCTAGGGTCCCTTCTACCGCCCACCAATGCTTCAAATTCCCTTTCAATGGGCGGGTCATTAAGATCAAGAGCATTCCAATCCTGGAGACCCTCAATGCTGTCACTACCGAGCAGATGCCGCACCTCTTCGTTCCGGATAAGGGGAAGAAACCCGTTATGTCAATTTTCGATTTCCCCACACCCTGCGAACTCAACCAACCTCCCCGGCCTGTTGTAGAACCTCATGTTCCGTGTCCCCCGGGAAAGGGTTGGGAGGTGATGGTCAACATCGGCTATGTTCATGGCCGCGGTTTAGGCACGGATGAAAAGGGAGAGACCCAGAGCGTCCAGGCGATTAGGAGGTTGTTACCTAAGGCTGGTCTAGGCTTCCACCCAGACCCCGTCCATCCGGACCCATTCATACCATATCAACCCCTTACCTGGACTCTAAAGGAGCATTTCGTTCAGGGGCCGACCCAGATGGGGACCAGGGAGCCCGTGATAGAAGAAATACCTTGCTCTGAGAGTGAGGATGAAGAAGAGGAAGAAGATGCCCAAATAGAAGACATTTCCGATGATTTTGGCCTCCTCTCCTCTTTGGTTTGATCTCCCTTCTCCCCCACCTTCTCCATCTCCATCTCCTTCTACTCCCGCGTCTAATCCCCTTCTTTCCCCTCCTGTCCTTCTCCATTCCTCATCTCGCCAGTCGAGGCTACCTTGAGTCAGCAACTCATGGTTCTTGGCCTTGACTCCTAAAAAAAAACGCCAATTTTGAAAATTGGAAATCCGAGGTCTCCATTGAGCACCCCTCCTCTTTGGAACCTCTTCCGCTCGGCCAGGGGCCGACGCTTTCTGGCCTAAGCTCCTCTTCCTCTTGCCCCTCTAGGGGCACTTCCCCTGTACATAGTTTTGTACATAGCAGTCCTGTAAATAGTGGTCTAGATTCTAGTTTAGAGTCAGGTCTAGAGGCTAGTCTAGAGTCTGGTTTAAGTCTAGGAGAGTCTAGTTCCTCTCAGCCATGTGTGCGCAAGGAGAAGGGTAGGCAAGTTCCTGCCCGCTTTGTTATGGCCTTGGCTGAAAGATGTGCTAGGTTAAGTCAGGTGCCAGAATTTCTTGAAGACCCTGCTCTCGTAGAATCAGATTTTGAAGAAGGTGACTCCGAAGATGACGGTCTAGGTGTCTATCTGCTAGATTTTAATGAGGAGGGTGAGTCGGGAGATCCTGGGTTAGGAGAAGAGGACCCAGTGAGCTCCTATGTGGATGGCACAAAGAGGTTCGACGAGCCAACCATGGCTGCTGACGAGCCTACTAAAGAGGTCAACCTTGGCACTGAAGAATCCCGAAGACAGTTTTGATTAGTGCCAACTTGAGTGCTGAAGAAGAAGAAGCTCTGGTAGCCATTCTTAAAGAATTTTCCGACGGATTTCTTGGTCTTACGAGGACATGCCGGGACTCGACACCTCTTTGGTTGAGCACCGTTTGGTCCTAAAAGCCGACGCAAAGGCCGTCAAACAAAAGTTGAGAAGGCTACATCCTAAGCTGGCACTCAAGATCAAAGAGGAGGTTGACAAGTTGCACAAAGCCAAATTCATTAGGGTTGTGCTATATCCACAGTGGGTAGCTAATATCGTCCCCGTAATGAAGAAGGACGGTAAGGTTAGGATCTGTATAGATTTCCGTGACCTTAATCGTGCTTGCCCAAGGACGATTTCCCCCTCCCACACATAGATGTCCTAGTGGACAATACTGCCGGTTTCGAGCTTTTGTCGTTTATGGATGGTTTCTCTGGGTACAACCAGATTCGCTTGGCGGAGGAAGACCAGGAGAAAACTTCATTTACAACGCCCTGGGGGACTTACTGTTATGTCGTCATGCCCTTCGGATTGAAAAATGCGGGAGCAACCTATCAAAGGGCAATGATGGCGATTTTTCATGACATGATGCATGTGCACATGGAGGTCTATGTGGACGATTCTTGGTAAAATCAAAGACTCGACATGGCCATGCTGAGGTCCTCCGGGCAGTTCTCCAAAGGTCTAGAGAGCATAATCTTAAGATGAACCCCAAGAAGTGCGTCTTTGGTGTCTCTTCGGGGAAATTGCTTGGGTTCATAGTAAGTAAGCGGGGAATTGAAATTGATCCTAACAAGGCCAAAGCAATAATTGACATGCCTCCTCCTAGGAATATCAGAGAAGTCAGAGGGCTAATTGGCAGACTCCAGTTTATTAGGAGATTCATCTCCCAGCATTCAATCCGCTGTAAGCCCTTCTACGAGATGCTTAGAGGAGAGGCGAAGTTTAATTGGGACGACAAATGTCAAAGGCCTTTGATGAATTAAAGAGCTATCTTTTTAATCCCCCTGTTCTCGCTCCTCCGGTCCGGGTCGGCCTTTACTGCTCTATGTGTCAACCACAGAAGATTCAACTGGAGCGGTTTTGGCCCAATACGACGACGAGAAGAAGGAGAGAGCGGTGTACTATTTATCCAAGTTATTCAATGAGGCTGAAAAGAAGTACACCGCCATGGAAGAACGTGCGCGCCGGTCGTCTGGGTTGCCCAGAAGTTGAAGCACTATTTCTTGGCTCATGAAGTGAAACTTCTGGCGCGTATGGACCCTATTCGGTACTTGCTCGAGAAGCCCGTCCTGACTGAGCGGTTGATGAGGTGGCAAAGCTTCCTTAACCAATTTGATATCACCTATGTCAACCAAAAGTCAATCGGGGCATGCCATAGCTGAGCATTTGCCCACCACCCCTTACCTTTATATTCCCCCGTTGATGAAGTTTTCCTGACGAAGAGTTAGGAGCCATTATTGATGGTGAACCTTCATGGTGCTTTACTTCGACGGCGCTCAATTCTAAAGGGTGTGGGATAGGGGCAGTCCTCCTCTCTCCGGAAGGGGTAGTCATTCCGCACGCCTATCAGTTAACCTTCCGAGCCACGAACAATGTGGCTGAGTACGAGGCTCTCCTAGTCGGGCTGAAAATGGCTTTATTGCTCGGAGTCAAGGAGTTAAGGATTATTGGAGATTCGCAGTTGATACTCCGGCAATCTCTTAGCAAGTACCAGACCCGGGACCCCAAGCTGAAACCATACCAAGAGTTGGTAGGAAAAATAGTCCGGCAGTTTAGGAAGCTCACCTTAGTTCACACTCCTAGGGCCCAAAATATCCTAGCAGATTCCCTCGCCTCCCTCGCGTCTTCCATTCCCATTCCTTTGGGAAAGTCGTCTGAAACTGTCTCTGTTCAGAGGTTAAGAGTCCCTTCTCATGTCGATCCGTGGTTCTCTCAGCTCGTGCGTCCTTCTCCATCCCTTCGGGTCAATGCGCTTTCCAAAGAGCCAGAAATTGACCTTGAAGATGGCCATCCCTGGTATTTTGACATTGAAAACTTTCTCAAAGATGGATCCTTCCCCGATTATGCCACCTCTGCCGATAGACGGGCGATTCGCCGCGTCTCGGAGTGTTACAAGATCATAGGTGGCATTCTCTACAAAAAGTCTCTCAACGGGGTCTATCTCCGTTACCTTGATGAATTCGAATCTCAAGATGTTGTTGAAGCCGCTCACTCTAGTGAATGTGGTGGCCATGTTAATGGTAGAGCAATTGCCCAGAAATTGCTAAGACACTATTATTGGCCCACCATGGAAGAGGACTGTCGCCATTTTGTCCGTCACTGTGCTAAATGCCAATTGCACGGTGACAAAATTCATGCTCCTTCCTCTTCTATTCACCCTCTCATCGCACCATGGCCTTTCGCCATGTGGGCATTCGATGTGGTCGGTCCTCTCGCAGATAGAACCGGAGAAGTCCGGAAGAAGTCCTTCATTCTGCCCGCCACGAGTACTTCACAAAGTGGGCTGAAGCAGAAGCGTTCATAGAGGTCAAAGCTTCACAGTCGTCAAGTTCATCAAGCGCAACATCCTTGCCAGATTTGGCGTGCCTCGGGACATCGTCACCGACAACGGACCGCAATTCACTTCACAGGAGCTTCGCGACATGTGTGGTAAATATGGTATCAATTTGCATCATTCATCACCATACTATCCACAAGGTAATGGACAAGCGGAAGCTACTAATAAACTCTCATTAAAATTATAAAGAAAACATGCAGATCTCATAACAATGTGACTGACCAGATCGCTTAATTGATGCTCTTTGGGCTTATCGCACCTCGTCCGCACTCCTACGGGCAAACCCCTATGCGTTGACGTACGGATCAGATGCGATACTCCCATATGAATCTTCGTCCCTCACTTAGAGTTCAATTGGATAACGAACTTGATCCTGATCAACGTCGAGAAGCCTTATTGGCACAACTTGAACTCTTAGATGAGAGGCGAATGATAGCGGCTGACCATGCTCATCTATCGTCAGAAAATTGCACGTTTTTATGCCAAAGAGTTCTTGAGAGAAAGTTCGAAGTGGGTGAGATGGTCCTTAAGCGTAAAATCATAAAGGCACCAGGTCCCAGGAGCAAATTGCAAGAAAATTGGGAAGGTCCGTTCGTTGTCAAAGAGGTTTACTCAGGGAACGCTTTTAGGTTAGTGGATGCCGAAGGAGTCGAATTGACGCACCCTTGGAATGCAGTCTACCTCAAGAAGTTCTATCCTTAATCAGTCGGTCAGTCATTCATCACTTGTCAACGTTCGGGTTTAAGTCTCTACTTTCCACTCGGTCACTAGTGAGGTAGGACTTATTCACACACCCACGATGTTAAGATATTGCCCTTTGGCTGGAAAATCACAAGTACACTCGGGCGGTCTCATCCGATCAATGTGTTTCCTATTCTTTTCCCACTCGGTCGTGTCTGGAAGCGGAACAAACTACGAGTAAGGGACCACCCACTCTCTTTTAAAAGGACAAGGTCACCATGAAACAGGGGCAACTAATGAAAGCAAGGGACAAAATGTCAAATCAAGCCTCAAAGGGAAAAAGAAAGCCAAAAGGTCAAAAAGGGTAGCAAAAAGTACGTACCCAGAAAAAGGTTGACCAACTCAAGGAGGTAGCAAAAAGTACGTGCCTCCACCAGAAATTAGAAATGAAATGAAAAATCCCCCTGAAAACAATGGTTGACCAAGTCTGTTTAATATGAGATGTCGGTTTGGAAACAAAAGTAGTTTGAACCAAAGTCCTACATGACTTTCTATGCTTCTCTTCCTATTTCCCCCTCTAGGGGCAATTTGATTGTATAAGATCCTCCGTAGTGGAAGATATCAAGAAGGCTAGGGGCATTTCCAACATCAAAGATTTCATGCACATCCCTCCTTACTTTGGCTCTGTGGTTAATGGATCGTGTAAACCCTATATCCCGACATGTGATGAATATGTGTCTTAGAGTCCAAAAATCCAAAAAATATAAAAAAATGCAAAAAAACAACAAAAGAGTCTTTGATGTATACATTTTTCCCAATGTACATATTTGTATATATTTTCTCCCTTATTCTCTCTCTTATTTCAAAAAAAAAAAAAAGAGAAATCCAAATCCAAAAAAATAGTGGTACTGTGTATATACACTAACATTTTGCCTATTCGCTTATTTACTTATTTTTAAAATCAAAACAACAAAAAATCAAGAAAAACAAAACACGAAAAAATGCATGTGCATATTTCCCTTGGTTATTTTATATCTTTATCTTTGATTAGAAATTAGCCCTTGACCAGATCTCAAGAAAGGTACACCATAGGCAAGGGGCTAAAAACAGATCTACACTAACCTGTTTCTTTGAGTGTTGTGGATACAGGATGCAGGAACCAAAGCAAAACATTCAAATGCAAAAAGTCCACGATATTCCACTATGATAATCAAGTCTGTGTACATATCATGACAGGGGCATACCCCTGGTGGTACAAAAATGGCACTCATCTCTCTGCTCCCCCTCCGTAGGCCTCTGTCTGCGGGAGCTGCTCACCTCCTCCTCCTCTCTCTCCCGACGCCGGTCTGGGAGAGGAGGCCTCGACGCCGTCGACGCCTCGGGCCGCTGCAACCCTCCTCGCACCACGGAAGGGTCCCCCAGGGACACAATGTCGTCGAGGGAGGCGAACGCTGAGCCAGTCCTCGCGGGCGTCGCCTGCTGGGCCTGCCGCTGCTGCTCCCGGCGCTTCGTCAGCACCCGGTCCTTTAAGATCTCGTAGTCCGCGGCAATCCGCGCCCGAGCTGTCTCGGCCTCCCTCTCCCTCTCTCGGGCCTCGAGCAGGCGACCCCTCATGAGGGTCCGGTCATCCCTCAGCTCCTCCATGGTAGTCACCATGGTCCGCCGCTGCATATCAAAAGCAAAAGAGGATCAGTCATGAACATGTGCAGGAAGAAGAGGAAAAAAGAAAATGTCTTACCTCGGCCTCCAGACCAGAAATCCTCGCCTCTAGCTCCAGTCGCAGACTCTCCATCTGTGCCTGGAGAGTAGCCACATCTCCTCCCTGCCGCTGCATGTCAGGGGCCAGCATGTTAGAACATTCAATATACATTGAAAGAAAGTGCAAGTTTGGTGTCTTACCTCAGCCCCAATCTCTCGAGCCTGCTCCTCAAGCCTGGACCCTCGCCTCCGCTCGGTCCAGGGCCCCCTGCAAGCGGACCGCCAGGTCCCCTCCTGGCCGGCTGGGCGGACGAGCTCGCCCCCGCATCCCGGCTCTCCTGCGCTCTCTAGCTCTCCTCTCATCTCCGCGCTGCGCAACAATGTCTCTGCATCCAGCACGGTTGAGTCATCATCGTCTACAATCAATCATGTCAATTTCAGATAGGTTGAGATGTTACTCACCAGTGTCCACCTCGCCCGGAGCCTCGTCAGCTCCACCTCCTGCTCGGCCAGTCGCCCTCCAACAGGCGGATGGCCTGTGACTCCGGCATCTGCCAAATGCACTTCAAGGTTAGAACAAATAAAGCAATCAACAAAGGCTTAGAGATCGAAGTTCACTTACCACTCGTCGGTCAAGCCGGAGTCGCCCGGCATATCGTGCCTGGTAGTCCTCCATGTAAGCTGAGCTGTCCTGGAGGTCTCTCTGCTGGATCACCTGCTCACCTCCCTCGCGCCAGTACGCGACTGTGCTGCCGTGGTCTGCACCCCAGTCGCGGTCCTCGGCGAAGAATCGCCGGCGCGAGTGTCCCTCTCTCCCGAGGGAGGGCACCTCGATGGCCGGCTGGTGCCAGCCCAGTGTCCGCACCACCAACTCCAAATACAGTACCTCACATGTCCCGAGGCACAGTAAGAGGAGGTGGCGGTCGAACAAGGGGCGACCTGCCGCCACCGCCGGGTGCGAGGCGTCCGCCTCCCCCGTAGGGGGTCCACACCACTGAGAAAAACAAGAAGACACTGGTCAGTAACATCAAATGCAGTAATTGAAAGAATGCAAAAGCTATTTGAGGGTTTCTTACCTGCTCGTGCGGGTAGTGGTCGAGTGCGACCCGCACATCCCCTGCTCTCCTGTCTGTGACCCTGGGTCCGGGCCACCTCCCACCTCGTCATGAGAGGCACCATCGTCTGGCGCCCCTCTACAGTGTCCCGCGCCCCATGGGGAAGCGGGTGTACCCCCAGATCTGCAAGAAGAGAAAGTCAGTCAGTCAAGCACTTTAATCAATTGAAATTCAAGATGAGCTTTAAAGGAAAATTGCGTACCTGAAGGAAGGGGGTGAAGCCCCCAGTGCTCTGTGAACTGCGAGCTACTGGGTAGAAGTGAGAACAGATGTCCTAGCATCGCAGCACCCCAAGCGTACCTCCCCGCCTGTGCCAGATCTCGAAGAAGCAGCACGAACTTGCAGTTCATCTGAGATGACTGCATCGCGAACAGGAGCCGCCCAAGCAGGTAAGACACGAAGATCCGGATCGAGCGCTCCTCGCTCCTGTCCCCCAGATCCAATGCTCCTCTCACTCCTGTACTGAACTCATCTAAACTCTCCAGAGGCCCTCTCCTCCTACCTCTCAGGCCCACCGCCTCCGACAACGATCCGAGCAGGATGCTCCGATCGGTCTCCTCCTCCCGGCCACAAACTCCGGCCCCAGCAACTCCGCTATGTCGTCATAGTAGTCCCTCCTCTCCAGTCCGACTACCGGCTCTCCCTGAACCGGCAGTCTGTCAGATACGCCACATCCTCCAATGTGGGTATCATGTGTCCCCAAGGCATGATAATGCCTTGCAATCCTCCTCCCACCTCTCCCGGAGTGCCTCCAGATACGGTACGTCCACGTGGAAGGGCCGCACCGACAGGATATGCCCGAATCCCATCCGAGCAATCCGGGTCTGCTGGACCTCTGGCAGGGCCCGGTACCACGCCCACACAGGTCCCAGGTCACCCTGCTCCTCATTCGGCCCTTACCCTGCAGAAAACACAGAAATATTACGTCAGCATCGACTGCCGTTGATTTGCAACTGACGGCAAGGGGTCTGCCGTTTACTCATAATCGGCGTCAATGGGTGGCCGTTTAGTTCCTGTATCGACGTCCAACCCATTGCCGTCCCAGGAGGAACTCGACGGCAACCGATGTTGCCGTCAAGTTCCTGTCTGACCCGTCGGCACTTCCCCTGTTTTCCCTCCTTTTCACCAAATTACAAGATGCATCCGCAAGGGTTTTAGAGTACTCACCCGGGGTCGTCGAGGAGCCTCCGTCTCGTCTCCTCCCTCGGTCTCTTCCCCCTCCGGTGCATCCTCCACCGCCATTTCTTCCTCTTCCTCCGCCGTAGCCATTTCCTCCTCTTCCTCCTCCGTTGGCGACGGTCCCGGAGAATCCTTCTCTTTCCCTCCTCCTCATTGTGATCTCGAGCAAAGTGAGCAAGGTATGGGTTCGGTTTCCTTCTCCGGCGCTTGGGAAGATGGAATGGCGCCGGGAGAAGGCGTCGGTTCAAAAAAAGGGGGAGTTTACTGGTTTAATGTCAACCTCTGGCCGTTTACTTTTGGCTGACGTCAGGCTTGGGACGCGGACGTACTGTCAACGGCCAGGGTCTGGACGTCAATGTCCCTTCAATGTCAGACTTCGAAGTTTGGTCAACGGCTATGTCTGGCCGTCTACTTTAAACTCGACGACAACATATGTGGACGTCCATTCTTCAGTCTTTTAGTTGACGACTAGGGCCGGGACGTTTACCAGATGTTGGCGGCCATCGATGTGGACGCCAACTACTCCGCGCTCAGTCCTCACAGCACAGTCTTTTGAACATCCTTGAGGTCATTTCATACCCATTTCACCACATTCCATTCCACATATCAATCAATGCAAGTCAATTGAACACAAAGGCAAAAACCATCTTTATTCATCCAATTGTGTTACACTTATTCAGATCTGAAAAGTACATCACTTTGCCCTGCGGGCCATGAAATAGCCACAAGCAACGGGAAGAACGCTATAATTGTATTCCTCATACTTCCGGATCTCTTCCCGATTCTCCTGAACAGCCAAACCCACCTTCCTGCTCACTGTATGTCTCGCCCAAACCTTCATCGCTTTCTTCATCAGCCTCTCATTTCTTCCGGTAACTATCATGTCGATGCCGTTGAATGAAATGGGAATTCCCCGTGGAATCCCAAGCTGACAGTGGCACCGATGTGGCTGGTACACCACCATCCGATCTGCTCCAATCAACCATAAATCTTTGTCTTCCCTGGTCCGCGCTCTGAACTCGATAGTCCTCATGAACAGTGGCCTCACGATGAACTCATCCATGCCCAGATATGCTAAGTGATCTCTCCAGCGTCTCGGCCCTTCAAGTGCGCGGTCACACACTTGATCTCATCCTCTGGCTCGTACCATGCCCTGCTGCAAGCACTGAACTCCGAAGGAAGACTCTGGAGGGTAGGTTGTGCATCAGCAAATCAAACTTTAGATGAGCTTCCATCCATACCTGGAGCAGAAACAAACTCCCGCACGTGCGTCCGCCTAGGCTCATGGTGGTGAGCGAACTGTACAGGTGGGCCAGCACTGCAGGGGCAAGTGACTGCCCGCGCCATAGCAGAGTGAGTATCCCAACATGCTCGTACAGGATGAAGTCGCCGCTCGTGGGGAACAGGAACACCCCGGCCAGGCAAAGAGTCAGTCCTCGCGTCGCCCTCTCTCCGCCAATCTCCCGGGCATGCTGGATCAGCCACCAAGCCAGCCGGTCCAGGAAGATCCCATTCTTGTTCGTCATTCGCAGCACCTCCTTCTTGTCTCGTACATGTCCGCGAGGATCTCTTCCCACGGGAGGAGAGGAGTCGCTGCATCGTACTCCAGGCACCGCTGCCACCCAGGAACAATTCCACCTCCTCCAGCAACACTGCTCGCCTCGAAGCCCTGGAACACGAATGTGTGCGTGTGCGGGTGCCACCTCTCCACTAACGCCCCCAGGGCGTCGAATCCCCACCACATATCCTTCATGTTCTTCGCCAGAACCACCATGAAATTCAAATGCCACATTCCGATGAAGCTCCGCATGTCCAGTGTGATAGCGTTCACCAGGTTCACAAGCCAGGAAAAGGCTCGTACCTGGCCTTGGCTTGGGAATGCGGGGATCTCCTGCATGAAGGCGGGGTTTTGTAAGAGTGCTGTTTGGGGCATTTTCAGCCCAGGAAAGAGCAGAAGTAATCATTGCTTACCTCTCCATTGGCTAGACGTGTGCTCAGGTGTCCCGGAACTTCGCTCAGAGTTCCGGGGTTCGCGCCTGTCGATCGTCCGGTCGATGAGGAGGCCATTTTTTGCTGTCCTTCACTGACTCTCTGCTCTCTGGTTCGCAGCAGGAGCAGGGAGGTAGGAGATGGTAGAGTCCTTATGGACTCCCATCACCTATATTTTCGGCCTGATCCGCTGTCAAATAGGCGTCCAGATCGGTGGACGTCAGTTCCAGGTTGGCGACCACATCTGTGGACGTTAACAAATGTACTGGCGGCCATCGATGTGGACGTTTACTGACCGGAAGTTTTTAAATTCTTAATCTTTATATGGCCATTATCCTTTATCCTTTATCTTGTGCTTCAAGTTGTTTTGCAGATATCTTAAGCACGAGCTGCGCTTCAATTTCGGAACGCTCATGCGACTTTGAGCGTGACAGGTATGTCTAACATAGGACCCCACCAGAGGCGAATAACTTGGCGACCGTGAACCCTGAGTTCCCTTCACCAAAAACCATGATGGGTTTGCGATCTCTCAGTTATTCGTATGGCCTTTAGAAATTTCCTCTGGTGCTAACTTGCATTTTAGATAGGCAACCCACACCAGCATGCATCTTCACTGCTAACATTCTCTTACTAACACTAAAAAAAAATGATGATTTTCCTCGATCATATGATTGCTCCATGGCTCCCCAGCTCAGGTAGCCTATTGGGTTTGTCCTTCATGACTATCCAGGTCGATATTGGGTCTTTGTTGCCCCCCTTCTTCACTTGTCCCACCGTGTCTTTCAACAAATCATCAAGCAGCCTTATTGAGTTCATTTGAGCCTTCGCCAGCCGCGAGCTTAATTCCGGACTTCAGGCTTTCCAAGCATGTGATTCCAGTTAGAATCTTTTGATAATCCTTTGAGAGATCAACCAACTCCTTGTCTCCATGACCTCCTAAATTCGGGACCGGCGTCCTGATTAGGCCAGCGAGCCCGCGAGCTCCGGTTATGAGACTCCTGATTCAACCGTCATATTACAACTCCTTTGACTCAGACACACCGGAACTAGTCAAAGTCCAACACGGCCATGCCAGGGACCCTGCCATTGGGTCGCAGTTGTAGTTACACGGGCAGATCACCCTTTTCTTACCCCTATTTGTCTCTCAGACGATATGTCATCGGTTTCTAGCCTGTCTCTTTCGTTTGGTTTGCTAGAATTCCTATCCTCGGAGATGGCCCTTCCATTAAATCTCCGCGTCCTTTGTTTACCGAGACACCAACCTTTCAGCCCGCTCTGCTCCCTTGCAAGACCGGACGTCTCGGAGGGGCATTTGTAGACGCGAGATTTGGCCCATTTCCCGCAAGGCTATTTGGCCCATTAAGCCTCGTTTGACCATTTGTTGACCAGCCTCGGATCCCATGTAGACGGCAGCATCGATGGCCGCCGACTACAGGTTGGCGGCAAGCCCCCTGGACGCTGACCCACGTTGGCGTCCACCTCCCTGGACGCCTGCATGAGGTTGGCGGCCTGATCTCTGGACGTCAATAGCGTTTACCAGGTCTGCGCAACTAACCCGAGATTCCAGCCCACTAGCGCCCTTGTCTCGGCCATGCAACGCACATAGCCGTTCCCAACGGGCATATGGGCCACCTTGGCAGTCCTTTGACCCAATAAAAATCCTACATGGCCTCCCCCCATTGGTTGGACCTCTAACACAAAGATTGCCACATGTACAAGTGTGCTTCTTCACACTTAGCATCCTAGGCACTTCAACCCCGAGCTCCACTGTCTATTTAACACCCCCTTGAGCCCTCTGAACCGGGGGGAGGGAGGCTGGACGTCCTTATGCTGCCACTTTGAGAGAGGAGAGAGAAACTTGCACCTCACCTTCTACTACTCATCCTCTCCTTTCTCTCTTCACTTGGGACGTTCAGGAGGCTCACTTTGGTGCTGGAGGAGCCCTTGCAAGGAGCCACACCAGCAACGAGGATCTACATCTCCTTCACTCTCTCTTCTCTTACTTACTTTTTTAGCTAGCTTGCATGTTGCACACACCTTCCCACTCACACTAGGCACGTAGGTTATCCTCCTACACACCTAGAAAGGGATTTTCCAACCAAAACGGAGGGAAGAAGGGTGGTCATAGCATTTGGCCACCCCTCTTCTCAAGTCCGCAATCGGTACGGGACCTTCCTTTGGGTCTTTCTTATTTCGTTTGAGCATTTACTACACTCCCTAGAGTCTAATAGAGTCTTTGTTTTGGCAGGAACAACCCGCAGAAGACTACGGGCTCTTTCTTTTGGCCGGCCGAAGGAGGAGAAGTTGAAGTCCCACCATCACTCGCAACGTGAGGCCACTGCACCGACGTGATCACAGCAACTCCTTGGGCACAGGTAAGGCCCTGACGATCACCAAATCTTCTTTGCTTCGCTTTTTGCTTCGTTTTCCTTCTAGTCAATTCAGTCAACCGGAGGGTCAACGTGGTCAACCGGCGACCCCTACATCGCCAACGAGAGCCCGGCGGCTTCCCACGAGCGTCCGAGGGATCCGGCGACGGGGCGGAAACGAACCGCCCACAATATCTTGTTCAGGTACAAATTTGGTATTGGATATGTTTAGGATAACTATAGTTTCCTCATTATCTGGGTGTATATCTAATCCATTTTCTTCTTACCTGATCTTCTAGCACCTTTTAATATGAGGGAGTTTTTACCATTGATGAATTTTTCTAATGTGCTAGATACGTATATTTTCTTTTGTTAGTGTTTTTGATTTCAGTTCTTAGTTCATCTATATTTTCTTGTTTTTCAAGTTCAATTATTTGTTCATTCTTAACTTTAAGTCTTCACATAACAGTTCATTTCTTCTTTTAAGTTCAGTTATTTGACTTTCTAATTGATCATTTTCTGATTTTAGATCTAAGTTTGTATTTTCTATACAAACTATGTTTTTCTTACTTACTTTTAATAGTTTGGTTACTTCTTTATATTTTTCATATAGTTCGTTGAAAGCCTCTTCTAAACTATCGGAATCTGAACCATTGCATGATCAAAAGAGTTAGAGGTTACCTTTTCTTCAGTATTAGCCATGAAGGCCAAGTTGGCTTCTTCTTCATCGCTGCAGGAGCTTGACTCACTGTCTGAGTCGCTACTGTTTTCCCATGCTGCTGCCATCGCCTTCTTTTTGTACTTTCTAAACTTCTTGGAGCTGTCTTTCTTCCTGAACTCCGGCTTCTTAAATTTTGGACACTCAGCTTTAATGTGTCCAGGCTTTTTACACTCATAGCAGATGGGTTCTGCTTTCTTCATCTCTTTTCCATCTGTCTTCTTGAAGTCCTTATTCCTTTTGAAGTGCCTTCTACCTGATTGGAACTTCTTCTTCTTAGCCAAAATCCGTTGCAATCTTTTAGATAGCATTGCTTCCTCATTCTCGCTGTCTGCATTACTTTCACTCTCAGCTGAACTTGCTTCTGGTGAATCTTCTTCAGCTTTTAAGGCGTTGGAGTGCTTCTTTCTGCTAGATGATTCTCCCAGCCTTTCCATGTTGATCTCATGGGCCATGAGGGACCCAATGAGCTTTTCTACTGACATTCTCTTCAGGTCATTAGCTTCTTCTATTGCTGTGACCTTTGGGGTCCATGAGGACGGTAAGGATCTAAGTATTTTCTCACCATGTCTCCAATCTCATAGTTTTTCCCCAGACCAGCTAGTCCATTTGTGATGTCAGTGAACCGGCTGAACATTTGAGTTATGGATTCACCTGATTGCATATGAAATCTCTCATACTGAGTGACAAGAATGTCGATTCTTGTTTCCTTTACCTTGTCTGTGCCTTCATATGTGATCCTGAGCTTTTCTCACATTTCCATTGAGGATTTGCAGGCAGAAACTCTGTTGAACTCCTTCTTACTTAGAGCACAGCATAAGATGCTCTTTGCTTTGCAATTCAAGGAGATCTTCTTTCTGTCATTGTAACACCTCGAAAATTTTATTTATTGAAAAACATGAACAATAAGATTATTGGACCTAACCATTATTATTAGAACAAATAATTGATATTTGGGAAGGATTAGCACTAATTAACATTATCCCAGTGTCGTACCCGGACGTACGCGCTTCCACAGGGCGACACTGAAAAACTATAACGAAAATGAAATCCGAGAACACCATAATTTCTAGAAAAATGTGGAGATATCAAAATATAAATATCCAAATTTTTCGACGTACGGATTTCGAGATTAAGTCGACGCGACTATTTTTCAGGTGATTTTTCACCTACTGTAAAATAAATTCTAAAAATTAAACTAAAATCACCATATTTGTAAAACCATCATTAGTCTATGGTTAAAATTTTAGGACAAACGGACACCGTTTGAACATATTTACTTAAAGAACTTTGGACCGACCGAATTATGGCCCAATTACGGAAACCATTTCTGGGGAATTTTAGATGCTGACGTTACATGGGTTACGAAAGCCCATGTCATTGGGGATTAAAATCCTTACACATGGGCAGTTGACGTGTGAGTGTGAGGAAGGTTGCATGGGCCAGGTGTAAACAGCAAAAACTTAGGTGTTTTACTGTTTACACATTCGCATGGTAGGTGTCACCATGCATGGGCTGGGCGATGGGTTATAAAAGCCAACCATCTCCCTTCATACGCACCTCTTTTCCACTCCTGCTCTTGTTGCCTTTCCTGCTGGCATCTGCTAGATCTTCTTCCATTCTTGTATCCTCTCTCAATTCTGGTTCCTAGTGTCTGCTACTGCTGCAACTACTTCAGTTTGTTCATGCTGCAATATAGCTACTGCTATCTTGGAGTCAACCTTCTATTGGAACTACTGTCGTTACTAGCAGTTATCTACGTTGGAAAGGAGTTTCTTTCACTGGGTTAGGCTCTTTAATCAAGAATCAAGTGGAAGTTCTCCTGCTTAGCAAGGTAGGATTCATTTCCTTTTCCTTAAATCCTGATCTCCACACATGACAATAAATTCTTGAGGAATGGACAAGTTGCCATACCTGTAGTTCTTTGTTTTTCTTCTAGTCATGATAAATTATTCTTGTAGGAGGAGGATCAACCTTGCTCTACTTTAGAAACTATTTTTATCTCCTTCCTCCCCCCTTGATTCATGTTCATGATATAGAGTTCGGGTAGAAGTATACATATCCTTAATACCGTGTAAGACTTCGGTTTAGATGGTTGTACTTCAAATCATGATTTAGATTCATGAAATACTTTGAAGTTTAGTGTCCATATTGTAGGAATCTTCCATCAAACCATTGCTATCAAGTTCTACTTCTAGTACTAAACTATGTTTAGTTTCAAGCAAGTCAAGTTTGAATTGCAAACCTCTTCTTTCATCTTGTTTGTTCGGTTTATAAACCACTGTGAAACTCTATTTAGACTCTTCCTTTGATACCAATCATGTATTGAATTATAAGATCTATGATTAGGGTGCTTAGAATGGATTTAAACAGAGTTATGGAAGTTCTACTGCTACCTGTCGACAGCCAGCCCAAATCTGTCGACATGCGCATGTTTCCAGAACTCCAGATTTCTGGACTGTGTGGATCTGTCGAAAGATCCCTTGCATCTGTCGGCAAATACCCACAGAGCCAGCAAACCTGAGCTCTGTCTGTGCCATCTGTCGACAGATCCTTCCTGGCTGTCGACATCTACTGTCCTGCCTTGGATTTAGCACTCTTACATGTGTAAATCCTTGTTCAAAGTTCGTCCTAATAGCCTACCAAGTTACCCTCTTATTTACTTTGATATTTACTATCATTCTACTATAATATTACCCACTTTGGATACCTTACTCATTATTGAATTATCCTTGAAACCGTCAACTCTGAATGGTACTCCGTTGAGTCCATTCTCCAATATTCAGCAACTAAGTTCATATACTTGATATCTTAAGAGTTCAAAAGCTTGAACACCTTGTAGATGTGATAAACTAATGATGATGACATTTATTGGGTCCTTGGCCCCACCTAACTGATATGCCTGTGCAAATAGGGCTGGTGCAGTCCTGGGAGGAGCACCCGAATTCATTACGGGCCGTACGGGAGTGATAAGGATACCGGGATGTTTGGCATTGCATCACTATTCCTGATTATGGTCATCATACTTTTGTACTGTGTGAACTGATATATGAACCAATTCTTGAGCTATATACATGAGCATGATCTGAGTTTTACTATCACTGTATCAAGCTACTATTCTGAGATCTGGTATTGTCTCTTTGATGTCCGTTCTATCCTTGTCTTAGAGTGATAAGGATACCAGGATGTTTGACATTGCATCACTATCTCCTGATTATGATCATTCTATTACCTGTCCTGTGTGAATAATTATATGATTCCGAACTTGAGTCTTAATATGAATTTCTGAGTATGCCTGTGATTTTATACTACTGTTATACATTCACTGACATGTTATGTTGGTTATCTGAACCTGTTCTTGATACCATTCCTGTTCTTACCTAAATTATCATGTGTTCCTAATCTTTTGATTTAAGGATTTGAATTCTACTGGGCTAGTTAGCTCACCCATCCTTCCTTTTCAGTAATCAAGATGAGGGAGAAGTGTAAAATGGGCTGTGTGCAGAGTGGACACCGATGACGAGTCAACCAACCATTTACTGCTTTAGTTGCGTATTTGTAAAATGTTATGAGTAGTAGCTGGACGGCGACATTGTTGACTGTGCATTTTCGTTGTCCAGAGTTCATCGCACAAGTCAATATGCGCACTTCCTCTAAACTGTCTCACAGATTAAAATAGCAAAAATGAACTAGTAAAGTGGTGAGAGCAGGTCATATCCACGGAGAGGCGGAATAGAATTTGAATTAAACTACTTTGACTTGAAACCATTCACATTTTCACCAAAATAATATTGCATGAGAATTAATTCTGTAAATTACACCAATCAGATTCCTCACAACTTGACAGATTAACCAAGAAGAGAAAAGTTGAACAAATGTATTGGATCGAACGATGTAAACATAGAAGAAATGGACAAATCACACAGGGAAAATGGAAATTCAGAAGAATTGAAATCAAACACCATTGGATTGAATTATTCTAAGCATAGACGAAATAGAAATTAAATGTAAACAACACCATTGGATCGGGCTATCTAACACAGCAGAAATAAACCAACAATTGCAGAAGGAAGAAATTAACACCACTGAATCGATCTTTCCACACCAACCTCATAGCTCTCACAGTACCGAACTCCCAGAATATGAACTCCCAGATGCTGAACTCCGATTCCAAACATCAGAAGCAAAATTCAGAAGAATTGTTCCAATCTCCCGGGTACCCAGAACAAGCCAAAGATGGATCCCTGGGTTGCTCTGGACCCTTCTCCCAACCATCTCACAAATCGCCATGGAAGAGAGGAAGACAATCCGATCTCCCCTCACAACAGAAGCAAACCTCCACAAAACTGATCTCCGGAAGAAATAGGAAAGCACTAAAACTCAGAAAAATCAACTAGCCATCATCTGCACACAGAAGAACAGTAACAACTAAAAACCCCAAAAATGTCGAACTGGCGAAGCCATCTCTCTACAGTGAAGAAACAAGTCAAATAAAAGCTGAATACAGAAGAACATCAAAGAAATTAACTCCTAAAGAAATCGAACTAATGCTTCACCCCAGATGCTGAAAAAAAAATACAGAACAAATAAAATGGCTGAAATCTGACTAGTCAACCAACAATACTGGAAGAACAAGAACTAAATTAAATCCTAAAAACATCTGAACTCCATGCTCTGCTGAAAGAAGAAGTACAAGAAAGAAATTGCAGAAGATAAAATTATAAACAAAATCTCCCTAAAACTTGAAATGGCGAACCCTTTTCCTACATATGCTTAACAACTCTCCAACCTGAACCAAGAACATCTGAGAAGAAGAATGGAACAAAATCCCCAAAAAAATCTTGAACTGGCCAACCCCTCCCAGCTTTGCGAAAGAAAAGAAAATACAGAATTAAACTGGCAGAGATCTAACGGGCCAAGCCTCCCCTCAATTGCTCAAACAAACAGATGAAGACAATGGAACCCAAATTGCGAAACTAAAATTCCAAAAACAAGAATTCTCAATCTGATCCCCTTCAGGTAGCAACAAAGAAAGAAATTTCTAAACAAATCACAGCAATCTTTCGAATCCCTCGTAGCAGCAAAGAAGAAATGAGAAAACTAAACTCCAATTGCCGAACTCCCTATCAGATGGAAGAAAGAAAGATTACAGGAAAGAAACTGGAAGCCAAAACCCAAAAAAAAAATCCGAACTACAATTTCTGAACCAAAGAAAACCCAAGAAAAATGCTGAACAGTCAACCCGTCTCCCTCCCCTCTCTATGAAAAGAAATACAGGAAAAATGGAAATTAAAAAAAATCCTAAGAAATTCCTAACCCCCTTGTGAAGAGGACCTGGGGTCCTTTTATAGACATCAGGGCTTCTGCTTCCCGCCTCCTGGATCAGGAGGTGTGCAGCTCTGCATCGCCCTGGATCGCCACATCAGCAGCTGCTTGGATCGCCACCTCAGCAGACCCTCACGCCTGCTCATCTCTCTGGGTGCTTCTGCATGAGACCCGGCCACACCCGGCAGATCCGGCCTCCGAACCTTCTAGCATCCGCACAGCACACAGATGCACCGGAACCACCTCAGCCACACACCATCGCGCCATGCCCAGCACCGCGCCCAGATCTGGCCGCGCACACCCCACCAAACCGCCATCTCACCAAGCCCCGGCAGAGCTCACATCGCCAGGCACCATCGAGCTGCTCCAGGGAGCTCTCCAGTTGCGCCCCCGGGGGCTCCAGCTTCCATCTCCTGCACAGCCTCACACCCAGCCGCTTGCTTTGAACCCCCTGGGCTCTGCTTGCCCTAAATCGCCTGAGAGCCCCTTCATGCCATCGCCTAGCAGAAGCCAGCAGGACTGCTTCCAGCTTCTTCGTGAGGCTTCAGTGGATGAGGCAAACAAACATTAGAAATGGAAATATGGTTAGAATAATATTGGATTTTATTAAAAATGGTGGTGAGATGGGAATGGGGGTTGTGGCATGATGGTAGTGGGTAGAATATTTTATTTGATGAGATTGGGTGGAGTATGTGACATGGTTTATTTAAAAATGTGATTTATTACAACTAATATGTACAAAAAGATATTTATAAAGTAATGATAAGACTAAAAATTATTTTGTACAATGTATTTTACAAAAAGAGAAAACACTTTATTAATCAAACTATTCTAAAGGCATTGACTTTATTAGATGAGCATCTAACTAAGTGTTCTACCAAAAATTTAACTAAATGTTCACAAATTTGTTTCTGAATGAAATGGAAATTAAAATCAATTGCACCATATTTACAGATAAAAAGATTTTAAAATTACTATATGTATGACATTTAACGCAAAAATTCATGTAGTTATCAGTAGCTACTCATCCTTACTCCTCACTTAGTGTGTAATGAGGAGCTTTATGTAATAAGACTTCCGCAGACTGCGTTATAATGAATAAACGTTAATGTTATTACTTTGTGCCTGTTTTCTGTCATTTCCCAATAAATAGCCTTTTATTAGGACGTGACAGTCATCATCTGTCCATTGAGCTTTTTCATTTGTGACTACCAGATCACCTTCTTCTACTATGGACCAAATTTGATAGTCGTGGCCTTGTAGAAAGTATTCCATTCTGGTCTTCCAGTAAGGATAATCTTCACCATCGAAGAGAGGGGGTCGGTTGACAGACTGACCTTCAATGTTGCCTTGGGCTGCCATGGATCTTTACTCTTCAGATCGTTGGATCCTTTCTTTGTCGAAGAGACTTGCTCTGATACCACTTGTTGCCCAGATGACGAGCCCAGAGGGGGGGGGGTGAATGGGTCTTTTAAAATAATCTACAAGATACTGTAACTAAAAATTTCACACAAACATTCTTCGAAGGAGGTTAGTGACTATTAGTTTAAATATCAAACACACAAAGAAGACAATCACACAACACAAGAATTATCCTGGTTCGGACCTCCTCTCCTTAGGAGTCCTACGTCCAGTCCATGAAACAATCAGGATTTTACTAACTAGGGTACAGTCCCCCTAAGGATGCAACAACACCCAGCTCAGCTGGTCTTCCTTCACAACCGAAGGGAACAACAACACCCTGGATACCTCACCAGGTCTTCCTTCACAACTGAAGGGAACAACAACACCCTGGATACCTCACCAGGTCTTCCTTCACAACCGAAGGGAACTACACCCCGGATACCACCAGGTCTTCCTTCACACCTGAAGGAAACAACAACTCAAAAAGAATTGAATGAAATTCAAGCCCCTAGATCAAGCTTTTAACAAGCAAGATCTGAAGCAACTAGCACTGAGAGGAAAAACAAAACAAGGCACACTCTCAGAACTACACGGGCTCTCTTAGAAAATCTATTACAGCACAGAGAGCAAAAGAGCTGAAGGTGATGAGGAAAGTGATTCTTGGCTCTGGATTCCTTCAGAAGAATTTGAATGCTAGAACAAGCGTC
>CM024762.1:12360439-12531102 GCA_014218235.1 Colocasia esculenta | reverse complement strand
TTTCCCAATAAATAGCCTTTATTAGGACGTGACAGTCATCATCTGTCCATTGAGCTTTTTCATTTGTGACTACGATCACCTTCTTCTACTATGGACCAAATTTGATAGTCGTGGCCTTGTAGAAAGTATTCCATTCTGGTCTTCCAGTAAGGATAATCTTCACCATCGAAGAGAGGGGGTCGGTTGACAGACTGACCTTCAATGTTGCCTTGGGCTGCCATGGATCTTTACTCTTCAGATCGTTGGATCCTTTCTTTGTCGAAGAGACTTGCTCTGATACCACTTGTTGCCCAGATGACGAGCCCAGAGGGGGGGGGGGTGAATGGGTCTTTTAAAATAATCTACAAGATACATGTAACTAAAAATCACACAAACATTCTTCGAAGGAGGTTAGTGACTATTAGTTTAAATATCAAACACACAAAGAAACAATCACACAACACAAGAATTATCCTGGTTCGGACCTCCTCTCCTTAGGAGTCCTACGTCCAGTCCATGAGCAACAACTCAGGATTTTACTAACTAGGGTACAGTCCCCCTAAGGATGCAACAACACCCAGCTCAGCTGGTCTTCCTTCACACGAAGGGAACAACAACACCCTGGATACCTCACCAGGTCTTCCTTCACAACTGAAGGGAACAACAACACCCTGGATACCTCACCAGGTCTTCCTTCACAACCGAAGGGAACTACACCCCGGATACCACCAGGTCTTCCTTCACACCTGAAGGAAACAACAACTCAAAAGAATTGAATGAAATTCAAGCCCCTAGATCAAGCTTTTAACAAGCCAAGATCTGAAGCAACTAGCACTGAGAGGAAGAATCTAAACAAGGCACACTCTCAGAACTACACGGGCTCTCTTAGAAAATCTATTACAGCACAGAGAGCAAAAGAGCTGAAGGTGATGAGGAAAGTGATTCTTGGCTCTGGATTCCTTCAGAAGAATTTGAATGCTAGAACAAGCGTCGTTACTGCTTCTGTTCTTCTGACTTGAATTTATATCTTCAATTTGAAATAGTCCCGTTGAAGTAACCGTTGTCTCTTGGATTGATAGTCGTTAGACTGTTTGTCATTTGGAAGCTTCAACTATCTTTTATCCATTTGAGCACGCAAAGAGATAGGGTCTTCTGACGTCTGGGTCCCGTTGTATGATAGAAAGTCTTCAGGACCCTGCACACATTAACTGCTAGACAACTCAAACTGTCTCTTGTTGTCAGTATACGTTGATGTGAGTATTCATTAGAATAGCAATCCCAAATAGCTTGTTTAAAAGATGCATACAGAGTAAGCACAATATGGACGATATTGTCTGTATGCATGCAGAGATACGTTCAGAACTCATAAATGCAGGAGTGACAGATAGATATATGCGTGACTTTGACTAGTCAATGCTTCAAGAGATAAGATAAAAATCAAGTTGATATAAACTGTAAAGTCGATGTCTATATGACTTATGAAATTGTTATGAATACTAGCAAGTCATTATAGAGAGCAATCGTTATGAACACTTATCAAGTCGTTATGAACTCTAAAGAAATCGTTGCGCAAAGCAAATCGTTGTGAGCGCTTAAAGAAATCTTGTGCAAAGTAAATCGTTATGAGCAGCAAGTCATTGCGAGTTCTAAATAAATCGTTATGGTAACTTATGAAATCGTTACAACAAGTAAGTCGTTGCGAGTTCTAAAGAAATCGTTACGGTAACTTATGAAATCGTTACGACAGGCAAGTCATTGTGAGTTCTAAAGAAATCGTTATGGTAACTTATGAATCGTTACAACAAGCAAGTCATTGCGAGTTCTAAAGAAATCGTTGCGATAACTTATAGAGTCGTTATGACAGGCAAGTCGTTGCGCTTTCTAAAGAAATCGTTGCGATAACTTATAGAGTCGTTATGACATCGACTTGATTGAAACAACATGACTTTTCGGTCTTATAAGGAAATCGTTATGAATTTCAACAGAAATCGATATGAACTTAGAGAAATATCATGTTGAAAAGATTTAAAGCTTCAGAGAAGTAATGCATACCTTTATTGGCTTGATTGACCTCGGTATTTTTCCTGTACTTTAAGACTTATGAAATATTCATTAGATATTATTTATAAAAACTAGTTTAATTTTGTTAATCACCAAAATACATTAAAATTACATGGGGACAGAATGATCATCAACTCAAACCGTGGCTGGAGCTCTAAGGGACGAAGGGGAGGAGTTCTGGACGTGAGAAGCTTGGAGAAGAAGGATTGAAGCAAGGGTTTTCATCTCGTTTTTGTCTCCAATCTAGGGTTCTTCTTGGTTTCGACAAAAGGTAGGCAATCTCTCATGCTAAATTCGTGTAAAAATTACCCTAGGAAGAGTTCATGATCCCGAGCAAAAGCCCTTTAGTTTCACTCTATTTTGATCTCCCATGAGGGAGAATTAACTCTTTGAATCTCTGTCAGATCCATGCACCCGACCCTTCATGTTTGCTTGTGAACCTCATGTATACTTGACTTCATGCTAAGAGAAAATTCTCATAAATACTACATCGTGTTAGCTTTCAAACGCCCCTAGTTTGCCTAAATTTCATCGTGTATCCATCTCTAATTAATTCATTGAACCTTGACTGCACCTGTTTAGGTCATCGAAATGTAACTGGATCACAGCATGTCTAAACCCTGTCTATTTTCAAATTAATCGTGCATGTTGATAGACCTATATGTCTACTTTCGTTTAAAAATGGTTTCATGTTTTTGGACCTCTATATGATTTATTATCGAATTTTGAATAGCTATGTGTCAGGCAGACCCACCTGGAAAAAGGGCAAATCCCTCTTTTCTGGGCTCGGGCCACCTCCTGAGGTCGCGACGGGGCGATCCACCGCGACCTCAGAGGGGTCGCGACACCGTGGTTTGACGCGTTATGAACGCGGTAGATCGACGCGTCGCGACTTGCCACCCGGTTCACTCCACCGCCCGGTTCAGCAGAACGCGATCGGACACCGCATCGCGACATGAATGCGACAAGGAACCCTGTCGCGACTTGAACTGATCGCGACCCGACTCTATGTCGCGACCTAACCCTACATCGCGACCTTAACAGAACAGCCCAAACCCTGATTTGCTTGTATACCCATGTTAATTGCCCCAGTTAATCCATGTTAAACCTGAATCATGCACTGTAAGAACAGTAACGACCTGTTAATAAATGTTGAACATTATTCTCATGTTTTAATCAATTAAAAGTTGTGTGCACGATCAATCTTGCTCTCGTGATTATCTTACACATGCACACACTATACATGAATGATTGCCACGAAACCTTGTTAAATTGCTCAATAATGTATCTGGTAATTGAGTTAGCTATTTACTTAATATCCTATTTGTTTTAATGGACTTGTCTTCGTTTTAATCGCGTGATTCGTACACCGTTACCGCTTCCCTCGGCGTTCAAGCACTCGAGGCACGACGGATCCATTTCTATACACTTTCTCTTGACTTAGACCACCTCTCCATCGGGAATACTCTCGACTGGGCCAGGGACTCCTTGTCAAGGCCTCCATAAGTCTTCTTGGCTTTGGCGTACGTCCATTGCCGACGAGCTGGTTGTACCCTAAAACCCGTTACACCTTAGGGATCAGTACGATCCATGGCCTTAGTGTGTTCTTTCCTTATCTTTGATCACACCGGACCATCTAGCATGTGTACACAGCACGACTAGTGGGCGGTGGTGACTTCTACCAGATTGCCGGCCCGCAGTGGTGTGCCGTGCAATCGTACTATCGATGTTTAACATGATTTTACGATAATACCTCTATCTCATCTACTATCTATGTTCTCTCATCTGTTCACGTTCTCTCTACACTCTCATCTATCTCGTCTAGTACTCTCTTATCTCTTCTTGGTACTCTATTGGCCATTCTTGTGATTGTTTAAGATAAAGAAATGACTAATGCCAGCGCAATGGGGCCCGATCTAGTCCTGGGAGGAGCACCCGAAAAGTGCCAGTACCCATGGGAGTTAAAATGATCAAGGATGTGTTACGACATGCATCCAGTGCCAGTTTACTATCTAGATTAATCTATGACAATCAAAGTACTATCTCTACAAGTGCAAGCATGATCGTTACTAGTGCACCGTTGTGCAAATTACATGTTATAACATTACATGGCCATTCTATTGTCATTCTCGTTGTACTATTTTCCCTGTACCAGTTGCTATTGTTCTCTTATTATCATGACATGCTCTACATGACTTTACTCTCTAGTTAGCCTGCCATTAAAAACATTAACTATTTAAAGCATGCTTGTGTTCATGAGATATTAAGTCCTACTAGGCGTTATTCACTCATCCTGCATATTTATTTAGTGTGTTTCAGGTGAGTCGGATCATGACCACACTCACGAGGATGGGACCGATGAGGAGACTCAGGAGTGACCTTTCTGCAACCAGTGCTATCTAGTAACAGTCTGTTAGTATAGTTATGAGTTAGTGAGTCAGTTAGTCATTATGTAATAGTTTGGTTTGAATAAAGTACTCTGGGCCCTAGTTTTGTCTCTGATACGTTGATGTAATAGTTAGTTGACGGATTATCAATGAAATTGGAGTTTATTTGGTATTATTACATTGTGCAATGGTTTTACATTTATTTCTTGCTCTGTACTATTTAATAACTGTAATCCCGCTCCGATATTCCGCGTCAGGGCGTTACAGTTTTGTGGTATCAGAGCCTAGGTTATTCTTAAGTATAGGATGATCTAGGTTTGACCTGCCTTGACTTAGAGTCTAATTCCGTACCTATGTGAGATGGGTAGAACGAAGGGTAATGAGATAAAATAAATGTACACACGCACAAACTTAGTACAAACTCAATAACTTATATTTAAAAATTCTCTTTTAAAGGAACTTAAACATCAACAATGGCAGTGGAGCGTGCTCAACTCCGTGACATGCAGCAAACTATCCAGCAGCTTACTCAAGCTTTACTTCAGGCTGCTGGAGCCAACAATAATAATAACAACAACCGAGGAGCTGGTGATTTACATAGAAATTTCCGCAACCTGAATCCGCCTCGATTCAATGGTACCACTGACCCTGATGAGGCAGAGAAGTGGCTCAAGGAGATTGAGCGTATTTTCCGCGTCATGCAATGTGTGGATGGAGACAAAATGTTACTAGCTACATTCCAGTTAGAAAGGGACGCCCGTGCGTGGTGGGAGTCCATTGAGGCCACACGGGCAGACGCACAATTTACCTGGGAGGAGTTCAAGGAGCATTTCAACTCCAAGTACTTCTTAGAGAGGGTCCAAGAGAGGAAAGCATCTGAGTTTGCCGCTTTGAAGCAAAGGAATTTGACTGTTGCTGAGTATGAGGCTCAGTTCTCTCGGTTGGCACGTTATGCCAATCACTTGGTTAACACTGACAGAATGAAGGCAAAGATGTTTCTTAATGGGCTCAGGCCTGCATACATCACCCAATTGGCACCTATGGACATTCAGACCTATCCAGAGATGGTCAGGAAAGCACAACTACTCGAGGATGCAACCGATCTCACTGATCGCATCAAGGGTAGAATAGTAAAGAAGGAACTGACTTTTGGAGCACAAAGCAAGCCTGCTTACGGCAATAAAAGGCCGTTAAGTATTACTGATGGGTCAAGCCAAGAGAGAAAGCCCAAAGTCCCCACTACTACTGCCCCAACCAACAAGCCAAGATGCAAACATTGTGACAAGCTGGGTCACACGGCAGAAGAATGTTGGAGGAAGGCAGGTGCATGCCTTCGCTGTGGGAGTCATGATCACCGCATTCAGGAATGCCCTCTGTTGAAAGAAAATGAGAAGCGTCCTGCGGGACAGAAAAAGCTAGGCAGACTTCAAGCTCTGCAAGAGGTGGAAACCACCGAGGAAGGTGGAGTAGTCGAAGGTACCCTACCGGTCTTTTCTCATTTAGCATTTGTTTTGTTCGATACTGGTGCTACACATTCATTCATATCACAAGCATTTGCTGATACCTTAAATGAGAAACCTGTATCTATGACATTTGAATTACCTGTCACAACACCCTTGGAGAAAAGGCTCAGTTGAATAAATATATCCATTGGCTGATGTTAAGATTGGTGAACTCAATCCAAGAGCTGACTTGATCTGTATCCCATGCAGGGCTACAATGTCATTCTGGGAGCCGATTGGCTATCCACGTATGGGGCTATCGTGGATTGTAGAAGAGAGAAAATTCTTTTAGTGAATTCCCTAAGCTGACCTTCACAGGACGTAGGCACAGAGACACTTGTCCCTCGTCTCTGCTATAAGGCACAAAACATGATAAGGAAAGGGAGTATGGCGTTTCTTGCCGCCATCGTAGTTGAAAAGAAAGCAATTAAGATATCAGACATCCACATAGTGCAAGAATACCCTGATGTGTTTTCCGATGAGCTACCAGGCATTCCACCTAAGAGAGATGTGAATTTCTCAATTGATCTCGTACCTGGAGCTGCACTGGTTTCACGACAACCCTACAGGATGTCCCTCGCTGAATTGAAAGAGTTGAAAGAGAAACTGATGGAACTTTTAGAAAAGGGTTTTATTAGGCCGAGTACTTCTCCTTGGGGAGCACCAGTGTTGTTCGTCAAGAAGAAGGACGGATCTATGAGGTTATGCATCGATTACATGTAGTTGAACAGTCTCACTATTAAGAACAAGTACCCTCTACCACGTGTCGATGAATTATTTGATCAGATATCAGGAGCTAAATATTTTTCTAAGATTGACCTTAGATCGGGATATCATCAGATGAGGATTCAAGATGCAGATATTTACAAGACAGCTTTCAGGAGCAGGTACGATCATTATGATTTAGTCATGCCTTTTGGACTAACCAATGCTCCTGCAGCTTTTATGCAATTAATGAACAACATCTATCGACCATACCTCGACAAGTTCATCGTGGTTTTCATTGATGATATTCTCATATACTCTAAGACCAAAGAAGAGCACGAGGAGCATCTGAGGATCGCTCTGCAAATCTTGCGGGATAATCAACTCTATGCCAAACTGAGCAAGTGTGAATTCTGGCTCGAGGAGGTGTCATTTCTGGGTCATGTTATTTCCAAGGACGGTATCCATGTCGATCCTTCCAAGGTAGAAGCCGTACTCAACTGGGAAAGGCCGACTAATGTCACAGAAATCAGGAGCTTTCTTGGACTGGCTGGATATTACAGACGGTTCATAAAAGACTTCTCCAAGATAGTTGTACCTCTTACGCGTCTTACGCGGAAAGAGAACCCATACGTCTGGAGCAAAGAGTGCGAGAAGAGCTTCCAGACCCTGAAGCAATTGTTGACATCTGCACCTGTCCTCGCCTTACCAGTCGAGGGCGCAGGATTCTCAGTCTACACTGATGCTTCTGGAATCGGTCTAGGCTGTGTGCTCATGCAGAACGAGAAGGTGATAACATATTCCTCAAGACAGTTGAAGCCACATGAAGTCAATTATCATGTCCATGACTTAGAGCTAGCTGCTGTGGTATTTGCACTCAAAATCTGGAGTTTGAAGTACTTATTTTCTCAGAAGGAGCTCAACATGCGACAACGGAGATGACTGGAGTACTTGAAGGATTTTGATTTCAATATTCAATATCACCCAGGCAAAGGTAACGCAGTAGCTGATGCACTCAGTAGAAAGCCAGTAGCTTTGTTATCCTGTCTAGTCATGGGTGAGATGCAATTGTTAGAACAATTCGCCAACCTGAATATAAACATTGAGCAGAGAAATGATAAGATAATAGTTGCTAACCTTAGAGCTCAACCTGACATATTTTCCGAGATCAGAGAGAATTAGGCAAACGACCCATTTTTAGTCCGAGTCAGGGAGACCATAGCTGACAAGCCAGATTTCTCCATCGCTGAGGATGGGAGAATATTATTCCAAGCCAGGACATGCGTGCCTGACAATGAAGAGCTGAAAAGGAAACTGATGGATGAAGCCCACAGGACCAAGTACACAATTCACCCAGGCGCAACCAAGATGTACCAAGACATGAAAAGGTCATTTTGGTGGCCAAACATGAAGCGTGAGGTGGCTGAGCATGCCGCGCACTGCCTCACTTGTCAACAAGTGAAAGCCGAGTACTGTCGTCCTGCGGGTGTACTTAGACCCCTGGACATACCCGAGTGGAAATGGGAAAGTATCGGCATGGATTTCATCATGGGTTTACCCCGAACTCGTGGTGGACTTGATGCTATCTGGGTTATTGTGGACCGTTTAACCAAGTCCGCACACTTCCTTGCCATTAAGAGCGCTTGGAGTGTGGATGTGTTAGTAGCCTTGTATGTAAAGGAAATTGTGAGATTACATGGAGTCCCCGTGTCCATTGTCTCAGATCGTGACCCCAGATTCACTTCTAGATTTTGGAAGGAACTCCAGACTGCCCTAGGCACAAAACTCAACTTTAGCACAGCTTTCCACCCACAGACGGATGGACAGACTGAAAGAACAAATCATAGTGGAAGATATGCTACGAGCTTGTGCTATAGACTTTGAGGGGTATTTGTCATGCCCCGCCAATTTAGCAGCGGAATAAATCGGGGAGGCATGAACAACGTGTATGGTAACGTAAATTACGCATACATTCGCAAATATCAGAGCATCTAATGAACAATAATTACAATAAAACTCATCATTTTATTGATAATTCATCTAAACTATTACAACCACTAATTCAGAGCCAAAACATAGGGCTCAATGACTTTATTACATTTGGAAATGATAACTAAGCAACTAACTAAACTAACTCTAGGGTACTGGGGACAATCCATCGCTATGACTCCAGGACGCTCATCACTCCAGTCCATCCCATTGTTGTGTAAGGTCGTCACTTGACTTACTTGAAAAAACAATAACAAATAACGAAGGGTGAGCGGTAACGCTCAGTAGGACTTAATATCTCGTGTAAACAAGCATGCTTTAAGTGATTAATGTCTTGTAACGCAGGTTAACTAGAGAGAACGATCAAGTATAGTCAAGAGAGTAATAGCACAAGATAACAAGTGAACGATAATACATTTCTCAAGAGTATTGCAAAATTAGGATGACAACATAACGAGATAGCGTGTAACAAGATAGTGTATAACAAGATAGCATGTATCAAAACGACATGTAATAGGATAGCTTGTATCAAGGTGGCGTGTAACGAGATTGCATGTAAAGAGATAGCGTGTAAAGAGATAACATGAAATGAGATAACAGTGTATGGTTGCACCACGGTGCACTAGTCGAGTACGACAATAGTCACTTTGGGACAGTAGCCGTTTCACGATAGTAAAGTACGTCTGAACTCCTCAGACTAATACTATAACAGTCAGTGCTAGCACAGTAATAGCACAGAAATAGTACAATACGTCTGAACTACTTAGACTAATAGTAGAACAGTTAGATGTCTAGCCAATGTCGAGATAGTCAGAACAGGTACAATGCAGAACACCGTCAATAGCCCCTGCAGATATTTTCGGGTGGCTCTCTGCCCCCAGGACTAGATTGGAGCCCCTCGGACACTCTTCGTGCCCTGCACAATTATGCATTCAAGTCAGGAGGGTCACCGGACCCATATTATGGCGCTAGACAGTCATGTATAGTACAAGTAATGGGAGCCACAACAGCTCAAGAGTCTCAAGAGAGTACTAGATGAATAGACGAGAATGTAGAGTGAATGTGAACAGATGAGAGTACAAGGATAGTAGACGAGATAGGGGTATAATCGTAAAACAAGGATAAACCACAATAGTAACGGTTGCACAGTACCAGGTCGGGTACCGGCAGTCAGGTAGAAGTCACATCCGCCCATTAGCCGTGCCGCGTACACGAGCCAGGTGGTCCGGCGTGATCACAAGATAAGAGAGAACTCACTAAGGCCGATTGGATCGTACTGATCCCTAAGAGTGTAACAGGATTTAAAGGTACAACCAGCTCGTCGGCAATGGATGTGCGCTAAAGCCAAGAAGACTTACGGAGGCCTTGACAAGGAGTCCCTGGCCCAGTCGAGAGTATTCTCGATGGAGATGTGGTCCAAGTCAAGAGAAAGTGTGTAACGAAACGTTGTATGTCTTGCCTCGAGTGCTCGAAGGCAGAGGGGCGCGATAACGGTGTACAAATCACGCGAATAAAATGAAGACATGTGTCATTTAAATAATAGAGAAATTAGGTAATTAGTTTCACTTAATTACCAGATACATTATTGAGAAAGTTAATAGGGTCAAATGGCAATAAACAATGTTTAGTGTGCAAGTGTAAAGAAATCATGAGAATAGAATAAATTGTGCTCACGGCTTTTAAATAATAAGAATTATTTAAATATTATCAAATAAAAATATTCAGGTCATTTATTGAGCTTAACAGCACATGGTTTAACTTGTACAAGGGTTAGATGACATTTAAAGCAGGGATATAAGTGCAATTAAAGGTTCTGGCCGAAATTGTAAAGAGGCGACAAGGTGATGCGTCGCGATCAAATCGCGACGGGTCGCTTAGACGCGTTCAAGAGAGCATCGCGACGGGGGTTCCCGTCACGTTCCAGGTCGCGACGGGGCGGCCTGGCGCGACGGGTGAACCGGCCGGCCTGGCCCGGTTCGGGGGTTGGGAACGCGATGGCTTAGGCCGCTGCGTTCTTAACGCGACATGCCGACAGGGCGTGACCCGGATGATATCGCGGCGGATCGCGCCGTCGCGATACCAGAAGGGTCCGGCCCTTTTTCCCTTTTTTCCCAGGGCAGTTCCTGTGTGATACAGGGTACTTGTAAATTCCATATAAAATCACACGGTCATCCAAAAATCACAAAACTAGCTTTAAACGAAAGTAGACACATAGATCTATCAATATGCATGATTAATTTGAAAATAGACGAGGTTTAGACATGCTGTGATCAAGTTATATTTTGATGACCTAAACAGGCGCAGTCATGGTTCAATGAATTAATTTGAGATGAATACTTGATGAAAAATTCTGAAATAAGGGGCGTTTGAAAGCTAACAAGATGTAGTATTTATGAGAATTTGCTCATGGTGTAGGATCAAGTATGCACGAAGTTTACAAGCAAACATGGAGGGTCAGGTTCATGGTTCTGACAGAGATTTAAAGAATTAATTCTCCCTAATGGGAGATCGAAATAGAGCAAGACCAGGGCCGTTTAAAAGATAGTATGATGTAGTATAACTGAGAATTTTATCATGGCATGAGAACAAGTACATGCGGGGGATTAGAGAAAACATGAGATTTCTGGTTCATGGTACAGCAGGGATTCACGAATTAAATTCGCCCAAATGAATAAGAGAAATGCAACCAGACGAGAGGGCTTTTGAAGAGGTACATGAAGACTACCTAGGATAATTTTTACACGATTTTTGCTTGAGAGATTGCCTACCTTTTTGCACTGTAAAGATCCTAGGGTTTGAGGTGACGAAGGAGAAGATGCAAGCCCTTTGCTCCAAGCTTCCTCTCCTTGCTCCCCACATCCAAAGCCTCCTCTCCTCGTGCTCTAAAGCTCCAGCAACGAAATGGGGCTTGGTAGACACGAATTAGAGGTCTATTAGGTTGTTTAAGAGTCCAATCTCCCTCCAACTCTTCCTTCTCCTCTTAGCTACGAATTTCCACATTTATCACCTTATTTTCTTGCATTTATCCACCTAATAGGGTAGAGGAGAGGTTTAATTTCGTGGGTAAAGGGTTTGGGTAGGTCTAGGACTCTTGTATAAGCTATTTTAGTCTTTATCTTATCCCTTTTAATTTATTTAATAAGTAACTCCGAATTTCCACATTTATCTCCCCATATTCTAGCGTTTATCCTCTAATTGGATTGGGGAGAGATCTAATTCGTGGTTAATGGGTTAGGGTAGAGTTAGGACTCTTTTTAAGGTAATTATGAGTTAAAATAATCATTATCTTAGCCCTTTCCATTTATTAATATTTTAAGTACGAATTTAGCTTAATTTATTCTCATCCTAAGATGTGCTCTTCATATTTGGGCCTAACTATTCATGTTAGGACCATTAGCAAAACCTATTACTAATTTAGCTTAATGTTTATTGATTTAATTTCTATTTATTCATCATTTATTCTAATTTAAATATATTTTCACACTTATTCAAGTAATTTCATATTTTTTAATTCAATTCAATATTATTCATGTCAATATTTCTAATCTTCATCATTTGGGCTCTTACTCTTGGCCCACTAACTCTTGTGAGCTTATTTGTACAACTCATGTATTTACTTTACTTAATAGATTTTTAATTATCCTTTTATTAGAGCATTTATTCATGGGCCAAGATTGTCCATTGGTCCAAATATCATAATGGGCTATCATCCCATATTATTTAAAGTCTACCCACATGTTTATTTTTAATTTATAATCCACTTTGGCTCATAAAATAAAGGGTTCTTCGACTTATTCCTTAATTATGCTAATAAGTCGCATAAAATCTTAAACTAAGTCCAAACGATTTTTCTATGTCCAAATTTCATGATGGGTCATTAGAGAACATTATTTAAAGTATAACTATTATTTTTACAAAATTTTTATAGGGGTTTATACGCATGCAATAATGATGCGTACCGTTTTAATTAATTGAATTTATTAATAGATAAAATTTCTATTTATCTATAATTTTTAATTAATGGATTTTCTGGGGTACTACATCCTCCCCCACTTAAACAGAATTTGGTCCCCAAATTCATATGATATGATACGACTACCATTTTACTCGAATATTTCATTCCATCATCTCCACTAATCTCCTGCGAGCAATAGCATTAACTTTATTTCTTTTTTTGATTTTTGGGGTGCAAGAGTATTACTAAGTTGATACATATATATTTATAATGTATTTAGATCTTAACCATAGTTCTACCCAATTCTCTCATAGGTATGGTGGTTGACTTAGACACGTGTCAGGGCAGTTCACATAGAACATCCTAGACTTAAATATCCTGATAAGGACATCCTAGGCTCTGATACCAACTGTCATGCCCCGTCAATTTAGCAGCGGAATAAATCGGGGAGGCATGAACAACGTGTATGGTAACGTAAATTGCGCATACATTCGCAAATATCAGAGCATCTAATGAACAATAATTGCAATAAAACTCATCATTTTATTGATAATTCATCTAAACTATTAAACCACTAATTCAGAGCCAAAATATAGAGCTCAATGACTTTATCACATTGGAAATGATAACTAAGTAACTAACTAAACTAACTCTAGGGTACTGGGGACAATCCATCGCTATGACTCCAGGACGCTCATCACTCCAGTCCAATCCCGTTGTTGTGTGTAAGGTCGTCACTTGACTTACCTGAAAACACAATAACAAATAACGAAGGGTGAGCGGTAACGCTCAGTAGGACTTAATATCTCGTGTAAAGAAGCATGCTTTAAGTGATTAATGTCTTGTAACGCAGGTTAACTAAAGAGAACGATCAAGTATAGTCAAGAGAGTAATAGCACAAGATAACAAGTGAACGATAATACATTTCTCAAGTGTATTGCAAAATTAGGATGACAACATAACGAGATAGTGTGTAACAAGATAGTGTATAACAAGACAGCGTGTATCAAAATGACATGTAATAGGATAGCTTGTATCAAGGTGGCGTGTAACGAGATTGCATGTAAAGAGATAGTGTGTAAAGAGATAACATGAAATGAGATAGCGTGTATGGTTGCACCACGGTGCACTAGTCGAGTACGACAATAGTCACTTTGGGACAGTAGCCGTTTCACGATAGTAAAGTACGTCTGAACTCCTCAGACTAATACTATAACAGTTAGTGCTAGCACAGTAATAGCACAGAAATGGTACAGTACGTCTGAACTCCTCAGACTAATAGTAGAACAGTTAGATGTTTAGCCAATGTCGAGATAGTCAGAACTGGTGCAATGCAGAACACCGTTAATAGCCCCTGCAGGTATTTTCGGGCGGCTCTCTGCCCCCAGGACTAGATTGGAGCCCCTCGGACACTCTCCGTGCCCTGTACAATTATGCATTCAAGTCAGGAGGGTCACCAGACCCATATTATGGCGCTAGATAGTCATGTATAGTACAAGTAATGGGAGCCACAACAGCTCAAGAGTCTCAAGAGAGTACTAGATGAATAGACGAGAATGTAGAGTGAATGTGAACAGATGAGAGTATAAGGATAGTAGACGAGATAGGGTATAATCATAAAACAACGATAAACCACGATAGTAATGGTTGCACACTACCAGGCGGGTACCGGCAGTCAGGTAGAAGTCACATCCGCCCATTAGTCGTGCCGCGTACACGAGTCAGGTGGTCTGGCGTGATCACAAGATAAGAGAGAACTCACTAGGCCGATTGGATCGTACTGATCCCTAAGAGTGTAACAGGATTTAAAGGTACAACCAGCTCGTCGGCAATGGACGTGCGCCAAAGCCAAGAAGACTTACGGAGGCCTTGACAAGGAGTCCCTGGCCCAGTCGAGAGTATTCCCGATGGAGAGGTGGTCCAAGTCAAGAGAAAGTGTGTAACGAAACGTTGTCCGTCTTGCCTCGAGTGCTCGAAGGCAGAGGGACGCGATAACAGTGTACAAATCACGCGAATAAAACGAAGACATGTGTCATTTAAATAATAGGGAAATTATGTAACTATTTTTACTTAATTACCAGATACATTATTGAGAAATTTAATAGGGTCAAATGGCAATAAACAATGTTTAGTGTGCAAGTGTAAAGAAATCATGAGAATAGAATAAATTGTGCTCACGACTTTTAAATTAATAAGAATTATTTAAATATTATCAAATAAAAATATTCAAGTCATTTATTGAGCTTAACAGCACATGGTTTAACTTGTACAAGGGTTAGATGACATTTAAAGCAGGGATATAAGTGCAATTAAAGGTTCTGGCTGAAATTGTAAAGAGGCGACAGGTGACGCGTCGCGATCAAGTCGCGACGGGTCGCTCAGACGCGTTCAAGAGAGCATCGCGACGTGGGTTCCCGTCGCGTTCCAGGTCGCGACGGGGCGGCCTGGCGTGACGGGCGAACCGGCCGACCTGGCCCGGTTCGGGGGTTGGGAACGCGATGGCTTAGGCCGCCGCGTTCTTAACGGGACATGCCGACATGGCGCGACCCGGATGATATCGCGGCGGATCGCGCCGTCGCGATACCAGAAGGGTCCGACCCTTTTTCCCTTTTTCCCAGGGCAGTTCCTGTGTGATACAGGGTACTTTTAAATTCTATATAAAATCACATGGTTATTCAAAAATCACGAAACCAGCTTTAAACGAAAGTAGACACATAGATCTATCAACATGCATAATTAATTTGAAAATAGACGAGGTTTAGACATACTGTGATCAAGTTACATTTCGATGACCTAAACAGACGTAGTCAGGGTTCAACAAATTAATTAGAGATGAATACATGATGAAAAATTCTGAAATAAGGGGTGTTTGAAAGCTAACAAGATGTAGTATTTATGAGAATTTTCTCATAGTGTAGGATCTAGTATGCACGGAGTTCACAAGCAAACATGGAGGGTTGGGTTCATGGTTCTGACAGAGATTTAAAGAATTAATTCTCCCTAATGGGAGATTGAAATAGAGCAAAACGAGGGCCGTTTGAAAGCTAGTAGGATGTAGTATAACTGAGAATTTTATCATGGCATGAGAACAAGTACATGCGGGGGATTAGAGAAAACATGAGATTTCGGGTTCATGGTACAGCAGGGATTCACGAATTAAATTCGCTCAAATGGATGAGCGAAATGCAACCAGACGAGAGGGCTTTTGAAGAGGTACATGAAGGCTACCTATGATAATTTTTACACGATTTTTGCTTGAGATATTGCCTACCTTTTTTGCGCTGTAAAGATCCTAGGGTTTGAGGTGACGAAGGAGAAGATGCAAGCCCTTTGCTCCAAGCTTCCTCTCCTTGCTCCCCACGTCCAAAGCCTCCTCTCCTCATGCTCCAAAGCTCCAGCAACGAAATGGGGCTTGGTAGACACGAATTAGAGGTCTATTAGGTTGTTTAAGAGTCCAATCTCCCTCCAACTCTTCCTTCTCCTCTTAGCTACGAATTTCCACATTTATCACCTTGTTTTCTTGCATTTATCCACCTAATAGGGTAGAGGAGAGGTTTACTTTTGTGGGTAAAGGGTTTAGGTATGTCTAGGACTCTTGTATAAGCTATTTTAGTCTTTATCTTATCCCTTTTAATTTATTCAATAATTAACTATTCATGTTAGGACCATTAGCAAAACCCATTACTAATTTAGCTTAATGTGTATGATTTAATTTCCATTTATTCATCATTTATTCTAATTTAAATATATTATCACACTTATTCAAGTAATTTTATATTTTTAATTCAATTCAATATTATTCATTCCAATATTTCTAATCTTCATCATTTGGGCTCTTACTCTTGACCCACTAACTCTTGTGAGCTTATTTATACAACTCATGTATTTACTTTACTTAATAGATTTTTAATTATCCTTTTATTAGAGCATTTATTCATGGCCAAGATTGTCCATTGGTCCAAATATCATAATGGCTATCATCCCATATTATTTAAAGTCTACCCACATGTTTATTTTTAATTTATAATCCACTTTGGCTCATAAAATAAAGGGTTCTTCGACTTATTCCTTAATTATGCTAATAAGTCGTATAAATTCTTAAACTAAGTCCAAACGATTTTTCTATGCCCAAATTTCATGATGGGTCATTAGAGAACATTATTTAAAGTATAACTATTATTTTTACGAAATTTTTATAGGGGTTTATACGCATGCAATAATGATGCGTACTGTTTCAATTAATTAAATTTATTAATAGATAAATTTCTATTTATTTATAATTTTTAATTAATGAATTTTCTGGGGTACTACAGTATTGGAATGAACAATTGTCACTGATAGAATTCGCCTACAACAACAGTTATCAGGCCAGCATCAAGATGACACCATTTGAAGCATTATACGATAGAAGTTGCAGATCGCCAGTATGCTGGAATGAAGTAGGTGAGCAACAATGGTTAGGACCAGACATGGTGCAGAACACTAGCAGGGATATACAGATTATCAGAGACAGAATAAAAGTAGCTCAGTCCAAGCAGAAGAGCTATGCAGATAAGAGAAGGAGAAACTTAGAATTTCAAGCAGGAGATCATGTGATGCTGAAAGTATCCCCGACCAGAGGATTTCAAAGGTTTGGGATGAAAGGCAAATTGAGACCAAGATTCATAGGTCCATTCGAAGTATTGGATAGAGTTGGCGAGGTGGCGTACCGACTAGCACTACCTCCCCAGTTTGCAACAGTGCACAATGTGTTCCATGTGTCCATGCTGAGAAAATACGTGTATGATCCATCACACGTAATCAGCTATGATGACATTACTCTGAACAAGGACATGAGCTATGAAGAAAGGCCAGTGAAGATCTTGGACAAGAAGATGCAACAGCTTCGGAATCGATCTGTACCCGTGGTTAAAATACTATGGAGAAATCATGAAGTTGAAGAAGCCACATGGGAGCCCGAAGCGACCATGAGATGGAACTATCCGGAATTATTTGGTAAGTCATTCTTCCTCTTACAATTCTATGAATTTGGGGACCAAATTCTTTTTAAGAGGGGGAGGATGTAGCACCCTTGATTTTTAAAACCGAAATAAAAATAAAATTTTATATTTTTATAAATGAGGAAAATAAAAATAATTGAATAAAAAGGGGAATAAATATAATTAGAATGATTTAAATCTAAGCCCATTAAGCTAAATTAGCAATGGGATGTACTAATGGTCGTAACATGGTTTATTGGGCCCAAAAGAGGAGAGCCCATCATGGGATGAGAGGTATTAGGTTAAATTCGTACCTAATTAATTAAATAAATGAAAAGGGGTTAAGATAAAAACTAAATAACCCATATATATCCTAAAAAGGAGTCCTATACTTACCCTAACCCTCTACCCACGAAATTAGATCTGTTCCCAGCCTTATTAGGTGGATAAATGAGGGAAAATGGGAAGATAAATAAGAAAATTCGGAGTTTGAAGGAAAGGAGGAGTCTTGGAAGGTTTAGGACTCTATTAGCCAAGATAGCACACTAATCTCGTCCCTACCCAAACTCAAACCGTGGCTGGAGCTCTGAGGGACGAAGGGGAGGAGTTCTGGACGTGAGGAGCTTGGAGAAGAAGGATTGAAGCAAGGGTTTTCATCTCGTTTTCATCTCCAATCTAGGGTTCTTCTTAGTTTCGACAAAAGGTAGGCAATCTCTCAAGATAAATTTGTGTAAAAATTACCCTAGGAAGAGTTCATGATCCCGAGCAAAAGCCCATTGGTTTCGCTCTATTTCGATCTCCCATGAGAGAGAATTAACTCTTTGAATCTTTGTCAGATCCATGCACCCGACCCTTCATGTTTGCTTGTGAATCTCATGTATACTTGACTTCATGCCATGAGAAAATTCTCATAAATACTACATAGTGTTAGCTTTCAAACGCCCTAGTTTGCCTAAAATTTATCATGTATCCATCTCTAATTAATTCATTGAACCTTAACTGCGCCTGTTTAGGTCATCAAAATGTAACTGGATCACAGCGTGTCTAACTCTGTCTATTTTCAAATTAATCATGCATGTTGATAGACCTATATGTCTACTTTCGTTTAAAAATGGTTTCATGCTTTTGGACCTCTATACGATTTATTATCGAATTTTGAATAGCTATGTGTCAGGCAGACCCACCTGGAAAAAGGGCAAATCCCTCTTTTCTGGGCTCGGGCCACCTCCTGAGGTCGCGACGGGGTGATACGCCGCAATCTTAGAGGGGTTGCGACATTGTGGTCCGATGCGTTATGAACGCGACGGATCGACGCGTCGCGACCTGCCACCCGGTTCACTCCAGCGCCCGGTTCAGCAGAACGTGACCGGACACCGCGCCGCGACATGAATGCGACAAGGAACCCTGTCGCGACTTGACCTGATCATGACCCGACTCTATGTCGCGACCTGAACGCGACCTAACCCTACGTCGCGACCTTAACAGAACAGCCCAAACCCTGATTTGCTTGTATACCCATGTTAATTGCCCCAGTTAATCCATGTTAAACCTGAATCATGCACTGTAAGAACAGTAACGACCTGTTAATAAATGTTGAACATTATTCTCATGTTTTAATCAATTAAAAGTTGTGTGCACGATCAATCTTGCTCTCGTGATTATCTTACACATGCACACACTATACATGAATGATTGCCACGAAACCTTGTTAAATTGCTCAATAATGTATCTGGTATTGAGTTAGCTATTTACTTAATATCCTATTTGTTTTAATGGACTTGTCTTCGTTTTAATCGCGTAATTCGTACACCGTTATCGCTTCCCTCGACCTTCGAGCACTCGAGGCACGATGGACCCGTTTCTATACACTTTCTCTTGACTTGGACCACCTCTCCATCGGGAATACTCTCGATTGGGCCAAGGACTCATTGTCAAGGCCTCCGTAAGTCTTCTTGGCTTTGGCGTACGTCCATTGTCAACGAGCTGGTTGTACCCTAAAACCCGTTACACCTTAGGGATCAGTACGATCCATGGCCTTAGTGTGTTCTTTCCTTATCTTTGATCACACCGGACCATCTAGCATGTGTACACTGCACGGCTAGTGGATGGTGGTGACTTCTATCAGATTGCCGGCCCGCGGTGGTGTGCCGTGCAACCGTACTATCGATGTTTAACGTGATTTTACGATAATACCCTTATCTCATCTACTATCTATGTTCTCTCATCTGTTCACATTCTCTCTACACTCTCATCTATCTCGTCTAGTACTCTCTTATCTCTTCTTGGTACTCTATTGGTCATTCTTGTGATTGTCTAAGATAAAGAAATGACTAATGCCAGCGCAATGGGGCCCGATCTGGTCCTGGGAGGAGCGCCCGAAAAGTGCCAGTACCCATGGGAGTTAAAATGATCAAGGAAGTGTTACGGCATGCATCTAGTGCCAGTTTACTATCTAGATTAATCTATGACAATCAAAGTACTATCTCTACAAGTGCAAGCGTGATCGTTACTAATGCACCGTTGTGCAAATTACATGTTATAACATTACATGGCCATTCTATTGTCGTTCTCGTTGTACTATTTTCCCTGTACCAGTTGCTATTGTTATCTTGTTATCATGACATGCTCTACATGACTTTACTCTCTAGTTAGCCTGCCATTAAAAACATTAACTATTTAAAGCATGCTTGTGTTCATGAGATATTAAGTCCTACTGGGCGTTATTCGCTCATCCTGCATATTTATTTAATGTGTTTCAGGTGAGTCGGATCATGACCACACTCACGAGGATGGGACCGATGAGGAGACTCAGGAGTGACCTTTCTGCAACCAGTGCTATCTAGTAGCAGTCTATTAGTATAGTTATGAGTTAGTGAGTCAGTTAGTCATTATGTAATAGTTTGGTTTGAATAAAGTACTTTGGGCCCTAGTTTTCGCTCTGATACATTGATGTAATAGTTAGTTGACGGATTATCAATGACATTGGAGTTTATTTGGTATTATTCCATTGTACAATGGTTTTGCATTTATTTCTCGCTCTTTACTATTTAATAACTGTAATCCCGCTCCGATATTCCGCGTCGGGGCGTTACAATTTTGATTAGGTTTGTCACAGAAATTTAATTTCCTTTTATTAATGGGTTTTGGGTATTGCAAATTTTAAAGTCTATTTTCCTATCTTGGACCATTTTTTGGCCCATTATACACTTGCAATCTTTCTATGAAACTTGTGTTTGTCTGCTTTTAAATTCATTATAAAATTTTTTATTTATAGATATTTTGAAATTTTGAGTTGCCACAAGAATGTTTCTGGAGAGAGCTTGTTGCATGGGGTTCTTTTCTAATTTACCGAAGCAATTTTAGGCCAAGGTTGTTAATACAGTTTGTTATCTTGTTAATAGGACACCTTCTACAACATCAGGGCTGAAGACACCATAATAAGTTTGGTATGGTTAGGCTGTAAACAGATCGAATGCGGAGCATATATGGGTTTTCTGTATCCAAGCCGAATACTTAATCGAATAATTTGTATCTGCTCCAAATAGATTTCGAATATAGAGCAGATAATTTAGTCAGATAATATTTGGATTCTGAGTGGATACTGATATTATCCACTTTGAAAATATGAGTCTTGATAAGTGATATTAATTGTGATTTAAAAATCAGAAAAATATTTAAAATTCTAAAAATAGTATAGATTTCACAAACAATCTCTAAACAAAAGATTCACATTCATACAAATAGTATAGAATGAAAATTCTTGATTACAACTAAAGAACCATTAAGGTTTCCAACATAGTACATAAACATTCATAAATTACATGCCCCACATTCAAATTGCATGTCCAAATGAAACAAAAATCAAGTTATCTCAAAGATAACAATCCAATTGTTTTGAAAATAGTTATCAACTTCTTCATGCTCCATATGATCCACAACTAATGACCTTGAGCATAAAATTCTATAAAAAAATTTGTAAAACATTAGTAGTATTATGAAATAGAACTTAATGATAATGAATGGAGTAATGTTGATAATATATTCACCCATGTATTTCCAAGACAATCTTCTACTCTCATGTCCATCATCCACTCAAAGTATGATGGGAAAATGATCTTGTAACATAAACAACACAAAATAAGTAAATGATATTACATAACAAAAGAATTATTATAAGACTTCTAAAAACTCACATTTTTTTTGTGAAGGTAACCAATCTTGTGTGAAAATCAATACTTGCATTGTTTCCGGCAACAATGATGAGTGGTTATCATCAATAACTCTTGAACCAGTACTAAAAGTTGACTCTGAAACAACACTTGTGACTGAAATAGCAAATATATCTTTTGCTATCTTTTGAGAGGATAGAAAATTTTTTGCCGTAACATTAATTTCCACCAAGCTAACACATCAAATCCCACCTCATTAGAAGAATGAGACTCTTCCAAATACACATCCAACTTAGTTTTTTGAGATGACATGGAAATCCGTTGACTTAAAAACTTTTTAAAGTTTTCTTTTAATTCATGTACTGTGTCATTAGATTTTGTCTCAAAAGAGGTAGATGTAGCATCAAGCTTGGAAGATAAGGCATAACCTTGTATTTCATGCTCATTGCATACTCAACATAAAGCTCATAAAAGATGAACACGCTTTTTCTATGTGAATATATGTATTTTCACCATAGATTTGCTAATAAAGGAATAACTTCCAATGAGGATCAAGAATGCAAGCTATATTGAAAATCATATTACATTCCTCCCAATATTCCATATTTCAGTAGCATTGCACCAGCCATATCACAAATATAATCATGCTCAATGTTCAACTATTCACGCAACTTAATATGCACGATGCAAATATCACTAAAATACAAATTAGAAATCACATATTTTATCCCACAGAGAGTCAATGTTGCATTGTAAAATACTTTTAAACAATCACAAACATGTGAAGCTATCTCCCAATCGACAAAAGAAGGACAATCACCATAATCAAGACCAATTTTAGCAAGATGAAGAAATCCTTTTTTCAACTATATGACAGTTTGAAGCATCAAGTTATAGAATTCCACCTTGTTGGCACTTCTAAACATAATCTTTTAGATGTTGACAAATGCGCATGAAGCAATATAGTCTTAAATGACTATTTCTTTTTTGGTGGCTTTCTAACATATAGAACACTCTTGCGAAATTTTTCTATAAATTTAGAAATCATATTCAAACAATCATGTACTATCAAATTCAGAATATGAGTACTACATTAGATATGAAAAAATCGACCATGACATACCAACAAATTCTTTTCACATAGACAACTTTTGAGATCTCTAACCATTGCAATGTTGCTAGATGCATTGTTCATAGTGATGGCACATAATTTCTTATCAATATTCCAATTCAATATTTGCATTTCACAACTTTAAACAATACATCTGTAGTGTGTATAGTTGGGACATATTCAAAAGCAAGAATTTTTTGTATGCTTCTACAATTGGATGTCTGATGTATGCTATGGCTTGCACTAGACTTGATTTAGTTCAGGCAATTAATATGGTTAGTAGATACATGGAAGATCTAGGAAAAAGAATTGAAATGTTGTAAAGTGGATTTTGCATTACCTAAAAAGCTCATCAGATGTTGGTTTATTGTTTCAGAAGAGCACTAACAATATTAATATTCTAATTAGTTATGTTGATTCAGATTAAATAGATAACCATGATAGGAGGAGATCATTAAAGAGGTAGTCTTGTTGAAAGACTTAGTGAAGGAACTTGGGATTACTAAGGAGAGTGTTAGTTTACAATGTGATAGTCAAAATGCTATCTATCTTGCAAAAGATCGAGTATATCACGCTAGAACGAAGAACATTAACGTTGGTTATCACAAATTCAGAGAGTTCATTGCAAGCAGTGGCGTTCAACTCATGAAGATATCTTCGTAGGATAATGTTGTTGATATGATGACCACGTCATTATCAATAGTCAAGTTCTAACATTGTCTGAACTTGGCTCATGTTCGTTCATGTTGAGGTGTGAAGGTCTTAGGGAGAGGGGGTATTTTGCGCTTAGAGAGAGATTTTATTTATATGGAGAGGTTTTAGGAGCAATTGCTTTAATTTATATCTTGACCAAGTTAAAAGGTGGAGTATGTAATGCTGCATGAGTGTTTAACTTGGTGAAACAATCCAATTTAATATGGGTATGAATTTCTTGCTTTTGTACGGGGTTCCCACTAAATCAGAAAGAAATCCACACGATCTCACTTAAGCGTACAAGCACGTCTCTTTCTCTTCCTCATGTCCTCTCACGTTTTCTTTCGTCAGAATGTGTCGAGAGTTTAGGTTGTGCATTGAAATGACGGATCTAAAAAACAGTCAAGTATATATAAAGGGTCAAAACACACAACCCGTGGGTCCAAAATCCCAAATAGGGATCGGATCGGCGTGCCGTTTTCTCCGACACGACCGAGTGGGTTAAAGTGACGTATGGGAACTGACGGAATCCAATTTGGATCTCCGGATTGGGTTGGACATTGAAATGACGGATCTAAAAAATAGTTAAGTATATATAAAGGATCAAAACACACAACCCGGGGGTCCAAAATCCCAAATAGGGATCGGATCGGTGTGCCGTTTTCTCCGACACGACGGGTGGGTTAAAGTGACGTGTGGGAACTGACGGAATCTAATTTGGATCTCCGGATTGGGTTGGACATTAAAATGACGGATCTAAAAAACAGTCAAGTATATATAAGGGTCAAAACACACACCCGGGGGTCCAAAATCCCAATAGGGATCGGATCGGCGTGCCGTTTTCTCCGACACGATCGGGTGGGTTAAAGTGACGTGTGGAAACTGGCGAAATCCAATTTGGATCTCCGGATTGGGTTGGGCATTGAAATGACAGATCTAAAAAATAGCAAGTATATATAAAGGGTCAAAACACACAACCCGGCGTCCAAAATCCCAAATAGGGATCGGATCGGCTTGCCGTTTTCTCCGACACGACCGGGTGGGTTAAACTGACGTGTGAGAACTGACGGAATCCAATTTGGATCTCCGGATTGGGTTGGGTATTGAAATGACAGATCTAAAAAACAGTCAAGTATATATAAAAAAACACACAATCCGGGGGTCCAAAATCCCAAATAGGGATTGGATCGGCGTGCCGTTTTCTCCGACACGACCGGGTGGGTTACAGTGACGTGTGAGAACTGACGGAATCCAATTTGGATCTCCGGATTGGGTTGGGCATTGAAATGACGGATCTAAAAAACAGTCAAGTATATATAAAGGGTCAAAACACACAACCCGGGGATCCAAAATCCCAAATAGGGATCGGATCGGCGTGCCGTTTTCACCGACACGACCGGGTGGGTTAAAGTGACGTGTGGGAACTGACAGAATCCAATTTGGATCTCCCGATTGGGTTGGGCATTGAAATGACGGATCTAAAAAACAGTCAAGTATATATAAAGGGTCAAAACACACAACCCGGGGGTCCAAAATCCCAAATATGGATTGGATCGGCGTGCCGTTTTCTCTGACACGACCGGGTGGGTTAAAGTGACATGTGGGAACTGACGGAATCCAATTTGGATTTCCGGATTGGGTTGGGCATTGAAATGACGGATCTAAAAAACAGCAAGTATATATAAAGGGTCAAAACACACACCCGGGGGTCCAAAATCCCAAATAGGGATCGGATAGGCGTGTCATTTTCTCCGACACGACCGGGTGGGTTAATGTGACGTGTGGGAACTGACGGAATCCATTTGGATCTCCGGATTGGGTTGGACATTGAAATGACGGATCTAAAAAACAGTTAAGTATATATAAAGGATCAAAACACACAACCCGGGGGTCCAAAATCCCAAATAGGGATCGGATCGGTGTGCCGTTTTCTCCGACACGACGGGTGGGTTAAAGTGACGTGTGGAACTGACGGAATCTAATTTGGATCTCCGGATTGGGTTAGGCATTGAAATGACGGATCTAAAAAACAGTCAAGTATATATAAAGGGTCAAAACACACAACCCGGGGGTCCAAAATCCCAAAGAGGGATCGGATCGGCGTGCCGTTTTCTCCGACACGACCGGGTGGGTTAAAGTGACGTGTGGGAACTGACGAAATCCAATTTGGATCTTCGGATTGGGTTGGGCATTGAAATGACAGATCTAAAAAATAGCAAGTATATATAAAGGGTCAAAACACACAACCCGGGCGTCCAAAATCCCAAATAGGGATCGGATCGGCTTGCCGTTTTCTCCGACACGACCGGTGGGTTAAAGTGACGTGTGAGAACTGACGGAATCCAATTTGGATCTCCGGATTGGGTTGGGTATTGAAATGACAGATCTAAAAAACAGTCAAGTATATATAAAAAAACACACAATCGGGGGTCCAAAATCCCAAATAGGGATTGGATCGGCGTGCCGTTTTCTCCGACACGACGGGTGGGTTAAAGTGACGTGTGAGAACTGACGGAATCCAATTTGGATCTCCGGATTGGGTTGGGCATTGAAATGACGGATCTAAAAAACAGTCAAGTATATATAAAGGGTCAAAACACACAACCCGGGGATCCAAAATCCCAAATAGGGATCGGATCGGCGTGCCGTTTTCACCGACACGACCGGGTGGGTTAAGTGACGTGTGGGAACTGACAGAATCCAATTTGGATCTCCCGATTGGGTTGGGCATTGAAATGACGGATCTAAAAAACAGTCAAGTATATATAAAGGGTCAAAACACACAACCCGGGGGTCCAAAATCCCAAATATGGATTGGATCGGCGTGCCGTTTTCTCCGACACGACCGGGTGGGTTAAAGTGACATGTGGGAACTGACGGAATCCAATTTGGATTTCCGGATTGGGTTGGGCATTGAAATGACGGATCTAAAAAACAGCAAGTATATATAAAAGGGTCAAAACACACAACCCGGGGGTCCAAAATCCCAAATAGGGATCGGATAGGCGTGTCATTTTCTCCGACACGACCGGGTGGGTTAAAGTGACGTGTGGGAACTGACGGAATCCAATTTGGATCTCCAGATTGGGTTGGGCATTGAAATGACGGATCTAAAAAACAGTCAAGTATATATAAATGGTCAAAACACACAACCCGGGGGTCCAAAATCCCAAATAGGAATCGGATCGGCGTGCCGTTTTCTCGACACGACCGGGTGGATTACAGTGACGTGTGGGAACTGACGAATCCAATTTGGATCTCCGGATTGGGTTGGGCATTGAAATGACGGATCTAAAAAACAGTTAAGTATATATAAAGGGTCAAAACACACACCCGGGGGTCCAAAATCCCAAATAGGGATCGGATCGGCGTGCCATTTTCTCCAACACGACCGGTGGGTTAAAGTGACGTGTGGGAACTGACAGAATCCAATTTGGATCTCCGGATTGGGTTGGGCATTGAAATGACGGATATAAAAAATAGCCAAGAAACGATGGATCTAAAAATAGTATCTAATTAAACTTGAGAAATAATCACATATTTTAAATTTAATTTTTTAAAATAATGTGTCTTTTAATTATTATTAATGTTTCTCATATTATGTTTTTTTAATATAGGATCCACCTCCGGCACCTGACGATGACGAGGCACGGACAGCAGACGATCCAGCAGATCTGTCTTGATTTTTTGTATTTATTATTTTGTATGATTTTATATTTATTGTATTTTATGATATTAGGTTGACCGTGAGTATCTGTGAAATTTATGAATATTGTAGCAGGTTTGAAAATTCTTTTTTATTTGTCAATTTAAAAATATATATATTGCACATTTCCGACGGATATTTATCCGTCGAAAATTTACATTACCGACGGAATAAATCTGTCGGTACTTCCGTCTATAGTTCTGATGGATTGTTCCGACGGATTTCTGTCGGTAAATACTGACGGTTTGTTTCCGTCGGAAATGCTAAAGTACCGACGGAAGCAATCGGTCGGTAAGTCCATCTATATTTCTGACGGATTTTTTCGACGGGTTTCTGTCGGTAAATACGGACGGTATTTTCGACGGACTAGTCCGTCGGTGTTTTTTGACCTATTTCCAATGGCATTCTCGTCCGTCGGTAATTTCTGACCAACAATTTCTGAGGAGTTTCGAACGGAAATCTGTCAAAAGGATCATGTTCCGACGGATTGCCGTCGGATTTTTGACGGATTATGTCCGTCGGAAATATCGCTTTTCCTTGTATTCTCTCGGGGTAGCCATGCTCCGTTCAGAAAGAACACTCAGTATTGTTGTAAGAGTATATTTCTATTTTATATTTCTTCTATATTATAGTAAAATCTCTCTATTTTCCAAGTAGATGATTATTTGATCGAACCAAGTAAAAATTTTCTATCTCCGTGTGATTTGCTCTGTCTATTTTATTGTGAAATATTCTCGTTTAATCTTTGCCGCATGCATAGTTCGTTGATCACACATTTATTAATCTATATGCTGCTGCAAATATGTTGCTCTCTATTGTAACAATATTCAGCCTCTTTTATGGTTTTTTTTCGGGTCTAGTTGATGGGGAGCGAGAAGCTACATAATTGGTTTGGCCAATTTGGAATTTGTTTGGAGTCATTTTTTATTTTTTTGTATTTTTTTGTATTTTTACACTATTTTAAAGTCTAAGGGTAAAATAGTCTAAAAAGAGTTAAATGGAGTCCATTTAGTTTTTATTATGTATTTTTACGTTATTTATTTGAGTCAAGTCTTATTTGGATAGGAGTCTCTTTAAGTTTTAATATGATAAATCTTATTAGGAATAGAAGTCTATCTTTAATTTGAAGTCCATTAAGATTGCGAATAATCTAAATTTATATAAATATATGTATTACTCTATTTTGATATAGTTGATTATTGACAAATTGTAGAAAAAAAAATTATAATCTTATTCTCAACCATGGAGAAAGAGTTTTGAGAAGAAACTCTACCTCAAGATGACCCCTGCGAAAGGGAGGGTGCAAAGTCTATACCCTCACCTTCTATCCCCTCTCCGGTGAAACTCCGACTATTTTCTTCTTCTTTTTCTTCCGTTGTCCCCACTCTGTCCCGCATCACTAGCTAAACTTGGAGAGACCTGTCCAGGAATCTGTATTGTTATACTCCCCTTCCACATGCAGTAGGAACTTGGAGAAGCCCAGTCCTGTTCGCTGAGTTATCCCTGGCTGCATGCCTGCAGCCGACCGGCAGCTACAAATTAAGTGTGGCCTCTGTTAAGGTTGTCTGTTCATTTGTTTCGATTCCTGCCCCTTTTGATGCGTGTCAAAGTGTCCTCCGTGAGCAACATAACTTTGCATCAAACACACAGTAGGCTGCGACACCGCAAGGGCAAGCTCCCCCACGCCTGGACGGATCCTTGACACGTCTGCGTCCTGCGACTCCTGCCTCTCTGCACTGTGTATGACTCCGACCACCCATTGCCCGCATTTCTACTGTACACAAACTATTGCCTCTTTCGTCCTGCTCTGGACAAGGAGGGAACAACACCACAAGGTCCACAAGCGCGGCCACCAAACATCAGAAAGGCACATTTTTTATCTCGAAAATTAAGGGTGGTAATAGGTCGGATCTGGATTGGGTCCGTTCTGATCCGGATTCAGTTCGATCTTTAATCGTTCAATTCAGATCCGGCCTAATCCGAGACGAGGCCTAATTTTTTAAAGTTCGGTCCGGCTCGAGAAGATTAGGTAAGATTCGGCCTAAGCCCGACCCAGTCTGATTTTATTTTTTAATGATATTTTTATTATTATTATTTATTTTTACAATAAAATTAGTATTCATTGAATCAAAATAACATAAAGTAAATATTAGACTAATCTAGATAAACTTATTTCTAGTTGTTACAAATGTGAAATAAATGTTAAGTCATTAAATATAGTTCCACAACATAATTTTCAATCCAAAATTTTATAATATTAGAATTATCGTTGTGTTACTTATTTTTTTATAAAAAAATCGGACCAATTTTACTCCGGACCGGGACGGGCCGAACTCAAAATTAAAAAAATGTTAAATCATCTAACTCAAACCCGTGTAAAACTGGGCCGGGCGCTACCGGGCCGACCCGGCCCAATTGACACCCCTATATAAAATGAGCAAGAAAATCGTTAGACTAAGGCATTTTATTATATTAGTCGGATGCTTAAATTTCACGTGATAACAAAACGGATCGAGGGTTTAATCTTTGGCCAATGAGATGTTACGTCGGATAATTAACTTTCTTACCCGCTCTCTCTTCCTCCTCTCTTCACATCAGATATATAATTAGATGGAAAATTTACATGTATAAATTATATGTACATCCTTATAATTTTGAAACTCGCCATGTACGTGCATTTCACATTTCATAAAATTAATTCATTTGTTGTATCTCTTGGGTTAGTGGACTGTTAAAACTTGAAGAATTAAAGAATCGATGACGAAATCCTCAAATATACCTAAATCAGTTAACAATTAGTGCCCGGCACTCTGGACACTAATAGTTTGTTAAAATATCCGAACATGCCATCCAGATATGCCACGCGGGCACCACCATAGCGACAAGGCGATGGCCGGTGGCCAACAGTGGCTGCGGGTGGGCACCGATGGGCGGTGGACAGCGGGTGGTGGGTGGCGAGCGGCGGCGAATCAGCCACTGTATGTTTATTTGTCACTGTTAGATAGCTATTTGTTATTTTTTTTTTCTTTTTTTTTTTTGATAACGAGGAACTCAACGTAGTGGCTTAGAGCTCAGTGTTCAACACTAGGAGGTCAAGGGTTCAAGCCCTGCCATAGCCGTGATATTTTACACGTATTACACTTTTTCCGCTACATGATAAACCTCAGGTGGGGAGGAGTATATTATGAGAGGCACCAGGTAATCCCCCTCCCACAGGAATGGGAAGAATCGAACCCACCACCTATCCTTTGGATATGAGATGAGTTACCAATTCTCCCATGCCCGCCCCCTGATAGCTATTTGTTATCCTTATGTAGTTATTTGTCACGGTAGATAATTATTTGTCACCAATAGATAATTATTTTTATCACCATTTGATAATTATTTATCACCGATAGATAGTTGTTTGTCACCGGTATACAATTATCATCATCATTTGATAGTTATTTGTCCTTGGTAGATATCTTTTTGTCATGGGTAGATAACTATTTGTCACCAGTAGATATCTATTTGTCACGAATAGATAACTCTTGTCACCGGTTGAGTAGTTATTTGTTATCAATAGATAGTTATTTGTCACTAATAGATAAGTATTGTCACTGATAAATAACTATTTGTCATTGCTAGTCGTCGATCATCAACTACCGCCGGTGGCCAGTCGGCGGCGGCCGCCACTACAATGACCATCGTCGCCTGCCACCAGCCGTCAACGACAACCACCACGACAACCGTCGATGGCGACTGCCACTGCAATGACCGTCGTCGCATGCTAACCGTCGACGGCCGCCACCACAACGACCGTCGTTGCCGATCGTCGTCAGCCGTCGTTGGCTGTCGTCGCCCACCACCACCCACCGCCACCCACCTGGCGACCGCCGCCCGCAGTCCTATCACCACCGTGGCACCCGCGTGTTATGTCCGAACATTCCAACAAAAAATTAGTGTCTGGAGTGCTCGACACTAATCATTTTTCATATCTAAATAGATTAAGATAACCTTACCCCACGTCTGATGATATATATTTTAAATGTTTTCATTATACGGAGGTAAGTTAGTATTTTTTTTGTCCCACTAATGCAACCTTAGTAGTGTTCGTATCTAACAGAAGTAAATGGCAAGAACATATAATCTTTCCTTAATGGATTTCTTACTTCTTATTAGCATCGAAAAAGCACAATCGTCACTAAAGGCCAGGACCAAAGCAAATCCAACCCGGCTGTGGACAGAATCGCCGCGTCGGGGACGGAGCGACCACCTCCTCAAGGGCTTCGGCGAGGCCAGTTCGAACAGCCACGTGTCCTACGGAGGCGGGGCCCACGCGAGACTGCACAAAGCCCTTCCAAGCCACTGTACTGGCTGTTTAATGTTAGCCCCGTGTTTGAGTGTACCGATCACCTCCCCACTCTCTCTCCCCGCACCCCACGCAATACGGCAATAGATAGAAGGGATTTTTAGTTTTCAACCCACTCTTTCATAATTGGAAAACGGTCCTCATAATTTATCTATTTATTAATAAATCCCAAAAAAAACTCTATCATTACATTAAAAGTCTCTGTTGCCTGTAACCATAAGGAAAAATCTAATTATGCTAACCCAAATATGGTTCAACTTCACTTTAAATTTGGAAATGACGATAATACTCTCTTATAAACCCCGTCCCTCTCCTGCCTCCAACCTAGCCCTTCCCCACTGACTGCCGCCTCCCCCTCCGACCCCTTCAACCCCTCTGCCGTCTTTTGTAGATGTTGTTGTACTTGCTAGAGAGCTTGCGGAAGTGCTTGCGGTGTTGGAAGACCACAATACAATGTTTGTGGAGGCGAACATGTGGGCGCACAATGGCTAGATAGCATCCCGGATCCACATCATGTTCTATGGCATCATCCTCAGTGTAGGGAACACTTAAAATGACCTGAAAAGACATCATCGAAGGCAGCGTTCGGCTTGCTCAACTCCTCCAAGCCAAGGAAAAGCATGATGTCCTTACGCAACATATTTCTAAGCACCTACCTAGCAATAGGCCCACTTCCTCGACCTCCTCTTTTGCCCCTTATCCCTCCTTGGCGAGACCCAATAGCAGGTGCACCTCCTCCTCCAGGACATGGAGTCCATGACGGGCCAGAGGTTGCATGGCCCCTCCCCACCATATGTACTCCAAGTATAGAAATGTATCGTTCAACTTGAGCTCCTTGGTCCTCTGGTCGCCCTTCTTGTTCCTCCAGTCGAGCAGTGTAAAGGTAGAGTCTTTGGTGGGGACATCGACAGTGATTGTCGTGGTTAGGGTCATGGAGGCGGCTCCTCTATTGAGGGAGAGGGTCTGGAGGGTGGGTAGCTGGGAGAAGAAGACGCCTCCTATTCTTGGGCTCCGAGGTTTGACGATCATTCAGAAGAGGGATGTGTGTTGGAGGAGTGCCAACATGGCTAGCAAGTCCACATATCTCTTGGGTCATGGTACCTACCAAACCAAGAACACCGAGCATAAAATTGAGGACATTTTCTTTTGTGCGGAATATGTGGGAGAGTTGTGGGGTGCGGATGGTGTTTAATTTCTCTGATATGGGTTTGGGTTATCAATCTATGTCTAGACATTTTGCACAGTAGCTGCTAGAATCATAGCTCTAAGCCATGGAGAAATAGAATTGCTAGGGTCGGCTAAACACTGATCTCCTATTCCCATGGGCAATTTCATACTGCACTTCCCATCACTAATCTGGTGTTTCTCTAAGTGCAGTGGGCAGGGAAGTGGTGGTGGCAGTGGAAGCAGCAAAGCCCCACCCCGCATCTCATCCATAACTCCTTATCCTACCAAGTTCTAGATCTTTGTCTGCATCCCGAACAGGTCTGGGAGACAGAAGCATGGACGGACCTAGAGTATAATCAGTGGGGTCACGTGACCCCACTGGATTGTAGAAGTCCTATTAAAAAAATTAAATTCCACCGTTAGTGACCCCACTAAATTAGAAATATAAATTTATAAATATATCATTAGTGACCCCACTAAATAGATTTTCTGGGTCCGTCTATGGACAGAAGTGAAGGTTGTCTACTCCCTATCAGGCATGTTGATGGGAGTCCCATCAGATCGGAGGTGGTAGGTGACGGGTGATCCGATGTTTGCAAGTTGTAGTTCAGAGGAGGAGAGAGAGGGTGCGCGAGGGGAGGGGGTCGCCAGAGAGGGGAGAGGGAGGGTGACGCAAGAGTTGGGGGGAAGTCACCAAAGGGGGAGAGGGAGGTGTGCGGGGGTAGAGGGAGGGGGAGGTGCTTTCACCGTATGGAGAGAGAGAGAGAGGGAAAAGTAGTATAAGTATAACAAGCGTTATAATGGCCAGAGAAGAAATATATCTTTACATATATATTTTTTCAAACATTTGTTAATTAGATGGATTTTTTATTAAGAATTAAGAGATTTTGAGAGTTTATTAATAAATAGATAGATTGTGAAGATTATCTCCTAATTACAAAAGAAGTGAGGGTCAAAAACTAAAAATTCATGGATAAAAATTTCAACATGAGAGAGGAAGAGCGGGGATGGGCTCCCTCACAAGCCTGCCCCTCTCCCCCCATCCCATTATTTAAAGCAAGGTCGCACGCCCATGGGCTCCCCGGGTGGCCTCGAGGCGCAGCTGCTGGGTAGCATGTCGCAGTTTGCAGCAGAGGAGTTCGCCAGTCTTAGGCTTCCCACATCCCTCGCGGAGATGGACACCGCAGCGTGTATGGGGTTCGTCGACGGTGCCTTCTCCTCGGAGCTTAACGCCGGCGACAATATGGATAACCCCGGCCTCGGCCTGATGGGTTTCTCCGGCAACGGCTTCTTATGTCAGCACCTTGATTTACTACCGTTGGCGGCATACATGGAAGCCCTGCCTCCGGGTTTTCTCCCGGTCGAGTGCCCCGCCGCAGTGCCGGCGCCGCCGACTGCGTCCGTGAGAGAGGAGAGCCAGAAGCAGGCAAATAACAAGAGGAGGAGGGCGGCTGCGCCGCCGGACGGTGCCTCCGCAGACAGTACTCCCATCCCCGTCTCAGGGAGCAACATCAGTGGGGAAGAGAAACCCAAGAAGAAGGACGTACGTGATCTCTAATGTTCTCCCTTGACCTCAAATTCCTTCTTTTCTCACTGTTCAAGCTTCGGATTCTTCCTTTCCGTGAGACGAAAACGTGGGCTATGCATGACCCTGTCTCACCGTTAATGGGTCCATTTGCATCATCTTTTCCTCCAGAGCACTTCGAGGAAGGTGAAGAGGGGGCGATGCAGCAGCGGCAAGGAGGAGGAGATCATGCCCAAGGAGGTGGTTCATGTGAGGGCAAGGAGAGGGCAAGCTACTGACAGCCACAGTCTAGCTGAAAGGGTAAGGCCGCGCCCACACACAGATGCATTAATTCCCATGTCTTGATTGAAGTAACACAAATATTCTCTGCACAATTCTCCTTCATCGAACTCGGTTAAGTTTCATCAGTGGCTTTTACTTAACCACAGAGCAAGATACGCGATCTTCTTATGCGGCCGCCATTTTAGAACCATATATAGCCATCCTCTCCTTCGAGGTCAATTCCATGTTCTTGCTTTGTTGATGATGTCGTCCGTGCATGGTTCAGGTCAGAAGAGAAAAGATAAACGAGAAGATGAGGTGCTTGCAGGACCTCGTCCCGGGCTGCTACAAGGTATTTAAATTTCTTATGGGGTCTCTCATGCCTTCGATTTGTTCCTTCCAACATAAATTCCGGGAAGCGGGGGGGGGGGGGGGGTTCACTTGGTCGTTTAACTTCTACGATTTGGGTTGCACAGGCGATGGGGATGGCAGTGATGCTCGACGAGATAATTAACTACGTACAGTCACTGCAGAATCAGGTGGAGGTGAGATCTCAAACCCTGCATTCTTGTCTCCCTCGCCGGCCCGTTTCGAATTCACTGCGTTTAGATATTGGAATCATGTCAGACATGTCCATTTGCTTATGGAATCCTGGCCTTTAGGATGGCATTTTATCGTTGCTCTTCTCTCTGTGTTTGTTGATAGAATTGAAGCGTTCTTCTCCGCTCTCTGTTTGCTTATGAAATTGTCGCACTGTTCTCCTCTCTGTATGCTTACAAAGCACTAGTATTTCTAGTGTTTCCACTCTCTCTCTCTCTCTCTCCATCACTGCTCTTCTCTCACAGTTAGTCGTCTGGCTTGTAGTGACCCAGTACCGTTCATATGTTTGTTTGCTTATTGTTGGGCTCCCTTTTCTACAGTTCCTCTCGATGAAACTTTCGGCGGCCAGCGCTGTATACGATTTCAACCAGGAGTTGGATTCTTCGGTGGTGATGCCTCAGTCTCTGACAAGGGTGATCCTCTGTTCCTCTTCAGTCTTCACCATCTGCTCATGTGATCATGTCCCCATTGGGAATATATAGGGAGTCACATCCCTCACCCTCTCTGTCAGTAAAAAGGTTTTCCCAAGATATAGAAAAGGGTAAAGATCTGTCCATTTCATCATGGAATGGGCAGCGAGAAGAACATCCAGTTCCAGATGTTGGAGAGGTCAGATATTGGGCAGATTAGCTCAACAATCTAGCCAGCAATCCTCAAAACTTTAAACATGGAAATGATTTTGCAATTACACCCTTTTTAGTATGCAATTTTACTCTCTTTTTTTTGTAGAGAAAGAAAAACAAGGACATAATAGATCATGGACCACTCTCCTGGTAGCATGTTTGAAAAGCACAAAGCCCAATATCTTCTCACATTTCCTTTTGGGTCCTACTAAAATTTGGTCTCAGTTGAATGATTGGAGCACACCACATGCATCCACTCCCTGTTTGGCACATATGGTCCTGGAACATGAATGGGACACATTTGTTTTGTCCAAATTAATGATTAGTTTAAAGTTTCCAGACACTCATCCATGGCTTATCCTCAAAATTTAGCTTATGGCCATGTAGGTGTCCTGGAGTATGATATTGCAAGGTTTGCCATGATTAGTCAAAATCAAATTGATTCACATGAAAATCGGTCTAATTCGATAAAAATTGGACGAATCGGATTTCGATCTGATCCGGCAAACCATGTGATATTACACTTTAACTTGATCATTCATCCACACCCAAGAGTCATTGTCCTACTACACATTTGTTTATCTAATCTTTTTTGCATTCATGTGCATATGTCTTTTTCTTTTTTTCCTTTCCTTTTCCTTTCTTATCTCCATACCTAATCTACATCATATCAACTATCCATTCACCCATTGTGATGTTCCTTAAGCCCAATATGTGTGCATGTTTTGATTTCTACTAAATGGTACTTAATTAGATGATGAGGGTTGGCTTGTCTGTCTTGCAGGTGGGTGAAGCTAATGAGGCCCAGGAGGTGGATAGATTGATGAGGGAAGGGCTTGAGAGGTGTACCAGCTTCCACCCAACAATGCCCTTTTGACCTTACTTTTGGACAATATTGCTCTCCTCTTTTGTCATAGACCACACATGCCTCATCAACAGCACCCTTTCCTTCCTCCCAAATCCCCACAAATCTCTCTCTCTCTCTCTTTTCTCCCTCCTCCCACTACTCATCCATACTTTGTCTGCCCCCTTCATCGCTTACATGGCACACGTGCGCACGTAACATGTATTTCCCCACACGCACATGTGTGGGGCTCCTGCCCACAAATAAAAATGGATGGCATCACATATTCTTTTACTCTCTCTCTCTCTCTCTCTCTCCTCTTGTCTCCAAATACAAATTTGTTTGTATCTACATACTTTTAAGACAATTATGAAGTGGTATCACATTATGTTATGTTGCATCACACGTGAACTCCTCATACTTAAACATCAAATGTTGTCGCTGGTGGCACTTAATTGTCGGAGGACGTAACAAGGGAAGGAGCACTTTTCTGGTGTACTCCAAAAGGCCCGGAACTCGCCATAAATTTCTCTATGTTCCCCTCAAAATATTGCATAGTACAAAATGAGTTATGGCAGGACTGATTATAGTAATATAATAAATCGGTTCTTTAGTAACTAATTTGTATAATTTTATGTTTGTCTTTTGAATGGTCATGTTAGTGATTCCGTTGGTGTGATTGTTGACGGTCAAATGATGTTATTTACGAATTTAAATTTTGAGACGGTTAGTTATCTAATTAAATTATCATATTATGTTAATTTTAAAGAAGACCTTAATTTTGCATCTAAAAACGTTAAGATCATGGTGTTTTGGAAGAAGATTTGGCACTCTAGGAACTGAGAACCAAAAAGAATTGAGATATATATATATATATAATATATATATATATATATATACACGTACGTTAACTGTACTGCTTGTTATACTTTTTTATTTTTATTAGGTGACACAATGTGCTGCTAAATTGGTCAAGGAAAAGATCAAAATACGCTTAAAAAATATAATTGACGAGTACAATAAAATATTTCTCAAAAGACATAGTTGTCCCTACAAGGTATTAGATAGGTTAGGAAGCCTTTTGATAGTTTTCTATCTAAATGATCGAGTTCTGTAGTGATGGTGAGTGCCCCATGTCATCTGCACTACCTACATAAAGACCCCACAAGTTTGCAAAAAAGAAGTGATGTAATTAACAGGGTCCATGTTAGTTGGCAACACGTAGGTTTGATGGAAGATTTTGTCGCTTCGAAGCAAAGAGGAGAATTGTGAAGGTGTGTGACGAAGTCGCTACACATTGAGTCGGTAAACATTGGGATGAGGATATTATCTTTAAATAGGAGATTTCGAGTTCGAATTTTGAAAGGTACCTAATTTATATGCAATCTTTAAAGTGTGTAGATTTAAGATTTTCCTGCTAAGTGGGGCAGGGCCATGTGAGTACATAGAAATCCAAGGGCTATCAGATTCTAATTTTGAAATCCACAAATCAAGGTTCGACGCATCGGTGAATTGGGGTGAATATAATTTTTTCTTATCTGTCATGATTCGTCAGAATCGGATCGATTCGTATGAAAATCGGATAGGAATCGATCCGATTCGATGGGAATTGGACGAATTGAATTTCTCTGATTTGATCTGATTCGACCGAATCAGACAATTCGATCCGATCCGGCAAACCATGCCACAAACATCAATCCTTAAATCTATAAAATCATTCGAAATTAAGTTTCTAATTACCTAAAGAAAAAAAAAAAGATAAGTAATCACATACTCAATACACATCTAGCGAGGGAAGATAAAAGAGAATTACAAGGATCAGGCTTTTCCACTTCGATAATTCTTCTCTGGTAATTCTCTGTATGTACTCGATGCCTCTTAGTAGTAGTGTCTTTTTTTTATCAGTGAAGGAGCTAAATGCTCCAATATATTAGTAACTAGTTCGAGCAGTATACACAAGCATTAAACTGCCTGTGAGCATAACTAGTTCGAGCAGTATACACAAGCATTAAACTGCCTGTGAGCATATATATATATATATATAAACATAAGAGGCTAAACGAGATCCCTAAACAAACCGCCCTAAGGGACAACAGAAAGGCGCATACCAGTCCGAACACACCATATAAATATGCGAGTCAGAAGATGGGATCAACAGGACAAAGGCGAACCTAGTAAAAAAGGAAAAAAATTGGACAAAGCTAGCCGCTGAAAGGAGACAGCAACGCCGAAGATGCACACGAGATCTGAGTGTATGTATGGATGAACTCCATATGGGTGAATCAAAGACTTAATGCATGGTTATGACAAAGACTGTGACGCCCCGACGCGGAATATAGGAGCGGGATTACAGTACAGAACGAGAAATAAATGCAAACCATTGCACAAATGGTATAATACCAAATAAACTCAAATTTCATTAATATCTACAATCTCCATTACATTCACTAATAACTCATCATCTATAAACTGACTAATACATCAACGTATCAGAGCCAAAACTAGGACCCAGAGTACTTTATTCCAAATCAAATTATTACATTATGATTAACTGACTCATAACTATACTAACAGACTACTACTAGACAACACTGCTGTCGAATGGTCACTCCTGAGTCTCCTCATCAGTCTCATCCTCGTGAGTGTGGTCATGATCCGACTCACCTGAACACATTAATAAATACGCAGGATGAGCGAATACGCCCAGAAGACTTAATATCTCATGAACACAAGCATGCTTTAAATAGTTAATATTTTAAAGGCAGGTTATCTAGAGAGTAAAGTCATGTAGAGCATGTACGATAATGAGAGAATAATGCAACTAGCACAGGGAAAATAGTACAACGAGAACGATAATAGAATGGCCATGTAACGAAATAACACATAAATTGCACAACGGTGCACTATTAAGGATCATGCTTGCACTTGTAGAGATAGCACTTTGATTGTCATAAATTAATCTAGATAGTAAAATGGCGCTAGATGCATGCCGTAACACATCCTATGATCATTTAACTCCCATGGGCACTGGCACTTTCCGGGCGCTCCTCCCAGGACCTGATCGGGCCCTATTGCGCTGGCATTAGTCATTTCTTTTATCTTAGACAATCACACGAATGGCCAATAGAGTACCAAGAAGAGATAAAAGAGTACTAGACAGATAGATGAGAGTGTAGAGAGAACGTGAACAGATGAGAGGATATAGATAGTAGATGAGATAGGGACAATTTTGTAAAACAACGTGAAATTCTGATAGTAACGGTTGCACAGCACTAAGTCGGGTACCGGCAGTCTGGTAGAAGTCACAACCCCCCTTAACCGTGTTGTGTACACGGGTCAGGTGGTCCGGCGTGATCCTAAGATAGGAAGGATACACTAAGTTTGGATCGTACTGATCCTAAGAGTGTAACGGGTTTTAGGTACAACCAGCTCGTTGACTAAGGACGTGCGCCAAAGTCAAGAAGACTTACGGAGGTCTTGACAAGGAGTCCTGGTCCAGTCGAGAGTATTCTCGGTGGAGAGGTGGTCCAAGTCAAGGGAAAGTGTATAAAAACGGGTCCGTCGTGCCTCGAGTGCTCGAAGGCCGAGGGAAAATGATAACGGTAGATAAAATGCACGAGTAAAAACGGAAACAATTGTATTTAACAAAATAGGGTAATTAAGTCATTTATTTCGATAATTTACCGAATATATTATTGCATAATTTATCGGGGTCAATTGGCATTTAATAATGTTGTGCGTGTGTAAGTGTAAAGAAATCTTGAGGACATGACAAGTCGTGCAAATGTCATTTTAAATAATTAGATTTATATCATTAATGTCATTTATTAATTTACCAAGTCGAATTAACTATAACATGAGTTAATCATGGCTAATTAAAGGGTATATAGCTTAAACAACATGGTATATGCACAATTTTCAATTTTGGCTGATTTCTTGAAAACGCGGCGACCTACCCGTCGCGATTTAAGTCGCGACAGGGCGGTCGGGCGCGACACGGGGCCTGGCCGGTCTGGCCCGGTCCGGGGTGAATCGCGACGGCCCGCGCCGCCGCGTTCTTGACGCGACGCCATCGGCCGGCGCGACCCCACTGTTATCGCGGGGGTCGCGCGGCGTCGTGATAACATGTGGGTTTGCTCTTTTTCCCTTTTTTTTCCAGGGCAAGCTCTCTGTGATACATGGATGTTCTAAATTACATATAAATAGCACGATGATCCAAAAAATACGAAACTAGTTTTAAACGAAAGTAGACATGTACATCTATCAACATGCACGATTAATTTGGAAATAGACAAGGTTTAGACATGCATTGATCAGGTTACTTTTCGGTGACCTAAACAGGCGCAGTCAGGGTTCAACGAATTAATTAGAGATGTACACTTAATAAAAAATATGAAACCAGTGGCGTTTGAAAGCTAACATAAGTAGTATTTTAGAGAATTTTATCATGATAGGACATCAAGTATGCACGAGTTTAAAGGCTGTCATGAAGAGTCGAGTACAGGCAATAAACAGAGATTCAAAGATTTATTCTCCCTTATGGGAGGTCGAAATAGAGCAAGACCAGGGGCGTTTGAACTAGTATGATGTAGTATAATTGAGAATTTTATCATGGCATGGGAACAAGTACATATCGGAATTAGAAAAACATGAGACCTCAGTTCATGAGAACAGCAGGATTTCACGAATTAAATTCGCCCAAATGGATGAACAAAATACAACGAAACCATAGGGCTTTTGAAGAGGTACATGAAGGCTACCTAGGGTAATTATTTCACGATTTTTGCTTGAGAGATTGCCTACCTTTTTCGTGAAGTAAGAAAAACCTAGTTTGGATGACGAAATATGAAAACCCTTCTTGCTCCAAGCCTTCTCCTTCCTTGCTCCTTGGTCCAGATCTTCTCCTCTTCGTCTCCAAAGGTCTTAGCACGAAATTGTGGGGTGCTAGGGTCAAATGGGGAGTGTTTTGATGGCTTATAGAGTTCTAAATCACCTAAAACTCTTTCTTTCTCATCCAACTCCGAAAATTGGTATTTATCTCCCACTTTCTCTTATTTATCCCCTAATAGAGTTGGGAAGGGATCCAATTTCGTGGGTAGAGGTTTAGGATAAGTCTAGAACTCTTTTTAGGATGGGTATGGACTATTTAATAATTATTTAAACCCTTTCCTAATTATCACTTATTTTATTCCGAATTTGGCTTAATATTTCTCATCCCATGATGGGCTATCCCTATTTGGGCCCATTCCATTGGGTTTGGGTTATTAGAGTAACCCATTAATAATTTAGCTTAATGGATGTTGCATTAATTCTCTTTTATTATGTATTCTCCCTTTATTATAATTAAATCGATTTATCTCATTTATTAAATAATAAATTTTATTTTTCTTGATTTTAAAAATCAAGGGTGCTACATCCTCCCCCTCTTAAAAAGAATTTGGTCCCCAAATTCATAGAATCGTAAGAGGAAGAATGACTTACTGAATAATTCCGGATAATTCCGTCGTAATAACGCTTCGGGCTCCCACGTGGCCTCTTCGACTTCATGGTTTCTCCATAATACCTTCACCACGGGTATAGACCGATTCCGAAGCTGTTGCATCTTCTTGTCTAAGATCTTCACTGGCCTTTCTTCATAGGTCATATCCTTGTTCAGAGTAATGTCATCATAGCTGATTACGTGCGATGGATCGTACACGTACTTCTCAGCATTGACACATGGAACACGTTATGTACGGTAGAGAACTGGGGAGGTAGTGCTAGTCGTACGCCACCTCGCCAACTCTATCTAATACTTCAAATGGACCTATGAATCTCGGTCTCAGCTTGCCTTTCATCCCAAACCTCTGAAATCCTCGGGTCGGGGATACTTGAGCATCACATGATCTCCAGCTTGAAACTCTAAGTCCCTTCTTCTTTTATCAGCATAGCTCTTCTGCCTAGACTGAGCTATCTTAATTCTGTCTCTGATAATTTGTATGTCTCTGCTAGTGCTCTGCACCATGTCTGGTCCCAGCCATTGCTGTTCACCTACTTCGTTCCAGCATACTGGCGATCTGCAACTTCTGCCGTACAATGCTTCAAATGGTGCCATCTTATGCTGGCCTGATAGCTATTGTGTAGGCGAATTCAATTAGTGACAGTTGTTCATTCCAATATCCCTCAAAGTCTATAGCACAGGCTCGCAGCATGTCTTCCACTATCTGATTTGTCCTTTCAGTCTGTCCATCCGTCTGTGGGTGGAAAGCTGTGCTAAAGTTGAGTTTTGTGCCTAGGGCAGTCTGGAGTCCCTTCCAGAATCTAGAAGTGAACCTAGGGTCACGATCTGAGACAATGGATACTGGAACTCCATGTAGTCTGACTATCTCTTTCACATATAATGCTGCTAACACATCCACACTCCAAGTGCTCTTAATGGCAAGGAAGTGTGCGGACTTGGTTAAACGGTCCACAATAACCCAGATAGCATCTAGTCCACCACGAGTTCGGGGTAAACCCATGATGAAATCCATCATGCTTTCCCACCTCCATTCAGGTATGTCCAGGGGCTAAGTACACCCGCAGGACGCGGTGTTCTCTTTTACCTGTTGACAAGTGAGGCAGTGCACGGCATGCTCAGCTACCTCACGCTTCATGTTTGGCCACCAAAATGACCTCTTCATGTCTTGGTACATCTTGGTTGCACCTGGATGTATTGTGTACTTGGTCTGTGGGCTTCATCCAGTTTCCTTTTCAGCTCTTCATTGTCAGGCACACATGTCCTGGCTTGGAATAATATTCTTCCATCTTCAGCGATGGAGAAGTCTGGCTTGTCAGCTATGGTCTCTCTGACTCTGACTAGAAACGGATCATTGGCTATTTGCTCTCTGATTTGACAAAGATGTCGGGTTGAGCTTTAAGGTTAGCCACTAACATCTTATCACTTCTCTTTTCAATATTAAGATCTAGACTGGCGAATTGCTCTAACATTGCATCTCGCCCATGACTAGACAGGATATCGAAGCTACTGGCTTTCTGCTAAGTGCATCAGCTACTGCATTACCTTTGCCTGGGTGATATTGAATGTTGAAATCAAAATCCTTCAAGTACTCCAGCCATCTCCGTTGTCGCATATTGAGCTCCTTTTGAGAAAATAAGTACTTCAAACTCTTGTGGTCGGAGTAAACAATGAATTGTTCCCCATATAGGTAATGCCTCCAGATCTTGAGTGCAAATACCACAGCAGCTAGCTCTAAGTCATGGACAGGATAGTTAACCTCATGTTGCTTCAATTGCCTTGATGAATAGGCTATCACTTTCTCATTCTGCATTAATACGCAGCCTAGACCGATTCCAGATGCATCAGTGTAGACTGAGAATCCTGCGCCTTCGACTGGTAATGCGAGGATAGGTGCAGATGTCAACAATTGCTTGAGTGTCTGAAAGCTCTTCTCGCACTCATTGCTCCAGACATATGGGTTTTCCTTCCGCGTAAGACGCGTAAGAGGTACAGCTATCTTGGAGAAGTCTTTTATGAACCGTCTGTAATATCCAGCCAGTCCAAGAAAGCTTCTGATCTCGGTGACATTGGTCGGCCTTTCCCAGTTCAGCACAGCTTCTACCTTGGAAGGGTCGACAGCGATACCATCCTTGGAAATGACATGGCCTAGGAACGATACTTCCTCGAGCCAGAATTCACACTTGCTCAATTTGGCGTAGAGTTGGTTGTCCCGCAAGATTTGCAGAGCGATCCTCAGATGCTCCTCGTGCTCTTCTTTGGTCTTGGAGTATATGAGAATATCATAAATGAATACCACGACGAACTTGTCGAGATAGGGCCGGTAGATGCTGTTCATTAATTGCATAAAAGCTGCAGGAGCATTGGTTAGTCCAAAAGGCATGACTACAAATTCGTAATGACCGTACCTGCTCCTGAAAGTTGTCTTGTAGATATCTGCATCTTTAATCCTCATTTGATGATATCCCGATCTAAGGTCAATCTTAGAAAAGTACTTTGCTCCTGATATTGATCAAATAGTTCATCGACACGCGGCAGAGGGTACTTGTTCTTGATAGTGAGATTGTTCAACTGCCTGTAATCGATGCATAACCTCATAGATCCGTCCTTCTCTTGACGAACAACACGGTGCTCCCCAAGGAGAAGTACTTGGCCTAATAAAACCCTTTTCTAGAAGTTCCATCAATTGCTCTTTCAACTCTTTCAATTCAGCAGGACATCATGTAGGGTTGGCGTGAAATCGGTGCAGCTCCAGGTACAAGATCAATTGAGAAATTTACATCTCTCTCGGTGGAATGCCTGGCAGCTCATCGGGAAACACGTCTGGATATTCTTGCACTATGTGGATGTCTGATATCTTAGTTGCTTTCTTCTCAACTACAATTGCGGCGAGAAATGCCACACAACCCTTTCTTATCATGTTGGTGCCTTTATAGCAGAGACGAGAGACAAGGCCTCTTGTGTCTAGTCACGTCCTGAAGATCAACTTAGGGAATTCACTAAAAGAAATTTCCCTCTTCTACAATCCACGATAGCCCCATACGTGGATAGCCAATCGGCTCCCAGAATGACATCATAGCCCTCCATGGGATACAGATCAAGTCAGCTCTAGATTGAGTTCACCAACCTTAACACCAGCTAATGGAAAATATTTATTCAATTGAGCCTTTTCTCCTAGTGTGTTGTGACAGATAATTCAATGTCATAGATGCAGGTTTCTCATTTAGGGTGTCAGCAAATGCTGTGATATAAACGAATGCGTAGCGCCAGTATCGAACAAAACAATGCTGAATGAGAAAAGACTGGTAGTGTACCTTCCACCACGCCACCTTCCTCGGTGGTCTCTACCTCTTGCAGGGCTTGAAGTCTGCCTGGCTTCTTTGGTCCCACAGACGCTTCTCATTTTCTTTCAGTAACGGGCATTCAGGGATCCGATGCTCTCAGCTCCCACAGCGAAGGCATGCACCTGCCTTCCTCCAGCATTCTTCTGTCGTGTGACCAAGCTTGTCACAATGTTTGCATCTGGGCTTGTTGTTCGGACAGTAGTAGTGGGGACTTTGGGCTTCCGCTCCTGGCTTGGCCCTGCAGTGATACTTAATGGCCTTTTCTTGCCATTAGTAGGCTTGCTCAATATCCGAAGTTTGCTCTTTCCTGAACATTCTACCCTTGATGCGCTCAGTGAGTTCAGTCGCATCTTCCAGGCATTGTGCTCTCCTGACCATCTCTGGGTAGGTCTGAATATCAAATGGTGCCAGCTGTGTAATATATGCGGGTCTAAGCCCGTTGAGGAATCTCTTTGCCTTCATCCTCTGGGTACTAACTAGATGATTGGAGTAGCGAGCCAATCGAGAGAACTGTGCCTCATATTCAGCAACCGTCAGGTTTCTCTGTTTCAGAGCGGCGAACTCGGCGGCTTCCTTTCTTGAACTCTTTCTGAAAAATATTTGGAGTTGAAATGCTCCTTAAACTCATTCCATGTAAACTGAGCATCTGCCCGTGTGGCCTCAATGGACTCCCACCACGCACGGGCGTCCCTTTCAAGCTGGAAGGTGGCAAGTAAAAGCTTATCTCCATCCGCGCATTGCATAATGCGGAAAATACGCTCAGTCTCCTTGAGCCAGTTCTCGCCTCATCAGGGTCTGGGTACTGCTGAATCGAGGCGGGTTCAGGTTGCGGAAGTTCCGGTGCAATTCACCAGCTCCTCGGTTGTTGTTGTTATTGTTGGCTCCAGCAGCTTGGAGTAAAGCTTGAGTGAGCTGCTGAATGTGTGTTGCTTGTCACGGAGTTGAGCACGCTCTGCTGCCATTGTTTAAGTTCCTTCAAAAGAGAATTAAAATGTAAGTCGTTGAGTTTGCACTAAGTTTGTGCGTGTGTGTATCCATTTTATCTTATTACCCAAGGTTCTACCCATCTCACATAGGTATGGAAATTAGACTCTAAGTCAAGGCAGGTCAAACCTAGATCATCATATACTTAAGAATAACTAGGCTCTGATACCACAAAACTGTAACGCCCCGACGCGGAATATCGGAGCGGGATTACAGTTATTAAATAGTACAGAGCGAGAAATAAATCAAACCATTGCACAATGGTATAATACCAAATAAACTCAATTTCATTAATAATCCAACAATCTCCATTACATTCACTAATCATCATCATCTTCATAAACTGACTATACATCAACGTATCAGAGCCAAAACTAGGGCCCAGAGTACTTTATTCCAAATCAATTATTACATTATGACTAACTGACTCATAACTATACTAACAACTACTACTAGACAACACTGGTTGCCGAATGGTCACTCCTGAGTCTCTCATCAGTCCCATCCTCGTGAGTGTGGTCATGATCCGACTCACCTGAAACACATTAAATAAATACGCAGGATGAGCGAATGACGCCCAGTAGGACTTAATATCTCATGAACACAAGCATGCTTTAAATAATTAATGTTTTAAGGCAGATTATCTAGAGAGTAAAGTCATGTAGAGCATGTCACGATAATGAGAGAACAATTGCAACTAGCACAGGGAAAATAGTACAACGAGAACGATAATAGAATGGCCATGTAACGAAATAACACGTAAATTGCACAACGGTGCACTAGTAACGATCACGCTTGCACTTGTAGAGATAGCACTTTGATTGTCATAGATTAATCTAGATAGTAAAATGGCGCTGGATGCATGCCGTAACACATCCTATGATCATTTTAACTCCATGGGCACTGGCACTTTTCGGGCGCTCCTCCCAGGACCTGATCGGGCCCTATTGCGTTGGCATTAGTCATTTTTTTTATCTTAGACAATAACATGAATGGCCAATAAAGTACCAAGAAGATAAGAGAGTACTAGACGAGATAGATGAGAGTGTAGAGAGAACGTGAACATATGAGAGGATATAGATAGTAGATGAGATAGGTAACATTTCGTAAAACAACGTGAAATTCCGATAGTAACGGTTGCACAGCACTAAGTCGGGTACCGGCAGTCTGGTAGAAGTCACAACCGCCCCTTAACCGTGTGTACACGGGTTAGGTGGTCCGGCGTGATCCTAAGATAAGAAGGAATACACTAAGGTTTGGATCGTACTGATCCCTAAGAGTGTACGGGTTTTAGGGTACAACCAGCTCGTTGACTAAGAATGTGCGCCAAAGCCAAGAAGACTTACGGAGGTCTTGACAAGGAGTCCCTGGTCCAGTCGAGAGTATTCTCGGTGGAGAGGTGGTCCAAGTCAAGGGAAAGTGTATAAAAACGGGTCCGTCGTGCCTCGAGTGCTCGAAGGCCGAGGGAAAACGATAACAGTAGATAAAATGCACGAGTAAAAACAGAAACAATTGTATTTAACAAAATAGGGTAATTAGTCATTTATTTTGATAATTTACCGAATATATATGCATAATTTATCGGGGTCAATTGGCATTTAATAATGGTGTGTGTGTAAGTGTAAAGAAATCTTAGGATATGACAGTCGTGCAAATGTCATTTTAAATAATTAGATTTATATCATTAATGTCCATTATTAATTTACCAAGTCGAATTAACTATAACATGAGTTAATCATGGCTAATTAAAGGGTATATAGCTTAAACAACATGGTATATGCACAATTTTCAATTTTGGCTGATTTCTTGAAAACGCGGCGACCTACCCGTCGCGATTTAAGTCGCGACAGGGCGGTCGGGCGCGACACGGGGCCTGGCCGGTCTGGCCCGGTCCGGGGTGAATCGCGACGGCCCGCGCCGCCGCGTTCTTGACGCGACGCCATCGCCGGCGCGACCCCACTGTTATCGCGGCGGGTTGCGCCGTCGCGATAACAGGTGGGTTTGCTCTTTTTCCCTTTTTCTCAGGGCAGCTCTCTGTGATACATGGATGTTCTAAATTACATATAAATAGCCGATGATCCAAAAAATACGAAACTAGTTTTAAACGAAAGTAGACATGTACATCTATCAACATGCACGATTAATTGGAAATAGACAAGGTTTAGACATACATTGATCAGGTTACTTTTCGGTGACCTAAACAGGCGCAGTCAGGGTTCAACGAATTAATTAGAGATGTACGCTTAATAAAAAATTATGAAACTAGTGGCGTTTGAAAGCTAACATGAAGTAGTATTTTAGAGAATTTTATCATGATAGGACATCAAGTATGCACGAAGTTTAAAGGCTGTCATGAAGAGTTGAGTACAGGCAATAGACAGAGATTCAAAGATTAATTCTCCCTTATGGGAGGTCAAAATAGAGTAAGACCAGGGGCGTTTGAAAACTAGTATGATGTAGTATAACTGAGAATTTTATCATGGCATGGGAACAGGTACACATCGAGAATTAGAGAAAACATGAGACCTCAGTTCATGAGAACAGCAGGATTTCACGAATTAAATTCGCCCAAATGGATGAACAAAATACAACGAAACCATAGAGCTTTTGAAGAGGTACATGAAGGCTACCTAGGATAATTATTTCACGATTTTTGCTTGAGAGATTGCCTACCTTTTTCGTGGAGTAAGAAAACCCTAGTTTGGATGACAAATTTATGAAAACCCTTCTTGCTCCAAGCCTTCTCCTTCCTTGCTCCTTGGTCCAGATCCTCTCCTCTTCGTCTCCAAAGGTCTTAGCACGAAATTGTGGGGTGCTAGGGTCAAATGGGGAGTGTTTTGATGGCTTATAGAGTTCTAAATCACCTAAAACTCTTCTTTCTCATCAACTCCGAAAATTGGTATTTATCTCCCACTTTCTCTTATTTATCCACCTAATAGAGTTGGGAAGGGATCCAATTTCGTGGGTAGAGGTTTAGGATAAGTCTAGGACTCTTTTTAGGATGGGTATGGACTATTTAATAATTATTTAAACTCTTTCCTAATTATCACTTATTTTATTCCGAATTTGGCTTAATTATTTCTCATCCCATGATGGGCTATCCCTATTTGGGCCCATTCCATGGTTTGTGTTATTAGAGTAACCCATTAATAATTTAGCTTATGGATGTTGCATAATTCTCTTTTATTCCATGTATTCTCCTTTATTATAATTAAATCATTTATCTCATTTATTAAATAATAAATTTTTATTTTTCTTGATTTAAAAATCAAGGGTGCTACAAGACTATAATCTCAAAATTATGATTGTAAATAGATTAATACACTTGACAGTAATTTGAATTTGGTTTGATGTTATTCAAATTTGATTCATTAACGAGATAAAGAGTCAAGTTCAAATAATTTTAAAATCTTTCAAGCAAAGGTCTATTCGGTTTAGTTTGAAATTTACGAATGAATTTATTTATTATATAAAAATAAATGTATTTTTTTAATATTTTAAAATTATATTAAAATAGTTAAATTAAGTAATTTATCAAGACTCTTGAATATGAATTTGAATAAGATAGATTTCAGTCTTATGAATAATTAATTTTTACTTGTAAATACAAATCGTAATTCAATTGAATTCGTTAAGATACTCTTAAATATTCGAGTTCGAGAGTATTTAAATGAACCAAATTTGAATCATCATTTTCAATACACAATGAAACTATAACGAACAAAATTTGAGCTATACTATTTGATTCATCTCGACTCGTTTGCACCCTTATCCAAAACATGTCATTGTAGAGCGACCCTGGACAAAAAACATATAGAAACACTAATTAAATAAAAACCAAGCCGACAAAACACCAACGAATTAAGACACGCCCCAAAGGCCAAAAATGGAGAGAAGATGACTACTATAGAAAGAAACGAAGGCACTGAGAAGAAGGTTGGAGGAGAGGAGGTGGGCGGAGCCATGGAGGAGAATGGATTTGCCAGAGGCGCTCCCAATGTCACTATTGGAGAGGCTTTCATACTTGAGCTAGGGTTTCAAGGGATGATTTTTTTTTTTTTTATAACGAGGAAATTTCATCCCGTGTGATTTTGTGGGCTCAGGAATTGGTGTTCGTGAACTCAAATGTCAAGACTTGGCAGCTCCTACTTTTCGTATATCCGTATTACCCTTACCCCACTTGAGCGGAAAAATCTCGAATTTACACACCTCGAAGATTGTATGAAAATCAGATAAATTCTCCCCCCCCCACCTCCCCAAGAATAGAATTCGGGACCTCTACTTTTAAGTCAAGGGATGATATTTCCTCTCGCAAGTGAGTTGAGATGTGACCTATATATGTAAAAGAACAAAGTCACCTTTAATTTAGCATATGTCACTCCTGAATTTGTAAGTATACTTGTAGTATCCAACATGTGTACCGAGTCCTGAATAGATTTTGAGAAATGCATATTGTCTGCTTAGTAGATGACATAGCTAAATCTATCATATACAATTTGGGGGGGGGGGGGGGGGGGGGTCCACAACACTGTGACGACACGAGTGTCTTCAAAATTGTGTTTGGAGGGCGAATAATGTTATTATCTATTAAGTGAATAACAAGTATTTCTCATAAATTTTAACTTAACTTTATCTTAGCCCAACTCAAACCCTACTACTTAAAGACATGCTCTCTACAACAAATGCCTTTGATGCGAACCTCGTTATAGGGAAGCCAACCGGGAGCGCTGAATATCCGAGTGCCCCTAGTTGGTGGGACATCCGAACCCTACACCTCAACTATTGAGGTGGGGTGTGGGTTCGGGCGCCCCACCAATAGGGGAACGCATGAGGAACACTTCATAAGTAGCAAGTGTCACTCCTCGTTATAAATAAGAAAATAGTTTAGTAACATCATTTAGTAACACATTAAAATAACACACTACTCAAAGTGTACCACAATTTTATTATTTATGAGGTGTTTTTAATTTTTTTAGTTCAATTGCTGATGTGGCATATTTTTAATGCATATGGTGATGTTACCAAATGATATTTTTTTTGAGAAACAATTTTGTAACACCATTTGGTAACATCATCATTAAAATTGTGCCACATCAGCAACTGAAATAAAAAAGTTAAAAATACCTCATAAATGATAAAGTTGTGGTGCATTTTGATTGGTGTGTTATTTTAATGTGTTATCAAATGATGTTATTAAACTATTTTCCTTTTTTTTTGGGTAACGAAAAAATCCCACCCCGTGTAGCTTTGTGGGCTCAGGAATTAGTATTCGTGAACTCCAAGGTCAGGACTTGGCAGCTCCTACTTTCCGTATACCTGTATTGCCCTTATCCCACTTGACCGAAAAAACTCCGGATTTACACACCTCGAAGATTGCATGTAAATCAGGTAAACCCCCCCCAAGAATCGAACTCGGGACCTCCTACTTTTTTAAGCAAGAGTTCTAACCGATCGACCCAACCGGGGTCCTCTGTTACCAAATGATATTACCAAATAGTGTTACAAAATTATTTCTCTTATAAATATTGGACAGATGACGCACATGAAGGTGCCACGCGGGCTTTGTTGCCACCGTGGATTGGTCTCATGTTAGAAGTTGCCCCTCTTATCTTTATAAAAGGCATATTGCTTAATCAGTCACAGATGAAGATAACTTTTGATTCTTGATGTTCCTCTTATTATAACTATTTTAAAAGAGACTCACTTTACTATCAGAGTGCCCTCCACCGGCAATTATCTCAAGGGAATCCAAAAAAAGTATCTTAATTTCTGGCATGTGATCCAAATGTGAAGAGTATATATAGCCAAAAAAAAAGCAACTTGGACTTCTTAATTTAAGTCATTTAAAAAAAATCTATATCCAACATGATATGAGTGATTGAGATAATTAGATTTCCCAACTTAAAAGAAAAAACGAAGATCTAATTAGTTCTTTACCTCTCATGAGCACACACACTATTGGACGGCTAGAGGACGGGCCTCCTCGCAATATTGGTTTCCATTGCTCTTGCTTCATCTCCATCAGCCACTTAATTTCTCTAATGCTATGCCTTCCCATTTTTTTGTCGTCTCATCAACAATTTCCATCTATATGTCATCTCATTCTCAGATGAAATGTGAACATATATAAGGTCGATCATAAACTTAAATTTAATGTTTATTAATTTAATGTCTGATTCCCAAACTATATGTCCAGAGACAAACTCCGATAGGGAGCCTATGTGACTATATAGAGTTAGCAACAGAAATATTCATTACATTTGTGAAAGTACAACATTTTTTTTTGGGATCTTTGAACATTGTAATTATTAATAGAGATTTCTCTCCCCAACTTAAGTCTTCTATTTGCTTTGCCGCATAACCCCTTAATTTTTTTGATTTGCTCTTTGAACTGCCCTTTCACGTTGTTTGAAGAGCCTAATCTTTCCTCTGGCAGAAGCCCCATGACCCTATATATATAAGACTATTAGCCCTCCGTTTTTATAATAAAGTTTTTATTAGCGGGAAAAAAATATAAAAAATGTCATCACCATGTGCATGGTACATTGTGTTAACCCAATAGAAGTCTCAAACACATTTATAACACTTGTTAGAGTATAATAAATATTTCTCAATTAACAATGATCTAGCGATAACTGATCAAAGCGATTGGCACCTATATATCATGTTCGCACTCCGACTCATCATAGCATCATTCACTACTGTTCAGCCCATCATGGCCGACATAGAGAAACACTTTTTAGTTATTTGGCGGATAAAAAATATGTTCAACATAACATTTGATTAATAATATATGAGATTTAGACGTCTAACCAATTAGACATTTTTTTTACCCACCAAGGGGTAAAGAATAAAAAATATTTCGCGACCAACTCGATTTGTCGATACACTTGACCCATCACGTATACGTAGGCATGAGAACTACCCGGCCGGCAATCTCCAAAGGGAAACACTTGTTGCAAACCGCCAGCATGGCGGTTTGCAACAAACTCATCTCATTGGAGAGGGTGAGGTCATTGGGGGTGGGCTCCCCCTTGGGGTTGTGCCCACCCCCAATGGGCTGCTAGTTTGCAGCCACGCTGGTTGCAACCTCCCTTGGGAGTTTGCACCAAGCGGTTCTCATCTCCAAAACTTGCGATAGACTACACACTGACAGCTTCACATCAAATATTCAAATCCTTTTTAGCATATGAAAAGCTGAGTATCAAATATAATTAGAAAAAGTAGTAGATATACTAATTAAGGGTCCACATATAACTCAGACTGTTTTCTTATTTTATTTTATTATACTCTTCAGTTAACTACCAAACTTTGCTTCTTCTAAAAACTCACAAATCTTCTCCCCAATTTTTGATTCTCTCCGACCATGTCCTTAGATTTGTTATTAAAACAGTGGGAATATGGTATGTAGCATGATAATTCATCATCAAGTAAAACAGTATAAATCGTATGACAACCACAATAAGAAATAACATGTTTGTGGGCACACCTCGAAAACATAAACATATCATGAGTATATTGATCATAAGCATGGTAATTACATAATAATCAAAAATCGAAAGAAGATTGTAGAGGCATTTCATAATGGAACTCGCCTTAGAGAAAGTATTGCCCCTACTATACGGTGCGATTGGGGTCCGACGACCTTCTCCCAAGGTACAACCACGAGTAACGAAGTCGATCTCGCACAAAATTGACTTTGAAAGGCGAAAGCTATATAGACAAACTAATCCTCTATGAAAGAAGGTACGGGCAGAAAGTATGCACCGAACACCAGAGAGAGTGTTCGATGGTGACCACCAGCGGTCCGAACACCGGAGAGCGACCGCGCACCCTGTACGGAAGAGTGGTCGACGGCGACCTCGTCGGTGAGCAGCCTGGCGAAGGGGGGGCGAGAGAGAGAGAGAGAGCAACATCACAGTGAGCAGTTCCTCCCAAGAGAGTCAAAAGGCGTTACTATCCCAGTAAGCGATTAGGGAGACCTAATTAGAATATGAAATGCCTCACGCCCGCAAAAGCCAAGACAATGGGCTAGTTCAAGGAACCGACCCAAACTCTCCAAGAAAAGGGAAAAACGTAAAAAGAAGAAACAAAAAGGTACCAAGGTAAGCCTGCAGGACCACATCATCACACGCGCGCGCGTGCCCAGCCCCGCCTAGCTCGGCGGCACGCGTGTGTGATATGGTCCAGCATAACCCCACCTTTGTCTATAAGACAGTCTTCTTAGAGATTTCTCATGTGGGACTAAGGCCCTCACATAAGAGACAAAACTTGCACACCTTTTTATGCACATTTTTGCTTTATCAATAGTGTTTCTTTTCCCCATTTCTTAATATTGCCTCCTTTAAGCCCCCTTTTTACCCAACATTCCCCCACAAACGCAAGGTTTGATAATGAGGATAAACAATAGAGGATAAACATATCACGCTTTCAGTAAAGGTACCTTTCGGGTTTGAACCTTTACCTAAGTATTCTAAATCTAACTCCCACAGAATCGAAGTGAACTAAGTCTTGAACTTGATTCTTTAAAATAAAAGTTCTAAAAGGAAACAACATGATATAGTTTAAGATAACAATCGTAAAGGTGGTACCTTCTGGCCATGCGCCCTTTCCTGTATCATAAGTACATTGAGGAATAACCCAATTCTTTAACTGCGGCCTCACAGTAGTACTTATTTAGGTGGGCTTCTCCAAGAATGCATTGCTGGCATCCTACCTTACCAAGCTTGAACCCATTAAGAGTATACAACTCATCCTAATCTTGCAGTTATAGGCACTAGCTTTAGGATACAGGGGAGGAACTCAGATATGAGGTATTTAATAATTTGAGTGCCTACCAGTTCTCTCAATCAGCTTGTTATTACCACATTGAACCTTCTTTGTAGGATCTTTACTCAGATAGGTTGGGTTGCTACTGAAGGAGAACATCTGATGGGTTTCAGCCCCATCCCCATCCTAAATTTCTGGACTTGAATTTTATTTAGTCCCCTAGTCAGAGGATCCGCTGTGTTGTCCTACCAACAAAATCCATAGTCATCACTCCCTGAGACACTAACTCCCTTACAAATTTCAATCTGAGTTGGATGTGTCTCATTTCTTTTTTATTATACTTTGAACTTTTGATATTGGCAATTGTAGTCATATTATCACAATGCACATAGATCGCAGGTATAGGCTTACTCATCAAGGGAAGTTTATAAAGAAGACTCATGATCCATTCAGCCTCCATACCAGTGGTGTCCAATAGATTAAGACAAGATGGTTTGCTTAGTCAACCTCTAGACGACAACACCACCTCCCAGGGTAAAGACATACCCTGTGACACTATTGCTCCCTGAGTTTTTAGCTATCCAACTTGCATCACTATATCCTCCAAGGACAGCAGGGAATTTCCCAAAATGTAAGCTTATAGTCATAGTACCTTTCAGGTACCTCAACACCCTATCCAAGCCTTCCGAGTGAGTATGGTCAGGACAATTAGTGTATCTACTGAGTTTAGACACTACATATGAAATGTCAAGTCTAGTACAGTTTGCAAGATACATTAAGCTTTCTATCTATAACTTGGGAATACTGCAATTGAGACACAGGAGTGCCATTCTTATTCTTGCAGAAAACTCTAGAATGATCATAGGGTGTACAGACAGCTTTATAATTCTCATTGCCAAATTTCTCTAACACTTTCTCAATATAATGAGACTGAGAAATAACTATCCCTTTAGCAGACCTGGTCAGCTTTAGTCCCAGAATTACACTAGTTTCACCCATATCCTTCATCTCAAAATTTCTACTCAAGAATGATTTAGTCTCAATTATCATTCCCAAATTGTTGCCGAACAACAAAATGTCATCTATATACAGACATAGGACAACACAATCATCACCATCCATCTTGTAGTAAACACATTTATCAGACTCATTGACTTTAAAGCCAAATGACATGATAGTCATGCCAAATTTTTCATGCCATTGCTTAGAGGCTTGTTTCAATCCATATAAGGATTTAACAAGTCTATAAACTGTGTTTCCACTAATAGGTGTTGTAAACCCTTAAGGCTGATCCATATAGATCTCTTCATCAAGATCACCATTAAGGAAGATAGTCTTAACATCCATTTGATGGATAGTTAGATCATATATGGAGGCCAAAGCAATCATTACCCTAATAGTGGTTGTAACACCCCGACACGGAATATTGGAGCGATATTACAATTATTAAATAGTACAGAGCGATAAAATAAATGACAAACCATTACACAAATGGAATAAAACCAAATAACCTTCAAATTCATCAATATCCATCAACTAGCTATTACATCACTGATCAGAGCCATAACTAAGGCCCAGAGTACTTTATTCAAATTCAAGCTAATACATACTGACTGATTGACTGCTAAACTAACTAACTGCTACGCCATGATAGCTGGTCGGTTCACTCATGAGCAACATCCTCATCAGTCCCATCCTCGTGAGTGTGGTCATATCCATCCGACTCACCTGAACACATGAAATAAACACGCAGGATGAGCGAATAACGCCCAGTTGGACTTAATATCTTATGAGAACAAACATACTTTAAATAATTAATGTCTTAAATGGCAGGGTAACGAAATGGTATAGTCATGTAGAGCAAGTAACGATAGAAAGAGAGTAATAGCACTGGTATAGTGAAAATAGCACAACGATAACGATAATAGAATGGACATGTAACGATAATTGTACTTGTATAGCACTTGAATATATAGCACTTTGATTGTCAACGATTAATTGTTAAATATTAAATGGCACTGGATGCATGTCGTACACATCCTGATCATGTAACCCTTGTAAGGAAATAGCACTCTTCGAGAGCTCTCCCCAGGACCAGACCTTGCCCTATTGCACTGGCATATAGCACTTGTTTGTTATTTTAGACAATCAATTGTATGGCCAAATAGAGTACCAAGAAGAGATGAGGGTAATAGATGAAATAGATGAGAGTATAGAGTGAACGTGAACAGATGAGAGTAACGAGATAGTAGATGAGATAATGGTATAATCGTAAAACAACGTTAAACCACGATAGTAACAGTTGCACAGCACCAATGTCGGGTACCAGCAGTCTGGTAGAAGTCACCACCGCCCACTAGTCGTGCTATGAACACAGGCTAGACGGTCCGGCGTGATCACAAGGTAAGAGAGAACACACTAAGGCTGTTTGGATCGTACTGATCCCTAGGGGTGTAACGGTTTTAGGGTACAACCAGCTCATCGGCTAAGGATGTGTGCCAAAGTCAAGAAGACTTACGAAGGCCTTGACAAAGATTCCTTGGTTCAGTCAGGAATCTTCCCAGTGGAGAGGTGGTCCATGCCAAGAGAAAGTGTGTAAAAAACTGGTCTGTCGTGCCTCGAGTGCTCGAAGGGCGAGGGAAATGGTAACAGTGCATAAAACGCTCAAGTGAAACGAAGACAAGTATAATTAATTAAAATAGGGAATTTAGTAATTTATTTCACTAAATTACCAGATACATTATTGCGTAATTTAATAGGGTTTAATGGCAATCATGAATGTTTAGTGTGTGCATGTGTAAGAAATCAAGAGGACAAGAAAGATTGTGCACATAGCTTTTAAATTAATTAATTTCATTTAATATTACCCATTATTAATTTACAAGTCGAAATTATGCATGACAGTGTTTATTTAAAACTAAACAGGGTTAAATTGACATAATAAGCAAGGGTATATATACAAATTCAGGTTCTGGCCACGGCTCTGAGGTCGCGACGCACCAGGGTGGCGCAATCAGGTCGCGACGCCAGTGTCTGGCGCGATCAGATAATCTAGGTCGCGGCCCACAGGGGTGTCGCGTTAAGGCTATCGCGATGCCCTTGCAAGGTGCGATCCGTTGAACCTGCGGTGGGGTGAACCGGGCATGTTGCGACATGTCGGCCCGTCACGATCAGATTGCGATGGTCCTCCTCGTCACGACCCCCTCCTGAGTTCGCGACGCATCGGGCTGTCACGATCTCAGGGGGTGGCCCGAATCCAGAAAAGGAGATTTTTCCCTTTTTGGGTGGTTCCTTCCCTCCAATGCATGATACATAGTACTTCTAAAATCCGAATAAAATCACACAGTGATTCAAAAATCATGAAACTAATTTTAATCGAAAGTAGACATGTAGATCTATCACAGGGAATGATAAATTAGAAAATAGTCATGTATATAGCATGCTTTGACTAGGTTACTTTTCGTTAACCTAAGCATGCACAGTCAAGAACAAAGATTTAATTCACCATGGACACAAGATGAAAATTAGGACAAATAGGGGCGTTTGAAAGATAATAGCAAGTAGTATTTATGATATTTAATTTAAGACATGGAATCGAGTACATGCAATGTTTCAAAGCAACAAGGGGGTTCGGGTGCATGGATATGATAGTGTTTAGAACATTTAATTCGCTCTCATGGATGAACGAAAAAGAGCGAAACAAGAGGACTTTTAAGGGGGATCATGAAGACTACCTAGGGTAATTTTTACACAGTTTAAGCTTGAGAGATTGCCTACCTTTCTGTGTTGACAAGAAACTAGGGTTGATGACGAAAATAGAAGATGAAAATCCAAGCTTCAAGCCCTTCTCCTCCAAGCTCCCACGTCCAAATCGCCTCCCCTTCATCTCCCAAGGGTCTCAGCATGCAATGAGGGTTGATAGGGCCGAATTAGGGTGTTTTGATGGCTAATAGAGTCCTAACCATTCTAAGAGTCCTCCTTTCCTTAAACTCCGAATTTTCCTTATTTATCCCCTTTTTCTTGCCTTTCTCTACCCAATAGATAGGGGAGAGGTCCAATTTCGTGGCCAAGGGTTAGGTTGAGGTAAGGACTCTTGTTTTGGATATTATGGTTTATTTAACACTTATCTTACCCCTTTAATAATTATGATTATTTTAAAATTTTCACATAATTACCTCCCATCTCATGATGGGCTCTTCACATTTGGGCCCAACAATTCATGTTATGACCATTATTAAAACCCATCACTAATTTTAGCTTAATGGGCTTTAATTTAATTTCCTTAAATTCTATTTATTCTTCCTTTATTCTAATTAAATCTATTTAATTATCTCATTTATCTAATTAAATATTTATTTTATTTAAAATTTTAAAAATCAAGGGTACTACAGTGGTAATCCTGGTTACAGGGGAATAGGTATCAAAATAGTCTATCCCCTCCATCTGTTTGAACATTTAGCAATTAACCTAGTTTTAAACTTGTCAATGGTCCCATCAGGCTTTAACTTCTTCTTAAAGATCCATTTGCATACAATGATTTTAGAACCAGGTGGAGGATTGACCAACTCCCAAGTGCCATTAGCAATATGGAATCTATTTCGCTCTTTATGGCTTCCTTCCAATGTCGTGCCTCAGGAGAGGCCATGACATCCTTGAAAGTGGGAGGATCACCCTCTATTTGGAAAGCAAAATCACTTCCAAAATCCTCGGCAATCTTTTGTCTTTTACTCCTAGGTTCTACTTCCTCTTCCTGACTATCAGAATTAGGATGAGAGCTGGATGCACTTGCCCCCACATTTGTCATCCTTTCCACATGATCTGGAATGGATGAAGATGTAGAAGGCACAATCTCATAAGACACAAATTGAGGTAAACCAGTCTTCATAGGAAACACATTCTCAAAGAATGTAGCATCACGAAACTCAACTATGGTGTTAACATCTATGCCTGGAATCTCAGACTTAATCACTAGAAATTTGTACGCAAAGCTGTTTTCAGCATAGCCTAGAAAGACCGTGTCAACTATTTTAGGTCCTAGCTTTTTCCTCTTGTGTTTAAGAACAAGTGTCTTAGCTAGGCACCCCCACACTTTAAGGTATTTCAAGTTAGACTTTTTATTTCTCCAAAGTTCATACAGACCACTATCTTTGTGTTTCAGGGGAACATAATTCAGAATACGGCAAGCCGTATTCAATGCTTCTCCCCTCATATAGTTAGGCAGTCCTGAACTCTGCAGGAGAGAGTTGACCATGTCTATGAATACACGATTCTTTCGTTCAACTATCCATTAGACTGTGGTGAATAGGGGCAGTGTCTCATGAATGATGCCATTGTCTTGGTAGTATTCATCAAACTGGTTGGAGGTATATTCTCCACCCCTATCAAACCTCAACCTCTAAGCACCCGACCTTTTTTGTGTTTCTGCTTCTTTCTTAAAGATGATAAACTTTTGTAAAGCCTCATCCTTAGACTTAAGTAAATACACATAGCAGTATCTACTACAGTCATCTATAAAGGTAATGAAATACTTTTTATGATCTCTAGTCAATATGCCATTAAATTCACAGATATTAGAATGCACAAGATGTAGAATTTCTGAATCTCTCACCACAGACTTAAACGGCTTTTTGGGATGTTTAGCCCGTACATAGATATCACACCTTTTAGAATTATTAATAGTATAATTATGACAATTTCAGGTTCATCATTCGTTTCAAAGAATTGAAATTGATATGTCCTAAATGTCCATGCCATAATGTAAATGAATCAACAACATTATATGCCACAGAAACAGATGTAGAAACAACATTAACATCTAAGCTTTTATTCATCACTAGGTCACATACACTTTAAATAACCCATCTATAAATAACAACTTTATTACATTTAAAGTTCAACTCATAACCCTCCCTAACCATTCTAGAACCTGATAAGATGTTCCTCCTAACACTAAGAACATGGTGCACACCATGAAGAGACAGTAGATGTCCTGAAGTAAACTTCAGATCCACGCTTCAGTTCCCATCACACTTGCAGTGCTGCCATTACCCATCGTCACGAAGCAATCACAAGTGGCCTGATAAGACACAAAGTTAGCCTTGTCAGCACATAGATGTACGTCATTGGCTCCAGTGTCTACTAACCACTCATTAGGTTCATAAATAGTAAATAGCTGAGGGTTTAGAAAAACATACGTGTCACTAGAAAAATCCCCACCGGTCACTACATTGACCTGAGCTGGATTTTTAGCAGTCTTATGGGTCAACTTTTCTTTCCGTTTAGGATAATCCCCACAGAAATGACCCTTTTAACCACATATCCAGCATTCTCCAGACTTCTTCTTCTTCTGTATCTTTCCTTTGTGTAGTGGAACCTGTCTTGGGTTTGCCTTTAACATCTTTGTTCTTATACTTTACCATAAAGTTTGCACTAGCTTCCATAGGCATCCCTGGTTTCTCTTTTCTATGCTCATCTTCAATGGCAATGGCTCTCATCAAGTCATCAAGAGATATAGATCCCTTTCTATGTTTGAGAGCCATTCCAAAGTCTTACTTGGTCTTTGGAATTTTCTTAATTATACACATGACTTGAAATTTTTCTGGGAGTTTCATATCACCCTCTGCCAAGTCGTGGATCATAAGGATAAACTCATGTACCTGTTCGACTACAGATCTGTCCTCCAGCATGTGAAGCTTGAGGAACTTGCCTACGAAATACTTTACCTTGGTGTAGATTCCGACTATCGTCTTAAAAAAAGACTCAAGCCTCTACAAAGAAAAATGGAGGAAAAAAATATAGAGCACAACTCCTTGTGTGTGGATGAACCGTGATCGTCAGGTATGCGAGGGTACCGAAGGAGGTGCACACGATGGGTGCAAATGAAGGTTGATCGTAAAGTATCTTTTTGCATGGGAGATTGCGCGGGAGAGATGTGGGTCCTTTTCTCTTCTACGAGCACAGCCAGTCGTGGTAGAAGGTGCTCTTTAAATGATTACCCTGAAAAATACACAATTAAAAACAGAGGATTAGCCAAATGTGCGTGTAGCATCAATTCTCAAATAAATAGAGCAATATAAAGAGATGGAAAAAGACACACCTTTTGGGTGGCTTTTAAACCCCTAGAAAAATTAGGTGTGTGTGTGTAATGCATGCAGGTGTGTGTTTTAAAAAAAAGGGGGGGATAAAAAGAATAAAAATAGCCACATGGGGCATGGAGGGAGGGATTGATATGGACAAAGGAGAGTGGGAGAGGGAGATGCTTCCCCAAAGAGTGATGGCATTGTTGGAGCTTGTAATAAACAGATTGAAGAAGGCGTCGTTGGAGGTCGAGGCGGCAGTCTGGCAGGGCTTCACCTTAGGATCGTCTCCTCCAACTCGAACGCGGAGGTCTGCAACCTGGTCTCCCACTCGTCTCCAACTGGTCTCCCAACCTTGGGGACGATGGGCAATGGGTTGTATTTATAGGGGATATCAGTTGCAATCGCGTTCGAGTAAGTGGTCGCTTTTACGGTTAAATCACGACGGGGGTCATGGTCGCGTTTATGAATTGCTATTTTCGGCCAAAGCACGACTCTAAATCGCGACGGATAACCCGTCGCGTTTAAGAATTTTTGAATTTCATTATGGAAACTTGTCAAAAGCCAAATATGGAAATTAGAGCCGTCGCAATTCAGAAAATGGCAATCGGCATTTCCGTAACTAAAACAAGGAAACATTTTAAAAAGGAAACTTTGAATCGCGGCGTACAGCGCCGACGCGTTTAAGGATGGCGCAACAGTTGATGTGAATCACGACATAATTCCCCGTCGCGTTTCACACCAATCGATTGGCCAATCGATTTTCTCAGAATAACGACTGTCATATCCGACGCATTTCACTTCTCTCTCATAAAGGCGACGACATACCCCGTCGCGATTTGCAATTTCTCCATAGGCCTTGAAAAATGATGGGGAAGCACCGAAAAATTTGAAAAAATCACTGAAAAATAGGAAAAACTCCTGCAAGGCAAAAGAGGGCCATTTTGTGGCATCACAGTATAATTTGAAATTTGCCCACGATGGTGTCAATTTCGCGTGTCTACACTTGGTCCTCAGTATTGTATTTCCGGTCAAGTTCATCCCACAGTGCCTTAAGGGTTAGGAATGTAGAAGAGCTATAGACATCAAACAGGACATCCGACAGTGCAGTAAGTATGCACCCATGTCCAAGTCTATCTTTCTCCCTCCATTCCTCGACCTTAGTTGCACTTGTAGAATCACCCTCAATCACATTAGGAGGATCCGACTCTATAACCGTGATTAACCCGATCATTGTGAACCAAATCTTTATCCGTTGTTGCCAACGTTTGAAGTGTTGTCTTACAAATTTTGCAGGCATGCCCGACATGTCCACTTTCGGGCTAAACGATGAGGATGAAGCCATGATCGATACTTTCTCTAAGACTATTATTAAAAGAATGGGAATATGGCATGGAGCATGGTAATTCATCATCAAGTAAAGCAGTGCAAACCGTATGGCAACCGCAATAAGAAATAACATGTTAGTGGGCACACCCCGAAAACATAAACATATCATGAGTATATTGATCATAAGCTTGGTGATTACAAAATAATAAAAAATCGAAAGAAGACTGTGCAGGCGTTCCATAATGAAACTCGCCTTAGAGAAAATATCGCTCCCACTATACGGTGCGATTGGGGTCTGGCGACCTTCTCCCAGGGTACAACCACAAGCAACGAAGTCGATCTCGCACAAGATTGACTTCGAAAGGCGAAAGTTATATAGAAAACCTAATCCTCTACGAAAAAAGGTATGGGCAGAAAGCATGCACCGAACACCAGAGAGAGCATTTGACGCCAACCATCAGCGGTTCGAACACCGGAGAGCAACCGCGCACCTCATACAGAAGAGCAGTCGACGGCAACCTCGTCGGTAAGCAGCCTGGCGGGGGGGGGGGGGGGCGAGAGAGAGAGCAGCAACACAGCGAGCGGTTCCTCCCAGGAGAGTGAAAATGTGTTACTATCCTAGTAAGCACGATTAAGGAGACCTAATCATAATATGAAATGGCTCAATCTCTCCAAGAAAAGGGAAAAACGCAAAAGGTACCAAGGCAAGCTGACAGGATCACGTCATCACATGCGCGCGCCCGCCTAGCTCGGCGACTCATGTGTGTGATATGGTCTAGTATAACTCCACCTTTGTCTATAAGACATAGTCTCATGAACACTTGGGATTATAAAGCCCTACATCTCCTTAGAGATTCTCATGTGGGACTAAGACCCTCACATAAGAGACAAAACTTGCACACCTTTTTATGCACCTTTTTTACTTTATCAAACATTTTATTTCTTTTCCCCATTTCTTAATATTGCCCCCTTTAAGCCCCCTTTTTACCCAACAGGATTAACGTGTGAAAGGATCTAATTTAGGTCACCTTTAATTTTTACTTGACTTTAATAGTGAGTAGTCTTTGGATGAGTTTCTCACCTCTTCACAGTAAGTGAATAAGAGAAATATTTTGGTGCTATATTTTCTATCTCCTTGTTCATTATTTTCATTTTAACCGTCTGATCTTGAGATCGGGCCGGGAGATTTGATCAGCTGCTTGGTTTTATCTGCCTGGCATCGACTATATCATCAGCTGTTTGATTTTAATTCGACAGACATTGAGAATTCAAAGAATATAAATGATGTTATTTGTTCGATCCGAATAGATCTCGAGAAGTGTGGATGATTATGGATGGCCTTAGCTTGACTTTTAGATAGTTGAGATGAGAGAGAAAATACGTATTTAATTAGTCAACTTCTAATTCTACTCCCACCTGTAAGACAATCAATTTCGAAGAAGAGTTTTCATAATCAACTCTCCAACGATCAAATCGTTAATAATGAACTCGATACGAGGAAACATATAGAGATTTAGTGAAAGAAGAGAAAATATTGTCAATTAAATTATATCTGATTCACCTATATCCTGCATAATCTTACTTGCGAGTGCTAATCTTCTCTTGAAGATCATAACTAAGAAGAGAAGAAAAATGTGAATTCCGATAATCTCACTGAAACTCCTCTTCCTCCTTCACTTTCTACTCCATGTAAAATATAGAACGGATCCATTAAAGAACTGCTCTTGGCTGATCCCATTGAAACTATATATATATTGAGGTCGGCAGAGGGGCCCTAGCTATGATATATAACTTAATTTATTTATGGGATTTTTGACTTCCGGTCCAAAAAGGTGATAGCAAATTAATTTTAGGTCCAACACATCAAAAAATTAATTCTAAGTCCAAAATCTGTTAAGTATTTAATATTACATCCCATATGTTATCTCCCCTTACATTTTTGTGAAAAACCCTATTCTACCCTTGTGAAAGAAACCCTGTTGGCCCCCATCTACTGGCCCGTGGGAAGCATCCTCCCCACACATCTCCAGGGGCGAAACCCCCTTTTCCACCCGGCGAACCCTACCCAACCCGGATCCCTCCCCTCGGCGATCTCTCCCCCCGGCGATCCCTCCCATACCCCCGGCGAAACCTCCCCCTCCCACACCCCCGACGAAACCCCCCTCCCACGATCCCACCCCCCGGCAATCCTTCCCACACCCCGGTGAAACCCCCCTCCAAACCCCCGGCGAAACCCCCCTCCCACAATCTCTCCCCCCGGCTCCCCCTCCCACACCCCCGGAGAAACCTCCCCCTCCCACACCCTCGGCGAAACCCCCTCCCACGATCCACCCCCCCGGCGATCCTTCCCACACCTCGTGAAACCCCCCTCCCAAACCCCCGGCGAAACCCCCCTCCCACACCCTCGGCGAACCCCTACCCCCCCCACGATCCCTCCCAGTGAGAGCTTCCGAGAGCTGTCGAGGGCGACAGCTTCCCCTGCATCGCCATCGCCATTTGCTTCGCCAGGTACCTCTGCATCGACTGGAGAAAAGAAGGGGGGGGGGGGGTTCTAGTCTTCCAATAGCCTGCATCGACTGGTGTCTAGTCTTTCAACAGGTACTTCTGCATCCACTGGTGTGTAGTCTTTCGCCAGGCTCCTTCCATTTAGTGTCTCTGGCTTTGTTTAGTTGTGCCTTCTTTAGTAAAACCTACGTAGATAAGTTCCATGCGTTGGTTGTGATGTATTCAACTTCATGAAGAAGATGGCGACAACTACTTTGGATGCATGTAGAGTATCATGTCCAAACATGTGTTGGCAGTTGAAGTGATTGTCCTAAGTAAAACAGATTTGCAAATTTTATTATGTTCAATGTATTCATGTTCAATGTAGACAGATTTGCAAACTTTATGATGTTCCATGTATTCATGTTCAATGTAGACAGATTTGCAAAGTTTATGGACACTTATAAGATATCAGGTAGACAGATTTGCAAAGTTTATGGACACTTACAGATTTGCAAAGTTCATGTTCAATGTAGACAAATAGTTGAAGTGATTGTCATGATTCAACTTTATCATGTTCACTGTAGACAGATTTCCAAAGTTTTCCTCATTATTGATCTGTAGACAGATAGTTCATGTTTGATGCTATTTGATGTATGGAAATTTCTGTCATGTATCCATATTTTGTCTTTTTTCTCAGTTGTGTATTTCAGATATTGATCTGTAGACAGATAGTTCCATATTTCAGATATTTATCTTCCAATTTCTTGATATTTTTGTTCACTGTTTAGACATGAATCATGTTCCTTGAATTTTCACATACAAGAATGAGGCCTATGTAATTCCTATCCATAGAGGTATGGACATTTCTGGCATCCTTGATGATGTTTGTACTAGATGGACACTTATAAGAGATCAGGTGGAATTAAAATGCCGCATCCCATACATGGGTAATTCTGTGATGAAATTGCTAAATGGAGGGGACATTGATAGAATCATTGATATGCATGAAATCATTGGATCAAAAATGATTAACATTGAAGTTCATGTGTTTGGCTCGGAGGAGGTTTTAAGTATAAGGTGAGGATCTGACATTAAGAAGGACATATTTAGAGAATATGGAGTTGATTTGCCATATCACCAAGCTTGGTTAGGAAAAGAAGTTGCTTATAAAGAACAATTTAATGATGAAAGGTGTTCATTTAATGAGTTGTTATGGTATAAAGATGCAGTTGAGAGAACCAACCTGGGTAGTGTGGTGGAATTAGATGTGACAAATGAAGGTCGTTTCAAAAGATTCTTTATATGCTATCATGCATGCATCGTTGGCTTCCAAACAGGTTGTAGACCACTGTTGTTCTTAGATGGGACATTTTTGAAAGATAAATATCAAGGTAAATTACTTGCTGCCACTGCTTTGAATGGACATAATGAGCTATTTCCTCTTGCGTATGCCGCATGTGATGCAAAAAATGAAGAAAATTGGACTTGGTTCTTGGACTTGAAGTCAGAAATCTACCGATTCTTTCTATGATAGATCGCATTCGGACACAAATCATGGCTTTGGCTTTTGAAAGAAGAAACAACTGTCTATTGTGGGAAACAACTGTGTGTCCTAAGTTGATGCATATTTGAAGAACTTAATGGATTCTGCTCGTGGCATTGTTGTGAATTGTTGAAATGGACATTTATTTGAAGTCTTGACTAGACCTTCTCATGTTGTGGATTTACAAGTGGGTGAATGCACATGTAGAGTATGGCAAGTAAGATGATTGTCTTGCAAACATGTTTGTGCTGTAGCCCATAAAATTGGATGCAATGTTGAGGAATATTGTTCTTTATATTTTAGTACTCAATGTTATCAAAGTTGTTATGTTGAGACCATCAAGCCAATATCAAATCAAGATAAACCACTTGTTGATTTTGAGAATGTTGAAGTGAAGCCCCCAACCACTAAGAGAAGAGCCGAACGACCAAAGAAAAACAAGATTCCTTCACAACAAGGATTGGAAGTAAAAATGACATACACATGTTCTAGGTGTAAGCAAAATGGACATAACCGAAAATCATGCTAAAATCTTATATTTGAATAAGTATGTATTTTTCTGTAACGATTTTTGTTTCTCATGATTTCCTGATCTTGTGATTGATTTCATTTATTCACTTGCTATAGTGAGTCCGAGACGCTCTCCTATCCAACCTCCACCAATGAGATGTATTAAGGGGCATGGTTTTTGTTTTGTGAGAACTAGTCAAACAGAAAAAAATTCGGGAAGACAATTCTACAAATGCAAGGTAAATTATCTCCAAATGTTTGTTTTCGTTCTTTTATATCTACTAATAACAATTTTTCTTCATGTTCTTTATAGGAGATGAATTGTGATTTTTTCATGTGGTGTGATAAAGTACAAAGTTTCGTGGAAACAACAACTACTTGCGAAAAAGATGAGAAGATAAAAAAGCTAGAGGACAAAATTGCATGGTTGGAGGATGAGCTGAGGGGTTCAAAATCACTTATAAACAAAGCTAAAGGGGTTGTGAAGTCTTTACCAAAAACATTTACATTTTTAAGCATTCTAGATAAGGATGGAGATGATGGGAGTGATGGTGACTCACACTCACAAGAGGACATGAATGTGCACTTAGATTGAATTTCACTTTTACATTTTTTTGGACATGTGAAACTTCTTGAAGTTGTTGTGTTCCTCTATGAACAATGTTATCTTATTTCAGTTTGTAGTGACAAGGTATGTAGTTGTGGTCCTCTATGAACAATGTTATGTTAGATATTGTGTTTTATTGGAATTGTGTGCCAGGAACATGTTATGTATTTCTTTACATGATGTCTAGAAAAATAGCTGCTTTATTTTGCTCCTTTTAGATGGTTTGTTCAGAAATATTTACTCCTCACTCACCTTGAGCTCCATGGCAGCATCACTCGATCACCCTTTTCTCCCACTTAACTATCAGCTGCTTGAAGAGCTAACTTGAAAGTTTCAACTTGCCGGTAGCTGTTGCAAGTTGCACTGGAAATTTCTGAGTCTTTTTTCTGCAATTATCGTGTGAGTCATGTGTCAAACATGTAATGTGTCCAACGTAATGTATAGAATTAGCATTTTATGAAAATTTGTTCCCTGCGCAAGAAGCACCGTGAGTCACGTGTCATGTGGCCAACTCTCAGGCGCAGCTCCCTGTTCACCAGAACTCACAGCGCAAACCTGCTCCGAAACAGAAGCTTCCTGCTCACCAGAACACACAGCGCAAACCTGCTCCGAAACAGAATATATGGGCATTTTAGGCATTTCACCCCTCTACCGTCAGTGAAGTAACGGTGGGAAGACTTTGTGGACCTAAAAATAAATCTGGGTGGAGAATGGACCGGGTGTCAAATTGAATTGGTCTATGGACCTAAAAATAAATAAAGGGGCCAGAATTGGATCGGGTGTTGATTCTCACTTTATTTATCCATGGGCAGAAGATGTACATCGTGCCTTCGTCATGTCCACATTTCACACAGGCGTCACAGTACAGCTAGCACTCCTCTCGTTCTTCCATGGGATACAGACCGTTTGATCATACGTTCGAATGATTTATGAACTTTCTTTTGGAATAATTGTCAATATATAACCCATGCTTATCTTGACTTTTGATACGCCGAAGGCACTCCCCAAACTCCTTTCACTAGCATTAGACCGAAAGATAACTCCGCACCATATGAACATCTCTGTATACATATATACATACACATACATATGCACACATAATGTAGAAAAATTATTCCAAGATATTGGTCTGATAATAATAATATTGATACGGATTGCAAAAAAAAAATATAATTGTCTTAGTTGTGAGAGTCTAACAAAATCCTTCTCTCTCTTTTTTAAACAAATAAAATTATTTTTCCTATAATAATCTGCATCAATATATATTATTAGGAGACCCATCTTACAAATAAGTATTTTTCAACTGTTAAAACTGAAATGATGGCCAAATATATTTATCAGTTGAGAAATACTTTGCGGCTGATTGGGATCCATAGACATCGAGCCGGACAGATATCTCTCAACATGACAACTGAATCTACATCTATATATATATATATTTTTTGGTAATGAGAAAATTTGGTCCCGTGTAGTTTTGTGGGCTCAGAGATTGATGTTTGTGAACTCTAAGATCAGAATTTGACAGCTCCTACTTTCTGTGTACCCGTATTACCCTTACCCCACTTGACCGAAAAAACTCCAGATCTATACACCTCGAGGATTGCGTGTAAATCAGGTAACCCCCCCCCCCCCCCCCCCCAAAATCGAACTCGAGATCTCCTACTTTTAAACAAGAGTTCTAGCCGATCGACCCAACGGGGTCCTCTATATATGTGTGTATAGTCAGTGGCGGATCTATCTTAACTCCAGCGAAGTGAATTGAAATTTTTTTATTAAGAGTGTAATTTTTCACTATAAGTGACTTCATTGAATTAAAAAGATAATATATGAGTTAAAGACTCCACGAAATTAAAATCTAAAAATCTTACGTCCGCCGCTGTGCTAATAATTGAGACGGATTATTTCCTCCCTGAGCGAAGTATTTGCTTGGAGGGGTCATGTGACCAGCACATGCCGCCGACGTCGACGCCCCGTTGCAGCCACAGATCTCCTGAGAAGGCCACTTCGATGCAGGTTATAAGGAAGCGCATGATTTGACGTGGGCGGAGGTGGGGGATGGGTGTGGGATTCCCTTCCCGGCCCAGCTTGTGTCGTGCGCGCGGTGTCTGTGTTTGTGTGGGGCGAGGAGGAGGGGACCCCCCCGGCCGGCCACCGCCCTCCTCCTGCATGCTCCCACCTGAACCTAGCTAGCTTCTTCCAATTCCTCCGTGATGGTGGGGAGGGTGGATGTGTGCTGTCCCTCTCCCAGATGCACTGCACCCGTCAACCACCTCTCAGCATGGAGACTACGTGGGGTCTTTCTTTCCTCTGCTTTCCCCACTCTGCAAGACAAGAGGACTGCATGCACTATATATATGGGGCATGCATGCATGGGTCCAACCTCATCCCATGCACCTCCCCCCAAAACGCAACACACACAGCAATGTGTTGCTCTTGGCTTCATGTACGTGGATGATCCATCCCCACTGAATAAGTGTTGATAGATATTGGTCTATCTATACATCTCTTCTATTATGTTCCATTTGACCCACTTTTGACCCTCCTATGTTATTATCATTCTTTTGCTTTATTTCCCCTTTGCAAGCATGCATGCATGCGCCGCACTCGCTCATTAATTTGTGTATAGTAGCTTAATTAAGGAGGAGTATGAGGAGAATGTCTGGCCTGTCAGGGTCAATGGAGAAAAGTACAGTGTGGCCAAGTTCATTGCTCCAAAACATGATATGGTGCTCGTGATTCCCCACTGATCCCAAAAGAGTGCCAGGCCCATGCATGCACATCTTAAAGTTTGGATAGCTGCATGTCTCCATCATCTACGCACTCTACCAAAAAAAGGATAGAGACGAGAAGATACAGAAAAAAAGCCGATTTAATTTCGTGGGCTTGCTTGCTGATCAAACTATATATGTTATCTGCCGAACCAAAATGGATCATATATATGCAGGCAGGTGTCAAATGATGTCTTCTTATTTTTTTGGGTAGCGGAGTGGTTCAAGAGTTAAGCCATGGCGGGGCCACTTAGATTTGAGTCCATCCCACGCCCTTACCACATCTTTTTTGCACCCCCTCATTGTAAAAAATTCGAGATTATGAATTTCGAGAATTATATGTAGATCAAAAAAAAGTTCTCAAAAATCGAATTCAGAACTTCCTGTCTCCAAATAAGATTTCTAATTGATTGACCCAACTAGAATTCTCGATTATCAAATGATGTCAAGTCACTATATATATGTACACACCATCATATTTAAATCTGTGTAAATATGTTTAATCATCTATCTTATAGCTTGCAGCTGTGATCACTGGCGAATGTGGACTAACATTATAAATATGATCACCGCGTTGGTGATCACCTAAAGTTAATTATCTGCCGCCAGCGGTCACATCAGTTACCTGATCAGACATCATTATTTTGTCCCCCGCATGAACCAATCGATACTTAAGTTTGCAAGATAATCAGATAAATTTCTCGTACCAAGATGGGATCCATTAGTTATATATTATAGCATTGACCAGTACTGTGAGCCCCCCATGTAACTAACCCACAAGGGCCACAACCCTAATGTTATCTCCGAATGCAGTACAGTGGCGGATCCTGAACATTAGTTCAGTGGGGTCACTTGACTATAGGGGGGTCACCCTTAAATTCAGTGGGGTCACCTTATATTACTTACTTAAAATTTTAACCTATATAAGGAAAAAAAGAAGAACTTCTTAAGACCCCTCTCCAAATCAGTGGGGTCACGTGACCCCACTGACTGCACTGAGGATCCGCCACTGATGCAGTACCACCATGATAAGATTAATGGAACAAGCAGTTTTGTTTTGGGGGGGATAAGCATCAAATGGATGAGGAACAGCGATCCAATGGAGCACAATACACATGGGAGAGGATCTAGGTGAAGATGCTGAAAACATCAGCTGCATGCATGTGGTCCATGCACAAGCCCAACATGCAGCGTGCCGGAATTGGCTACGTCGACTCATATATATGGTTGCTCCCATCACCATGATTGAGATGCTCAGATAAGTTTTAATCCTTCCCTGTTCTGCGACAGCATAAGGATGGGTTGTTGATGAATGACCCAAGCAAAGTGCGATCGCAATAATCTTTGATTCAAGAAGTCTCTGGAAGCACTTGACTCCTAGGCTCCTAGCTAGATGCATGGTTTCTGTGAGGTCCATAAGACCTAGGTTGTACTGCCCTCAACTAAGCCTCATCCCTTAACAGTTGATCACAGTACTGGAAGTACTTCGTTCCCATATCATTCTATCTATATGTTGAGCTAAGGCGTTCTTGGGCTTCTCTGTTCAGCCTAGTTGCTCTCTTTTATCCATGTCCAAGTTTCTTTCTCACGAAGCCACATATAGGGAAGTGGGGAGAACAAGTTTATGTACGTAAGCACAAAAGAGAATAACTTAAATGCATAATAATCATTCGTATCTTCCTCTTGTTTCTTTTTGGTTCAAATCTGTTACATGCTTGGTACAACAAGAGATCTAGCCCATTTCTCATCGATCGACAAAGAATAGGATATGACATATAAATGTATCATTTTGATCCTTCTTATTCCAAATAGAATTGGGCACATTGTGTTCCTCATTTGGTATAGAAATAGGAGTGACTTGGCCGTTTTTTTATGGTTGGTAGAATTGTTAGTGAGATAATATTAAGGTAATCAATATATTTGTTATGCATAATCAAATAACATGACCTGCTGCTTGCAAACATGGCTCCCTTAAACCTAACATGTGTCCTAATGAAAAGTATAATCAATCACTTGTTTAATAAGTAAGCAACCTAGGAAGTCAGTTTGGGCTCAAAATTTTAATCTAGAATAAATGGAAGTTGACGGATCACCTTCTCGGCCCATTACGGATGGCCCATTAGATCTCAGTAGCCCACAAGCAAGGAACTAGTTTGTACCCAATGTGGATTGGGAACCCGTGGCCCAGTCGAGACCCCAATCCTTAGACTAGAGCTCGCCTGTGGATGGCCTATCCTCTTTGGAGGTTCCAAATGTGACTTTTCTCATCTGACCTAGGGAAGGTTCCTGGCCATTCATAGTGAGGCGTCTCAATAGCTTTGCATAGAATTGCCTACCTATAAAAAGGGTCCCCTTGTCATAGTTAAGGAAGTAGGTTATCGAATCCATGCCAAAGATCTCAACTAATTAAAACTCTCTCTCTCTCTCTCTCTCTCTCTCTCTCTCTCTCTCTCTCGACTTGAGCGTCACAGAATCGTCTCTAATTAGGACCTCCACCCCAAGTCTGACTTTCTTGCAAAGCCAAGTGACATCAGTTGTAGCAGCTACTTTGTTTGTCATCAACTTTCTCGTTTCCCTCTATATTAGCAGATCTGAGATCATCAACTCGGGACCTCTTGAGACCCACTTTGATAGGATCTTTAATTGTGCGTCGCGACTGGTCTCCTCAAAAGTCTAATAAGCTTAACTTAAGCTAATATGTAATCATAATAAAGAAATTCTCGTAATATAACTGCTAGTGCCCATTTATATATATTACGATGGAATAAATGGTTGTATTTGTAAAGACTTAGCAGGTTATACTTTTGCGGTTTCTGACCGACTTTTTTTTTTTGTGCAAGTGTTTCTGACCGACTTACTAACATAGTCAGAAAAGTGTTAAACATGAAAATTTTAGTTGTCTCAAAATTATTTCCAGTTTGTTCAGCTATCGCATTAATTGGACATTTCTCTGAAACGTTATATTAATTGCAAGTTGGTTGTTCGAATAAAATCTAGTTTCTGGGTCCTTTAATGGGCTCATTTCTAATGGGCCTAGATACTACGCTCCATTTTGGTTCCAAACTTCAGTTATTACAACTATAATCAGCCTAGTTAAGCTACATTTGTGGATTTAGGAAAGCAATCAAAGCCAAGTGTAAGCTGAGAGCTCAATCATATTATATATATATATATATATATATATAGATATATATATATATATATATATATATAATATATATATATATATATAGAGAGAGAGAGAGAGAGGAGAGAGAGAGAGAGAGAGAGAGAGAGAAGAGAGAGAGAGATCATCAAAACCTTCCCATAGAAGATTAAAGTCATCTCATCTCATGAGGGAGATGTGTCAAGAGAATTTCTATTAATCTACTTCAAGCAAATTAAGTGGTACGAAAGAGAAAGAAATAGCAAAACAAACAAGGGTATATGTTGCACTGATTAGAAGCACAAAAGAGTATAAACAACTAAAAAGATAAGAGAAACACTTAACATTTGTTGGGTATGTAGAGAATCACCCGTCTAACACAGTGATTGGTTGGATGTCGGAGCCTACGTCTTGTGTGGGTGCTTTTGAGATGTGGCTCAAATGCCTAGCCAATCATCGCACTATACGAGTGATTTTTTTACCATGAGTGCATGTTAAGTGTTTCTCAAAGGATAGTAACTTGGGTAGAAAACCTTTTGTCAAGAAGATGGATATTGAGCATGTCCATCAACTCAAAGGCAACTAGCAAACACCTATAGATAAGATTGGAGAACTGCGTATATTATGTCTTTTGTTTTTTGAACGGAGTATATTATGTCATCTTATGTGAACATGGTATAAATTAATAAATGATAAATTAATTAATAATCTCTAACTGTAACATAGGAGGTATTTGCTGTAACAAGACTTAACATATATTGTAACAGATGATAACGCTTACTGTAATGTGTTACAACTCTATCAGGGACTAGAAAAATAAATCAAATATTTGATAGAGACTTTTAATTAATTTATCCATTAATAAATGAGGTAGATGAATAATTGCTTATTTTTATTAGAGACGACGTTTTCAATACTCTTATGGGATTTTTTTAAATAATCTTATTTAAAAAGTATTTACACAAATATGTCTAAATCTAACACATTTATAAATCTATGCCTCCTAGTTATACTGATTCATATGTAGCTTACATAAAATTTTTACAACTTATATTCTTTCTCTGCAACTTACATTGATTCAGTGTAACTTACACACTTTTTATGTGTGTAAATTATATTGAATCAATGTAAGTTACATTGAAATTGTGTAAGTTGCAAATGAAGTGTGTAAGTGTAGAAAAAATATGTAAATTACAGTGAATCAATACAAGTGAGAGACATAAATTTATAAATATGTTAGAATTGGATATATTATATAATTTTTTTTAAAAAATAAAATTTATTTAAAAAGTCCTTAATCTTATTTGCCGGGCTAACCGGCCGGTTCGCTTTTCCTCCGACCCAGCAACACACAGTAGCAGCATCGTCCTAACTCTGTTACCGGCTCGGTCCGCCTGCTTTTTTTCTCCGTCCAGTCTACCACTGCGGCCCGTATGAACCAGCAGACGGCCCCGGAAGCCGAGCCAGCAGCGGGAAAAAGAGGAAGGCCGGTCGGCGAGCGGTGGTGTTGGGAAGGTGGAGTAGAGCGGAGAACGGAGATAGGGTTTAGAAGAAAACGTTCTTCGACCAGATGATGTCCCCAAAGCCGATCTCGGAAGCGCGGTCATCCGACCGCGCAGCCTCCATCAGGTAAAGACACCCGACTGATGAAAGTTCCTTCTCTCCTCGTCTTTGATCATGTCATTCTGGGAATCTCTCTTTCCGTATGTCCAAATTCATCTGTTAACTTTTCCAACTTTTTTGAACAATCGGGAGTTCCTCATTTTTGCTCTGGGGGTGGGTTTTGACGCAATCATTGTGGTATTTGGTATGATTATTCTAGTTTCGGTATCTTTAATTAGTGGAATTCAAACGTGAGGCTGAAAGCATCATCAGATCCATTTCAACTGCTTTAGGAAGGTGTCGTTCTGTCGTGGTTTGGCGCTTGGCATGTTGGCTCACTGAAGAGTAGCTTCGTCTCGTGCATCAGCTACTATGAGGTCAAACTGGAGAGTTTTTGACTGTACCTGGCGGCAGGTCGTCGACTTGTGTCTGTTTCTGTGCAGTAAGGAAAATTGCCTTTGCAGAGTTCCTTTTTATTTTTATTTTTGGGAAGTGGGTAGTACCACAAATATATAAATGAAAATGAACGTACAAGTAAAGTGGGAAGTACGTGTAAGGGCAGCCATATCCCAAAAGATAATTCCCCAACAATCTATACAAGAGAAGGCCGCACAAAGACGGTGTGGAACAACTAACTCCCCAGTAAACCAAAAGGAGGAGAAGTAAAGAAATCCACATTGCACAGAATGACAGCCCATTCCTTCACTTTAACACAGACAGAAGAGACGACAAAGTCCTTAGCGTGAGACAATCTCCTAAAGATCCGATTATTACGCTCTCGCCACAACGCCCAGAGGGTGGCTTGAAGTTAAGCTGTTAAGGAACTGAAGTTGCTTTATTGGCTCACTTTGCAATGTCTGACAAAGATACATGAAATTGAATTAGCAAAGTAACGTCGAAGGTCTAGGGTTGGAAGAACCTCAAAGAGGGAGTCTGGAAAGGGTATTTATGTCATTAGTTTCATATGTGAATTGTTGGGAGTGGGAAAATTTTTTACATGGAAGGTTTTTGATCTCACTTTGGTTGCTTGGCTGGTTAGGAAGCTTATTCCTTGTGATCTTTTGAGGATTGATAGTTGTTGCACACAATGCTGGAATAACAACACATGAGAGACTTCAAGAAGGTGGTGATTTTTTCTTTCTGTCACACCATTTTTCTGTGGAGTGTAAGTACATGATGATTGATGAAGAAAGATAGCATCTTCCATGAAACAATTTAAATTCTTTTGAAAGTACTCATTTACATTATTAGATCTGAAAACCTTAACCTTCTAATTATATTGGGTTTCCACCATCATACAGAACACTTGGACAAGTTGAGGAACCTCCTCACAGGAATGCATAAGATAGATCCAACAAAAATATGAATAGTGATCAATGAAGGAAAGGAAATATTTATGACTATCCATAGATGGGACTGGGGAAGGTCCCCACACATCAGAGTGCACAAGTTCAAAAGGAGAGTTACTGCGTTTTATTGAATGTGGAAAATTGGTTCTACAATGTTTCGCCAGTTGACACACTTGACATTGTAATGACTCAAGAGATACAGACTCAAACCGAAAAGGAATGTGACCAAGAGGAGAATGCCAAAGGACATCCTCCAAAGAACGACACTTGGAAGACTGGAAAGCAGTAACTCCACTAGGCTCGAACAGGCTCCCAATCATTCGTTGTGTCCATAGGTCTTGAAAAACACAGTGAGTAGGAAAAAAAAGGTTATAAAACAATTTAAAGATTTTGTAAGACTACTCACTGAAATCAAGTTTATGGGCAACATGGGAACATAAAGAGTAGAGGGTAGGACAAGGTGGTCATCGAGACAGATGGTACCTTTTCCAGCAATTGTGGCTCGAGTGCCATTAGCAATGGTCACCTTGTCTTGACTAGAAGACAAGGTATAGGAAGGGAAGTGAGTAGAGATACCATTCATGTGATCTGTTGCCCTAGAGTCAAGGACCTAGGAGGCTAACGGAATGGAGGTGAAAGCACTTAGTACTGTCTTGGTAGTACCTGAAGTAGAGGCACCATGATGACTGAGAGAGAACCCATTGGAGGCACGCAATGTCAAAATTGGATCATTGGGATTGGAGACGTAATGGAGACGCCTCAGTAGTAGAAGAAGGTTCAACAATAGTAGATTGTGAAATAACGGCATTGCCTTTTGCTGAGTGATTTCCCTTAGGGTTCTTGAAATTTTCTGGCTTCTTTTCAGGGTGTAGCACCCAGCAGAACTCAACGTCAAGATTATCCATTTTGCAGTGTGTGCAGTATCGATTGTGCTTAGAGTTGAGCTTCGAGGGTGGAGGAGAGAAAGAAGACTTGTTCGGAAGTGCAGCGAACTCTCCAGCACTAGGAGTAGGCAGAAGTGAAGAGGAAGAGGCCATTACATTACATCGTCCTTCTTCATTAAGAATTTTAGAGAAAACCATCTCTAAGGATGGAACCTTATTTGCAAAGAGAATCTGACGATGCAAGGCATTATAAATAAAATCCAAACCAGAAAGAAATTGAAAAATTTTCATTAATTCGACATGTTTCAGATGGATGGCCTGATCAGCATTACACGACCATTTGTACGCATTGTAATAGTCTAGTTTTTGCCATTTGACTTTAAGGGAAGTAAGTTGTGACAGACCACCCTCCTTGTTTTAGCGCCTGTATCTTGCTGGCAAGCTGATACATACGGCGATGTTACTCTGCTGGCCATATAACTTTTTCAGTAAGGACCACATTTCAGATGCTGTAGCAGCATGCATAATGAGATGTTGAATGTTTGGGGTGCCAGAATTGATAATCCATCCCATGACGAGATTGTTGTGGATGGCCTAAGCAGAGCGCTTAAGGTCATCATGAGCAGGAGCCTAAATAGTACCATCCTAATTTTCCTTTTCCTCCAAGAAATATACATGCAGAAACAACCTAGAGATGATAGTTGGTGGAGTTTAACTTCACAGTAGTCATTTGAAGAGTGTGGTGATCGGATGAACTCACAGATGAAGAAAGAAAAGTCAAAAACCTTAGTAACTGTCTGAGCATTTGAGGATTCCGTGCTGGTTGACATCTTGGAAGAGGAAGATGAACACTCCATAGGAAAGGTTGATACAACAGTTGATGCCCAACATTAGGAGGAGAGAGTCGCAGTAGAGAAGAGGAGCTCCTACCGGCCGGAACTCACCACCAAGGCAACTGCACAGGTGAGGAGGCCCGTCGAATCCAAAAAAAACATCATCAACTAGCCTCGTCTGGAGACTGGAAAGGGGGTATGATGCCTACTGGCCATTCCCCTGTTCTGAACAGGGGATCGTAGCCCTAAAAGAGAGCAGCGGAGAAGGGTATTGAAGCCATGATCCCCACCAAGAGCAGTCCGCAGGACCACTCTGATACCATGTTGTGGAGAGAGGAGGAAGAAGAGAAGGTGGATGATCAGAGAAGTCATGGGTGGCTGCTGTATTACCCAGAGAAAACTGTAGCTGCCCCTTTTATATCACTATTTAGGGTACAGATTCATATACTCTTGATCAAGGTTTTCCGGATCGGAATCGGGTGGCGAATCGGGAAAATCCTGATTCGCCTGAATCAGTCCGATTTATTCCGATTTGCCTGGTTCCTGCAGGAAACATGCGATTTGGCCCTTTTTTTGTTTGTTCTTTGGTTTAGGCTTCATGTGAATATCTTTCATCCATATTGGACGATACTTATGCCATGTAGTCCTATTTTGAACCATGATTGGAAATATAAACATCCATTTTGAATGGCAATTCTCTTTGGAAGAGTGGAAACAAATGTCTCATTAATAAAATGAAAATGATAATATTTACAATTTACATATGCAACACAAACAACAAACTCCAAACACAAAATACAATAACTAAATAGTTTATTATCCCCAATGTCCTTGGTGATATGGATCATAACTAACCCACTGGGGCTGGGCTGACTTATTTGATCTTGATGGTAGGTCTCCAATTAGATGATGACCTTTTGTGGCAGACACATGACTATGAAAAAACTCATCCCATGTCATGAACGTGCTATATCTGTTCTGAAATTCTTTGACATAATGGTCCCAATAGTAGGTGCCAGGACTGAACGCACTCAGCTGTGCCATCTGCACATCCTCTGGAGTAGAATAGCCGAAATAAAGCAGTATACCCATATGGAGTAGGGTATACGGTGCCGGTGTGCCCACCGTTAAAACTTGTTGATTTGGGGAAGAAAATTAATTTTACATCGAATTTGCATGGAACATGTTAGAACTTGATGATCACATTGCTATCAAATGCTCATAATTTCCTTTTTTTTTAAAAAATTTCTATTTTTTTCCAGAAATTCAGAATGTGGGGAAAATCTCCAAATCTATATGAAAATGGCATAGATCTAAGGGGCAAATGCTTGCAAGTGAACACTAATCACTTGCAGCATCATTTCCTACCATCATTCATGTCATCCATGACCAAAAAGGAAAGAAATGTAAGAAAAAAGGCATGTTACCTTGAATGGGTGAAGAAGAGGAGCAAGAACAACAAGATCTAGCCCCAAATAGCTTGTAATCCACGTACAAAGGCCGGATCTAAGTCTTTGGGTGGAGATCCAAGTCCAACTGTCTCTTGGCCGAAATAGGGGAAAGGAAGGGAAGAGAAGGGGCTTTGCCCTTGAAAACCTACGAATCGGGATGGCACTGTCCCGATTCGCAGGGTGTCGACCGACACTTAAGAGTGTCGGCTGAATTGGACCTTCGTATTGGGTCGGAATCGAATAGGATCGAGCGAATCGACCCAATACTGTTCTATTTGGCTGGTTCTTAAACGAACTGGCCGAATCAGGGATCAGATTTCCCTTGATTCGCACCGATTCGCTCTGATTTGGAAAACCATGCTCTTGATAAGAAAGCAAAATAACAAACCCAACCATGCCTACTATTTACTAACAGGGACAAAACTGACTTTCTAACCACCTCTGCGGCTACAAAAATCTTCATTATGTTCCCACAATTGTATACTTGTAGAATTAGTTAATACAATGTTCTGTTATCAACTTTCGAAGCTGACAAGTTTATAATCATTATTTCCCATTCTTTAATGAGAAATAGCTGTTCCCTGATAGCATGCTTATTTTCTTCTTTTCCAGTTTTTAGGATATTCATCCATTTTTATTTTCTGCTTAAAAGATATATATTCCAAAATCCAAAGGAACAACATTCATTTGGCATGATCTAGCTTCTTTACATATGTTTTGAATTTATATAGTATGCTCTTCCTATTTTGCAGGCATCGACCATTGCAGATAATCCATATCATTGGCATCTCCTTGAGAGTATGGTCAATTTACTCCTTATACCAGTATCTCTTGCAGACGAAGGTCTCGGTGGTGGTTTTTCTTTTTAGTTGTCTGGTTCCAGCATCCATCATTTTCTTGGGATTGCAGAAGCCTTGGAAAGGAAGAGCCTTGCCTAATTCACAGGTTAACTGATACTGAGAGAAATCTATTAAACTGTCACGACATTTAAAAAAATGTTCATATTTTGCAATATCATGTTTATCTTGAAGGTCATTAGTGTTTCAGGTGGTACCTTCGATTATAAATGGAGGAATAACAGCATTATATTTCGTCTTATGGGGGAAAGGGCTCAAAACATGTGGTCCCCTCATGTGAGTTAAAATACTCTATGCTACTATTTTTAACTATATTTTTCTTTTTGGGTAATTCTTATGTTGGAATTCTTCTTTTATCCTTGAGCATTTACTGGAATATTAAGCCTTTGCTGTTCTCTGCCTTTCTATTGTATTTTGTGCATATTCCAAATCAGTATGTGCTATATGGATGCTTCCACCGTGAATTGACATTTTGCTTTGTCACTTAGCATAGTTTCAATCTTGTGGGTTACTATGTCCATTTCTTAAATTCTGAATTGATTTTTATATCGTAATTAGATGGAGAAAGTGAGACTGTTTGGTGTTTAGAGATCATATCTGATCTATGTAATCCTGTTTTCCTGCTTTTAAAATTCCGTGACTCCTAGAAAGTAGGATGACGTGGGTTGGAAACAAAGATATCAGATTTGAACCTCACAAGTTCATAGCAGACCGGCATCATGATGGCTGTTACGCAGCAGGGAGATGGGCATCAATGGGTGCTGATTGACACACGAAGTGAGGAAACCCACATGATGGATAGAAACGGATGCTCCAGAGGAAGCTGGCCTGCACATGTGGGGCTTGGATGTGTGGCTGTGCTCCAAGGCTTGCATGTGAGGGTGGGCTCACTGCTGCCAACAGCCACCGAGGAGATGTGGAGAAATGATGGGAAAAAAGGAGGGAGAAAAGACAATAGAATAAAAGGTAATATAAGGAGGGATAGATGGAAACACTGGTCTTAAAAATAGAGAAGAGAAGGATTATCGTGGCAGGGAAGGGAGAATGGAATATGAAAATTTGGATGGATGCTGCTGGTTTTGTGGCAGTGCATAGGAGGCTTGATGGGCAAAGGAGAATTAACAAATATGAGGGGATTGAACAGGGAAAAGGGTGATGGCAGCTGTGGGGGTTGTTTCTTTTTTAACGGAAACCAAAGAACAACAACGATGGATGTATGATGATTCAAATGGGGAAGAAGGTGATCCAAAAAACAAAGATAATAGTGCGAAAGAAGATAACATGGGCCTTGCACCCACCCACTCACAGGGGAGCTTCCATCACAGAAGGGAGATCTCCACGCCAGCAACTCCGAGTAAGGAGACGACAGCTAGGGTTGCGAAACTCAAATTCATTCTTCATAATTTGTGAAAAAGATGAGGGCTCTCTATTTATAGAGGAACTCTAGTACAACTCTGATGGAAATACCATCACTAAAGAAAGAAATTGATTCTCCTTATCCTGAGACCTAAAACATGACCAAAATAAACCTTAACTAATAAAATAAAGGCCTTTCAACCTACTTTGGAAGCTCCTTACTGGGCCCATATTGATAAAGACGAAAATACATAATTAAAAGAAAAGAACTCCATTGCATTACATCTCCCACAGAATTGTTGTTGCTGTATTTGCTGACTCATCATAGGAAGACAGAAATACATAATTAAAAGGAAAAAATTAAGTTCATTGCATTACATCTCCCACCGAGTTGTCGCCGTATTTGCTGATGCATCACAGGAAAATAGCATAAGCATTAATGCATGCACAATAAAGAGCCTCATGCTCCCAAAAGTAGGCAGAAGTGCATAATTTGGGAATGGTGTGTAGTCCCCCAAAAATGTTGATGTTGAAACTTGAAAGTACATAAAAATTTCTCGGCAACACCTATTGGACTTGGAGAATGACTTTAGTGGCTGAACTATCTGAAGTAGTTTGAAATGGGTGATCAACACCCCTTCCTTAAGAACAAATGACCGGACTAATTCCCACTAGCAATGGAGAAAAGAGGCTAGAGAAGTCCCATTCCTTCTCCTGTGCTTCATATTGACATCATCCAGCAAGAGGGGAGATCAAAGGTGCAGGTATGTGGAGGAGGCAGAGGGACGCAGAATGTGGGGGAAGACTTGCTGGCTGTGGGGAGAGATGGGATTTACTTAACAAATACTTTCATGAGTGTATAAGGGCTCAATGGTGTGTAATTAAAATGGTCTGGCCGTTCTCTAATGATGTAAAAAATGAACATGCTGAGAGAGGGATGAGAGGAGAGACAAGGCAGTGTTTGAGATAATTAGGTGCAGATAATATAAGCCAATTGCTCAGGAGACAGAGCAGTATCTCTATCTACATTGCCCCTCAAGCTGAGCATAAATGTCAATTGTGCACCGCTTAGGCAAAGTGGAAGCAAACTAATCCCTGGATAGACCTTTGTGAACTTGTCAGAGATTTGACCAATGGGTCAAATATAAAGCAAACAAATTTCCTTGTAGTCAAGATTTTTCTTGGATAAAGTGGCAATTTATTTCAATATGTTTTGTCCTAGCATGCTGCCATATCCTATTTTTGGGCATTCTCAAGGTAATTATGATTTCACCTTGTCTATGAAATGGCAAGATGGACAGGTTGTGGTGCTAATTTTATATGTTGTTGAGATGATTTTGACAGGTCATCACAAAACAGACATCAGCAAGTTGAAGGAAGAACCTGCAAGGGAGTTTGAAGGAAGCACAAGGGAAAAAAGAATCGGATTGGCCCAGGAAATCCCAATCCAATCTGGATCGGATAAGTTGGATTGGGCAATCCGCTGGAAGTCTGGCCAATCTTGGATTGGCCAGATTAATTTTTTTTTTTGAAAAAAATCAGGAAAAATCATGAAAACTTAGGAAAAATGTCTTCAATATTTACATATATATAATTATGATATATGTAATCATACATATAAATTTACACATTCACATATATATACATGCGATATATATGTAATCATATACATATAAAAATATCATATGAATGGACAAACATAATGTATACATTATACATATATCACAATCATTAGATTGTGAACAATGTTGGAATATGGAGATTGAGGCTCTGAATCCTCCAATATGTAGGTATGCATTCGTAGATCGACTTGTGTGGCCAGGTTACGTAGATTGTCTTGAGCAGTCAGGTCGCCACAAGGGTGGGGGGGGGGGCAGCGACCCTTGCAGGGGTTTTAGGCAAGGTTCGCTGCATTGCCGATTCGGATCAAATCGGGCTTCGATTTGCATGGGATTATTTTATATATTTAATATAATATATATTATATATGTATATGATGAATATATATTACGTATATTATAATTGTATATAAATCATATATGTGTGTATATATATATATATTACCCATGTGAAACACCTTATTTACTTGAACATTATTTAAGTAAATGTTAGTTTATGTAGTTTCATTTGCTTAAGATATTACGTGTAAATAAGGAACCCATTTGAATCCCATAAAAATATAAAAAAAATCATGTCTTACTAATAAAAAGTTAACTCTCCCATCTAAGAAAAAAATTACGATTTTGGTGATTTCATCAAATGCTGACTTTCTAATCTCTCATAATTTGGCCATATATATTTGACTTATTTCACTGAACTTTAGATTTTTAGTATTCTATGTGGTTTATTTGAATTATGAAATTTTTAACTAGGCCAAATTATGAGAGATTATAAAGTTGGCATTTAGATGAAATCACCAAAATCGCGATTTTCTTTTTCGATGGGAGAGTTGGTTTTTATTGGTAAGAGATGATTTTTTTGATATTTTTATTAGATTCTAATGGAGGGTACTTCCTTATTTACATGTAATATTATAAGTAAATGAAACTACAAATACTAACACGTAATATCTTAAGTAAATGAAACTACAAATATTAACATTTACTTAAATGATGTTCTGGTAAATAAGATATTATACATATATGAAGAGAATTGGGTATATGTATGTCATATAATACATATATATATTATGTAATATACATACATATAATACATGTATATACACATTTGTATGTCGCAATATAAGTATATATGTATATATATAGTTAATGTGTATATATATATGTGTGTGTGTGTGACAATGAATGTATACCTATACACAAGGTTCAAGAACCCGAGGATCGGTCTTGGATTGGCCGCCCCAAAACCGATCGGATTGGTCGATCCCAATCCTGATCCCGGATCAATCGATCTGGGCTGATCTTGACCAAGACAATGGGGGCTAGATCGGACCCTAAAAAAAATGAAAAAAAAATAGAAAAAATAGGAAAAACATAAACATTGTATTTATTAACTGAAATACACGAAAAAGAAGTACATGATGTATCATTTGTGGGAGGCAAAGGAATAAAGTTACATTTATTGGAACCACACATTATATTTTTGGACATAAGATCTACATAATCTGTCCATGACATATATTGTTGCTAATATGTCTCATATCGAGTTAAATATTGATTATATGCATCCGTATTTGCATATATGACACTAATGGGTGTGTATCCGGATATTTATGACACTTGATATGAGCCATATGACTCATATGAGTGATGTGAATGTGAATTGGACTTCGTAGATTGTGCATATGCTTTGCCTTCAATGCAATACGATGCATTCGGGTGTTGAGGATATGCCAAGTAGCCTTCCTACCTTTGGTAGTATCTTTTAGTGGAAGCATAAGATGATGTATTTGAGACTTGCTTCATGGTCTCAAGCTCCATCCATAGCTTTTCTTGACACTCCCACTCTTCTTGCATCTTCTTCTTCTTCATTAACCAATTCCGTCTTATATGGAATGAGATTGTATCGCGAATCTTCAGATGCTCCTTGGCCTTGCCCTTGGAATTGCGATGGGCCAGATGCCACTTTCTTCCCCTTCCATGCATAATGTTGACTTGGGGTTTGTTGTGCTCCCGTCCCTTGCCTACTCCCATGGTGCTCATATTGAGTAGCATGGGTGAAGTTTTCCTCTCCAATGAATACAATAGGGTCTGGTGGTTGTGGCCTTGGCGGTGGCGGTGCGTTGCTGACATCTCCTCCATGATCGAAGCCCTCACTAGGAGAACTTGTTTTCGATGGGGAGTCTTTGGAAGTTTGGCATACAACATTATCGCTTGGCTCCGGAGTTTCATCGTCATTATCTTCCTCGATGGTCTCCAAGTCTGCAACGCTAATGTCGTGTTGCTTGCTCCTCTTTACTCTTGCCCCCACAGTCTTCTTTTGGCATTTAGGGGTTGGGAGAGTTTCAAACTCTGTAAGCGAAGGCACACCATTAAGCTCACCTAAATGAGACATAAACATGTTAACATGAGAAGTAAAAAACTTTAAATGCCATGTTGCATGTACATTGTAAAGCTCACCTACCTTTACCCTATGCACGATCATTCTGGTCGAACTCTGGTTCAACCGAAGTGGTTGCATCCACCCATGCATGGAGTGGATATTACTCCTCAAATACTTCTCTCGAGATCTAATGTCTCGCCTGCTGGTGTATCAGCTTCTCGTTGGCTCGAGGCTCTATATTTTTCTCTATCTTGAACTTGTCTAAGTAATTGGAGGCTTTTAAGTTTCAGCCTCATGTTATAGACAAAACACCAACTTCTCAAGACGTGCAGACTTCAGGCGGTTTCTTTTCTTTGTGTGGATCAAGCCAAATGTTCTCCAATTCCTTTAACACCCTGTGGCATAGGTTGTTTGGCTTAACACCTGAATAGCTACATATGCTAAGTCTTCATATCCATAAGTTCTTCCATGATCCAACCACCAATCCGCTGTAAATGAAGCATGTATAGTGTTTTAGAAAATAGAAACAATACCTAAACGAGGCAAAAACAAAATTGAGCAAAAAAGTTACAAAAACCTATTTATGATGTTATATATTAAAATGTATGATGAAGGGTTTTTGAACTAAATTAACCTTCTTCATTCTCATCAAGATTAATTGTTTGTCTCCCTCTTGATAAACGTATATTGTTCACGACCTTTAAGAAGGAGCAGGCAACTCTTCTCAGATTTTTTGACGTCTTCTAGCAGTGCTCGCTTTGGATGTCTTCTTCTCCTTCATATATTGGCGAAATTGTATTTGAACCTTAGAAGAAACATTCGCACATGGTGCCTCCTCGCCTTTAATTTCCGCTTAGTGTTGCTTGAAACGCCACACGCCGCCTGATATGATCCGTTATAATACTTGCATTGGACCTTCTTTTGGCAAATGTCTACAATAATACAATGAGCCCAAGCGGGATTGACGCTAGGAGGATTGCCTAAAGATTGAGAAACATCATCTTCGGTGGCCATGACTTATGTCTTGCAATTTGCAATGAAAGAGGCTTAAAAGTTGGGGAAAAAAAACAAGTTAAAAATAAACAAACAAAAGTAAAGAATTATTTTTGAGAGAGCGGGCTGAGAGCATGATTGTTGGTTTCGGCCATGACCGAAATGAAACCAGCTGAAAGCCTGAAACTACTGTAGCATTTCTGAAATTGAAAAAAAATATTTTAATTAGTTCGGCCGAATCCAGACCGAAACTGTCCGAAACCAAACCAAAACTGGCCGAAATCGACCAACCGACTGACACTCTCCTCTTGAGGCCGCCTGAAATTGAATGAAACCGACCGAGACGAAACCGTTTCGGTTTCGGGCTTGGGCGATCCCGAAATCGAAATCGAAACTCCCATCCTTGGCTGAGAGAGAGAATTAGCAGCCAAGAGTCCAGGCTGAGAGTGTGTGAGTGAGAGAGAGCCCGAAGATGAAGAGCAAGAAAATGAAAGATCGCCTCGCAAAAGTATAAAAGAGGGCTTGAGAGAGAGAGAAAATGCCCAAAGGTTGGGAGGAGGGGAGGAGAACTCAACACTTGAGTTTGAAGCATAATGGGGGCCTTGGGGGGTTTATATAGACCCCCCAAGTCCTCCCATGGGCCAAAATAGCCGTTTTTGGCCGTTGGGGAGTGCCCCCAACAGCTAGTAACAACTAGTTCAAACTAACCGTTACACCTGATTGGCCCAATCCGGCCACCAACCAATGGCTGGGTTACCCAGATTTGATCGGGCGGCTCAAATCCAACCCGGATCAGCCCATCCGATCCCGATCCGGGCAATTTTTTGAACCTTGCCTATATATAATACATACATACATATATATATATATATATATGTATGTATGTCAAATATGATGTATAATTATAATACATATATCATATGTCATATATATGCCTATATGTGTTTGCGTACTTATATACATATATTTATTAGTTTATATATGTGAAATGATGGCCTAATGCATGTATTTAATTAATGTATACTAGATTTTTTTTTTTTTGGGTGGCAGAATCAGCCAATCTAGGGTGATTACTGATTCTGGGTGATTCAATCGGAATTTCTACGATCCAAGGGGCTACTCTTTAGAATCGATACAGAATCAGCTGATCTCGATCTAGATCGGCTGATTCCGCAATCTATTAGGAACTATGTAGGCATATCTCATCGGTCTCAAACTCAAACTTGGCTTTCATACCATTATTAATTAGTATATTATTTATGTATTATACATATAGTTGTCAAGCATGCTATGGGATAGGGGAGCGGGGATACCGATGGGGGAAGGGAGGTGGGAACTCTTATCCAATGAGGATCATATCTTAGAATGCACGGGGTATTGGGGGAGGGGAGAAAATGAGTATGTTTAAAGGTCTGGTAAGGAATGGGAAGGCAGACATTATGCTTGCAGGAGACTAAGTTGGAAGGGGACAAAGAGATTGTGCTATGGGAGTTGGGGGGAGGAAGATTGACCCACGGGGTTTCGTCTCCAGCCGTAGGTAGGGCAAGGGGGATCATGATTCTGTGGAATCCTATTGAGGTGGAGGAAGTGGTGGCGGACAAATTGATTGGAAGGTGGGCTATCACTATGCGTTTATGATCAGTGGTGCAAGGTTTCTCTTGGAATTTACTTGTGTCTATGGGCCCCAATCGAGGGAAGGGAAGAAGGAGGTATGGGATCGGTTGTTGGTTACTTACGTAGCATCGGGCCGCCTTGGTGTGTGGTAGGAGATTTTAATGCAGTTCTTCATGCATCCGAGAGGATAGGAAGCCAAATTCAATCTGGAGAGATTGAGGACTTCCACGAATTTATTCACCAGGCTGGCAGACTGCTCTTATTGATGTCGGGCTGGTGAATTCCCAATTCATCTGGTTCAATATGAGGGAGGCCTCTTGTTCCAGACTTGACAGATTTCTCATTACTACGGATTGTGAGGTGCTTTTCCACAAGCATAGGCTTCTTTCCTTCCCCGAATGATGTTAGATCATAAACCTAATCTTCTAAAGACTGATCGTCAAAGGGGGCAAAGAAGGAGATTCAAGGTGGAGAAGTTTTGGCCGAGGGATCCTGAGTTTTTGGACATTGTTTCATCAGCTTGGTCCGATCAGGGACAGCAGGGCAATGTAGTGGTGTTACTCAAACTGAAAAAACCTGCTCAAGTTTTGTGGGAGTGGGGGCAGAGGAAGAAGCTACCAAGGAAGCAGGAAAAAGAATCAATTTTGAGGCAGATTCAGGGGTTGGATCAGCTAGAGGAAGCTGGTCTCATGGATGATCAAGATAGGGAGCACAGGTCTGTCCTTGGGGACAATTTTGATGAGGTATTATCTCAGAGAGAAATTCTATTTGAAGCAGAGATTGAGAGAGAGAGATCAAAGAGGGGGACAACAATACCAGTTATTTTCACATAATTGCATCAAGCAGAAGGCGGAATAATCACGTACATAGCATCACTTTAGGGGACAATGTTATGCAGGAGGAGGACATCAGGTGGGCTGCAAAGAATTTCTTTGCTGCTCTCTTTTCTGAAGAACAACAAGTCAGGATGTATTTTTTGGAGGATTTAGTGCCTAGACTTACACAACTCCGAAGAGTTGATCTGGTGTCTCCAATCAACATCGAAGAGCTCTGAGAGGCAGTTTTTTCTCTAGCAGGGGTAAGGCAATGAGGCCAGAAGGATTTCCCATCTTTTTCTTCTAGCATTGTTGGGAAATCATTATGGGAGATCTTCTTAAGGCGGTTATAGATTTTATGGCAGGCAAGGCTCATTTGAGGGGCATTAATAAAACTTTCTTGGTTCTTATACCTAAGAAGCAAGGAGCCTCACTTTTCACAGACTCTCGGCCTATCTTCTTGTTGAATAGTGTCTGCAAATTATCTCTAAAGTTTTTGCTTCTAGGCTGGTGAACGTGATGGATGGTGTGGTGGATGACTTTCAGGGGATATTTATTAAGGGAAGACATATTCAAGACAACTTTTTGGTAGCCCATGAGAGCATTTTTGAATGGAGAAGGTTGAGGAGATGGGGCTTGATTTTTGAGAAAACATATGATAGAGTTAGTTGGGGTTGCCTTCTTAAAGTCCTTAGCAAAATGAGCTTTCACCATTGATGGATTGGTTGGATATGTGATTGCATATCTTCGGCCTCTTTTTAGGTGTTGATTAATGGGCAACCCTCTCCCATGTTCTCTAGTGGAAGAGGACTTCGCCGGGGAGACCCCCTATCAAAATATGGTCCAGAGCGGAGAGGGCAGGTATTATTTCAGGTTTCCAAGTGGGAAACTCCTCCATCCCAATCACATATCTCTAGTATGCAGATAATACTATTGTGTTCATCCCTAGAGAGCGAAATCAGATTGTAGACATTAGATTGATGTTGGAGGTGATTCAGGATATTACAGGCCTAAAGATTATCTACAACAAGTGTTTGATGGCTGGTATCAACCTAAGTGATGTTGAAACTGGGAGAGCAGCAACATTGTTTGGTTGTCATGTTGGTAGGTTTCCTTTTACATACTTGGGTCTCCCCCTTTTCCCGGGACCACTTTGTTGTGCTGATTGGAAAGTCATTGTGCATAGATTTGAGAGCAGGCTAGCAGGTTGGAAAGCTAGGGCCCTGTTAATGGGTGCCGATTGATACTTTGCAGAGCAGTCTTGGATAGCTTGCCTACATACTATCTTTCCATCTTCAGAATTCCAAGGACTGTGGCATACACATTGCAATCTATTTAAGCGAGGTTTTTCTGGCATGGAAATGGGAAGGAGAGAGGTTGGCATGACATTTCTTGGGGAAGGATTTGCCTTCCCAAGGAAGCAGGGGGACTTGCAATCAGAGACATCACAACATTCAATATGTCGCTGCTATGTAAATGGTGGTGGAGAATTGTGGCAGAAGAAGGGGGTTTCTGGCACAATATAATCCAACACAGTATTTAGGGTCCTCTAATCCTAAACCCTAACCCTAAACCATGGATGGCAGGGTCGGGTCGGCTGGGTGAGTCGGACCCAGCCGACCCCGACTCGGGTCGGGTCGGGTCGGTGGAGCGGCCGACTCCAATGGAGTCTGGCCGACCCTGGGTCGGCCAGAGTAAAAAATTATTTAAAAAATGAAAAAATCAGAAAAAATCAGAAAAAATCAGGAAAAATCCCTAAAATTTACAGAAAATTACCTAGACACATACAACATTCATTGAAATCAAACACATTGAAATTTAAATCTTATCATGTTCATGTACCATGAAGAACAATAACAATGACTAAAGACATAATCATTATGTTCATACATTGCAAAAATTAAAATATGTACAAGTTGATAACATGAAATAAATAAAAATACCTTCTCAATTTGACATTTCTGAACCCTCATCCTCTACCTCATGAGATTGAATAGGTGGCACATACTCATGTCCTCCATACTGTGTATATCCAAAGCCAAACAAAGAATTTGCAATGTCTTGGAATCCTCTTTGGATGCCTCGCGGTGTTGTTGCTTGTTGACTTGAACTTTCTCCTGAGTGTCCCGGAGGGAAGAAACTACCATATCCAGTAGTTGAATATTGCCCAAATAACTAGGCCCACTACTAGAGCTGATGTCTGAATATGGCAATTTTGGGGGACTAAAAAAGGGTGGATATGAAGCCCCGTATCCCCAATCATGCCCTGCTTGCCTTTGTTGGCCTTCATATCCCCCGTGCTGCTGTTGTGCTTCCCCTTGGCTTCCTTGTTGTTGTTGGGGTGGTTGTGAATAATCTTCATATCCTGACATAATACCCCCAAGCCCATAACCTCCCGTGGCTCCAATACCTGCAGCAGCACCATCATCATCATCAGGTGATTGGGTGGAGTCATCACCCCACTGTTTTTTCTTTTTCTTTTGTACTCATCTTTTTGCGACGTTCATAATGTAATTTCTCTGCCTCATATAATCTAGCCAACTGAGATGGCAGGGGTGGAGCCTCAGAAAATGGCTGCCCAATATGTGTCTCTGCCTCAGGAGAGTCCTCTTCACCTTCTTGTGATTTTCTTCTTGGTTCTTCTGTTCTTCTTTCTTTGTTTGGCTTTGCTTTCTTCTTGCCTTTGTCTTTCTTTCTTTTGGGCTCTAACTGGGAGGTAGATCTTCTCAATTCTGGCTGAGATGAAGAAATACTAGTATCATGTACGTGGAAGATCTTCTCAATTCTGGCCTCTCAGCTCTCTCAGGTACATGCTCTTCTAATAAAACATCTCCTTCACATGCTTGAACTAGCCGATCATCAGGATGAAAGTCAGCTAGCTCTCCCTCAGCTCTCGTCTCCACCCAAGCATGTAAAGGGTGTTCCTCATTTAGCAACTCATCAACATCTATCTCAGGAACCACCTCCTCAAATGGTCTACCAGCTAGCTGCATGAATCTCTGTCTTTCTATCTTTTGCCTTTCTTCTTTTTGCTTCACCCTTAAACGCATATTATAATGACAGTAAACCAACTTCTCTAGCCTATCCACACCCAGCCTATTGCGGATTTTTGTGTGAATAAGGCTGAATGTACTCCAATTCCTTTCACATGGGCTAGAAGAAGTGGTTTGACTTAATACTCTCACTGCAACATACGCTAAGGGATTTGTTCCAGCTTGCTGATAATTGACTTGGATCCACCATTCAGCTGTTACAATAAAATAAGCGAACATTAATCATTATAAGGATGGTGAAATCTTATATTTATGATTTTAGGCAAACACCCAAACATGTAAAACCACCTGGACTGAGTCTTTGAGCTGCATATGTCATGTCATATCCTCCGTATATCCCAACTTTCATCTTATATCTCTCCACCTACAAAATGGAAGACATGGCATATGTCATGTCAAATGAATCATACATACATATGCAAATAAAATATACTATCCTACCTCTGCCACTGCGTCTAATCTCTCATTCATGCTCCTTGCAATGCGAGTGATGACATTGATGGGCTCTCTCATCTCATCTTTCCGTCATTGTGCACATCATCTTTATATTGAATCCTAGGGTTGAAAAAATACCCTGCATATGATAAAAGAAGTTTAAGTATGGTATCATAAAATAATTCAGCAAGTAATTACATTAAATAAATTACCTGCAGCATGAAGATCATGGTGGAGAGTCATCTCCCATCGCTTGTCTATGATGGCCCACCATTTTCTGTAGGCTTTAGGATTCCTTTCCCTCAACTTTTCCTTTGCCTTGTCCATTGCCTCGTACAAATATCCCATATCATTTTTGTCGTCACCATCAACCATTCTAAGGATAAGTACCAAAGGCTCTATTACTTTGAGGTAGTAGGAAACCTTCTCCCAAAATCGTGCATTGGTAATCAGGTCTTGGACTTGGAGAGCAACATCTTTACTATCAAGCCGTAGAGTGTCTACATGTTGCAAAAATTCTGTAGAATTAATCAATTGGCCCAATTGATGCCTATATTTCATTAGGCTCTCCAAAGAAATAAAATTGGATGCAAATCTGGTGGGACCAGCACGAAGGAGATCTCTCCCATCTGTGTATTTCCTCATCATATTCAAAATCCTGTTGTGACTATAAATAAAGGAAGTTATCATCTGAGCATCATCAATGATACCATGAATATGAGAATCTTTGCCTATGTCCTCCATCATTAAATCAATGCAATGTGCTGCACATGGAACCCAATAGAGATGGTGTCTCTTTTCCATTAACAACCTACCCGCAGCCTTGTAGCTCGGTTCATTATCAGTCACAACCTGTACAACGTTCTCTTCACCCACTTCCTCCACAACTGCATCCATAAGTTTAAACAAATATTCTGCATTCTTGATTTTGTTAGATGCATCAACAGATTTAAAGAAAATAGACCCTTCGCAGCAATACACAAGAAAATTTATCATGGATTTTCTTGTGGTCCCTGTCCAACCATCACACATAATGGTGCAACCACGTTCTTTCCAAATATTTTTGAAGCTACTCACCCATGTTTTCAACTCCTCATATTCATCATCAAGCCCAGCATCATAAATGTACTTCCTTGTAGGAGCCTTAATACCAGGCCCAGCTTCCGCAATTGCATCCAACATACTCTGAAAATATGGGCTCTCTGCCGTATGTGCTGGGACACCTGCATGTAAAAACCATTTGACAATGCCTTTGATTGCACCCTTGCTGCCTTTGCAGTGGATTTCACTCCTTTCAATGCCTGCTTGATTCCTGGTTGTTTTACAGACCTTGATCTATACAAATATGCATCCATAGGACCCTGTGTACTTCTAGGAAGAGATGTCCTAGAGTCATCTCTAGACACATGTGCACCTGATGTGCTTAAACCCCTTCGTCTCTCATCTTCGTCCGCATAAGAACGGCGACTAGCACGTGCCGCTGCAGTAAACTCAGGATCAGGATCATCATCATCATCTTCATCATCATCCACAGGAATTGGTAGATCATAATCTCTACGAATCTGTCTCCCAGAAAGCTCATCTTGAAGTTCTTGTTGCTGCTGAGTTGTCAATATTTTTTCTGCTCTCTTCCCCTTCAGATATGCTTTTATTTCATTTCTCACTTCCATTGGACAATTCGGACATTTTGAAACATTCCCAGCAATCCCAGCAAGATGTTGTTTAAGGCGATAAATGCCTCCAAACATCTCCTTTCTACACCAATTACATTTCACTTTTCTCTTAGATGCATCAAGGAGAGTACCATGAGCCCACCAGGATCAATGGCCTGCTCCACCTCTTGCTCTTCATGTTCATGATGTGCCATATTCCTGTGTAAGAATGCAATTAATTGCACGTTAAATACACATAATCCCTAATTTATAAACCCTATTTAGGGTTTAATTTGGGAATTTATGAAAAAAATATCATGGACTATAAATATTGTACATACAAAACTCTAATCAACTCAAATGACCACACTGAACACTCAATTACACATTTATTATATTAATGACCTACAATTCTTATTTTTTAAACCCCTAATTAAGGTTTAAGTTGAGAATTAAAAAAAACAGATCATGCAATGTTCATACAAAACTCTAATCAAGTAAAATAACTATATTGGACACTCAATTACATAATAATTACGTTAAGGACCTAAAATCCCTAAATTTTAAACCCTAATTAGGGTCATTTGGGGATTTTCAGGGAAAACAGTCAATGTAATGCAATTAAGTCTACCAACAAACTCTAATCAACTAAAATAGTTCTATTAATCACTCAATTGCACATTAATTTCATTCATGACACAAATCCCTAATTTTTATACCCTAATTAGGGCTAAATTTGGAGATTTAAGAGAATGAAGTCATAAACATGTTAAATATGCTATAGATCTACAGATCTATAGTCTATTTACCATTTCCTATTTTTTCAGATTTAAAAAAAAAAATTGAAAAATCTCACCTCACAGAAGAGAGAGAAGAGAACAGAGAGAGAGGAAGGGCGCCGGCGGCTGCTTGCAGTGGGCGGGGCGGCGGCGAGCCTCCCGGAGCTCCGGCGGCGGCGGCGGCGGCGGCGAAGGTGGCTGCTCCGGCAGGGGGAGGGGGGCAGGGGGCTGGGAAGGGGGGTGCTCGGGACTGCGCAGACAGGGTTCTGTCTGCGCAGTCCCGGGACGGGATCCCTCCTTAAAGGGGGATCCGCGGGGTCGGGGTAGTCGGGTCGCGGAGTCGCGCGACCCCGGCGGATCCGGCCCGACTACCGGGAATCCGCGGATCCCGGCCAGTTCCCCCGCCAACTCAGGTCGCCGGGCGCCGACCCGACCCCGACCCGCCCGACCCCGACCCGACCCGCGCGATTTTGCCATCCATGCCCTAAACCAATCACCAGTGTGGAAGAGTTTTCTGCAGAGTTTGGATTTTGTTAGGGAGAGCGTCAGCATTTCACTGGGTGATGAGCAGAGGTGCTCCTTTTGGACAGACAGGTGGTGTGGGAATTTGACACTGGATCATCTTTTCCCTGATTTGTTTGCCAATACTTCTGCCCTGATGGCCACTATTGCTGACTTTTTTAAGGTCAGCCATGCTGGTGGGACTTGGGTGCCAACTTTTAGAAGGAACATCTCAGTGGAGAGGACTACACAACTTCTGCAAATGTTCGCCATACTAGCCCCTTTCAGGTTGACGGGAAACAGGGAGGACCAGTGGTCTTGGAGATGGGAGAAATCTGGTCACTTTTTAGTCAAATCAGCTTATCTCATGCTTGTTGATGGAGGATTGAGACATGAGGCGAAGGCTCAGATCTGGGACACCAGGAGCCCCCTCAAGATCAAGATATTCATATGGATGGTTTCACATGGAAGGTTTCCCACCTGTGATAAGATATCTAGATTTCTTCTGAATATTCCATCTTCATGCTGTCTTTGTGGGGTCGAGGAGGAGAATTTGGACCATCTTCTAACAGTCTGCTCATTTTCTAAAGTGATTTGGGATGAAATTGGGCAGTGTAATCAGATTAACATTCCTTCTTTTACAGGAGCGAAGGAATTATTATTGGGCTGGAGCAGGAAATTTCCTAGCAAGGCTGACCGGGTAGTGTGGTGGATCATCTTGCATGCCACTATTTGGGCCATCTGGATCGAAAGAAACAACAGAATCTTCAGGAGAGAATCAAGACCAGAAGAAGCAGTGATTCAAGGGATTAAGAGTAATGTTTTGGTTTGGGCTAATCTATTGGAAACTCAGAGAGTCTCAATCACCTCTTCTTTTGTTCCTGGGGAGGTGAGGTATTTTTGGGTTGGTAAGGTTGGAGAGAGGCTTTTTGTATAGAGGTTTTTGTTGCTTTTACCTCTACACTTGTACATTCTTCTATATTAAATATACATTCTTCTATATTAAATATACTATGTGGTACCATCCACATTTCCCCAAAAAAAGTATTATACATACAGAAGTTAACATGTATATGTATGATTATGTGCATTAATTTACATGTTATTCATTTGTACATATATATGATTTATATTCTTTATATGTAATTATATATATACAAATGATTTCATGTGCAAACATTTTTTCATCTCTAATCATATACTCTGACATTATGTATATATTTCAGGTTTTATGTAGATATAAACTTCACGATTCTAGCAATTTTTTCCTGATTTCCCCCTTACTTTCCTTGTTTTCATATTTTCCTGAATTTTTCAAAAAAGAAAATTTTAATCTGGCTGATCCAGGATTGGCCAGACTTCTGGAAGATGGGCCAACCCGGCCGATCTGATCTGGACGCCCATCTATAGCAGCCTATTGGACAGTTCAAATAAAACACGTGAGAACTCATAGTAGAAGAGACGACAGAAATACTGCTGTCTACATCCGCATTTTACTTCATCGATCTGCAAGTATGCCACTGGCAGTCTGGCACAGGCCAAAATGAACACTTGTTTGAGAAATGAATTTGTATGTTTACGATTTTTGCAAGTTTTTGTGTGCATGTCTCCCACTAGTTTATATTGCCATTCAAATATACAAAATATTTGAAAGTTGATTTCCTCAAAGGACAATCTTGTAATGCCGTCATTCAAGTCAGAGCTAAGGAAAATGTGGTTCAAAGTAATGCAAGATTCCCACATATTTCTATGGCAAAGTGCACACTCCTTTCACTTAGATAAACATGCCTCTTAATGACATAAGGGGTTTTGAACCAATCTGATCTAGTAAACCTCTGTAGAATGAAGAAACCATGCTTTATCAGTGTGTAGTTACACTTGTCCTTGTCTGTATCTTCAGGTAACTGTGTGATAGTTGCATTGTTATAGAGCTACTTTCCTTGGATTTCATATCCATAGTGAAACTTTAGGTGAATTCTTTGATCATAAGTGAGATGGTGACGGATGATAATGGTCAATTCCTGGTAAACGGATGATGTACATAGGCAATAATCAGAAGCCAAGCGAATTCTCTATATGTTATATATTCTGCAAATGTTCTGAACCCTGCCTGACATTTTTCCTTTTGGTCGGTAACTTTTCTCCTCCTATCTGATAACATAGTTGATCAACATACTGAATGATTGTGCTGAAGTGACTAAATAATTGAAGGCAGATTTTGTATCAGCTTGACTTTTCCATAAAAAATGAAAGGAGCATAGACTTACATATATGCCTGATTTGGTTTTCCTGAACTTGACATTTAGTGCTTACCACTATATGAGAACAAGCATGTTATTGACTGTTTCTTGTTGAAACTTCCTTTAGAGCCATTCTAGCTGAATATGCTGGCGCTGTTCTAGGGGTCCTCTCTGCAGTACTGTATGGACGGAGAAGCAACATCTGGAAAAAGGTGCATCTATTTGAGAACTTCCTTTTCTTATCTGGCACTTATGCTTAATAATTGATCTGAGACGTCTTACTTTTAACCGTTCCCGCGGTCAAATTTAGTATTGTTGGTCCAACCTGCAAACGGAATCGAATATATGTTCCTTGTCTTCTTCTTTTTCGGGTCAGAGGAGTCTGTCCCCCAAGCCTGTGATTGTATTTCCCCTCCTGCAAATGAAATTCATAGTAAATAGTGAATTTGTTGGTTTAGAATTTGGGCATGTGTAATTGATGCGAGACGGATCTACGGGTGACGCTAACGACACGACCTAAGAGAGAGATCAGCGGCGAACATGACAAAGGGACGTGAACGCACACAAACATACGCAGAAGAGTAAAGGTGACACATCCAAAACAGAAACTACGTTCGAGATCCGTCCCCTCGCAACATGAACGAAGGACTGTGGGTAGTTGTGGAACTACCGCCTTCTAGGGTGTGGGCCACCAACAAGCTCGCGGGAGCCGTCAGAAAAGGGGTCTCGCACTCACATTGCCCGATAGTGATGAATGTCACTGGTTAGATATCCTATCTCACACCGACGGCAAATTTGACTACATACGAAAAGAGCAAATGAGAGAGAGAGGCAAGCACGTACCACCACGCGGCTGCGTGGGAGGAGTACACTCGGCGACCGAGTCCTATGGGGCGAGAAGAAGCGAGAGGTACAATGGAATGACCCACCCTTTGTAGATGGTTAAGGGACACTGAGGGAACTTGAGAGGGGAACTTTGCCGGGTGACAGGCCCACACATGTGCAACGAGGCAGTCATAACCGGCTAACTGTGGTAGCGTCTGTCGTCGTCTGTCGACGCCAATGTCATTGCTGCGAACTCGGCGACCACGGACTCCAAGGGGCGACTGCGCGGGGGAGAGACAATCGGTTGACGTGGCGGTAGGCGAGGGGGTGTCCGGGGACGACAGGGCAGTTGAATCTCGTGCAGGTAGAACGGCGGGTGGAAGGACACACGTGCAACTGCGTCTTGGGCATCTGCTCTGGGCATGTTCATTCGTGTCGGTGAGTCGGTATTGGGTTGGTGATGAACAAGGGCGGGCTTGAACACAGAAGAGAGAGAGGAAGTGCCGAGGGAGAGAGAGACTGCGTGAGAGAGAGAGCGCCGGGGGGGAAGAGAGAGAGAGGGAGAGAGGGAGCAGCCTTGAGGGAGGGGAAGTAGGGCGCTACAACGGTGAGCGGGGTGGCGTAGCGGCAGGGGAAGAGAGAGAAACAGAGGGAGAGAGAGAGAAAAGAGAGAGAGAGAGATGGCGTGAGAGAGAGAGAGAGAGCCGTGGGGGGGAGACATGCACGGGGGAGAGAGGCGAGGGGGTGGCGCGGGATGGCATGGAAGGCAGAATCGCCTGGATCGACCATGAATCGATCGATCCTGGATCAGATCAACGCCCAAGGATTCGATTCCGGGCGGAAGTCCCCCCAAATCCCTATTTTGAGGGTGGATCGACCCAACTCGCCTGGATCCGAGTTGGATCGCGCGAGTCGCACATGGATCGATCGATCCATGAGTGATTCTGTCGATCCGGCGGGTTTAAGTTCAAATTTGGACTTTGCCCGCCGGATCGACCCATTATCGGGCTTAATCGGTCGATCCTTGTTCGATCCGACCCGATAAGGGTCGATCCGGCGCGATTCGTGGGGATCCCAGGCGGATCCCCCTTAAAACAGGCGATCCACCCGAGCCCCCCCCTCTTTTGCCTGTTTTTTCTCATCCAGGGAAGCATGCAAGGGTTCTCCCCCCCTCCCCCCCCCCCTCCGCCGCCCCCACTGCCAGCGCCGCCGGCCTGCTCCGCCGCCGCCGCCGGCCTTCTCCGCCGCCGCCGGCCTCTTCCCCCGCCGGCCTCCGCCTCCTCCTCTTGTTGTTGTTGTTGTTCTTTTCTTCTTCTTCTTCTTGCCCTTTGTTCTCTTTGAAATTTGAAAGAGGTTAGAGAGGAGCACATCCAAAGGCAAAGTCCAAGGGAGATCCTCTTGAGTAGATCTCAAGAGATCTTATTCAAGCAAGGGAGAAGTTTTTCTTCTTAAGTTATTTTTTTTTAAATTTTGTAATTTAGTTAAAATTTTGAAAAAAATGAAAAAGCATGCATACATGTTTGATCTTGTCATATCTTCTTCTTCTTCCTCTAGAGTTTGTCAATTAGAGAAAATCCTCAAATTTCACCCTAATTAGGGTTTGAAAATTGGGGCTTTTGTTCTATTAGCACAATTGGAGATCAATTAAGTGTTCCAATCACTTAATTGACTTAATTATGCCTTTGTATGATAATGTAAGTGATTAATTTCGGAAAATTAGAGAAAATCTCCAAATTTTACCCTAATTAGGGTTTGAAAATTGGGGCTTTTGTTCTATTAGCACAATTGGAGATCAATTAAGTGTTCCAATCACTTAATTGACTTAATTATGCCTTTGTATGATAATGTAAGTGATTAATTTCGGAAAATTAGAGAAAATACCTAAATTTCACCCTAATTAGGGTTTGAAAATTGGGGCTTTTATTCTATTAGCACAATGGAGATCAATTAGTGTTCCAATCACTTAATTGACTTAATTATGCCTTTGTATGATAATGTAAGTGATTAATTTCGGGAAATTAGAGAAAATCCTCAAATTTCACCCTAATTAGGGTTTGAAAATTGAGGCTTTTATTCTATTAGCACAATTGGAGATCAATTAAGTGTTCCAATCACTTAATTGACCTAATTATGCCTTTGTAGGATTATGTTAGTGATTAATTTCGGGAAATTAGTTCTAAATTCGTTATTATTAGATGTAATTATGTTTATAATTTTATACTTACACATGAATGTGTTTGTATTGTTATAGGATTAGCAATTATGGCTGATCAGGGTCACGAGGAAGAGCAGTCACCAGGCCCACAAGTAGACGTTGGATGGAAACATAGTGTTCTTATTGATGCTGCCTCTAAGAGAGTGCGGTGTAACCATTGTGGGAAGGAAATGAATGGAGGCGTATACCGCCTAAAACAACATATTGCAGGTATTGGAACAAATGTAGTAAAGTGCAAGCAATGTCCTCGAGAGTTGGTGAATGAGATGAAAGAGTACATGGCTGGAAGACAACAACAAAGAGGCATATGTATTCAACAACAAGAAGAATTATATGAAGAGCTTTCTGGGAAGGGAAAAAGTAAGGGTGTAATGAAAGGAAGACAAGTTGCTGTTGATGTTGATGAGTCAGACGATACAGATTATGAGGATCTCTCACTTAATGAGAGAGAATAGCGAGAAGGACTGCGGCAGAGTCGGCGTGCTGCCATGTTGGAAAGTGAGATGCGGAGGTACAATAGTACAAGGGAAGAATCATCATCAGGGGCTAGTGTAACAAGGCCACCGGCACCACCCGTAGTCAAGAGAGGTGGTTCAATGAGAGGAACGGGACCAACTGGTGTCATTGACACATTTATGCATAGAAAACCTTCATCAAAACAGCTTAGCATAAAACATGCATTGAAAGGGGTAAAAGCCACAACTGCTTCCGCCAAACATGCAGTAAAAAATATTGTAAAATGGTTTTTGCATGCAGGGGTCCCAGCCCATACAGCATCTAGTCCATACTTCCAGACAATGATAGATTCCATTGGTGAGGCAGGCCCAGGTTTGAAAGCTCCAACACCAAAGGAGATTTATGGCAAACTTCTTGAAGAGGATTTGCTGAGATAAAGGAGTGTAGCATCCTTCAAAGCTATATGGATGGCACGAGTTGTACTCTTATGTGTGATGGATGGACAGGAACAACAGAAGGTCTATGATTAACTTTCTTATATATTGCAGTGAGGGTACAATCTTCATGAAATCTGTAGATGCAAGTGGACAAATAAAGAATGCAGATTACTTGTTTAGGCTCATTGATGAGATGGTTGAAGAAATTGGCGAGGAAAATGTAGTCTAAGTTGTCACTGATAATGAAGCTAGTTACAAGGCAGCTGGAAGAAAGTTGATGGCAAAACGACATCATCTCTATTGGGTCCCTTGTGCCGCACACTCCTTAGACTTGATGATGGAGGACATTGGCAAAGATAAACATGTGCATGACTTGGTGTCCAAAGCGTAAATAATTACTAGTTTTATTTATGGACACAACAGAATCCTGCATGATGAGAGAGTGCACAGATGGACATGACATAATTCGTCTTGACCCAACTAGATTTGCCTCCCAATTTATTGCATTGGAGAGTTTGCATAAGTTTAGACATGAGTTGGGCACTCTTATACACAGTTCTGAGTACTTGGCACATGTGGCTACATTGAGAGAGGAATCCAGAGATGTCGCACATGAGATTTCTTGCTTGGTCAGTGACCATCGTTTTTGGGATAGAATCTTATATTATTTGAAGCTAATAGAGCCTCTTGTACAAGTCTTGAGGATGGTTGATGAGAGGACAAGAATGACATGGGTTACTTATATGAGGCTATGGATAAAGCCAAGAAAGGTTGAGGAGAAGCATCCCATGGCATTTCAAAAATGGTGGAGAATTATTGATGCAAGATGGGAGTCCACCCTCCACCATGATTTACATGCAGCAGTAACGTATTATTGTGCATATTTCTTATTGTGCATATTGAATTTCTAACTTATTGGACTTGTTTTGTACATATAGGGTATTTCTTTAACCCCAGACATCAATATAGTGATTCCCCTCACAACGATGGTGAGGTGCTCCGTGCTCCAGGGGACAATCAATGTCATCTCAAGATTATCTAGGAGCACTGACGATAGAATAGATGCTATGATGGAGGTACAACCAACTTAAATGGACATATTTAATATACTTTACAAATTATTTTACAAATTACACTTACCAACTGTTGTATACTTTAGATGGACAGATTTAAACTAAAGTTGGACATTTACAGAGATTATGATCTTAGAGAAGCAGTGAACAGAATGAGTCCTGGTGAGAACCTTGAGGCTTAAGCTCATTTTTACTTCATGACAAAGTGACAATTCACAATCATTATGTGCTAATTCATTGTATTTATTTTTTATGTAGGTGAGTGGTGGGTTATGTTAGACTACAAGACTGGTCAAAGAAATCCACTTGCAAGAATTGCTATTAGAGTACTCAGTCAGACCACTTCATCTAGCCAGTGTGAGAGAAATTGGAGCACTTTCTCACTTATTCACACAAAAGTGAGGAACAGGTTGAGTGCAACTAGGCTAGAGAAACTAGTCTATTGCCACTACAATATGCGGTTGAAAGTCAAATGCATTAGAGAAAGACAAAAGAGGAGCGAAGCAAGGCTAATGACTTTTGCAGGTAGCCATTGGGAACAACGTTTTGCAGAGAGGAAGCATTATCACCCCCATTGATGTTGATGAGTTGTTTGATGAGGAACACCCACTAAATGCTTGGGTGGAAACAAGACAAGAAAGGGATGTTCCAGAATTTGACCCTCGCGATTGCTCATGGGCGGAAGGAGAATTGGATGGAGTAGAGGCTCGAGATCCAGAGCTTAGGGTAAGTGATGACCCACCTCTATTCCCTCAGCCACGACACTCAGCTATTTTGCCAGAGACATCTAGAGTGCCTCCCACTCAGCCTGCATTAAGAAGAGCTGCAACACAAAAAGAGGGAGTTCAAAGACATAGAGCTAGAAAAGAACATATACCAGGCAAAAAAAGAGGAAAGTGCAGCAACCAATTCGTAGTGATGACACAACACAAGATCCAAATGATGATGATGATGATGATGGGGCTGCCACTGGGGCCACAGGAGCTGGCTTGGGAGATGCAGGATATACTGGGCCAGGATTTTCACTGGGTCTAGGACTTGCTACAAGTTATGTACCAGAAGCAGAACATCAGGGAGGCAGAGGAGAAGGACAAGGGCATGAATAAGGGGGATATGAAGGACAACAACATCATGCAGTCTATGAGTGGCCATCTTGGGAGCCAAACTATAGTTCATGGTCTACTCATATACCTGCATTTCAACCTCTCATTTTACCGTACTTAGATATTAGTAGCTCACCTCTTGGAGTACAAGGAGGATGGGGACCTTGGCCTTCACAAGAACAAGAGCATAGTGAAGCAACAAGTACATACAAACCGCTTGGCATATGGTGTCCAGCTCTATCACAATCTGGAGAAAGCTCAAGTCAACAATTTACACCAAGAGGGATTCAAATGGGTATGCATGATTTAGCAAATTCCCTCTTTGGTTATAGCTATCAAAACCTAAATGATGGTGACTCATCTATGTCTAGAAGTGGACGGAAAGATTATTAGTCTTCTATCAAATGTAAGTTACATTTAACATTTTTTACTTTTCTTGTGTTATTCTAGTAGTATTGATTCACAATGTCTTAAATTTCATGTTTCATGTAGTATGAATGCATGTATAATTGATTTTTGATGCAAATATTAGTTCTTTCAATTTATCAGATTTTTTTCTCAATTTTTCTGTTTTTTTTCTGAAATTTCCTGAATTTTTTCCAAAAAAAACCATTTTATAGACTGGCCGATCCAGGATCGGTCAGACTTCCCTTGGATCCGTCGGATCCTGCGATCCGATCCGATCCGATCCAGGATTGGATCGAGCCTGGTCGATCCCGATCCCGATCCTGCCTTCCATGCGGGATGGGGGGCGAAGAAGGGGTGCAGCAAGATGAAAGAGAGAGAGAGGCGGTGCGCGTGGGAGAGAAAAGCGGTGGTGGAGAGGGAGAGGAATGGTGGAAGAGAGAGAGGAAGCGCTTAGGGAGAGAGAGAGAGAGAGAGGGCGTGAGAGAGAGAGCGTCGAGAGGGGGGGGAAGAGAGAGATCGGGAGAGAGGGAGCAGCCGGGAGGGGAGGGGAAGCAGGGTGCGGCAGCGGTGAGGGGAGGTGGTGTCGTGGCAGGGGGATAGAGAGAAATAGAGGGAGAGAGAGAGAAAAGAGAGAGAGAGAGAAAAGAGAGAGAGAGCCGTGGGGGAGAGAGATCCGCGGGGGAGAGAGGTGGGAGAGGGGGTGGCGTGGGATGAGGGGGGGGCGAAGCATGGGTGCAACAAGGAGAGAGAGAGAGAGAAGCGAGAGCGGAGAGGGAGACTGAGAGGGGGGGAGGTCTCAGTAAAGAGGGAGGTGGAGCTAATGAGAAAGGGGGGGGGAAGGAGGAAGAAGATGAATAGTGAGGGGGGAGGGGTCTGAAGGAGGAAGAAGGGGCAAATTTTTTTCTAACTTCTGTCATTCCCTTCAGTGAAGGGGTGTACATCCCATACATATAGGGGATGGGAGCCCATCGGTTTAGACATGAGGGAGTTAGACCTCTCCCCTAAGGTAGGTTCAATGGACCACAAAAGCTATAAATATGTACACTACCTTATAATGGGCCTAAATAGTCCAAACGTGTGGCCCAAAGTGTAAACTAGCTAGTATCAAGGGGCTCCTTGCCTAGCCATAACGAAATGGGTGGGACTGGGGCCATACCTCGGCGGCGGTACACGTACGCGGGGTCAAAATGGGCTCGGGCCCTTGTGTCCCCACCAATCCTCTGCGGGTGGGAGGAACTCGACCCCGTCGAGTGCAGGGGGTCGCCACTCTGGTAGAGCTCCAAAAGGTCAGGGTTAAGCCGTTGTAGCTCCTCTCACGATACCCAGATGTCCTCGTTAGCCAGACGTCCTCTCCAACGAACTAGGTAATGTTGGTACGGCTCATCCCTGGAAGCGACGACCTGCTCTTCCAGTATACAGTCAATTTGTTCACGCCAGTCGACAACAGGGGCTAGAGGTGGACGCTCAGCTGGGGGGTCACTCTCAAAAGAGGGGATCGGCTCGAAAAGTTCACTGGGTATCACTGTCGGGTTCCGATACGACACCAAATCTGAGACATTGAAGGTAGCTCTAATGCCGTAGTCTGGCGGTAGGTCCACAATGTACGCGTTTGGCTCAACTCGTTTGACCACTCGGAAGGGACCAGCTCTCCGAGATTTTGTAGGTTCTTAATGGCTCCCGAGGGAAACTGCTCAGGTCTAACCTAGATCTTGACGTAGTCGCTCTTGCTAAACTCCATTGTCCGCTTGTGCGCGTCTGCCAATTTCTTGTAATGTTCGTTGCTGATCTCTATACGACGATGAATGCTCTCATGGAGGCTCCTAATATGCTCAACTAGAGACTCAGTTGATTCAGAAACATGGGCTTGCCTAGGTAGAGGGGTGAGGTCGACAGGTCTCCTAGGACAATACCCAGTCACAATCTCGAAAGGAGTCTTACCAGTCGTACGGTTGACAGAATCATTGTAGGCTAATTCGGCGAGAGGAAGAATCAAATCCCAATTTCGAGTATATTCGCCGACAAGACACCACAGAAGATCACCTAGACTTCTATTGACAACCTCAGTTTGGCCGTCTGTTTGAGGGTGATAGGCAGAAGAAAATTTCAGTTGGGTGCCCATCATGAACCATAAAGTTTTCCAAAAATAGCTCACAAACCTCATATCCCTATTAGTTACAATGGTCTTGGGGAGACCATGCAGGCGGACGACCTCAAAAAAGAACAAACTGGCCACTTTGGAGCTATCAGACATCTTAGTGCAAGGAATAAAGTGGGCCATCTTGGATGGAGAAGCGGTCCACTACTACCATGACAGAGTCGTGCCTATGAACCGTCTTTGGCAGGCCCAAAACAAAATCCATACTAATATCCTGCCAGGGTGTTGGTCGTGGAAATAAACTTCTCATAATTTTTTCTATTATCATTATTTTTATTTGCTTGTGGGCATGCTAGTCTGTCAATCTGACAGAATTTGTAATCTGCTCAATGTGGGAAATTTTTATGTTCATTTATTGGACGAGTGCGCCTACTGTTATTTGTAACACATTTGTTCTGCATATTTATTTTATCAGGCGATTTGGATTCGTGTATTGGACCCTTTCTCCATCGATCGAGATCGATGTCAATTTACATCGGATTGATTTGAACACCCTTGATAGTAAAGTCGATGTTTACATTTTATAGAAACAAAGACACGATGAATTTGTTTTAACAGACGAAATAGACTTTTAAAAAAGGGCTTGGACTCCATTTGTGAGTTTAACATGCACTTTTGATAGGACAAATGGACATGAACCTGAGAATTTATTTAACATTTGAACGAGTCGTGTATCGAGCAGAGTTTCCCCATGGACAGAGTTTCCGCATAAAGACACATACGATCATATGTGATGGATGTATGGTCGTACTTTAGGCAGAGTCTCCGTATGGACTGAGTCTCTCCATAGAAGTACGCACATATGAATACATATTGTGAACATATGAGTATGCCTCGGGCAGAGTCCCTACTTGAGCAGAGTCTTCTTATGGAGGCATGCACATATGAACACACAAACATTTTACCCTCATGGAGTCTCGCTCGACATGAGGGAAATGAACATGAACATGTTTAAATATTTTATACCTATGGAGACTAGCTCAACATGGAAAATATTTAACATTAGAACACATGAACACATGACATTTTCATCTCCATAGAGTCTCGCTTAACATGGAGATATAAACATGTATATTTAAACTTTAACCCCCCTATGGAGTCTAGCTCGACATGGGGGGGGGGGGGGAGGGGGAATTTACGCAAAGGTTTTACAGTCAGAGGGGACGACCTTGGCTTGCCGAGGGCGAATACCTTCACTCCGAGCACGAATACCTTCACGCCGAGCACCAATAGAGCTTCACCCTTTTTTTTTTTCTTTCTTTTCAAAATCTTCTACTCCCAAAATCTCCGACCCCTTGGCCATCCGACTATTGGGGTATTTATAGGGGTTTCCCCCTATTTAACATGAGGGTAGGAGGAGAGAGATCTACCCGGAGAGGGGTCTCTCTGAGTAGACTGCCCAGAGAGACCCCCTCTCCGAGTAGGAAATTTCCTACTCGGAGAGGGGGAGGAATCTCCCTACCCTGAGAGGCCCCCCCTCTCCGGGTAGGGGGTCTTCCTACCCGGAGTGGGGGAGGCCCCTCTTACCTGGAGAGGGGTCTCTCCAGGTAGGGGCCTCCTTACCCGGAGAGGGGCGGAGAGCCCCCCTCTCTCTCTCTCTCTCTTTCTCTCTCTCTCTCTCTCTAGGTAGGGGTCTCCCTACCCGAAGAGGGGGAGGCCCCTCCTATCCGGAGAGTCCCCTCTCTGGGTAGGGGTCTCCCTAGGGTCTTCTCCTCCTCAGTTTTCCTTATAAATATAACTCCCCAGGCCTCATCGGGGGGTGTTTGGTACCCTCGTATTGCTTGTAACGAGAGGACCTTTGGGCTTCTTTTCTCGGCGTTCTTCCGACAAAGGGTTGTTATTTTAATTTTGCAAGTGCTTGGTGCTTCCCCTTGCAGGTGGATTTAAAATTGTAATCTTCTTCGAATCCTTGGTCTTGTTGACCTCGTACTGTCGAAGATCTTTTGAAATTATCTTCTTCTTCAAAGCGTTGTTCTTATTGAACTTGTACTCCGTTAAAGGATTTGAAATTGGCCTTTGTAACAAGTCTTTTCTTGAGTTAAGACCGAGATCCAATACTACCTAAATAAATATTAGATCAACATGAGTGTCTTCTGGCATTCCTATATAGATGCTTATTGTAAATTTTCGGAGTCCAACAAATACCTCACACGGGGTACATGCTGAAATTGAGGATGACAGCGTGTGGCCCGTGTAGATATTTTGAAATGGGCTATCATGCTTGCTCTGCGAAGTGCCAATGATTTATGACTTTGATCCTTCATTTGGCTGAGCTATTTTGCCCATGGAAGGCAGGATCGAAATCGGGATCAACCAGGCTCGATCCGATTCTGGATCGGATCGGATCGGATCGCAGGATCCGACGGATCCAAGGGAAGTCTGGCCGATCCTAGATCGGTCAGTCTATAAAATGGTTTTTTTTTTGGAAAAAATTCAGGAAAATTCAGGAACAAAAACAGAAAAATTGAGAAAAAATCTGATAAAATGAAAGAACTAATATTTGCATCAAAAATCAATTATACATGCATTCATACTACATGAAACATGAAATTTAAGACATTGTGAATCAATACTACTAGAATAACACAAGAAAAGCAAAAAATGTTAAATATAACTTACATTTGATAGAAGACTAATAATATTTCCGTCCACTTCCAGACATAGATGAGTCACCATCATTTGAGTTTTGATAGCTATAACTAAAGAGGGAATTTACTAAATCATGCATACCCATTTGAATACCTCTTGGTGTAAATTGTTGACTTGAGCTTTCTCCATATTGTGATGGAGCTGGACACCATATGCCAAGCGGTTTGTATGTACTTGTTGCTTCACTATGCTCTTGTTCTTGTGAAGGCCAAGGTCCCCATCCTTCTTGTACTCCAAGAGGTGAACTACTAATATCTGAGTACGGTAAAATGGGAGGTTGAAATGCAGGTATATGAGTAGACCCTGAACTATAGTTTGGCTCCCAAGATGGCCACTCATAGGCTGCATGATGTTGTTGTCCTTCATATCCCCCTTGTTCATGCCCTTGTCCTTCTCCTCCGCCTCCCTGATGTTCTGTTTCTGGTACATAACTTGTAGTAAGCCCTAGACCCAGTGAAAATCCTGGCCCAATATATCCTACATCTCCCTGGCCAGCTCCTGTGGCCCCAGTAGCAGCCCCATCATCATCATCATCATCATTTGGATCTTGTGTTGTGTCATCACTACGAATTGGTTGCTGCACTTTCCTCTTTTTTTGCCTGGTATATGTTCTTTTTTCTAGCTCTATGGCTTTTGAACTCCTCTCTTTTTGTGTTGCAGCTCTTCTTAATGCAGGCTTAGTGGGAGGCACTCTAGATGTCTCTGGCAAAATAGCTGAGTGTCGTGGCTGAGGGAATAGAGGTGGGTCCTCACTTACCCTAAGCTCTGGATCTCGAGCCTCTACTCCATCCAATTCTCCTTCCGCCCATGAGCAATCGCAGGGTCAAATTCTGGAACATCCCTTTCTTGTCTTGTTTCTACCCATGCATTTAGTGGGTGTTCCTCATCAACAACTCATCAACATCAATGGGAGGTGATAATGCTTCCCTCTCTGCAAAACTGTTCCCAATGGCTACCTGTAAAAGTCATTAGCCTTGCTTCGCTCCTCTTTTGTCTTTCTCTAATGCATTTGACTTTCACCGCATATTGTAGTGGCAATAGACCAGTTTCTCTAGCCTAGTTGCACTCAACCTGTTCCTCACTTTTGTATGAATAAGTGAGAAAGTGCTCCAATTTCTCTCACACTGGCTAGATGAAGTGGTCTGACTGAGTACTCTAATAGCAATTCTTGCAAGTGGATTTCTTTGACCAGTCTTGTAGTCTAACATAACCCACCACTCACCTACATAAAAAATAAATACAATGAATTAGCACATAATGGTTGAATTGTCACTTTGTCATGAAGTAAAAATGAGCTTAAGCCTCAAGGTTCTCACCAGGACTCATTCTGTTCACTGCTTCTCTAAGATCATAATCTCTGTAAATGTCCAACTTTAGTTTAAATCTGTCCATCTAAAGTATACAACAGTTGGTAAGTGTAATTTGTAAAATAATTTGTAAAGTGTAATTTGTAAAGTATATTAAATATGTCCATGAAGTTGGTTGTACCTCCATCATAGCATCTATTCTATCGTCAGTGCTCCTAGATAATCTTGAGATGACATTGATTGTCCCTTGGAGCACGAAGCACCTCACCATCGTTGTGAGGGGAATCACTATATTGATGCCTGGGGTTAAAGAAATACCCTATATGTACAAAACAAGTCCAATAAGTTAGAAATTCAATATGCACAATAAGAAATATGCACAATAATACGTTTACCTGCTGCATGTAAATCATGGTGGAGGGTGGACTCCCATCTTGCATCAATAATTCTCCACCATTTTTGAAATGCCATGAGATGCTTCTCCCTCAACCTTTTCTTGGCTTTATCCATAGCCTCATATAAGTAACCCATGTCATTCTTGTCCTCTCCATCAACCATCCTCAAGACTTGTACAAGAGGCTCTATTAGCTTCAAATAATATAAGATTCTATCCCAAAAACGATGGTCACTGACCAAGCAAGAAATCTCATGTGCGACATCTCTGGATTCCTCTCTCAATGTAGCCACATGTGCCAAGTACTCAGAACTGTGTATAAGAGTGCCCAACTCATGTCTAAACTTATGCAAACTCTCCAATGCAATAAATTGGGAGGCAAATCTAGTTGGGCCAGGACGAATTATGTCATGTCCATCTGTGCACTCTCTCATCATATGCAGGATTCTGTTGTGTCCATAAATAAAACTAGTAATTATTTGCGCTTTGGACACCAAGTCATGCACATGTTTATCTTTGCCAATGTCCATCATCAAGTCTAAGGAGTGTGCGGCACAAGGGACCCAATAGAGATGATGTCGTTTTGCCATCAACTTTCTTCCAGCTGCCTTGTAACTAGCTTCATTATCAGTGACAACTTAGACTACATTTTCCTCGTCAATTTCTTCAACCATCTCATCAATGAGCCTAAACAAGTAATCTACATTCTTTATTTGTCCACTTGCATCTACAGATTTCATGAAGATTGTACTCTCACTGTAATATACAAGAAAATTAATCATAGACCTTCTTGTTGTTCCTGTCTATCCATCACACATAAGAGTACAACTCCTTGCCATCCATATAACTTTGAAGGATGCTACCCACTCCTTTATCTCAGCCAATTCCTCTTCAAGAAGTTTGCCATAAATCTCTTTTGGTGTTGGAGCTTTCAAACCTGGTCCTGCCTCACTAATGGAATCTATCATTGTCTGGAAGTATGGACTAGATGCTGTATGGGCTGGGACCCCTGCATGCAAAAACCATTTTACAATATTTTTTACTGCATGTTTGGCGGAAGCAGCTGTGGCTTTTACCCCTTTCAATGCATGTTTTATGCTAGGCTGTTTTGATGAAGGTTTTCTATGCATAAATGTGTCAATGACACCAGTTGGTCCCGTTCCTCTCATTGAACCACCTCTCTTGACTACGGGTGGTGCCGGTGGCCTTGTTACACTAGCCCCTGATGATGATTCTTCTCTTGTACTATGGTACCTCCGCATCTCACTTTCCAACATGGCAGCATGCCGACTCTGCCGCAGTCCTTCTCGCCATTCGCTCTCATTAGGTGAGAGATCCTCATAATCTGTATCGTCTGACTCATCAACATCAACAGCAACTTGTCTTCCTTTCATTACACCCTTACTTTTTCCCTTCCCAGAAAGCTCTTCATGCAATTCTTCTTGTTGTTGAATACATATGCCTCTTTGTTGTTGTCTTCCAGCCATGTACTCTTTCATCTCATTCACCAACTCTCGTGGACATTGCTTGCATTTTACTACATTTGTTCCAATACTTGTAATATGTTGTTTTAGGCAGTACACGCCTGCATTCATTTCCTTCCCACAGTGGTTACACCGCACTCTCTTAGAGGCAGCATCAATAAGAACACCATGTTTCCATCCAACGTCTACTTGTGGGCCTGGTGACTGCTCTTCCTCGTGACCCTGATTAGCCATAATTGCTAATCCTATAACAATACAAACACATTCATGTGTAAGTATAAAATTATAAATAATTACATCTAATAATAACGAATTTAGAACTAATTTCCCGAAATTAATCACTAACATGATCCTACAAAGCCATAATTAGGTCAATTAAGTGATTGGAACACTTAATTGATCTCCAATTGTGCTAATAGAATAAAAGCCCCAATTTTCAAACCCTAATTAGGGTGAAATTTGAGGATTTTCTCTAATTTCCCGAAATTAATCACTTACATTATCATACAAAGGCATAATTAAGTCAATTAAGTGATTGGAACACTTAATTGATCTCCAATTGTGCTAATAGAACAAAAGCCCCAATTTTCAAACTCTAATTAGGGTGAAATTTAGGGATTTTCTCTAATTGACAAACTTTAGGGGAAGAAGAAGAGATATGACAAGATGAACATGTATGCATGCTTTTTCATTTTTTTTCAAAATTTTAACTAAATTACGAAATTAAAAAATCAATACCTTAAGAAGAAAACTTCTCCCTTGCTTGAATAAGATCTCTTGAGATCTACTCAAGAGGATCTCCCTTGGGCTTTGCCTTTGGATGTGCTCCTCTCTAACCTCTTTCAAATTTCAAAGAGAACAAAGGGGAAGAAGAAGAAGAAGAAAAAGAAGAAGAAGAAGAAGAAGAAGGGAGGCCGGCGGGGAAGAGGCCGGCGGCGGCGGAGGAGGCCGGCGGCGGCGGCGCTGGCAGTGGGGGCGGCGGAGCTGGGGGGAAGGGGGAGAACCTTTGCGTGCTTCCCTGGATGAGAAAAAATAGGCAAAAGAGGGGGGGGGGGGCTCGGGTGGATCGCTTGTTTTAAGGGGGATCCGCCTGGGATCCCCACGAATCATGGATGGCAGAGTCGGGTCGGCTGGGTGAGTCGGACCCAGCCGACCCCGACTCGGGTCGGGTCGGATCGTTGGATCCGGCCGACTCCAATGGAGTCTGGCTGACCCTGAGTCGGCCAGAGTAAAAAATTGTTTTAAAAGTGAAAAAAAAATCAGGAAAAATCAGAAAATATTAGGAAAATCCGTAAAATTTACAGAAAATTACCTAGACACATACAACTTCATTGAAATCAAACACATTGAAATTTAAATCTTATCATGTTCATGTACCATGAAGAACAATAACAATGACTAAAGACATAATCATTAATGTTCATACATTGAAAAATATATATATGTACAAGTTGATAACATGAAATAAATAAAAATACCTTCTCAATTTGACATTTCTGAACCCTCATCCTCTACCTCATGAGATTGAATATGTGGCACATACTCATGTCCTCCATACTGTGTATATCCAAAGTTAAACAAAGATTTGCAATGTCTTGGAATCCTCTTTGGATGCCTCTCAGTGTTGTTGTTTGTTGACTTGAACTTTCTCCTGAGTGTCCCGGAGGGAAGAAACTACCATATCCAGTAGTTTGAATATTGCCCAAATAACTAGGCCCACTACTAGAGCTGATATCTGAATATGGCAATTTTGGGGGACTAAAAAAGGGTGGATATGAAGCCCCATATCCCCAATCATGCCCTGCTTGCCTTTGTTGGCCTTCATATCCCCTGTGTTGTTTTTTGTGCTTCCCCTTGGCTTCCTTGTTGTTGTTGGGGTGGTTGTGAATAATCTTTTATATCCTGACATAATACCCCCAAGCCCATAACCACCCGTGACTCCAATACCTGCAGCAGCACCATCATCATCATCAGGTGATTGGGTGGAGTCATCACTTCCCACTGTTTTTTCTTTTTCTTTTGTACTCATCTTTTTGCGACGTTCATAATGTAATTTCTCTGCCTCATATAATCTAGCCAACTGAGATGGCAGGGGTGGAGCCTCAGAAAATGGCTGCCCAATATGTCTCTGCCTCAGGAGAGTCCTCTTCACCTTGTGATTTTCTTCTTGGTTCTTCTGTTCTTCTTTCTTTGTTCGCTTTGCTTTCTTCTTGCCTTTGTCTTTCTTTCTTTTGGGCTCTAATTGGGAGGTAGATCTTCTCAATTCTGGCTGAGATGAAGAAATACTAGTATTATGTACAGTGGAAGATCTTCTTAATTCTGGGCTCTCAGCTCTCTCAGGTACATGTTCTTCTAATAAAACATCTCCTTCACATGCCTGAACCAGGCGATCATCAGGATGAAAGTCAGCTAGCTCTCCCTTAGCTCTCGTCTCCACCCAAGCATGTAAAGGGTGTTCCTCATTTAGCAACTCATCAACATCTATCTCAGGAACCACCTCCTCTAATGGTCTACCAGCTAGCTGCATGAATCTACCGTCTTTCTATCTTTTGCTTTTCTTCTTTTTGCTTCACCCTTAAACGCATATTATAATGACAGTAAACCAATTTCTCTAGCCTATCCACACCCAGCCTATTGCGGATTTTTGTGTGAATAAGGCTGAATGTACTCCAATTCCTTTCACATGGGCTAGAAGAAGTGGTTTGACTTAATACTCTCACTGCAACATACGCTAAGGGATTTGTTCCAGCTTGCTGATAATTGACTTGGATCCACCATTCAGCTGTTACAATAAAATAAGCGAACATTAATCATTATAAGGATGGTGAAATCTTATATTTATGATTTTAGGCAAACACCCAAACATGTAAAACCACCTGGACTGAGTCTTTGAGCTGCATATGTCATGTCATATCCTCCGTATATCCCAACTTTCATCTTATATCTCTCCACCTACAAAATGGAAGACATGGCATATGTCATGTCTAATGAATCATACATACATGTGCAAAATAAAATATACTATCCTACCTCTCCACTGCGTCTAATCTCTCATTCATGCTCCTTGCAATACGAGTGATGACATTCATGGTGCCTCTCATCACTTCTCCATCATTGTGCACATCATCTTTATATTGAATCTTAGGGTTGAAAAAATACCCTGCATATGATAAAAGAAGTTTAAATATGGTATCATAAAATAATTCAGCAAGTAATTACATTAAATAAATTACCTGCAGCATGAAGATCATGGTGGAGAGTCATCTCCCATCGCTTGTCTATGATGGCCCACCATTTTCTGTATGCTTTAGGATTCATTTCCCTCAACTTTTCCTTTGCCTTGTCCATTGTCTCGTACAAATATCCCATATCATTTTTGTCGTCACCATCAACCATTCTAAGGATAAGTACCAAAGGCTCTATTACTTTGAGGTAGTAGGAAACCTTCTCCCAAAATCGTGCATTGCTAATTAAGTCTTGGACTTGGAGAGCAACATCTTTACTATCAAGCCGTAGAGTGTCTGCATGTTGCAAAAATTCTGCAGAATTAATCAATTGGGCCAATTGATGCCTATATTTCATTAGGCTCTCCAAAGAAATAAAATTGGATGCAAATCTAGTGGGATCAGCACGAAGGAGATCTCTCCCATCTGTGTACTTCCTCATCATATTCAAAATCCTGTTGTGACTATAAATAAAGGAATTATCATCTGAGCATCATCAATGATACCATGAATATGAGAATCTTTGCCTGTGTCCTCCATCATTAAATCAATGCAATGTGCTGCACATGGAACCCAATAGAGATGTTGTCGCTTCTCCATCAACAACCTACCGCAGCCTTGTAGCTCGGTTCATTATCAGTCACAACCTGTACAACGTTCTCTTCACCCACTTCCTCCACAACTGCATCCATTAGTTTAATAAATAATCTGCATTCTTGATTTTGTTAGATGCATCAACAGATTTAAAGAAAATAGACCCTTCGCAGCAATACACAAGAAAATTTATCATGGATTTTCTTGTGGTCCCTGTCCAACCATCACACATAATGGTGCAACCACGTTCTTTCCAAATATTTTTGAAGGTACTCACCCATCTTTTCAACTCATCATATTCATCATCAAGCCCAGCATCATAAATGTACTTCCTTGTAGGAGCCTTAAGACCAGACCCAGTTTCCGCAATTGCATCCACATACTCTGAAATATGGGCTCTCTGCCGTATGTGCCGGCACACCTGCATGTAAAAACCATTTGACAATGCCTTTGATTGCACCCTTTGCTGCCTTTGCAGTGGATTTCACTCCTTTCAATGCCTGCTTGATTCTGGTTGCTTTACAGACCTTGATCTATACATATATGCATCCATAGGACCCTGTGTACTCCTAGGAAGAGATGTCCTAGAGTCATCTCTAGACAAATGTGCTCCTGATGTCCCTAAACCCTTTCGTCTCTCATCTTCCTCCGCATAAGAACGACGACTAGCACGTGCCGCTACAGTAAACTCAGGACCAGGATTAGGATCATCATCATCATCTTCATCATCATCCACAGGAATTGGTAGATCATAATCTCTACGAATCTGTCTCCCAGAAAGCTCATCTTGAAGTTCTTGTTGCTGTTGAGTTGTCAATATTTTTTCTGCTTTCTTCCCCTTCAAATATGCTTTTATTTCATTTCTAACTTCCATTGGACAATTCGGACATTTTGAAACATTCCCAGCAATCCCAGCAAGATGTTGTTTAAGGCGATAAATGCCTCCAAACATCTCCTTTCTACACCAATTACATTTGACTTTTTTCTTAGATGCATCAAGGAGAGTACCATGAGCCCAACCAGGATCAATGGCCTGCTCCACCTCTTGCTCTTCATGTTCTTGATGTGCCATATTCCTGTGTAAGAATGCAATTGAATTGCACGTTAATTGCACATAATCCCTAATTCTTAAACCCTATTTAGGGTTTAATTTGGGAATTTATGAAAAAAAATATCATAACTATAAATAATGTACATACAAAACTCTAATCAACTCAAATGACCACATTGAACACTCATACATTTATTTTATTATATTAATGACCTAAAATTCTTATTTTTAAACCCCTAATTAAGGTTTAATTTGAGAATAAAAAAAACCAGATCATGCAATATAATTGAATGTACATAAAACTCTAATCAACTAAAATAACTATATTGGACACTCAGTTACATAATAATTATATTAAGGACCTAAAATCCCTAAATTTTAAACCCTAATTAGGGTCATTTGGGGATTTTCAGGGAAAACAGTCTATGTAATGCAATTAAGTCTACCAACAAACTCTAATCAACTAAAATAGTTCTATTAACACTCAATTGTACATTAATTTCATTCATGGACACAAAATCCCTAATTTTTATCCTAATTAGGGCTAAATTTGGAGATTTAAGAGAATGAGAGTCATAAACATGTTAAATATGCTATAGATCTATAGCTTATTTAACATTTCCTATTTTTTCAGATTTTTTTTTAAAAAATAAAAAATCTCACCTCACAGAAGAGAGAGAGGAGAACAGAGAGAGAGGAAGGCGCCGACGGCGGCGGCTTGCAGTGGCGCGGCGGCGGCGGCCGGCGGCGACCCTCCTCGGAGCTTCGGCGGCGGCGGCGGCGAGGGTGGCAGCTCCGCGGGGGGAGGGGGGGGGCAGGGGGCTGGGAAGGGGGCTGGGAAGGGGGGGCTCAGGACTGCGCAGACAGAGGTCTGTCTGCGCAGTCCCGTGATCCCTCCTTAAGGAGGGATCCGCGGGATCCGCGGAGTCGGGCGAGTCGGGTCGGAGTCGCGCGACTCCGGCGGATCCGACCCGACTAATGGGACTCGGCGGATCCTGGCCACTTCCCCCGCCAAGTCGGGTCGCAGGGCGTCGACCCGACTCCGACTCGGGCGACTCCGCGCCGACCCAGGCGACTTTGCCATCCATGCCACGAATCGCGCCGGATCGACGGGTCGGATCGAACAAGGATCGACCGATTAAGCCCGATAATGGGTCGATCCGGCGGGCAAAGTCCAAATTTGAACTTAAACTCGCCGGATCGATAGAATCGCTCATGGATCGATCGATCCATGTGTGACTCGCGCGATCCAACTCGGATCCAGGCGAGTTGGGTCGATCCACCCTCAAACCAGGGATTTGGGGGGACTTCCGCCCGGAATCGAATCCTTGGGCGTCGATCCGATCCAGGATCGATCGATTCCTGGTCGATCCAGGCGATTCTGCCTTCCATGATTTTGCCGCCTTTTTGACTTCTCTTCACTTTTGTTTTTGCTTATGTACTCTTTTTCTTTCTAGGTGTTCATCATGTTTTGTGGTAAAGAATCTCTGCTCTGCAAAGATTATGCCCAGAGTACTCGTGATGACCTGATCTTGTCGACTGTCCCGATCTTCCTTAAGGTCACCTCGTGTGACCAGGGACAATCTTAATATACTGGATCGCAGACATAGCATTGTTGCTGACAGATCCGTTGAAGATTCTTGGAAGATGGTGAAGTTAATACTTCTTTAATCAAGAGGAAGAAAGTAATGTATGTGTACCAACGGAGCAGGGGTACCCATTATTTTTTCGTCGGACAAATATTTGTTTCTCTTTATTCAAAGCTTTGTTCCAGTTTACATGGACGCTAGTGATCCTTGTTTATCAGCAGAGCGTCGTTACTTCGAGGCAGCTATCCTGGAATCTCGGGATAGCCTCTTTGAGACTTGCGCCTTTTCTTTCCTAGCTTCCCTTTGGGCTTTGCTCATCAAAGCCGGCTTCCCTCGGCAGCTGAATGGGCTTCTTTAATCAGGATTACGATTGTTATACTCAATCGCGTAACCTTGCACCTGCGACTTGGGACTTGCATGGTCGTCATAAGGCTTCGGCCCAGACCAGTTGTCTATTATTGATGTCTTGTGATTCTCGATATGCTGCCGATGGATATGACAAGTCATGTCTTCTTGATAAAATTATTGACAACACCGCACTTAGTTGGTATGACAAATGGTTGGTATTCCCTTCTCATATTTTCCATTCGGGGGCCATAGAATGGCTGATGGGCATTTTGCATCATTACGACGAACTCATGAGTTTAACGGGAATTTGAGATGCCGTAGTTGTTGCTTTATATGATTATCCCTGTCACACATGGTTACTTCAGACATTTGTAGAGCGATTCAATGTTCGCTGGAATACCTTTGGACAACCGAATGTGAAACCACCATTGCCCTGTGGAGTTTCCACAAAATTTCTGGTTTGCCGATATCTGGGCTCCCTTACGAGGAAGTCGTTCTCAATGACTTACATCGTAACAGGAGTACTGGCTCGGGGCAGTATATTCTTTCTTATAGCCTCCGATATTTAACGTAGGTATGGCGGGATCTGGCCCGTGCCGGAGGAAGGGATGGCTGATCATGCTCTTCAAGCACCATTAGGGTCAGCCAAAATGCCTGGCTCCATTTTTTCTATAACGGGCCATTTTGTTTCTTAAGGAATTATTTATGTGAACTTATGTGATCCATATTTTTATGTTATTCTGATCTCTAAGATCTTATCGAGATCTCTCCGAGATCTCTTCTCTTTGACCCTCCCGAGATGAAGCCGAGATCCGATGTGGCAAACATTGAGAGCGATTCAAGAAAAGGATTACAGTGAGCATCATAGGTTCTGTTTGCAGATGGCTCATGAGAGTCATTGAAGTCCAGTTTGCAAAGGGCCTTAAAAACAAGTTAATGGACTGATAAAGGCTTGTTTATTAAAATTCAGAAGCCACTGCATATCTACTCCTATTTGATTGTAAGAATGAGGGTAGTTGTTCCTAACTTCCTATTAAGTTACTGTTCCTTTTTATTTTACTGTGGTTTGCACCGAAGTGATTATGTACGAGGGGTATATTACTCTGTTCATTGTAATTAGTTGTTAACCCTTGCAAGTGGGGTCCTGCAGTCTTTGTGAATTGGTTCTCTCACAGCAGCTGGAGTTTCCCTTCTTTCCCCTCTCTTCTTCTTCTTCTCTCTTTCTTTCTGGAGTGGCGTGGGTCTTCATGGTATCAGAGATTCAGAGCACGGTGTTTTCTCTTCTTTCCTGAAGACAAAAGCCTCCTGCAGTTGGTTCTTTAGCACTGGCTAACCTTGTTCTAGGGTTTTGTAGCCTAGGTTTTCCCAGCACCAGATTTTCTCCAGGTTCTTCCTTCTGCCAACTTGTTCTCTTGCTGGGCTTCGTGTGCCTGGTTGCTTGGGTGCTGTGCTAAGGGTTTTTCTCTCTTCAAGGGTCCCTTCCCAATTCCCATAGTTTGATGAGGGATGGGCTAATGGAAACTCGACACAGAAGTAAATATTAACAATAAATTATGTAGAAATAAATGATGCGACACAATGATCATAATGCAATTAAGAGTTTGAAATGCCTAAAGAAGTTAAACCGAAAAAGCTGTCCAATGCAGTGGAGAAATGTGGGATCATTGGTGGTAGAGAAACTACCATAGTCTAAAGAAGAAAACTCTACTGACAAATTCAGACAGAACTGTTATGACTCATGATAGGAGTCTAGCTGTCACAAGCCGATAGTGAAAATATTAAATGTGCCAGTCGTTCCTGCTGTCACTTCGCAGCAGATAAAATTAGATACAGATAAGCAAAGCTGAAGAGAGGAAGGAGATGCACACCTCAATGGACCTTCCTATCAGAAAACAAAAACCAGCCTGCTCACTTAACAGTGCGTCCTCTCCATTTTTTTAATGCATGGGATGGTTTCATGTTCCTTGTCCTTGGCAGCGCACAAATGATTGCTTGTGAAGAATTGCTATCAGATAGAAGGCAGTATTTTGCAGTTGTATGTTATCCTTTGTAGGAGTCTTAAGAGGGTGAGTATTCACAGCTCATGTAAATAGTTTGTGGAGTATCCATTTCTCCAAATTATTCTGATACTTTAATATGGAGGCAACAGAATCTTTTCAGTAAAATCCTTGTACACTTTCATTAAGGGCCAACATTCTCCTTATCACAAAAAGGTCAAGTGGGTGGAAGATGAAAGAATAATAGATGCAATATTATACAGAAGAAAATGGGACATGATTTCACATGAAATATGATGCTTTATGGTATTGAACAGGAAACACCAGATCATTTGTTTATCACCTATCAGTTTAGTCAGGAAGTATGGAAAGTTTTTGTCAAACTTGCTAATCCAGTGCTCCTTTTCTAATTTGGAATGCATGAGCTGATATGTTTGGATCCTCAGGATGCAGAGTGGAGGACAGTCCAAGAACATGCTTATTTCTTCCCATTCTATTTGTTGGAGCATTTGGAGAAGCACAATGATGTCATTTCTCCGGGTGATAGACTTTATGTTGAGAATGTTTGTTCTATAGTTCTCTGATCTGTTTTTTTTAAATTTGGGAGCAGATATCTTATTAGTTTGACTGTTACTGAGTGGAATAAGGAGTTTGTTCCTTTGTAGCTTCCTTTTCATTTGAAGAGGAATCTCTGCTCGTCTTTTATTTTGATTGAAACACCTCTCTTTAGTAATAAAATGGGTCATGGGATCCACTTTCCTTCAAATAAAGAAAGGAAGTTATCAAATACTTGAGGTATTCTTTCATTAATATGATTCCAAAAGATGAGTTAATTCTTTTCTGTGCTGTGTTCATTTGATATAGGTTGGTGGACTATTGGCCATGTTGATGTCATTCTATTTCTTATCGCAAGGATGGGCCACAAGAACATATTCACCATTTTGTATCCTTTGAAACACAGTTAGTGGCTTCATGACATATTTTCTTTGGTTCCTTTAATGCTATTTTTATATAATAGAAACATTAGCACCACTTTTCTAGTGATATGTTAATAATGAGGTCATGTCTCAGGTTTAGAGCTTGTTAATAGTTAGTGAAGTTGTCTTCTCTCTATAAATTTATGAATCTTCAACATTGCTGTATTAGGGGGGTTTGACCTTAAGCTGACTGCAAGATAGTTTTGGTCATGAGCCATTGGTTCAAGTTGGGGAGGTTTTGGGAATAAAAGAGATGACAATTCCCATATCTGCTGGAATCTTGTCAGCATTGAGAAGAGTGATTGCCAGACGTGTCTCACTCAAGGTACATCTTCCTTATGCTTTGTACTGTACAGAATTGATAATTGGCAGAAAAGCAGTTACTGAATTAAATAATGGCTATTTATTGCTTTCAGAATCAACAGAAAAGGCGGCTACATGCAATCACCATAACCTCTGCTGTGTGCTTTCTCTTTCCTTTTGCCATATGGGATATGGTATTGGTGAGTTTAAGTCCTGAGTTTTCTCTCTGCTCCATGACCTACTCTACATTGCCAATTTTTAATGTCCTTTGCTTATTTCCCCTTTTCCCAGCTTTTGACTCCTGTCTTTGTTAAATTTCCTTTTCTTTTATTTCTTATTGGATCAACTTCAGGGATCTTTCGATAGAATCACCACTGCACCATTTCCAACATGGGCATATCTGAGTACAGTTATCTTTGGAATTGTTCTCATTTTCTATGTTGACAATCTTGCCGAGGAGAGGTATATACACTTGGACCTTCACCAAATATGTTTGGTTGTATGGTTTATGAAAACATGGTTTCTCCTTGTGCTTGTATGCAGCCATGCCTTACCTTAATAAAGGAAAAGGGCATCTAGTCAATCTGTTTTACTTCACGTGGTTGTTTAACTTACAACTGTTCTGAAATTCCAATGGGATATAAAGGCCTACTTTCAGTAGAAAAGGTATAAGGAGATTGAATTTCAGTATTAAAATTTAAAAGAAGCTGGAGTTTGTTGGTCCAATTTGTTGATGTGCATATAATACTTCCCTGAGTGTTGAATTAGACCTGATCTTTGCCAGGGTTGATGTTCCTTACCTGAGCCTGATCGAGCCCAATGTGAGAGCTTAAGTGGAGCTTGATAAATCTTATAGAGTTTAGATTTGCTTCATTGGTAAATAAAACTTAAACAAATAAGTTTCCTCATTAAAAATAAGAGGTTAAGAGGTTTTACAAACAAGTTCCTATGCTGTTAATAATACCAAAGAAGTCCTCAGAATCAATCATCTTTCTAGTGCAAGTCCTTGTGGTTGAAGCCATCTGAAAATGGCATTTGTAAGAGAATATTCCTTCTTTAAAGATGAAAAGGGCTAATTATTCTTAGTGGCAATAACAAAGTCCCCTTCCCCTTCCCCTTCCCCTGCCCCCTCCCTCCCTCCCCCATGGATCAAATCTCTGCTCAACTCTCCATGAGAACTCTCTACTCCTGGCTCCTGCCAGAGGAGGTCCCTACCCATCCAGGATGCATCACCTGTAGTCGATGCTCTTCTCTGACATGGTACACATTCTCTGTTTTTGCATGCTCCACCTCTGCAATTACACTGCTCGGCTCGCCTTGCCGTCTACAGCAAGAAGGTCATGGATGACTGTTGACACGGGGAATTTTCTCACTCGATTTTTGTTTCGTTCGTTTCATTTCATTTGGATTTGGTTCATGTATTCGTTCATTTGTTTCACATGCTTTGATTTTTGTGTTACGGGGCGTGCCAGCCTGTCTAACAGACAAAAGAAAAAGTCCGCGCAATGCGGAAGAGGAATTTTGGTGTCTGTGAAACGGACGGGTGTGGTGTCCGTGAAACGGACGGGTGCGCCGTTTTTAATCTGAACTCCTTGAGTCCCATGTCTATTCTCATCAGGCGATTAGGGTAGCATGTGCTGGACCTCTGTCTCCATCGACCGGAATCGATGTTACATTTACATCGAGTTAAAATTCTTGGTGTTATTTAACACCAATTTTTAACCTGAATACCATTCATAGTAAAGGACGAGAAAATATGCATGCTTTTTAGAAAATCCTAATCATGACATGTTTTTTGATTATTTTTGAAATACATTTGCTTTGAGTATTTCATTCATTTTTTTTTTTTGAAATGACTGCCTTTTTGGAGTCCAAAGTGTGGTTTTGAGAGGAGAACGGGTATACACCCGTGGGCCTATTTGAGGTCTTTTTTTTAGTTTTTATTTGGAAAAGACATGAGGATTTTTATTGTGAACGCGTATATACCCGCGAATATTGATTCTGAACTTGGGGGTATTTATGATAACACTTCCGTATTAGAAGGATTACTGTGTCAATTTTTATATGAGGTTCATTTACAATGCCCTTTTTGAGCAAAGTCCGAATTTGAGGTGGAGCTTCTTTCTTCTCATTTCTTGCTCGTGCGGGTATAATTTCCGGAGAGCATATGGATGTATCTCCATGAGATTTTTTTCGTCAGGTCGTAATTCCTGTTCAAAGTCCATTTCCACGGGTATAATTCTCGTGGAGGCGCGTATGTGCCCCTATTTGGAACGCTTGAACACAGTTCTTATCTTGTTCCCTTTTTTCTTTGGATGTGTGTATATCATCACAGTCCTTTTCGAAGGCGTGAACATGTCCTGGCGAGCCTCTGCTAAGGCAGGATGTCCTCATAAAGGAATATTGGTATATTTATATGGGCGTATGTTTATATCCATGTATTCTCGGGAGAAGCTTTGCCCGGAGGGATTTCGCCTCAAGAAGGTATACATGTATAAACACAAATTTGCACTTTGTGAATATATTCTCAAATGGTATCTCTGTTTGAGTAGAGTATTTGATAAAAAGATGCCCTTGTATGGACGGAATCCTTTTTTGAGAAACATATACACAATAAGGCATATTTGTGATTATTAGATATGTTCTCGGGCGGAGTCTCTATTTGGGCAGAGGTTCCACTAAGAAACACATTTATATAAACATAAATTTGTGATTATACGGATATGAACTTAGAGGGAATTTTTGTCCGGGCAGGATTCCTTCTAAGAGACATACGCGTATAGGCACAAATTTGTGATTCTATGGATACATTCTTAGGGGGAGTCTCCATTTAGGCAGAGTTTCCCCTAAGGAACATATACATAAGAACATAAATTTGTGAATATACGAATATGTTCTTAGGCAGAACCTCCGCTTGGGCAGAGTTTCCTCTAAGAAACATATACATATAACACGAGTTTGTATTTATATGGATACGTCCCTTGAGAGAGATTTTTGTCTGGGTGAGATTCTCCTTAAGGAACATATTTGTATAATTACAAATTTGTGATCTTTATATATGTGTTCTTGGACGGAATCTCCACTTGGACAGAGTTTCGTCTTAAGAAACATACATATAAGAACACAAATTTGTGAATATACGAATATGTCCTTGGGCAGAACCTCCGCTTGGGCAGAGTCTCCTCAAGAGAACATATACATATAAGTACAAAATCCACCATCCCAGAGACTTGCTCGATGGGCGGGGAGAACATGGGTATTTAAATACCATGTGTCCATAGAGACTTGCTCGATATGGACGGTATTTAAACCCCGGGGAATATCGCCCCACAGATACTTGCTCGATGTGGGGGATGGAGGTTAAGAAGGAATGTCGATGACGATTCGCGCCGACAACTCTCCTCTCCGCGCCTGGCCTATCGGGCTAAAGAAGGGGATTTGTACCTTCGCACACCAAGGGGAATTGGAGAAGGAGAATGAGAAGGAGGTGAGCAAGTGCTCTATTCTATTTCTTTCTAGAATTTTTGACAGGGCTTTGTCGGAATAATATCCCATCTCCCCCTTTCTTCATGGAATAGGGGGGGGGGGTATTTATAGGGGTTTTACCCCTTACATTGCGTAGGAGGAAGAGGAGAGAGCCCCTCCCCCAACCGATGGTGAGTCACCATCGGTTGGGGGTGGTTAACCGATGGTGACTTCGGATGAGGTCACCATCGGTTAGGGCTCCTAACCGATGGTGAATCACCATCGGTTAAGGGGCCATCACCCCTAACCGATGGTGACCTCAATGATGAGGTCACCATCGGTTGGAGTTGCCAACCGATGGTGATTCACCATCGGTTTAAGGGGACTGTCCCCTTAACCGATGGTGACCTCACATGAGGTCACCATCGGTTGGGGTCCCCTAACCGATGGTGACCTCATGATGAGGTCACCATCGGTTGGGGAGATCTCCCCCAACCGATGATGAGTCACCATCGGTTGAAGGGGAGAACCCCTTAACCGATGGTGACCTCATTTTGAGGTCACCATCGGTTAGGGGTTTCCTAACCGATGGAGAGAGAGGGAGGGGAGGGGGTTTTCTCTATAAATACCCCCCCCCCCCACACCCTCATTTACAAGGCCATCCTTGCCCAAGTGCTGGAGTTTTTCTTCCTCTCTCGGAGTTCTGCCCGACTTCTCGGAGTTCTGCCCGACTTCTCGGAGTTCTGCCCGATCGGAGGGTGCTTTTGCAAGCCTCGGAGTTCTTCTCGAGCTTGTTCTTTGTACTTGTCCTTCGTACTCGGTCTATAGACCTTGTGCTGCCGGATTCCTTCCGCGCTTGTACTCTGGACGGAGACATGTTCTCCTTGTACTTTCAATTTAACCGGGAATCCGGGCGCCATTTTAAGGGCCGGAACTCCCCTGCTGAACTTTGGGGATGAATCCCGCGGATAAGTTTGTAACTTAAATAACCTTGGGGTCATTTTAAATCACAACTTATTTGGCCTCTGAGTAGGTTGTTGATAATATATTGTAATCGGGCCCGTTGATAACCAGCATTTAATCTTCATGGTTCAACGACCCCTTTCATCATATCAATTACTTGAACGATTGTGCGCCAAAAATAGGCTTCAACTAGCCAAGTTGCCGGACCATTATCTGATGGATTCCGTAATTTCTACTGATGTAAACGTGTCACACTTTTACCGTTCAACAATGACATCATGAATATGCAGATTGAAGGTGCCCTCGATCCTTTGCACAATGGGAAGGATGCACTACCTGCAGAAGATGCATTCTCTGACATGGTCACCATCCATGGCCATTGAGTGCTCCACCTCTGCAGTTACACTGTTTTCCTTGTCATTTACTGCAAAAAACTTATGGATGAAATCATGAATGATTGAAGGTGCTGTTAATCCTTGCCCCAGTGGGTGGCCCTGCTGCTGCTTATTGGCTTCCAAGGGGGCAGCGACCTTACTTGGGAGCTCAACATGGAGGCCTTTGTCACCATTGCTACTGGCTTCTTGGTGGACTCCTTTATGACAGAGTAGATCTAGCCCAACATGGTACATGACATCAGCAGTGCTGATCAAAACAACTACATTGTCATTTACGACCACATCATTGTGCTCCAATTTCTCAGTATAAATGATGCCGGATCATGCCATGGAGTCCATTGCTCTGAGTATCATGTCCTTGTACTACTGCGTAGCATGGCTACATCAACTTTAGCCTTACCCCTGTCATGGAGGAGGCTGGGCTGCATCCCCCAGTTTCCTCACCGGGGCTAATGTCATCATGCCTGGGCTTCAAGGCTGAGTGGCTGCCTGCCACCTGCTCCCCTGGGCTTCAAGGTGGCAATGGTTGAGGGGAGGAACTTCCTATATGGGTGTGTAAGCAAGAGGAAGATGGAGATCAAAAGAGGGGTGGTGACCTTGCATCTGGCTTCCTTTCATAAGATAAGGGCTCATATAAGAATGTAAAAGGTTTCACTTTTCTAAAAGCACCCCAAGTGTACAAGGTTTATTATTGATATTTGTTTCTATCAAAATGTTTGTGAACATCCTTATTATAATGCTGAACAGAAGGGAGGCAGGGCAAATTGGAGTTCATGGGTCTTTTCTGGTCAAGATGATCCTAAAAAATGGTTTCTTTGACACTGCTTGATCTGTACTGCCCCTGTAAATTTTTTTTTCCCTTTCTCTTACACTGGCTGTTTGCAGTCAGGTACTCTTGCTTTTACCAGTAAATCCTTTTCCTCTTTACTCGGTTCTGATGAAATTTTCTGCTGATTTCTTTTGCCTTTAGATTGCATCTTGTTTTCTCTTCCCCAAAGCATCTCATGGCAGCTGGAGGTTGCATCATTCTTATGGAGGTTGCCTACAAAATGGATTTTTCACTGACTGGCTTTCTCATTTGCTCCCTAATTTTAGGCCTGGGTATAGCTCCAAACACTTGTCATTTACTTCTTGTGCATTGGTATTTTATGTTCTGTTGGGATGCATGTAGTTTTTCTTAGTGCTGTTCAAGCTTAAAATGGGTCCTACTGTTTTTCTGCTAGCTTGTTATTCATGCTAATTGGCACGAAAATATTGGAATTTGGAAGAAATCTTCACAGACCTACATGATTATTTACCGATGTTCTTATTTGATTATTAGTGATCTATTCACCTTGCCTAATATATAAGTGTAAGTTATAACTTGGTGTTTAGTCATTGCTGCAAATAATGTACGTGTACAGTGTTCTTTTCATCTTAGTGGTCACTTTACCTCATCTGTCATATTAGCATAAGTTGTAAGTTTGGTGCTGTATCATTGCTATGAACATGAAGTTTACATTTCCTTGGTACTTTACCTTTGCTATGAACTTGAAATTTATATTTACGTATAGTGATAAACATCCATTATACTGCAAGTTATTCTTCACGTTGCTTTTTGATGGCAGCTAGCCACGGGGGGGACCTCTGCATTTATGTATTTAATATGTATATAATAGTCACATCTCTGCAAATTATCCATTTCCATTCTGTACTTTTGTTCATTGTAGTTGGTGGATGCTATTTGAGTAGATGTTCTGGTTTTATTCTTAGGAGAAAAAAGAATTTCTTAAGAGATGCTTCACCATCAACTATTTTATTTACCATCATGATTGGGGTTTTTTGCATCAAAACCATTGTTACAGAGAAATGACATATTTGCCATCTTTAAATTTATATTGTCTAAAACATCATTTTTACAAGCAAGTTTAACTTATTGTAGGAAATATCCAACTTACCCTGTAGAAGAACCCATGCCCAAGATCCTATAGTAGGAAATATCCTTATGCTTTAGAAAAACCCATGTTTTTTTTCTCTCTCTCTCTCTCATGTATGCAGACACCCACTCTGGTGTCTTTTGGGAGCAGTCCATGCAGGTCTTGTTCTTGGGCTTGGATTGGAGATCCCAGAGTTTCTGCAGTGCCGAGGTCGCCGCCATTGCATATTGATCGGGTCTAGATCTTCTTGGGGGAAGATGGGAGGTGACAATCGCAGATGGGGCCAGTGCTGTCGGGGAGATGGGGATCGAGGGGAGTCGAGGAGGGATCAGGGGTTGAATAGGGGAAGAGGAGGGATGTAGAGCTGGAGAGCAAGACATCTCTTTCTCTCTCTCTCTCTCTCCCCCCCTCTGGGAGCAATCCATGTAGGTCTTTTTCTCAGGCTGGGACTGGAGATCCCAGGGGTGCTTTGATGCCAACACTGCTGCCGTCACATCCCGACGATCGAATATCCAGAGGCAACACTGATAGGGAGATGGGGATTGTTCTAGATGACATTATGGCCTGGAGGGTGATGGGCTCGTTGAAGGTGGAGAGGATCTGCACAAATTTGAGCATGAGGAGGTGGCTGTTGTGGGTGCAGAGCCCCCGGAGGAAGAGGCTGCAGCTGTGCTTGGCATGGGGGAGTTGAGAGTGCATAGGAGATGTGGTGAGAGGGGCTGGCAGGATCAGAGACGAGGTTGGAGAAGCAGACGAGGTAGATCCTGCCATCCTCCACCCCTTCCCGCAGGCGTGCGGCCACTGCCCCTCCCCTCCACCTGCTCTGACTGGTGTCCTTGCGATATAAGGCGCCCCTATCCCCCTGGTTCCGATGCAACAATGGAGTAAAAAAGAAAAGAAAAATGTAACATGGGACTAAACCACAACACCCCCCCTCACGCTGAACCAACCGGTTTATAGTGCAACAGAGGGTAAGGACAAGTGTCCACATATGGAGAGATGATCCAATGGGTAAACCATCTTTGATATCATGTTAAAGGCTTGAACTCTAATCCAAAACCTAAGCGTTGAACTGAGGGAATCCTCTACATATATAGAGGTGAAACTCCCATGAATTTTCAATATGGGACTAAAACCACAACAAGGCTAATAGAATTTGAAATGAATATTCTCTTTTTTTTATAAGGCAGTTAACTACAGTGGCAAATTTGCACTATTCTCACTTGTAACAATGATATTTTAAACAATATTAATTTAAAGATGGCGAAGTTGTAATTTTTCTAACAATGGTTTCTGACATGGGTAACTCCCCACTCTTCCAAGTCTTGAGCATCGGCCTCAGCTGATGTCAGGGCGATGCATGGCCGATGAGCACACGATATGGCTCGAGACGGCTGGCCTTGGCTCCGCTCGACGTGGAGCTCACTGTATGGCCGCGGAAACCTCGGGCATCATGGCTCACGTAACTATCCACAACTCGACTGTTGGGCTAGTGGCCATTGCTCGTGTGCCCCATAACGGCACCATTAAGGCCATGATTTGATCGATGAGGCATGACGGTTACCAGGTCGTGGCGAGAGACCCGCGAGAACGGTCAACGGTTCAAGGCTGCTCAGCTCATTATATAAGGAGGTAGGTTCAATGCTCATAGGTACGCACTCTTTCTGATCTTGACACCCTGCCATTCTGCTTGGTCACCTATTGACTTGAGCGTCAGAGTGTCTCCCCACCAAGATCCTTCGGTGGTATTACAGGTTGGACAACAACACTCATCGGTGACGCAGACTAGTTGGCCCTAGCCACCTCGGCCTAGGCTGACTTCATAAGAGCAACCACATCAGTTTCTAAGCAAAAAACCCTCGTGATGGAGACTGGTCTTACTATTATAAGAAGGTGACATCGTAATTTTGTATATTAGAAGTTCTGTTTGGGCATCTAAGCAACATATTTAGGGAGATGGCAGAGTCACCTCTTTTCTGTGACTAAGTGGCGACCATTGGAAGACCAAGTTGCTGCCTGTTATGGGAGGCAGTTAACTTATCTAAATGGTGAAATTGCCCCTTCCAAAAGTAATCATGCCATGCACAGTTGTTCTCTGGTTGGGTGGGGGGACTGCATCCTCGTGCATTCTCTTCCCTTGATGATCTTGTTGTTATTGTAGCAGGTGATGAAGTTTGTTCTATTTGTAGGCCACCTCACCACTTGCTTCCTCTTGGAAAGCAAAGGGCTTATCTGAAGCCCCATGTTTCCACATTCCCTTCCTTTCATGATCTCCGTCAAGGTTCGACGCATCGGGGAATCGGGGCGAATTGAGTTTTTCCTGATCCGCCACGATTCGCCTGAATCGGGCCGATTCGCATGGGAATCGGTTCGATTCGATGGGAATCGGGCGAATCGGGTTTCTCCTGATTCGATCCGATTCGGCCGAATCGGACCGATTCGATCCGCCACGCCAAACCATATTCTCCGTGCATCTATGCTAGGCCTTAGAGCTTTTCCAATTGGTGAACCATCTTACCAATTGGGTCTGCCTGAAGTGTCTATAAACTCTTGTATCCCATTCTTGAAGAAATTTCTTCCCTTGATGATCTTGCTGTGCCTATATTAGGTGATGCTGGGGCATGCGTGGGCTTCTCAGTGTCTATGGGCTGATCAGGTTATTAGGATTTTTGTTGTTTTTTGGGCCAGAGATGTACACATTCTTTTTTGGCCCATTAGCTAGGGTATTGAGTCTTATATATTTTTTATACATCTTCTCTTTGGTAGACCTACTCCAAAAACTATTTTCTTATTACGACAGTTAATGGAAAAGTATAGAGAGATGAGAAGAAATTTATAGATAGTTTTTCTTGATTTGGAGAAGGCATATGAGAGAGGGGAGTCTCTCAAGGATATGTTGATTTAGTTCATGATATGTACGAATGTGCTACTAGTAGTGTGAAAATTATTGTTGGAGAGACTTGTGAATTTTCAGTCACTATAAGTTTGCATCAGGATTCTACACTAAGTCTGTATCTCTTTACTCTGGTTATGGATGAAGTAACAAAATAGTTGCATGATGATATCCCTTGTTGTGTGTTATTTATAGATGACATTGTCTTAATTGATGAAAGTATTGATGGTTTAAATGTTAAGTTAGAAAGTTGGGGACATGTCTTGGAGTCTAAATATTTTAAAATCATTAGGAGCAAGTTAGAGTTTATGTATTGTAATTATAGTAATAAAAAGATGTTATAGGATGATATGATTCTAATTGATGGATTAAACATTCCTAAGAGTAGTAGCTTTCAGTACTTAAGTTCTATCATTCAAGATAATGGAGAGATTTATGACGATGTTGCACATAAGACTAAGGCAGGTTGGTTAAAATAGAGGAGTGCATCAAGAGTCATTTGTGATCATTGTATACCTGTGAAATTTAAAGGGAAGTTTTATAGAATGGCTACGAGATCTATTTTTTTATATGGTACCGAGTGTTAGGTAGTACGAAAGGAACTCATTAACAAAATGTGTGTAGCAGAGATGAAGATGTTGAGATGAAAATGTGGTAAAAGTAAGGGGGAAAAAAAGGAATGAGCACTTCCATAAGGACTTGGGGATAACTCCAATTGATAGTAACATGAGAGAAAATAGACTCAGGTGGTTTGGATATGTGCACTTACGCCCTAACTCGGCGCCGATTAAAAGATGTGATCAATTCTTAGTGGATGCTAGTAAAAGAGGTTAGAGAAGGCTTAAAATGATATGGCTTAATGTTATTAGGAAAGAGATTGGTTTCTTGGGTTTAAAATTTAAATACGAATATAGTACTTGATAGAAATTTTTGGCAGAACATGATTCGTGTAGCCCACCCCAAATAATGGGATAAGGCTGTTGATGATGATAATAATCTTCTCTTAGGGTCTTTAGTTATCATGTGGCTCTTAGGCCATAGATAGTTTGGTATAAGGGGTTGTATTATAGTTTTTGGAGGCATGATGGATTAAACTGAAAAGAGAAGTTTGAGTGTGTTGGGGCACAGTCAGCCTCCCCCCCTCTCCCTCCTCTCTTTTATAGTCCTTGTGAGGATCAATTTGACCAAGCTAGGGGAGTGAGGCCCCCTGCGCAATTGGACCTGGCCAAGGGGTGCAATGTTTTGACTGCCATCACTGCTGTCACCTAGCACCGCTGCCGCCATTGACCCTTTGCGCCACCCTTCTTCCTCCCTCTCTCTTCTTCTTCCTCGAGTACTCTCTCTTCTTTTTCTTGAATTTTCTTTTCTATGTTTACAAAAAAAAACATTTTTAATCTAGCTGACCTTGGATTGACCAAACTTCTAGTAGATGAGTTGGATTGGTTGATCTGATCCCGATCCAGATCGGATTAGCCTAGGGTGATACCTAGGTCGATCTGATTATTTTTTCCTTGGCCTGCACCACTTCTTGCTGCATCTGCTATTGCCTCTATGGAGGAGGCACCCTAGTGCACCCAAGCCCAACTCAAGTCACCTAGCTAGCAATGAAGGGCCCTTCCTAGGGCGGGTGGGCTAGCCAGCTTGTTCTAGTTCTATAGTGGGTCAGCACTAGCTCCCACCCACGTGGGCTAGCCCGCCATCGTCCGACCGGGCCATCTTGTCCTGCATCAATTTTGGTATCAGAGCACAAGGAATTGGCTTGTTCTCACAAGTCGGGGTATGAGACATGCTTGTGGATTGCCGCCATCTGCCATGGAGATTATTGTGTGCCTGTTAAATAATCGACATGCTCATCTGCAGCTCGATCCCTATGTGTTTGACAACTGTCACCCAAAGTGTCGTGGACTTGCTATCACAGATTAGGGGAGATCGTTATTGAGCCTGACATAGTTTTTGTGGAGTTTTCTTTGGATGGCTTGCATCCCACCTTTTCAAAGAGAATTGTTTATTTTGATGGTGCATGGGTTGATGTTTATCCCTTGGAGGCTTGTCATCATCGTGGGATCTATGTGGACCGTGGTTGGTTGAGCGACATGCTATTATGGCATCTGAGCTAGTTTTTTTTGTTATACAGGCACCACATTTCTTGGGTAAAGTTCACTTTAACCATTATGATTTTACTTGTGCCTTGCGACTGCCATCGGAGTAGATGACACCACAGAGCACCCCAATGCAAGCAACGGCTCCTGTCGCAGATGACCCTGCCTACATTGAGTCAAAGGTGACATTATAGAGTCCACCATCGGAGTGCTGGCCCCTTCCCCATAGGGTTGAGTTTGCACCGAGCCTATGGTAGAGGATGCGTGGGATTTTGAGTTGTTTTTTCTCAGCGGGGCTTCATTTGATATCGGATGATGTGTTCAAGGCAGATTGTTGTGTTACTTCACTTTTTGATGCTCATGCTGACTGTTTGTGTGATGTAGATGACTTTGATCTGATGTCGCTGGATGACTAGGCTCACTTCCTCTGTTATCTCCAACATTAGCACATATGCACCATGTTGAGAATGTCGGTGTCACGTGGATGTGTTGACTCCTTAGTCATCCTTGTATACTTCATCATTTCAAAACTTGGGGTCAAATTTTCTCGAACTTGGGTGAATGATGTAGGAGTATAGCAGATCAATCTTTTGTATTTGGGCCCATATGTTGTTTTGAGCATGAGGTGTCTTTTGGGCCAAAGATGTACATGTTTATTCAGGCCCAGTAGTATGTACTTCAACTTATTGGGTATCTTTTATGCTATTATGTATTTTCAGTTTGAGTCTATAGTTGGTATGTGGCCCATGAGCTTAAAGTGGTTTAGGCCCAATATGGTGCCCTTTAGGGTTTCCCCTCTATAAAAGGGTTGTAATAGGGTTTTGGATGACGGTGATGAAATGGATTAAAAAAAAAATGGAAAGTTTGAAGCCTTGGGGGCTCCACCCTCCATCCCTTTTCTCTCTCTTTCAGCCAGCCCGAGCAGGGCTGAGTGTAGGAGGCCCTCCACTTGGCTGGTAGTTACCGTTGTATGGCTCCACCGTCACTGTCGCCATCACTCTACATCGTGCAGCACTCCCCCCTTCCTCGTGCTTCGATCGTCTCCCTATGAGGGGGAGATTGGCCTACCGTCGTTCGTCCACTGCTGCTGCTCCGCCTGCCATCGCGCCGACACTGCACTGCCACTAGCTCCTTCTTTCTTAGTTCCTTTCTATCTTCTTCCTCCAACCTCTCTCTCAACCTGCGACACTCTCTCTTCGAAGCCCTCTCACTCTCTTCAAAGCCCTCTCACTCTCCCTCTGATCTCTCTTTCCTGTTGGCTCTCTCCCAATCTCCCTGCAACCTGTCTCCCTCTCGGACCTCCGTCTCCCACTGGTCCTCTCCTACTTCCTCCTTCCCCAGCTGCTACCGCTGGACTGTCGCCACCCAGCCGTCTGTGAGCCCAACTTGGTCTTGTCTGACTGCTCACACTTGGACACTTGCTGGTCTCGCACCCAGCATGCCAGCAGTTGCCATACTTGTGGCTTTATGCTGCATCCATCTTGCACCTGCTCCTGCTTGGTGGCGATCCCTGTTTGCATGCCCAGCACCAGCGCACAAGGCAGTTGCATTGCAGCCTTGTTGCCAGCCGACTCGCTCAGGCACATCGCCCAGCTGTCGGGTCCACCTAGTAATTGTTGCCAGCCCTACTAAAGTGCTGGCCAAACCCTTCTATTGGCACACACATGATGTTCAACGAAATGCCATTGAGTCTGAGTATTTCAACTCGAATTGTTGCTTGCTCTTCAAGAGTTTGGTGATTTGCCAAGCCCAAGCACAGCTCCTAAACTGCACAGCAGTTATTTGAAATTCTGTCCCACATCATTAGGTCCTGGAGTTTCAATTGGTAAGCAACCTTATCCCTTTGTTCCTTCTGACAGGAGCAGGGCTTGTCTGAAGCCCCATCCTTCCCACATTCACTTCCCCTGATGATCTGGTTGCACCCAAGGAAGGATAAGTGTTGAAGAACTCTAGAAGAGGAACTGTAGAGTGATAAAGAAGCGGCAACAGAAGAAAGAAGATGTTGCCATTGCCAGGTCAACACCATCCATTGCGGTCATGGCCACAGCTGCCGCCTCTGCCTCGTCCTCCCACCCTCTTCTTTCTCTGCTTTCCACTTGTGAAAGGAAAGGACCATGATAGACACATGAGCTCTAAATATGTAAAGTTGCACATAATCCCCCATTGATGTTATGTTATCACAGAACATTTAAACACTAAAGAATATAACATATGACCCACCCTTACTTTGATTGGGGTTGGCTCAGATTGGCCAGTACAGATCTGTTTTTTGGCCTGTGATCTAAGGCTGATATCTGAATCTTCCTTCCTGGTGTACCTGCGTAAGGCTGTGGAGTTACAATTACAAAGCCTTTTTACCATTTGCAACCTCAGGTCCTTTCTTTGACAAATCACTGACGTACCATCTCCTCAGGTCCTTTCTTTGATCCAGGAATTCCCCCTCCCTCTCATTGTGCGGTGCACAAAGTTCATGTTTCTTGTGTGCATCCGCATGTATGTATGTGCACAAATACTATTTGTTTATTAGAAACCACTTGTTAGAGTTTCTCTGAAATTGTTTGTAGCTTAAAATGTATTCATTTGCTTCCAGTTTCCCACATCTCTTTCCCATTCACTTAATTTCTAAATTAAAATGTTACCAAACAAAGTCATTCTCACTTTTGCTCTCCCAGTTTTGTTTTCCACCTTGGTAATTATGTTGGAGCTTGTGAGGAAAGGTCGTGTTGACATCTAGTCTAGCAGAGGTAGGCGACCTTGATATGTTTGCCTCCTTGAGGCCTCTTACAGATAGCCAGGCATACATTTATCAATCTTCGTTGTTTCAAATCAAGCACATGGTTTAATGCTGAGTCCCAAGGGTGTGGGTGGAACTTCTCTCTATTGGATATCTTTGAAATAACTAAAATTCAACAAGTGTGCTTAACAATTAAGGTAGGCAATATTATACTTACTGATATGGTGTAATTATTATACACTTAGAAGCTTCAGAACTGTTGCATATTGTCGTTTTTGTGATCTACTGCAAAATTCTATTTATTTTTATTGGTTTTTCTTGCTGTTTCTTTTGAATCATCATTTGACACTATGCTACATTGTTTCTTGAGAAACTTCAATGTATGGTTTCTAAAATTGTCTGAAAATTAATGATTTATTTTCTGCTTTTGATTTGATAAATAGATAAATACATTTCCTATTATGATCACTTTGAATTTGAAAAGCATGAATCATGTCTTATGGGACAACATTTTTGTAGGAGATGAACGCAGCTGTGTACAGGGGCAGAAATGTCCACTGGTTCTGTTCGTATTTTGGTGTATATTGTAAGGGTAGTTAGGGCATAATGTCTTAATGGTCCTCTTGTAATTATTGGACCCCACTATATACAAGTGGGTTAAGGTCTGGTTTTCTCCTTGAGAGGGGCACAGCTTCCTCTCTTTCTCTTTCAATCATCTGTTTTCCCACAGCTTTGTAATATTGTACCACATTTTATACTAGAATTATTTATTTTGTTTCCTTTATGTGTTTGTTGATAGGTGGATCTTCATGTTTATTATCTTCTTCTTTTTCTTTTCTGTGCATTGAACTACGGTTAAACTGTAGGTATTTTTGAAGCAACATCGCTGGAGCGGGTTAGGAGGGAGCCTTCTCATCCACATGACATATCAGAAGAAGCATTGCAGAATCAGCTACACATGTCACCTCTTCCCACTTGATGTATGAGTTAGCATGCACCTGCTAATGATTTTCCCAGCATACATTCTTTCATTTTATTCAGGTGCTAATGATTTGAAATGTCTGGACCTGTTATTGCTTTATGCCTCTGTATGTCAAATAGACTTTAGAATGGCCTTTTTTGGTGGTTTCTGGGATTCTTTTGAAATGATGTGGTATTTATCATTCATGAGGCAGTAAGATCTGTTCCTGTCCATGCAGTTAGCCATAATTTATTTTGATGAATTTATCTGAAGTTTATGCAGATAGGTTAGATTAACTTTTGATGGAAGGACAAATCTTAAATTACAAGGTTGTAATTTTTCTTGGTTGCAAGATCCGATTGCCAAATTTATTTGTATATTTGTTAATCGATAGTGTTGCAATACTAGGCTTGGGAACTAGAAGTTATTGGATTATCAGTTAAACTCTGGATTCTGGTGCTTTTCCATTTTGCTGGAAGGCATTGCTGCCGCCTCCTACTGCCTTCTTGATTGGCTCTTGAGTTCATCCGAGGACCTTAAGAGGTTGTTAAATCATGATGCCCTTCCCATTGCAAGCGAATACAGTGGAAAGATCATAGAAGAGCCTTATACCCAGACAAAATCCTTGCTCTTACAATGTGAAGGATCTTCCTATTCTTCTGTTTATCCTCTGGTGTCATGTATCTCCTTGAACAGTAGCTACAGCCATTCTCATGGCCTCCATATGTAATCAGCCATCCCATGACTTTCCTCTTCTCCTACCAAACAAAGAGAATGGCCTCCATTCCAGATTCCCTGTGAAACTTGCTTTTCTTGATTTAAATTTTGATTCCTATGATAATTCTGATATACAATCAAGATACAGATTTCAACTGAAACTCTATGAAGTCGGAAGTTGATTTTGATTGTTCAATGTACTCTTAAGATTAGGTTTGCTGCTATCATATAATCTTGAAGTCTGCTACTTATGATGTGCTTAGTGGAAAGCTACATCAGTGAGGTACTCTGGAGAAGAGCTGGTAGCAACCGGTTCCCAGTCTTGTAGTGTTTGAATATAAGATAGCTCAAAATTGAAGGTCTTTTTACTTCTACGCACACTTCATTTTCTTAATTCCCATCTTTCCACCACTTCTAAATTTTCAATTGGATTTTTCATTAAGTTTTGGTGTACTCTCTGTTTGACTAGCCACAGAATAGGAGTAAGCAAGTTGGACTTTGTAGACAATGTTAGGCAGTCTTTTTCTTTTTGGGTTAGAGACACTTTGCTGCCATGTATATGAGGACAGGGTATTTTGGATATTAAAAAATGATTTTCTCCATTTAAATTTCCATAATTGTAAAGAAGTTTGTGGTTTAGCAGAGTGGTGAACAGGTTTGCCGAATTTCTTTTAGCAATTTCAAATGCTGTAACTGTTACATCTGGTCTGCAGTTCTGTTCTTTATCTGTTATGAGCATATAGTAGAAACTTTGATGCATTTTAGCCTAAAAGTTATGCACCTAGAACAATATATGCTCATTCTAAAAAATTTACTGCATTTGGAGCTTGGTTTGTTCTCTATCTGTTTTTATTACGTGAATATTAATTTTGGCGCATTTCATGGTGAATAAATGGCCATTGCTATGCTTTTGGTAATAGATAGGTTCCGTACGTGCTAAGTTCTGCAAGATCAGATGACAAATTCTCCTGCTCCATTTCATTGATAGCAGAGTGGAGGTTGAAGCCGGTTGCTGGACCCCTTTTACATGCCTGACTTTTCCGAAGGTTAAAATATTGATATCCACAGTGGGTATATATATATTTCATTTATTTGTCATTCATTTCTATAATCTTCAGGTATGAGAATGAGATATTAGAGCCATTGCTCTCATTGTATGTGCCATATTGCCAGATACATTATCAAAGTTTAATTTGATCACTTTGGACTAAATGATCCAGTGCAAATTTACCTGGGTATTTTCTCTACTGAAAATCTGTTTGTGACTTGGAGCAAGTCAGTTTATCTTTCAAAATCGTAACTAATACTGGTTTTTGGGGAACCCTGTTGGAGGAAAAGATCTGTTCATCACCATCCGCATATATATGCCTGCATTTCGAGGTCACCAATTTTCATTGCACATTGGTGAAGCACCTTTGCTCTCTCGTATGCATGTCACTGCACAATCTCTTGCGGTACACTTCAGCGCATGTGCACGAAATGGTTGTTTGGATAACACAAGTGTCGATTGATGGTCTGCCAAACAGCTTCTCTTTTCCATCTGAACATGCTTAATTTTGATGCGTTGAAATAATATAAGTCAGAACATTCGCTTCTTACCTCTTTAGGCAAATTTGAATCAGTCAAGAGTTTACCAAATGGGTTTGCGAGTTTGCTGGCCTATGGCTGACGTTGATGACATAGGATCTTCAAACAAGTTGTTGGGTTTCAATCGTTTCGCCAGCAGCTGGGAGTCCATCCATGATACCTGCGTATTAATTGTCGTGTTGGCATTTTCTCTGTGCCTCAAATTTGGATGAAGTGGAGGCTGTTTTGGATGACTGGCGTGCAGATATTTCTTTTTCGATTTTACAGGTCTGCATTGGCGTAGAAAAGGCAGAAATAGAACCTTATCCAGGTGTTGCAGATAGCTAATAGAAATTAGGGGTGTGCATGGTTTGGTTTGATTCTATTTGAGCATCAGTTCTTCCTAAACAGAAAAAAGAAGAAAAAAAAACCCCAACAAATCACACTCCCCACATCCCAAATGGATCGAACTAAAAGAAAAAAAAACTTTTGAATATTTTAACTTTTATCTGACATTAAAAGATTTCGACTAGCAATTGGATAGCACTAAAATTAAATGACACTTTTGAGTAGGTAGAGCTAATGTTCTGTATTCACATATAGATGACTTGTAGAGGACATCAACTAAATGTATGGTCTGAAAAAGAACACACTGTACAATTAAATATTAATGAACGGTAGGTATGACATTCATCAGTTTAGATCGAATGAGTATTAGAAGTATAGTATGATGGTGTGGGAGATGTCAAGTATGGCTTTGGTGGCAATTGCAAGCCATCACTGTTTCCCTGCAGCATCTCCACGACGTTACTCATTGAAGGCCGACTTCTCGGATTAGTTTGTATACACCACAAGCCAATCACGATCATCTTCTTCGCAATCTCTTCCATTTCATCCGTTAATTCGAGAATCCCAGGGTGACCGAGATTGACGAGTTGTTCATAGACAAAGTGTGGGAAATATACCTCGTTAGTGCTATCCAAACCTGCATCCACATTCTTTCTCTGGCTGACCATTTCCATCAGCATCATCCCATAACTATAGACATCAGACTTGGTAGAGATGGCGCCAAAGTTTCGAGAGAAGACCTCCGGGGCAATATAACCCACGGTTCCTCTTGTGCCAGCCATGGACAAGACGCTCTCTTTGGGACGACATAGCTTAGCCAAGCCAAAGTCAGCTATCTTAGGGCAAAAATCTTGGTCTAATAGTATGTTCTGAGGCTTGATGTCGAAGTGGACAATCTTACACCCACGATGAAGATACTCTAAGCCACGCGCAATACCAACTGCGATCTCATATATCTTCGTCATCCAAGTAGATCTCTTGGCACCTCAGAGAATATGAACTTTTCCAACGACCCATTTGGCATGAATTCATAGATGAGAGCTCTTTTTCTTCCCTCGGAACAAAACCCAAGTAGGGTTACGATGTTCACATGGTATGTCCTGCCAATGCTAGCAACTTCATTCACAAATTCTTCTCCATTTCCCTTGGATTGGTTTAAGAGTTTCACTGCCACCAAGCGACCGTTTCCAAGTTGCCCTTTGAATACCTTGCCGTAGCCTCCTTGACCCAGACGTTTACTGAAAGATTTTGTCATTTTCTTGATCTCCCAATAATCAAATCTCTTTGGGATCAACGACCCGTATTGCTCTAGAAAATCTTCCACATTTCTTGTGTTTCTTTGTCTCCACTTCCTTAATAAGTAGCAAACTTGTCCATGAAAGCAGTAGAGGATGCACATACATGACAAAAGAAAGCCGCCTATCACTGCACCTGAAGATGATGCGCAGAGATGAAAAGAAAATTGAAGATCTCTCAGGAAAAAACTTGAGAATGTGATGTGGAATAATGTAGAAGTCGATTAATAACAAGTGTCTCTTAAATGCATAACAAGATTTTTTTTTTCTTTTTGGGTTGGAAGACTAGCCTATTACAGTGTCCTTGAAATCCTTTGTAAACTTGCTCCTCCTGAGATTTGAACCTCTGTGGAGTACATGGAGGGCTGACCACTAAACTACTCCATAATGTACAAAGTCCAGCCTATGAACAAATAACTTTTACGAAGAGCTACTAAAAACTAATTATATATGTTCCAGCAAAATTGTCTATGACTGCAGACGCATTTTATCGGGATATGCTATTAATTTAAATTTCTTATAATGCAATGTTTTCATCAAAGTGTAGAAAAATAAGATGCACTTCAGTCTCATGGTTTTGGATGGATTGGTTATAATATTAGTTGAAAAATAATGATCAACTGGGGAGAAGTTTGCATGGAAGTGCATTACCTATTATAATCTTCATTTCGCTCGTAGTCATCTTTGATGACGCATCTGCAGAAGTGGATGTGGCATTAATAAGACAAAAAATTAGCCTGTAGCGACATTATAAGTCCTACAATTTGCTCATAAGTTATTCAATTTGTATCAATGTTGTAGAAGGCAGGAGTCTCACTTTAACGAACTAAACATTCCCAACAAAAATACTTAATTCCACAAGCAACAACTTTTAACACTTCAGTCCATACTTCAGCTAGCAAATCTTCAACTTTTAACTTTGGTACTAGGAACGGAAACAGTGAACATATGGAATAAATATCGAACTAAAATTACGGTGCCTATAGTTAATTAGCCCTAATTCTTTTTATGTAAAAAGGAAAGGAGACAATCTTAAAAGAAGAAGATTAACTATAGCTCTATTGCCTTGTTAAGTTTGTATAATTTTGTGAGCATATGAAAGGAATAGCATTTCAAAGTTTTAAAATCTTTATCCATGTATGTGTGGACTGGCTCTCCTGGATTGTGCGGTGCACTTGGTAACAACATCATTATTCCTCCTATGTACTATTTCATGCTCATCATATTATATTTTATAATGTTTGTCAACATACATACATGTGGTTAACATTGCTTCTAACGTATTGTTAATAGGGATATATATATATATATATCCAGGGTATAATGTGTATAAGAATCGTACACAGGAAAATGAAATCCTAATTAAATCGAGTTACATGTATTTCTGTAAGGATATATATGCATTTATAAAAAAAATTAATGTGAACTTTTTATGTGAGACGACGAAGCCAAAAAGCAATTTCCATGCATGTTCTGATTAGATGGACTACCTCCCATCAGTTTCATGTGTCGATGCGTTTGGGCGTATCTTAAAGAAGAATATTTTTTTTCCAACCATACAATATTATTAACGAATTAAACAAAGGTTCCATTAGGAGGACAGGTGTCATTAATTAGTTGGGCGGCTGACCTGAGCATGTTTTGTTGCAGCTACAAGCCGTGGCGTTCCCGGCAGCCTCCGGCGAGCAGTCCCCTCTTGACATGCGGCAGCTGAAACATTCGGGTAGGAGCTTCCGCTGGTGAGAGAAACCAGCCGACAGCACGGTCAGGTCCCGGCCGGATTCATCGAACTGCACCCGCCACTCAAATATGTTGATCCGTGCTTCCTTCCGGCAACGGGCGTCCTCCGGGCGCTGCTGCCCCTCGTATTCGAAGGAATAGTAGAGGTCGTAGCCGCTGCAGCCGGTGGAATTGTAAGCCCGGGTGAAGACGTCCTTGGAGAAGTTGTACGTGGCCAGCTCACAGTTGAAGACGTTAAAGCCCGATTTCAGGCTATTCTGGAAGGGAATGGGGTGGGGAAGCGGCGGCGCCGGCGGTGCGAAGCTGTAGACGAGGCCGCAGTCGTAGTGAGACAGCAGGAGATTGATGCCGGCGTCTTCACACACCAGCACCCTGTCCTCGTAAGAGAACTCCGTGACGTTGCACCACCCGCCCTCCCGGTAGAACTGGATCTGCCACCTGGAGTCCGAACATTGGACGGCGTGATCGCCGCACTGCCCGGAGGCGGCACCACGGCTTGTGGCGTTGTCGGCCGCGCAGAGACCGCGACGCTGCAGCAGGGGGCAGGCGTGGCTGCCGCTGAGTTGAACAAGCAGGGCGAGGAAGAAGACGACTCCGGCCAAGAACAAGTAGGAGAAGGAGGAACGTGAAGCAGTGGAGGAAAGCTCCATGATCCGCGGAGGCGTTCTTAGCATTCTCCCAGGTGGAGGTCTTCCATTGTTCTAGCTCTTTGAGGTATCATGATATAGAGTAGAGTTCCCGGGTGCAAGGTTGTCGTGGAGACCAGTAGGAAGACGTAAACGAAACGCCAAAGCGACTTTGAGAGAGATGAGCTACTTTTTCTTTGTAGGGCAAGGAGGAAATTGCCTCGTTTCTCACATATGTTCTCAATTTCTTCTTCTATAGCTGGGCATTCACACGAAGATTAAAGAAGTGATAGGAGAAAAAAAACTAGCTAATTGTGTTTAATTGTGCTCGTGATAGTCGAATTTTGGGTCGACTAGTCTTTCGGATGTGCTGCATATATAGATCGAGCAGGGTATTTAATTAATTACATTTTCTTAATTTCCTCCTTTTACAATTTTGTCTATATTTAGAGAAGAATTGTCTTGGCGGCTTTCTTCTAGTCTCTGTTTTCCCGACAATGGCCGCAGTGGTCGTCGCATCGTCACAAGTTACATAGCAACCATTCATAATTTCTATAAATCTGAGAATTTCCATTTATGACTTTTCCGGAGAGATGTATGGACGTGGAATTTAGTGTCTAAAAGAGGTCAGCTAGTCAACGACACAGAAAGGAAGGAATTGGATAAGTCCAACCAACCGCGGCTGCCAGGCATGGAAGGCAGGATCGGATCGAGATCGGCCGATTCTGAATCCGATCGGTCATGACCGATCCAGATCGATTCCTCCGATTCTGACTGATTTTAATTGATTCTGTTTGAAAATCGATCGAATCGGATCGAGATCGGATCTAAACGATTTTAATCCGATTTCGATCCTGTCTTCCATACTATACCAAGACGTTCAAGATGAAAAGTAGCTAGTCTCAACTGACCAAGAAGGCGTCCTCCCGGACATGCATGGAAGGTGTTTGACTGAGATGGTGGTTATTCTCAGTTACTCTGCCTACATCCGATGACAAATTCTCCCGCTCTCTTTCATTGACAGCAGAGTGGAGGTTGAAGCGACCAGTTGCCCTTTTACATATGACTTGACATTTTTTGAAGGTTAAAATATTGATTTCCACAGTGGGTATATATATATATATATATATCATTTATTTGTCATTCATTTCTATGATCTTCAGGTATGAGGATGACATATAAGAGCCATTGCTCTCATTGTATGTGGCATGCATATTGCCAGTCTGATAGATAATTATCAAAGTTTAATTTGATCACTTATTAATTTGGACTAAATGATTCAGTGCAAATTTACTTGGGTATAATTTTGTCTACTGAGAATCTATTTGTGACTAATTGGAGCATGTCAGCTTTGGGCGAACCCTGTTGGAGGAAAAGATCTGTTCATCGATCACCGTCCGCATATACCATGTCAACAGGGTATAATTTGTCCTGTTGGCATTCTCTCTAGCTATATATGCCTCAAATTTAGATGAAGCGGAGGCTTTTTGGATGACTGGAGTGCAGATTTTTCTTTTTGGATTTTACATGTCTGCATTGACGTAGAAAATTAAGACAGAAATAGAACCATATCCAGGTGTTGCAGATAGCTAATTAACAGAAATTAGATGTGTGCATGATTTGGTTTGATTACCAGTTCTCCGCCCTCACTGTAAAAAAACAAACAAACAAACAAACGAATCACACTGGCCTACACCCGAACTGGATCGAACAATAAAAAAACTTCATGAATATTTCAATTTTTTATCTAATATTATAATAGATTTCAACTAGCTATTTCGAAAGCACTAAAATTAAATGACACTTTTGAGTAGTTATAAGTAGAGCTAATGTTCTGTATTCACATATATATATATAGATGACATCTATTGGAAAAACAATGTGCATGGAATAAATAATCACATGAATATATGTAAAATATGATGGCATGAATATCGCATACATATCGTCTCATAGGTATAGGCAAGATTCGATTTCAATCTAAAAAAAAAATACATGCATATGAATGCAACAAATTAAGAAAAATAATATAGAGTTAGAAAACTTAACCGAGCCACCCGTAAGGACTCTCTTTAGAGAAGTTATCGCTTCCGTTATACCAGTGCGGCGAAGTCAACGATCTTCTCTCAAAATACAACGGCTATAGAGACGTGTCTCCGCACGAAGATAATCTCTTCTTGATGACAACCTCAAGAACACGTTCCTCTTCGTCGATCCAACATAAACTGTCGCCTCCGTGTCGTTCTCTGCTCTCAAAGAAAACACCCGCGCCACCTTTTCTCTTCTAAAGAACCGCCGCTGCTCACACACCAAAAACTCCCTGAGAAAAAGAACTCACGCCGTTTCGTCCTTTTCCAAAACTGTAAAAACCTTCTTCGCAGCCCCCACCAAACGCAGAGAGCCCCTTTCGATTTTTACACAGGAGAAAAACCCCAAACAACCGTTCTGTGTTTTCCTTATTTCTTTTTAAATAAAAGAACCCAAAACGCAAGGCCCCTCACGTGGTGTGAAAATGGCATCTCTCCAATTTGCAGAAAAACCCACAAAAGCTTTTGGGTTTAAATAAAACCCTATAGGCACCACAAAATTTCAACAACATCAACTAAATGCACGGTCTGAAGAAGAACACACTGTACAATGAAAGGTAGGTATGTCATTCAACAGTTTAAATTGACTGAGTATTAGAAGAAGTATTGCGTGATACTGTGGGAGATGATAAGTATGGCTTTGGTGGCAATTGCAAGCCATCACTGTTTCCCTGCAGCATCTCCACCACGTTACTCATTGAAGGCCGACTTCTCGGATTAGTTTGTATGCACCACAAGCCAATCACGATCATCTTCTTGGCAATCTCTTCCATTTCATCCGTTAATTCGGGAATCCCAGGGTGACCGAGATTGACGAGTTGTTCATAGACAAAGTGTGGGAAATATACCTCGTTAGTGCTATCCAAACCTGCATCCACATTCTTTCTCTGGCTGACCATTTCCATCAGCATCATCCCATAACTATAGACATCAGACTTGGTAGATATGACGCCAAAGTTTCGAGAGAAGACCTCCGGGGCAATATAACCCGCGGTTCCTCTTGTGCCAGCCATGGACAAGACGCTCTCTTTGGGACGACATAGCTTAGCCAAGCCAAAATCAGCTATCTTGGGACAAAAATCTTGGTCTAATAGAATGTTCTGAGGTTTGATGTCGAAATGGACAATCTTACACCCACGGTGAAGGTACTCTAAGCCACGAGCAATACCAAGTGCGATCTCATATATCTTCGTCCATCCAAGTAGATCTCTTGGCACCTCAGAGAATATGAACTTTTCCAACGACCCATTTGGCATGAATTCATAGATGAGAGCTCTTTTTTTTCCCTCAGAACAAAACCCAAGTAGGGTTACGATGTTCACATGGTACGTCCTGCCAATGCTAGCAACTTCGTTCACAAATTCTTCTCCATTTCCCTTGGATTGGTTTAAGAGTTTCACTGCCACCAAGCGACCGTTTCCAAGTTGCCCTTTGAATACCTTGCCGTAGCCTCCGTGACCTAGACTTTTACTGAAGGATTTTGTCATTTTCTTGATCTCCCAATAATCAAATCTCTTTGGGATCAACGACCCGTATTGCTCTAGAAAATCCTCCACAACTTTTGTGTTTCTTGATCTCCACTTCCTAACTAAGTGCCAAACTTGTCCACGAAAGCAGTAAAGGATGGAGATCCATGACAGAAGAAAGCCGCTTATCACTGTACCTGAAGATGCGCAGAGATGAAAAGAAAATTGAAGATCCCTCGGGAAAAAGGAAAAAAAAAAACTGTAAACGAACGTGCATTTCTTGAGAATGTGGTGTGGATGTAGAAAAATCGATTAATAACAAGTGTGTGATGTTCTCAATGCGAAAAGGTGTCTATAGGGTTGAGTAAGAATTGAAATCAGGATTAGACTTCTTGTGTGGGACTAATGAGTAGTGTAAATTTGATAACCTTCTGACCTGACGACAGATTATGTTCCTGAGATAGTCATGATGCAACATGGACACACTCAAGCTGCAAAGCTTACCTACATGCTGATGGTTCTGCATCTTTCTGATTCTATTGGTTTATTTTTAACTTCTATTACGGATAAAATGCACTTACTATTATGTTTTTTTTTAATTTCTTGTTATAAATGGAATTACAAATGGTCTAGCTCAAGAACTCTTTTTTTTTGGGTTGGAAAACTAGCCTATTACAATGTCTTTACAAGAAATTCCTTGTAAACATGTTTCCTCTTGAGATTTGAACCTACGTGGTGTGCATGGAGGGCCCCCATACCGAGGGATAATTAAAAGGCTTAACAACTTTTAAGAAAAGGTACCGCAGACTAATTATATATGTTCCAGCAATAGTTGCCTATATGACTGTAGACGCATTTGATCAGGATATAAATGCTATTAATTTAAATTTCTTATGCAATGTTTTCGTCAAAGTGTAGAATAAAGAAGATGCACTTCGCTCATGCGTGGTTTTGGATAAATTGGCTGTAATATAATTAGCTGAAAAATAATTAACAGGAGAAAACTTTGCAGGGAATTAGTGCATTACCTATTACAATCTTGCTTTTTGTTGAACCCATCGTTGGTGGTGCATCTGCAGCAGTCGATGCATGGTAATAAGACAAAAAAAGTCAGCATGCATGTATAACAAAATTACATACATGTTCTACATTAATCGGTTATTCAATTTGTATCAATATTGTCCGTAGAAGGCAGGAGTTACTCTCACTTTAATTAATGGTTAAAAATTCCCAATAAAAATGCTTAATTTCCTATAAGCAACAAACACTTCAGTCCATATATACTTCGGTAAATCTCAAGCATGACCGCGCACCTAACTTTAGTCTTAGGAAGGGAAATTTAACAATGAATATATGTATTATATCGATCTAAATCACTAGCGGAATATTCATACTATTCTGACCACAGAGATATAATTGACTAATTTTTTAGATTTCAATGGTATGTAATATGCCGTTTTTTGGGGGTATACATATGAATATTACGTATTTCAGGGGGTGTATATATATAATTTTTCTACATTATTTCTAATTTATTACTAGCATGGTATGTGTAACTTTTTTTTTGGGTAATTTGAGACCTTACCTTCCATAAAATAGCACGAAAATACAAGGGCTAACCGGCCTTTCTCAATCCTACCAGTAAATTAGCATCACCATCATATATATAAGAGATGAGAAATACTAATTACTCGGACGCGAGCGGCAAGTAACTTGCATGATATGAAACCGCCGCGTGCCCGACTTGATTGGTCGGGCGCGGGGGACCCACAGCGTGCTCGGTTGTGGGGCCCCCACGTCCGACCAATCAAGTCGGATGATTGGTCGGACGTGCGGCGGTTCCATCTCGGTTAATCATCCGGCCATCTAAGTAATTAGTATTTCTCATAAGAAGCTGCATTAATCCTAAATCGATTTACATGTGTTTCTTTTATGAACCTAAAAATAAGTTCATAAAAATAAAAATTGATTGATAATTCTTCCTATTATATTTGTAACGGGACCTGTTCATTTATATGTAAGGATGGATGGTCCAATACTTCAAGCAAAGTATTTCTCATGGTAAAATGACTTAGGATAGGCAGCTACTTTTCTCTTTCCAACCATTAGTCAACCAAACAAAGATCCTTAATTAAAGTGGAAATCTCAATGTGCTTCCTAAGAAGTCATATGTTGCCTTCCTATTGGAGTTTGTGATTTTCATAGGTAAAAGACTATCTTAAGAGAAGAGGATATAACGTGTCTTTTCTTATAAAGATATATTTACATATTTCATGTTTCATTAATATGAGGACAGGAAGTTATTAGTTGGGCAGCTGACCTGAGCATGTTTGACTGCAGCTACAAGCCGCGGCGTTCCCGACAGCCGCCGGCGAACAGTCCCTTCTTGACATACGGCAGCTGAAACATTCGGGAAGAAGCTTCCGCTGGTGAGAGATACCAGCCGACAGCACAGCCAGGTTCCGGCCGGATTCATCGAACTGCAGCCGCCACTGGAAGATGACGAGGTTCCCGGCCTCCTTCCGGCAGCGGGAGTCCTGCAGCACCTTCCCCTCGAACTCGAAGGCGTAGTAAAGGTCGTAGCCGCCGCAGCCGGTGGAATTGTAAGCCCAGGTGAAGACGTCCTTGGAGAAGTTGTACGTGGCCAGCTCGCAGTTGAAGACGGTAAAGCCAGACTTCAGGCCATTCTGGAAGGAAGTGGGGCGGGGAAGCGGCGGTGCCTGCGGCGCGAAGCTGTAGACGAGGCCGCAGTCGTAGTGAGATAGCAGGAGATTGACCTCGGTGTCTTGGACCACCAGCACCCTGTCCTCGTAAGAGAACTCCATGACGCTGCGCCACCCGCCCTCCCCGTAGAGCTGGATCTCCCACCTGGAGTCCGAGCATCGGACGGCGTGGTCGCCGCACTGCCCGGAGGCGGCACCATGGCTTGTGGCGTTGTCGGCCGTGCACAGACCACGGCTCTGCAGCAGTGGGCAGGCGTGGCTGCCGCTGATTGGAGCAAGGGCGAGGAAGAAGACGACCCCGGCCGTGAACCAGTAGGTGAAGAGGGAACGTGAAGCAGTAGAGGAAAGCGCCATCGACGGACGCGTTCTAAGCGATCTCAGAGAAAATTCGAGATCTTCCGTTGTTCTATTTTAAGTATTATGATACGGAGTTCCCGCCGGCAAGATTGACTTGGAGACCAGTACGGCGACGTAAACGAAACGCCAGTGCTACTTTGACAGAGATGAACTCTTTTTTCTTTGGGCAAAGGTCGTCTCTCAATTAATATGCTCTCAATTTCTTCCTCTGGGCATTCACATTGAGATTAAAGAAGTGACGGCAGTGGTCGTCGCATCATAAAGTTACTTAGTAACTGATGCTGGGCGTTACCAGCCGACTTGACGGTAATCCGGTGACATATCGACCCTGGTCCTCCTCGGACTGTCGACGACCCAACTCCTCGGTCAGCTTATCTGGACCTTTCCTCACGAGAGGGACTTGGTTAAGTTGGCTGTCTTACCCGTCATGGGCATCAAGATCCGAAAGTTTCGGCTATGCGAACTCCGATAACTGCGCATGCTTATGAAGGAAACTCGCGCTAGTGGCAAGTCCGGGATTAGGGCCGCTTGCCACCTCGGCGATAGCTGGCCTACGGAATCCGGGCCCGTTTTGGGCACGCTTGCCATACGTGATTCCGAATCGCGAGGTTAAGGGAGGAGATTACGGACATGTCCATAGGTGGCTCCCACGGGCCCCCCTCACCAGCGATCCCCTATAAAAGGAGAAGGTAATCCACCTTAGAAAGGTATGTGATTCTTTAGACCTGAGAAGCTCTCTACTCTGGTGAATCTAGCCTAACTCGATCGTCGGAGTGTTTACCCACCGAGGCCTCTCGGTGGTCTTTGCAGATCGACACTCATCGGCAGGACGTCGGCGCAACATCTTCCATCCCCTGGGTCAACTTCCATTTGGCACAGGCCGAACCTGCTTGCTCTAGTAGCAACATTTTGGCGCCGTCTGTGGGAACTCTTCGAACAAAAAAAACTTTTCTCCATGGCACCCAAGGGAAAGATGATCGCGCGGTCGTCTAGCGATGAAGTGGCCCCCACCAATGTGATTGAGGAAGTCGTCGGAGGTGCTTCCGGAGTAGGGGACCAAGATTTGGCGACATCCTCACGCCTTGATCGCATCGAACAAATGCTCGCAAGTCTCCAACAAGTACTGGAAAGGATGGAGCAGAACCGACATGTACCCCCAAACCAGGGCAATGCCCTGAGTCACCAAATGGTTCAGGATCCGGATACCTAGGGGGAGGCGGGTCTACCAGGTCAACAAGCAGCCCCACTGGCATTGTCGGTAAGCCATGCTGACGTTCACCAAGTTGCACACGTAATGCCGCCACCAGCTTCTCAACAGGTCGTCATGCATCCAGTCGCACCAGCCATGGTCGTGGACGTCGCCGATCACTTCTCGGCGGAGTCAACACCAGCGGCGGCGAGCATGCTACCTGTTGATCCTCGGTGGAAGGACGACTTGCAAGAAATGAATAGAAAAATAGATGATTGCAGTGCGGTACCCGAGTACCCTCGGTTGCGACGCTCTTGACTTCCTCGCCATTTGCTGAGGAAATCATCTCAGCACCCGTACCAGCAAAGTTACAGCTGCCAAAGTTTAGGCGCTACAATGGGACCACCAACCCCGTTCATCACCTCGACCACTTCTAGGGGCAAGTGGAAATGGTAAATATATCTGACGCTTTGAAATGTCGTGCATTTATGTCTACCCTGGATGATGCAGCACTGTAGTGGTTCAAGGCACTCCCGGCCAGGTCGGTTGCCAGCTTTTCCGACCTGGCCCAGCGGTTCCTAGACCATTTCTACAACACTGTTCAGCACTCGCTATGCACCGACGACTTGTGGCTCGTCGCCCAGATGGAAGGTGAGATGTTCTGAGACTACGCCAAGCGATTCCAAATCGAAGTAATGAAGGTGGTAGATCTGGACCTGAGGACGGCGGTCAACATCCTAACAAGGGTGTGCTCCGACACAGCATTCGTAGCCTCCATAGCAAAAAAGCCGCCTGTAAGTCTCTCCGACCTCCTCTCTAGAATGCAGAAGTACGTAAGGCTGGAGTCGACCCTCAGTGTGGCGGGAAGGCTCAGGCGACCTTCCGAGCATGGATCAACTGGAGCCGAGGCGGTGAAGAAACCGAGGAGGGAGGAACCGTCGCAAGGAGAGGGACGACGAGAATCAGAAAGGCGACGGGACTCCGAGCGCGATCGTCGTCCAGATGAATCGCGCCGCGTTAGAGACCTCCCCCGCTTCGGGAGGCTCCCTTTCGAGATCCTGCCTATTATCAAGAAACTTCCAGAGTTCCGAAGGCCCGAGCCAATGACGAGGGCCCCGTCCGGCCGAGGAGCTAACCTCTACTGCGACTATCACAAGGAGTATGGTCATCTCACCGACCAATGCAGAAGTATGAAAATGGAGATTGTGGAGATGCTACATAGAGGGATCATCGGCAAAGACATCGTAGATGGGCGGATAAAGGCACGCTCCCCGGAGAATAATTGCGAGGTCATTGAAGGAAAAGGGGCCGTCCTTGTCCTCGCAGGCGGCTCAGCAAGCGGCGCGACAGCGGGAGAAAACGAAAGGCCTATGCGTCGGCAGTAGCAGCGGAAGGTGGGTCGAATAGGTTGGCATCAAAGGCCGAGGGCGTCATCACTTTCTTTGACGAGGATGTTTTCGGGCTTAGTCTTCCCCACGATGACGCGTTAGTATCCACACGAACGTCGATGGGTATGATGTACACCGTATCCTATTGATAACGGAGTTGCACCTGATGTCCTTTTGTACGACTGTTTCCTTAAAATGACCAACTTGAGTACGGAACTCAAACCGGTCGTGACCCCATTGTTCGGCTTCAGCGGAACGCCTGTGAATGCCGAAGGGTCGATTAAATTAAAAGTAACCCTGGGCACCCGGCCACGCCGTATAACGGTTGAGGTTGACTTCCTTGTTGTAAAGGTACAATCGGCCTACAACGCAATCTTTGGTCGGGGCCTGTTGGGAAAGCTGGGGGGAGTACCTTCAACCTACCATCAAAAGTTGAAGTTCCCGACCCCCGAGGGGATTGGCGAGGTTGTCGGATGTCAGGCCGAAGCCCGCCGATGCTATGTAAAGCAAAAGAACCAGTAATTTCGGAGTATGCACTGCTTTTGATGATGTTGAAAGGCACGAGCATGTAGAGCAACCAAGCGAATAGAGGTAGAAAAGGGCGCACTCGTCGTAGGAGCCGAACTTAACAACTTGGAAGCGGAGGTCGTCGCCTTCCTCAAGCAGAGCTGTGATGTGTTCGCCTAGTCGGACGACGACCTACAGGGGATTGATCCAAAGGTTATCCAGCACCACCTGAACGTGAACCCCGACGTTCGACCAGTCCGCCAAAAGAAGAGACCTTTGTCGGCTGATCGGCAGGAGGTTGTCGACAACAACCTGGCAAAATATTTGCATGTAGGAACCGTTCGAGATTCATTCTACCCCGAATGGGTCACGAACGTCGTCTTAGTAAGGAAGGCAAATGGGAAATGGCAGATGACGTGTGTGGGCTTCACCGACATGAACAGAGCATGTCCGAAGGACAGCTTCCCGCTCCCTCGCATCGACCAGCTCGTCGATTCAACGGCAGGGATGAGCTGCTGAGCTTCCTCGATGCCTACTCTGGGTACCATCAGATCAGAATGGCCCCGGAAGACGAAGAAAGACGTCCTTCACCATGAGAAAGGTCTGTATTGCTTCACTCGCATGTCGTTCGGATTAAAAAATGTAGCGGCAACGTACCAGAGGCTCGTAAATATGATGTTCGAAGCACAAATCGGGAAGACGATGGAGATCTATATCGACGACATGCTGGTGAAGAGCCGACGAGCCGAAGACCACGTTCGGGATCTAGCCGAGGCTTTCGACGTGTTGCAGAGGTACGGAATGAAGCTAAATCCCAAAAAATGCGTCTTCGGTGTCCGAGCAGGAAAATTCCTCAGCTACCTCGTGTCACGCCGAGGGATCGATGTCAACCCTGACAAAGTCCAAGCGATTGTGGAAATGTCAGCTCCGAGGACAGTAAAGGAGGTACAAAGGCTTAACGGCAGGGTTACGGCTCTTAGCAGGTTTATGTCTAGGTCGGCGGAGCGATGCAGTCCCTTCTTCGAGGTGCTGAGAAGGGGCCGCTTCAAGTGGACCGAGGCGTGCCAAAAGGCGTTCGACGAGCTGAAGGCCCACCTGGCGCACGTACCGACGTTGAGCAAGTCCGTGGTCGGGGAAGAACTACTATTGTATCTCTCCACAACTGCATACTCTGTCAGCTCGGTGCTCGTGCGGGAAGAAAACAAGAACCACCTTCCCGTATATTACACGAGCAAAGCATTGCGAGGAGCCGAGCAACGGTACTCCGAACTTGAGAAGGTCGGATACGCGTTGGTCATAGCAGCTAGACGACTGCGCCCGTACTTCCAGGCGCACAAAGTCATCGTTCTCACCGACATTCCAATCCGACAAGTCCTTGGGCGACCCGAGGCCTCTGGAAGGTTGGCAAAGTGGGCTATAGAGCTCGGGGAATTCGACATAGAATACAGACCTCGGATCGCTATCAAAGCCCAGGCTCTCTCCGACTTCATATCTGAGGGAACATCATGGGCAACACAAGAGGAAGCCTTCAAACGATGGGAGGTGTTCGTCGACGGTGCATTCAACTCTCAAGGTAGTGGAGCTGGCATCGTCCTCCACTCGCCAGAGGGCCTCGTTCTAAGGTATGCGATTCGTTTTCGGCTTCAATGCTTCTAACAATGTGGCCGAGTATGAAGCCGTGATATCAGGATTAAAGATGGCGAGATCGCTCGGTGCGGTAAAGATCCTGATCTATAGTGACTCCCAGTTAGTCGTCAGCCAGGTGCGGCAAGAGTTCGAGGCGAAGGAAGCCAAGCTAGCGTCCTACATGACCGAGGTCCGAAGGCTGATGATTGAATTCGAGTCGGCCGAGCTGGAGAAGATCCCAAGAACCGAGAATGCACAAGCCGATGCCCTATCCAAGTTCGCGTCATCTTCCATGAGATTGGAGGCGTCGGTCTTGGTTCAGGAGCTCCGGGAGCCGTCCATCGCACAAGCCGAAGTGATGTCGACTGAGGTAAGAACGACATGGATGACCCCACTAATAGAATTCCTTAAAAGTGGTACACTTCTAGAAAATAAAGAAGAAGGCAGCAAGACAAGGAGGCGAGCGGCGAGATTCTTTCTCATCGGCGACGATCTATACAGGCGAGGATTTAGCTATCCTCACCTCCGATGCATAAGCACGAGGCAAGCAGAGGAAATCATTGGCGAAGTGCACGAGGGAACATGCGGTTGCCATGCAGGTCCTCGGTCTCTCGTACGAAGAATAACCGGCAGGGTTATTGGTGGCCGACCATGTTGAAGGATGTGGAGAGATATGTGAAGAGTTGCCATCAATGTCAGCTCTTCAGCAAGACAGATCGAAAACCACCCGCTGGGCTCACGCCCATAACATCCCCGTGGTGGTTTAGCCTAATGGGGAATGGACATCCTTGGGCCGTTCCCCCCATCATCGGGTCAAAGAAAGTTTGTCATCGTCGGAGTTGACTACTTCACCAAGTGGGTTGAGGCTGAACCATTAGCAAAGATTACTGACGCTAATGCCTGGGGTTTTGTGTGGAAGAATATTATATGCAGGTTTGGTCTCCCCCGAGCAATCGTCACTGACAATGGCAGGCAATTCGATAACACCAAGTTCCAGTGCAATTGTGCAATGCTCGGGGTGGATCATCGATTCTCTTCGGTATCTCATCCACAATCTAATGGGCTAGCCGAGGTGACAAATCGAACAATCTTAGACGGGATCAAGAAAAGGCTGGAGGACCACAAGGGACGATGGGCTGACAAGCTTCTACATGTATTATAGGCATATCGAACCACGCCAAGAGAAGCAACAGGAGAGTCACCCTTTGCCTTGGCTTTCGGTATAGAGGCTGTTACACCCGTGGAGATGCTCGTCCCTTCCGGGAGGGTCCTCGGGTTTAACGAAGAGAGCAATGAACTTTCTCTTCGCACCGAGCTGGACTTAATCGAGGAGAAATGAGGTATGGCGTCGGCGAGAATGGAAGCCTACCAAAGAAAGGTCAAGAGGAACTTCGACAAAACGGTCATTCCGCGATAGTTTAAAGCGGGAGGCCTTGTACTAAGGAAGCTCGCCGTCTCAGATACAAGATCGGCCAGTGGAAAGTTGTCGGCTACCTGGGAAGGCCCCTACCAAGTCACGGAAAACCTCGGCCATGGTGCTTACCGTTTAGCCGATCTGAATGGAACACCTATAACGAGGACGTGGAACGCTGAGCATCTCCGAAAATATTATCCTTGAAGAATGAGGTCGCTTCGGCACTCTCTTTGTAAACGAGGTCGCTTCGGCACTCTCTTTGTAAACGAGGTCGCTTTGGCACTCTCCTTATTAACAAGGTCACTTTGGCACTCTCTTTGTAAATGAGGTCGCTTGGCACTCTCCTTATTAACGAGGTCGCTTCGGCACTCTCTTTGTAAACGAGGTCGCTTTGGCACTCTCTATTAACGAGGTCGCTTCGGCACTCTCTTTGTAAACGAGGTCGCTTCGGCACTCTCTGTAAATGAGGTCGCATCGGCACTCTTTTATAAACAAGATCGCTTCGGACTCTCCAATGAACGAGGACGCTTCGGCCCTCTTTATGTCTCCTCGGCCTCGTAAGTAAGACCCCTCGGAAAGCGTTATATAGACATTTTTCGTAACAAGGATACACAATAAATCAAACGATGAGCAAATAGAAAACTTTCCATAAATGGTGCAAAACAACAACTCGCCGATTGGGATAAAAAACTACACTGAGGAGCCAGACTGTCCTTGGCCACAACCTTATCAGTTGCTTCTTCATAGAGCTCCTCGGCGGCACCTTGCATCCCCTCGTCAACAACGGTCGTCAATGTCGCGTCCCGACCATCACCTTCATCGTCGCCGGAGGGAGAATCGCGCCCGACAAATCGAGGTCGGGGTAAAGTTCCTTCATCTTGTCAAGGCACGCGGTATAACCTTCCCGAAACAAGCCCGCTACCTCCTCTCCAAGCTCGTCAGAGTCACGATATTCTTCAACCGCCTTCTCCCTCTCGTCGGCAACACACTTAGCAAATTGATCCTTGGTCCTCTTGTGCTCCTCGGTCTCATCAGCGCGCGCTTGCTTCTCGGCCTCAAGGGCATCCTTCGCAGCCGAGAGAGCCTCCTTTTCGGCAGAAAGGGCTGCTCGGAGCTCGTTTTCAGTTTTCTTGGCCGCGTCCAACTCCCTCTGACGAAGTTCCTTCTCGGCAGCAGTCCTTTGTTCGGCCTCGGCGACACATTTATTGCAAGATGATTTCTTCACCTCGGCCTGATGAACAAAAGCCTCGAACGCCGCCAACTGGTTCAGGAGCAACGAGTGGAAGTCGTGCATCAGCCTCCTCGGCGATCTGATTAACGCCTCGGCCTTCAGCTCCGCAGGAAGGGCCTGACGACCCCATTCAATAGAGTCCAGTTGTATGCGGGTCTGCACGGGGGCCAGAGGTGCGGGAGGAGAGGACGTCGGCGGCGGCTGATGGCATTTCGTCGGCCTCTCCTCTGGTTGCGGGATGGATACCGGGCTCGGTGCGGATGCCTTGCTCGGAGGATCTTCAGGTTGCGCTACCTCGGCTTGGGGGCGCTTCTCCGGATGAGAGGCGACCTTTTTTCCCTTAGGGAGCACTTTTTCCCGTGCCTTCTCTGCAAGCGACTTCCCCTTGTGTGGCGAAGGGGCCAAGGAGACACTCTTGTCACCCATAGCTGTTAGAAGAAAAAAGGAGTAACCAGTTAGAGCGATGAGTGCGCAAGCAAACCAAGGAAGCCGACGGAAGGACTATGACCTTTTATGCCTTCGGCAATCAATGCGAGCAGCTTCTCGGAAGGTTCATACAAATCTGGAGCCTTTATCACTTTTAAGTCCCCAAAGTCCGAAAGCTTAGTGGCGGTAAGCCTAGGAGATCCAAACGCCTTGCTTCGAAGGTCGATTTCCGACCACTTGGTCGGAAAAGGCCATCCTGATGGGAGTAGACGAAAATGAAATTCCTCTTCCAGTCATGGACAGAGGTCGGGAGCTTTCGAGGATCTGCCGACCAGTTCTGGCCGAGAAGTAAAGCCAGTCTCCAAACGGCTTTATGGAAAAGAATAAAGGAAGAGGCGCATGGTCGGAGGGACCCCGGCCGAGACACAGACCGAAAGAAAGCCAATGATCGTTCGCAAGAGTTCGGGGTCAGTTGTGAAGGGGCGATCCCAAGCTCCAGGAGCAAGAAAACGATAAAAGGGTTGAAGGGGAAGCGCAGACCAGCCCTAAACGCTTCGGTGTATATGCAAACCCCCTTCTCCATCACATGATGGGCCTGAAAGTGGCGATTGGCGAAGATCACTGCGTCAGCCGGTAGGGATATCCCCAGATGTTTCCTAAACCAACTAAATGTCCCGCGAGTTGTCTCGCATACTGCGTCGGCCACGCTGTCAGCCAGGCGACGAGCGCCGGATGTGTGAGCCGAGGGCGCACGAGGAACGTACTCTCCTGTGCTAACCTCTAGGACGAACTTCTTCTCTACGGGACCCGACACTAAAGTACCGGGAAAGCCATTGGAAGACTGGGAGCTCTCGCTGGCGGTCCTATCACTACCAGAAGATGGAGACGAAGAACCCCCGGACGAAGAATGAACAGATGGAGGACTCATGGCTTACCTTAGAAGGAAGCAAGCCGAGCAGGGTTCCTAGAATCGACGAACAGGAGTCGGCAAGTCGTCGACAATCGTTGAGTCGTCGCTCAGGCTTTGGTTCGCGTGAAGTAAGGGTGTCCGTTCCGGAAACGGCCCCCGCTATTTATAGGCTCGGCAAGTCATTCCAATCGGACGGCCCAGGGCTAACAAACACTGTGGACCGTCTTGATCTCCCCACGTGTCCGCTTATAGTCGGCCGAGAGGTTATCACCCGGATCCGCAACGTACGCGACCATTGAGAAAATGCCATCATGAGGAATATGCCATCGTGTGCGCAACGGTTGGCTTCGCGACAGTGACAGTACGACAGGCAAATACAGAATACGAGAAGATTGTGAGCGCTATCATTATAGAGGCGTCAGTAGAAGGCGGCTCAGCAGTCTTTTCAAATACGTTCAAATATGACAGGACGACATTAATAAATGTGCGTCGCTTCATACCGCGAAGACAGCCAAACGGCCAGAAAATCGTCAGAACGATAAGGCTTCTCCTCGACCTGAACGCTCGTCTCAAGAAGAACCCGGGGGCCAATGATGCTGGGCGTTACCAGCCGACCTGACGGCAATCAAGCGACATATCGACCCTGGTCCTCCTCGGACCGCCGACGACCCAACTCCTCAGTCAGCTTATCTGGACCTTCCTCACGAGAGGGACTGGTTATGTTGGTTGTCTTACCCATCATGGGCATCAAGATCTGAAAGTTTCGGCTATGTGAACGCCGATAACTGCGCATGCTTATGAAGGAGACTCTCGCTAGTGGCAAGTTCGGGATTAGGGCCGCTTGCCACCTCGGCGACAACTGGCCTGTGGAATCCGGGCCCGTTTTGGGCACGCTTGCCATACATGATTCCGAATCGCGAGGTTAAGGGAGGAGATTACGGACATGTCCATAGGTGGCTCCCACGGGCCCCCTCACCAGCGATCCCCTATAAAAGGAGAAGGTAATCCACCTTAGAGAGGTATGTGATTCTTTAGACTTGAGAAGCTCTCTACTCTGGTGAATCTAGCCTAACTCGATCGTCGGAGTGTTTACCCACCGAGGCCTCTCGGTGGTCTTTGCAGGTCGGCACTCATCGGCAGGACGTCGGCGCAACATCTTTCATCCCTGGGTCAACTTCCGTTTGGCACAGGCCGAACCTGCTTGCTCTAGTAGCAACAGTAACCATTCATAATTTCTATAATTTTGAGAATTTATAAGATATTGAGATCGCTTATCTAGCTCGTTTGATAACATGCTTAAGCTATATATCATGAGCTAAAACGACTTTTTCATATTGTCTTCTCTTAATTTGGTTAGAAAATAATAATAAAAAAGGGCTATCAGCTTGGTGAGTAAGTAGTCCCGCACCCTCCTCCATGCTTGGGTAAATGAGTTAGATGGCAAAGATGACACAAGTTACCTAACAAATTAACGCAGGGTTAAGTCCAATCCAGATATATGGAAGGACTTAATTATCCGAGTCTTTTATATAACTCTATGTAAAATGGTCTCTAACTTATTCTTAAAAGAGAAATACTAGTTATTTAGACAAATAAATAGAAAATCTAAGCTGACCTAGCTAATCAACTGACTGCCTTCAAATCAACCATCCTCGCACAAGAGGAGGGAGTACTACTGCATGGAAGGGAGGCCGAGCAGCGGACTGCGTGGACGACCCCGCCTTGCAAAGTGCCGCCAACACGGCTTGCGGCATGGTCGCCGGCGCAGAGACGACGACGATGCCGCAGCAGGGGGGGACGACATCTGATTAAACAAAAGAGCAAATGATGACTTAAAGAAACGCGAAATGTTCTTAGATTTTCCTGACGACCACACGGAAATTGCAGAGAGGGCGACGGAGGAGAAATTAGACAACGCCCGCCCGTTCCATGTATGACATTTTCCGGAGAGGAACAGACGCCGTAGATGGACGTGAGATCTGGTGGGAGGTTGTCCGGTCTGACAGAGGTCAGCTAGCTAGTCGACGACGCAGAAAAGTGGGAATTGGAAAACCGGCCAACCTGGGAGTATGGGCCGATAAGTCGTCTTAGGCTCTTAGCTGACCGAGAAGGCTCTTCGTCCCGGATATGGAAGGTGGGTACGTAGAGGGTGATTGCTCTCAGTTACTCCCGAGGTACACTTTTTATCTGTTCTCAGGAACAAAATTTGTCCGGCTAAGTGCGGAGTTGCATGGTTCCATACCTGGGTCCTACACGGGTAAATTTTTTGAGACGTGATCTTCTCAGTAAGGATCCCATCAATACAGATTTGAAAAAAAATTACGTAGGAGGACTTAAATACAAATTGTCTCAGTCCTTTATATTGTATTGATGGAATTCTCTCCGTTGAGGAGATCTTGTTCCAAATTTTTTATTTGGCGACAAACCGGTAAAAAGTGTTTTTAAACTCTGCCTTTCTCTTGCTCTCATCGACTCTAGTTTGAGGGTCGGAGTGCCTTGTCTTCTAACCTTTTTTTTTTTTTTTTAATAATGGGGGTGAATCCGCCCGGTTTATTTATTGAGTAAAAGCCAAAATAGTTGGCAACAACCATATACATCCGGGTGGCCTAGGCCTAGTTTGATGACTATCACAAGGAAAATATATAAAAAGGCTGATTCACATAAAAGACAGTTCTTAAAATTCTGCAGATGATCGATCTCAGAAATATGTACGTCGAAGAACAATTTGAGGATAATTTAACAATTTAACAAGAGATCTGCAACTCATGAGATTTACCTTGCGTTAATGTTTTCCTATAGAATTGGAGTTGGGGAAACAATTGGAGAAAGAGTCTGAGGCAATGGGTTAGGAGATCGAACACAAAGTACATACATTTGAAACCCACCCACCCACCCCCCTTCTTTTACGAATCGACGTGTTTTGAATTTTTGACTACTAGATGATGAGTTTTCTAATTTGTTTCTTCACGTTGCAGCTGCTCCGAAGTCGGGTGCCAAAACAGATCCAAGTCTTCCAAATTCCCTTCTCAGTTCAATCTGGCTCCACCGGCTGAGCTCTCTTATTGTTGCTAGGGAGTTCCTCGATGAGAGCTAGGCGGTTGGAAGGAGGAAATCATAGTGGAAACCCTAGATCATTAGAGTTCTTCATCATTTTTCTCTAGACCACTTCATATGACCAAAAGGTATGTGTTTTCATAGGCTTCTTGTGATGACCTAACCAACAAATATGATTTAACAATTGTGTTTATTGGTAGATTTTTCAGAAAGGTCACATATTCTGATACTTCTTCGTCCAACTGAGTACAATTAATTTAGGAATTTTTTTCGAGCTCCGAAAATGATTAGTCTAAATTGTTGATAATTTATTAATTTAATCTATTTAATATATTAATATATGGAGTGTTACACTTAATCTAATAAAATCTCTCTATAGAGTTGTTTACATGTCTAGATCATGACTAAGTTATTTTCCCTAATTTTGATCGATTATATTACAAGTATTTCATAGATTAAAGTTTTTTTTTGAAATACATTCATGTTCACGTAATCCATCTAAATCTTATAAATCCCTTAATCCCAAGTTGTTTAATCACTACTGTAGGTTTGGAGGCATGTTTTAAAGGGTTTTTTCAAGTATTTAATTTCCCTCCTTTTAATTTGTTAGATATAGAGATTTTGGGATTCTAGATTGAAAACCACCATAAAGTGTTTCCCTACAATGAAATGTGGTGGGCATGCAGCCCACGATCATGAACGCGCCTATGCGATTTGACGCGTTCAAGAAGCTCTAGTCGATAATGATGCATTCTTTTAAACAGAACATGTGGGGTTCCTAGACTGCACGCTAAAAGCACCCGACTCCTATGGCGTGTTTAGGTAGATTGTTCTAACTTGTAATTTTCTTTAAACTAGTAGTATATTCATCCCAATATAATAATTATTTATTGCTCGGCCTAAACATGTGATACATTGATAATACATGCAAATATAAAGATGAATTAGTCTCTTCTATCATGCATGATTGATCTATCATATATCTATCACTAGATTATCTCAAGTGTATTTGATCTATGTTCATGATCTTATCACTTAATTAACTCCTCCTACTACATCATCATGTGAGTCTCTATGACCCTTTAATTATGTCCTTGTTTTAAATATCATGATAATCTTGTTTTAATTACTTCATCAAATGATACTTGATGACTTGGATCGATGTTACTGTTGTTTCTTGTAGTTCCAGTGGTCGTGGATTCTCATAAGATCATCCAGCAAAATTTTATGATACACTTCATCGATGATGTTAAGACCCCTCTATCGAGTTATCCTCTTGTTGGACTGAAAATACTTCATTAAAATCTCCACAAGACTTTTGAAAATATGGAGGAGTTCTGTATTCAAATTTATATTTAATATATCTCTTAAAACTCTAAGTAAAATGTCTGAAAGAAATGGTAAGTACAGTTGTGATGGTTGGGCCTTATTAGATCGTGTATTTTGCGGATTTTAAAGTTGACGGTAAGATCGAGTGAGTGCCGTTAAATCCCATATTGATAGTAGAAAAGACTTACCGTTAAGGGGCCCAGCGCAATGGGTTGATGACAAGCCAGGACGTGACAAATTACTTTCTTATTAAAAACAGTCTTTAATGTAAGACAGAGAATAACACCACTATATAAAAAGACTGATGACCGCGGATACGGAGCCCAGCGCATGATGGGGAGAGGGGTTGTTGGCGGTGGTCTGCGGGGCTGGTGGGGATCAGGTTGAGGGAGGAGGTGGGCGATGTCGCGATGGCAGCAAGTGAAGGTTGTGGGCTCTGACCCGAGGGGGAGATGGTGGGAGGTGTCGGTGAAAAATGGGTGGGGGTCGGATATGGGGTCCTCACAGTGTGGACATGGGGCAGGTACGATTAGGGGTGTCAATGAACTGGATTAATTTGAAGTCTAATGGATAATCTATTTCAAACTCAATTGGGTTGGACTCGAGTTAGTCTTATGAATCTCTTTTGAAGTTCACTTGTCAAACCCATCATTTGATGAGTTGGATTCGGGTTAGTCCATTGGGTTAAGAGACATCAATAACTACCGTACCTATCAATAACCAATATACCTACAATGTATTAAAAACATGTTTAAATTAAAAAAAACAATCAATTTTCACCACACCAATAATTCTCTCTAAATTAAAACATGCTTAAATTAAAATAGTGAATCTATTAGATATTAATTGATGGGTTGAAACGGGTCCCAATGAACTAGCATGGGTTTGTTTATTTGATCCATTAAATTGAGTTGAATTTGGGTTGAGTTATTTAGTGTTGGGTTGAACTGATTTGAATTGGGCCAACTTAAGTCCACTCATTGACACCCCTAAATACGATGTGGACAACAAGGGGGAGACGACGGGGTACAGCGGCTAGTGGAGGATGCATGTTCGGTTGTCGGAGATGATCCCTCCAAAGAGATGGCAGTCGGAGCTGAACATTCAGCTCGATCGGCCAATAATCTAGCGGTCGCTAAGGTTCTAGAGGGAAGAAGGGACACTAGGCCCGTGAGGGCGATCGGAGGGGTTGGTGCGGCGGCGGGCGTCAAGGGCAGCGACTAGAACGACGGCAGCGGTGGGAGGAGCAGGAGACGACGACAGTAGATGGAACATGATGTGGTGCATGCGGTGGTGTTTGTGGGAGAGGAGATAGTAGCAGCGACGCTTTGTCTTTTTGGCATTATCACTGTGCCTCAAATTTGCACGAAGTGGAGGTTGTTTTGGAAGACTCTGGTACAATTTTTTCTTTTTCGATTTTACAGGTCTGCATTGACGTAAAAAATAGCAATAAAATTGACCTGAACATTCGACTATTATAAATAATTTTGAGGTGTGTAGGATCGAAAATTTTTGGTCCATCCATCAAGGTAAGGCAATGCCGATACATAAAATTTAAGAGTTGCCAAATTTTGATATTGAAGTTCACAAACGTCAATATCTGAACTTGCAAAAGTTTCAGAATGAGAATTGTCTCGTTCTTTGTTATCGGAATAAAAGAAAGTATGACATTCAGCAGTTTAAATTGACTGAGTACTATTAGAAGAAGGATAGCAAGATGCTGTGGGAGTTGATATGCATGGCTTTGGCGGGATTCGCAAGCCCTCACTGTCTCCTTGTAGCATCTCCACCACGTTACTCATTGAAGGCCGACTTCTCGGATTTGTTTGTATGCACCATAAGCCAATCACGATCATTTTTTTTGCAATCTCTTCCATTTCATTCGTTAATTCGGGAATCCCAAGGTGGCCAAGATTGACGAGTTGCTCGTAGACAAAGTGTGGGAAATAAACCTCGCTACTCCTATCCAAACTTGCATCCGCATTCCTTCTCTGGCTGACCATTTCCAACAGCATCATCCCATAACTATAGACATCAGACTTGGTAGATATGACGCCAAGTTTCGAGAGAAGACCTCCGGCGCAATATAACCCACGGTTCCTCTTGTGTCAGCCATGGACAAGATGCTCTCTTTGGGACGACATAGCTTAGCCAAGCCAAAATCAGCTATCTTGGGGCAAAAATCTTGGTCTAATAGTATGTTCTGAGGCTTGATGTCGAAGTGGACAATCTTACACCCACGGTGAAGGTACTCTAGGCCACGAGCAATACCAACTGCGATCTCATAAATCTTCTCCCATCCAAGTAGATCTCTTGGCACCTTAGAGAATATGAACTTTTCCAACGACCCATTTGGCATGAATTCATAGATGAGAGCTCTTTTTCTTCCCTCAGAACAAAACCCAAGTAGGGTTACGATGTTCACATGGTACGTCCTGCCAATGCTAGCAACTTCGTTCACAAATTCTTCTCCATTTCCCTTGGCTTGGTTTAGAGTTTCACTGCCACCAAGCGACCGTTTCCAAGCTGTCCTTTGAATACCTTGCCGTAGCCTCCGTGGCCCAGGCTTTTACTGAAGGATTTTGTCATTTTCTTGATCTCCCAATAATCAAATCTCTTTGGATCAAGGACCCGTATTGCTGTAGAAATTCCTCTACATTTTCTGTGTTTCTTGATATCCACTTCCTAACTAAGTGCCAAACTTGTATACGAAAGCAGTAGAGAATGGACATCCATGACAAAAGAAAGCCGCTTATCACTGCACCTGAAGATGGGCAGAGATGAAAAGAAAATTAATGTAGACCCCTCAGTAAAAACAAAAGAGAAATGCTTAGTGCACATTCATTGTGTGCACTAACTTAGACACACCCATTAAGACTGTGCCATTTGTTCTTGAGATTTGAAAAAATGAGATGGAGAGATATTATAATCTTCTAAGGACAAATGAACACACCTCTGGTGGGTGTGCCATGCTTGGTGCAAGGTGTGCACCAAGTATTTCTCAAAACAAAAAATGTAACCCAACTTGCAAGTCTTGAGAATGTGGTGTGGATGTAGAAAAATCGATTAATTACAAGTGTGTGGTATTATATATTCTCAATGAGAAAAGGCGTCTTAGGGTTGAGTAAGAAATCAGGTTTTGACTAGCTTCTAATTAGTGTGGGACTAATGAGCAGTGTAATATTGATAGCCTATTAATTGATAGCCTTCTGACCTGATGACAGATTATGTTCCTGAGATAGACATGATGCAATATGGACACAATTAACTTTTAGGAAAAGCTACTACAAACTAATCATATATCTTCCAGCAATAGTTGCCTATGACTGCAGACGCGTTTGATCGGTATATATATGCTATTAATTTAAATTTCTTATGCAACGCGCGTTTTCATCAAAGTGTAGAAAATAAGATGCACTTCACTCTCATGGTTTTGGTTTTGGATGGATTGGTTATAAAATTAGTTGAAAAATAATCAACCGGGGAGAACTTTGCATGGAAGTGCATTACCTATTATAATCTTCATTTCAGTCGTACTCATCTTTGATGATGCATCTGCTGGCATTAATAAGACAAAAGTTAGCATGTATAGACATTACAAGTCGTACAATTGCTCATAAGTTATTCAACATTCCCAACAAAAATACTTAATTCCACAAGCAACAACTTTTAACACTTCGGTCGACCACGCATACTTCACAAATGACGACGAACTTAACTTTGTACTAGGAACGGAAACAGTGAACATATGGAATAAATATCGAACTAAATTACGGTGCCTATAGTTAATTACCGCAATTCTTTTTATGTAAAAAGGAAAGGCGACAATCTTAAAAGAAGAAGATTTGCTAGCTCAATTGCCTTGTTAAGTTAATTTGTATAATTTGGGAGCATGAAAGGAATAGCATTTCAAAGTTTTAAATCTTATCCATGTATGTGTGGACTGTCTCTTCTTCTAGATTGTGCGGTGCATGCACTTGGTAACAACATCATTATCCCTTATATTTTATAGTGTTTCTAACTTATATTTATCACTTGGTTACATCATTTCTAACTTATTGTTAGTAGGGATATGCAGGGTGTGTATAAGAATCATAAAAGAAAATGCAATCCTAATCGATGTACATGTACTATTTCTTTAAGGATTTATATGCATTCATAAAAAAAAATGTGAACTTTTATGTAAGACGAAGCCAAATAGCAATTTCCAACTTCTGATTAGATGGACTACTCCCCATCGATCAGTTTCTCGTCTCGATGCATATGGGCGGTATCTTAAGCAAGAATATATTCTTTTCCAACCATGCAAATATTAACTAAACAAAGGTTCCATGTTTCATTAATGTGAGGAGTCCATAGACGGATCCAGCCCTGAATGATCCGCGGTGACCCGATCTCATCCCAGTCAAAAATTTTAAATTTTAAATTTTTTAGCCCTAACCTCACCTAATACACCGCTGCTCGACTGCTTCTACTCGGATCTCGTAACGAGGCCCGTCGCCCGCCTTTTCTCTCCTCGCCGTCGCTTCACCTAAATATTTTATTAAAATATTTTAAAATATAAAAACTCATCAAATATAATTATAAAGAAAGAATTGATTATAATGAATTATCTTATATTATTAAAATATTTTTTATTTTAAATAATATTTTAAATTATTTATTTATATTTTATATATATATTAATTATATAAATATTAAAAAATTTAATTCAAATAACCTCACTAAATAAAATTTCTACGTCGGTCCGCAGGGAGTTATTATATTATAGTTGGGCGACTGACCTGAGCATGTTTTGCCACAGCTACAAGCCGTGGCGTTCCGGCCGGCAGCCACCGGCGAGCAGTCCGCTCTTGAAATACGGCAGCTGAAACATTCGGGAAGGAGCTTCCGCTGGTGAGATAAACCAGCCGACAGCACGGTCAGGTCCCGGCCGGATTCATCGAATTGCAGCCGCCACTCAAACATGTTGATCCGAGCTTCCTTCCGGCAACGGGCGTCCTCCGGGAGCTGCTGCCCCTCGAACTCGAAGGCATAGTAGAGGTCGTAGCCGCTGCAGCCGGTGGAATTGTAAGCCCAGGTGAAGACGTCTTTGGAGAAGTTGTACGTGTCCACCTCGCAGTTGAAGTCGTTAAAGCCCGATTGCAGGCTATTCTGGAAGGGAATGGGGCGGGGAAGCGGCGGCGCCGGCGGTGCGAAGCCGTAGACTTTGCCGCAGTCGTGGTGAAACAGCACGTCGTTGAGGTCGGCGTCTTCACACACCAGCACCCTGTCCACGTAAGAGAACTCCGTGATGTTGCACCATCCGCCCTCCCCGTAGAACCGGATCTCCCACCTGGAGTCCGAGCACCGGACGGCGTGATCGCCGCACTGCCCGTAGGCGGCACCACGGCTTGTGGCGTTGTCGGCCGCGCAGAGACCACGACGCTGCAGCAGGGGGCAGGCGTGGCTGCCGCTGATTGGATCAAGGGCGAGGAAGAGACGACCCCGGCCGTGAACAAGCAGGAGAAGAGGGATCGTGAAGCAGTAGAGGAAAGCGCCATTCGCGGAGGCGTTCTTAGAGATCT
>CM024762.1:12277228-12360339 GCA_014218235.1 Colocasia esculenta | reverse complement strand
CAGAGGCGCTCATCGCTCGTTATTTCCTTTGGCGACAAGATGTCATTTTTAAGTCGAAAATCCTTCATTTCGCACTCAAAAAATGTGATCCCAGTCGACAATTTCCCCGTTTGCAAGGTCTTCTAGCAATAATGTTTCCCTCGATCACACGAATCACTGGTGGGGCGGCAACACAGAGTTGGCCTATCATGACAATCAAAGATTGTGGTCATGTCGGCGCTAGAACTCCTCCCCAGGTTATAAATATGGGTGCACGAACATCACCGATATATTCACCCCTTTCGGATTATTCTCACCCGTTCAGTGAAAAAATTGGGCATGACGTTCTGCTCGGGTATCAGAATCACTAATGTGACCACAATTCGGAATCGGCACCCCGAGATGATCGACAAGACACTGGTTTCGTGGAATTCTATTCCGAGGCTGAAATTTCACGGCGGAGAGTATGGACTAGTACACTAATTGTCGTGCCCCTCTGGTAAGATGCAGATATTTCATCGCCCGATGATTAGAACTGCTCGCGAGGTCCAAATTCAGAATCGGCACTTCTACCGGCCGGCACAAGGTTGGATTCAGAGATTTCTGGTCTGGCGCACAAATTCCTCTCTGGGAGCGTGGTCGCAGGCTCTCGATGCAATCGCATACAAATACCCCTTCGCTCAAACGGGAATAACTTTTCGTTTGGTTATCGGAATCGGCACTCAGTGGCGTTCGTCGCCCGTTATTGCCTTTCATGATAAGACGTCGTTTCCGGGTCGAAAATCATTCGTTTCACACTCCAAAATTGTGGTTCTAGCTGATGATCTCCCTGTTTGCAAGGTTTTCTAGCAGTAACGTTTCCCTCGATCATGCGAATCATTGGTGGGGCCGCAACACAGAGTCGGCCTATCACGACAATCGAAAGTTGTGGTCATCTAGGTGCAATAACTCCTCCCCAGGTCGTAAATATGGGTGCACGAACATCGCCGATATATTCACCCTTTTCGAATTATTCTCACCCCTTCAGTAAAAGAACTTGGCATAACGTTCTGCCTGGGTATCGAAAACGCTCATGCGACCACAATTCGGAATCGACACTTCGAGACGGTCTATAAAACACTGGTTTCACATAATTCCGTTTCGAGGCCAAAATTTTGCCGCTGAGCGTGTGTAGTAGTACACCAATTGTCATGCCCCTCCAGTAAGACACAGATATTTCTTCGCCCGGCGATCAGAACCGCCCGCGAGATCCCAATTCAGAATCGGCACTTCGACTCGAACGGCGTATGGTCGGATTTGGAGATTTCCGTCCGGTGCCCAAATTCCTCTCCGGGAGCGTGGTTGTAGGCTCCCGATGCGATCGCATACGGACACCCCTTCGCTCAAAGGGCATATCTTTCTGCTCGGTTATTGGAATCACTTATAAGACCCCAATTCAGAATTGGCACTCGGAGGAGCTCGTAACCCGTTATTGCCTTCAGTGACAAGACGTCGTTTCTGAGTTGAAAATCCTTCATATTGTACTCCAAAAATGATATTCCAGACGACGATCTGCCCATTTGCAAGGTTTTCTAGCAGTAATGTTTTCCTCGATCACGTGAATCAATAGTGGGGCCACAACACAGAGTTGGTCTATCAAGATAGGAAGTTGTGGTCATCTCGACGTGAGAACTCCTTCCCAGGTTGTAAATATGGGTGCACAAATATCGTCGATATATTCACCCCTTTCGGATTATTCTCACCCCTTTCGGATTATTCTCACCCATTCAATGAAAGAACTGGACATAATGTTCCGCCCGGGTATCGGAATCACTTATGTGACCACAATTTGGAATCGACACTCCGAGACGGTCGACAGGACGCTGGTTTCAAGAAATTCCATTCCGAGGCCGAAATTTCACCACAGAGAGTATGTACTAGTACACCAATTATCGCCCCCCTCCGGTAAGACGTAAATATTTCTATGCCCGATGATGGGAACCACCCGCATGGCCCCAATTCGTAATCGGCACTTCGACCTGGCCTACACAAGGTCGGATTCGGAAATTTCGTGTCCGGCGTCCAAATTCCTCTCCGGGAGCGTGGTCGCAGGTTCTCAATGTGATCGCATACGGACACCCCTTCGATCAAACGGGCATAACTTTCCGCTCGGTTATCAGAATCGCTTATAAGACCCCAATTCGGAATCGGCACTCAAAGGTGCTCATCGCCCATTATTGCCTCCGGTGACAAGACGTCATTTTCGAGTCAAAAATCCTTTGTTTCGCACTCCAAAAATGTGATTCTAGCCAACGATCTCCCCGTTTGCAAGGTTTTCTAGCAGTAACGTTTCCCTTGATTACGCGAATCACTGGTGGGGCCACTACACAGAGTCGGCCTATCACGACGATCGAAGGTTGTGGTCATTTCAGTGCGAGAACTCCTCCCTAGGTCATAAATATGGGTGCACGAACATCGCCGATATATTCACACCTTCCGGATTATTCTCACCCCTTCAGTGAAAGAACTAAGCATAACGTTCTGCTCGGGTATCAGGATCGCTTATGTGACCACAATTTGGAATCGACACTCTGAGACGATTGACAAGATGCTGGTTTCGCAGAATTCTATTTCGAGGCCGAAATTCTGCCGCGGAGCGTGTGTACTAGTACACCGATTATCGTGCCCCTCCGGTAAGACGCAGATATTTCTTTGCCCGGCCATTAGAACCGCTCGTGAGGTCCTAATTCGGAATCGGCACTTTGACCCAGCCGGCACGAGGTCGGATTCAGAGATTTTCGGTCTGACACCCAAATTTCAGGCTTCCGATGCGATCGCATACGAACTCTCCTTCGATCAAACGGGCATAACTTTCCGCTCGGTTATCAGAATCGCTTATAAGACCCCAATTCGGAATCGGCACTCAGATGTGCTCATCGCCCATTATTGCCTCCGGTGACAAGACGTCATTTTCGAGTCAAAAATCCTTTGTTTCGCACTCCAAAAATGTGATTCTAGCCAACGATCTCCCCGTTTGCAAGGTTTTCTAGCAGTAACGTTTCCCTTGATTACGCGAATCACTGGTGGGGCCACTACACAGAGTCGGCCTATCACGACGATCGAAGGTTGTGGTCATTTCAGTGCGAGAACTCCTCCCTAGGTCATAAATATGGGTGCACGAACATCGCCGATATATTCACACCTTCCGGATTATTCTCACCCCTTCAGTGAAAGAACTAAGCATAACGTTCTGCTCGGGTATCAGGATCGCTTATGTGACCACAATTTGGAATCGACACTCTGAGACGATTGACAAGATGCTGGTTTCGCAGAATTCTATTTCGAGGCCGAAATTCTGCCGCGGAGCGTGTGTACTAGTACACCGATTATCGTGCCCCTCGGTAAGACGCAGATATTTCTTTGCCCGGCCATTAGAACCGCTCGTGAGGTCCTAATTCGGAATCGGCACTTTGACCCAGCCGGCACGAGGTCGGATTCAGAGATTTTCGGTCTGACACCCAAATTTCAGGCTTCCGATGCGATCGCATACGAACTCTCCTTCGCTCAAACGGGCATAACTTTCTGCTCGGTTATCGGAATCGCTTATAAGAACCAAATTCGGAAATCGACACTTAGAGGCGCTCATCACCGTTATTGCCTTTGGTGACAAGACGTCGTTTTCGAGTCAAAAATCCTTCGTTTCGCACTCCAAAAATATAATTCCAGTCAACGATCTTCTCGTTTGCAAGGTTTTCTTGCAGTAACGTTTCCCTCGATCATGCGAATCACTGGTGGGGCCGCAACATAGAGTCGGCCTATCACGACGATCAAAGATTGTGGTCATCTCGGCATGAGAACTCCTCCCTAGGTCGTAAATATGGGTGCAAAAACATCGCCAATATATTCACCCCTTCCAGATTATTCTCACCCCTTCAGTGAAAGAACTGGACATAATGTTACACCCGAATATCGGAATAGCTTATGTGACCACAATTCGAAATCGGTACTCCGAGACGATCGACAAGACACTGGTTTCGCAGAATTTTGTTCCATGGCCAAAATTTCGTCACGGAACGTGTGTACTAATACACCGATTATCGTGCCCCTCTGGTAAGACGCGGATATTTCTTCGACCGGCGATCAGAACCGCTCGAGAGGTCCTAATTCAGAATCATTACTTCAACCCGACAAGCACAAGGTCGGATTCTGAGATTTCTACTCCAGCGCCCAAATTTCTCTCTAGAAGCGTGGTCGCAGGCTCCCGATGCGATCGCATATGGACACCCCTTCGCTCAAACGGGAATAACTTTCCGCTCGGTTATCAGAATTACTTATAAGACCCCAATTGGGAATCGCACTCAGAGGCGCTTGTCACCCGTTATGGCCTTTGGCGATAACACGTCATTTCCGAGTCGAAAATCCTTCATTTCACAATCTAAAATTATGATTCTAGTCAACGATCTCTCTGTTTGTAAGGTTTTCTAGCGGTAACGTTTTCCTCGATCATGCGAATCGCTGGTGGGGCTGCAATACAGAGTCGGCCTATCACGACGATCGAAAGTTGTGGTCATTTTGGTGCGAAAATTTCTCCCCAAGTCATAAATATGGATGCACGAGCATTACCGATATTTTCACCCCTTCTGGATTATTCTCACCCCTTTAGTGAAAGAGCTAGGCATAACATTCCATCCGGGTATCAAAATCGACATGATGTTGATTTCACAGAATTCCGTTCCGAGGTCAAAATTCTGCCGCAAAGCGAGATAATTTTTCAAGTTGGTGACTTTTTTTTGTTGCTTCTTAGAAAAGAGTGGCTGAAAAGTATAGGTAACAAACTCAAATCCATCTGATATGGCTACTTCAAGATCTTACAAAAGATTGGCAACAATACTTATTAGTGGTAATTATCACCTTATATGGAAATATACTTAGTTGTCAGCGTCGAGAATCGAAGGCCTTTGAGCCATTAACATTAGGTGATGAGTCGGGAGAGACTCTACCATCTATAGAAGACATGGCAATTGCTCAAGAGAAATTACTTGAAGAAGATGCTATTATGGAGATGAAGACTAGAATCACTAGATGAAGAATGGAGAAATCTCTACATGTTGGATGGAGAGGACAACAACCGAGTCCCGCCAACTGAAGTTCCCTATCTCTAGTTTCACATCTAGCGAGAAGAATTCCTCTAACAAGGGGAACCATGATTCGAGAAGATCTTTAATTAGGTAAGGCCCCTTTCCATACATGATTTTAGTCTGTGCATGGGTGTATGCTAGTAAAGGGGAGGCTATTCCGTTTCATCTATTATTTAATTTATTTTATTTTATCTCTTACCTATTTTATTAATGTCAAGACAATATAAATATGACTTGAAACCTTTGTAAGAGAACAACCAAAAGAAGAAGAAGAAAGAAACTAAAGACAAGAAAAGAGTTAGCTTCCCTATAGATTTAAGGAAGGGAGCTCCACCTAAAAATATTTGTCTTCCTATCTAATATATTTTATTTTTGTATTGTGCGTATCCGGTGTGAAATGTCAAATATTTCTTTTTCGCATATGGAGATGGGACTCCTCCGACAATTGCTTAATTATAAAGGATGTCTTGACCCATCGAGGATCCAATCCAATCACAGGCCAAGAACTCTTTTCCAATGCTTCACCTCTTTCTCTCTCCCACATTCAGGTTAGTTCCTTGAATTGAACATTGGAGAAATTTTTGCCCCGAGATTGCTTTTAGGGCCCCCTAACTACTCATCATGCATTGCATGTGTTAATCGATGTGCTCTATCAGGCAAACAAGTTTAAGTGTTCATACAAGTCAGAAGCCAAAAGACTCATTAATTGATCACTTTCCGATGGCTGCATGTCTAAATAGTTATGTTATGAAAAATATTTATAATTTAAAGAAAGATTACATGCATCATCGAGAAAGATCCTAATAGTATGCCAAAAAGACAGTCTTTTCGTTTCCTTGCAAACTTGCAAAAATGCTATTTGACAAGTAGCCAATAGAGATGAAACATGAGGTCTAGAGTCGGAAGGAAAAATGAAAAAAACTCTCCAAATGAGCATATTCGTAAACCACAAATATGTTCCTCAAGTATATATATATATATATATATAATATATATATATATATATATATATATATATATCCATAAATATTATTATGCTTGTCAATCGTACTTTTAAGTGTACTTTCTACTTTTTATTGGATGGACACAATATTTTCTCTCAACATATTAGTCATGGGAAGGTCTACACTCAAAATTAAAGTGTAATTAACATGTGTAATTATGAATATTTCTTATACTTTATCCATAGATAAGCTAGTCATTCCATTCCATATTTCTTGTCCAGAGTTATTTCTACGTCGCCGAAAGATGTTATTGAGCACGTCGGCCAACCTAACTCCAGCTTGGGCAATCCTTCTTTTCACGAGAGAGAGTCGACAACTGGCGTACTCATCTGCAAGAACACGTACATCAATGACATGTTGAGAATATTAAACGGACCAAGAAGCAAAAATTAAGAAGGATCAAATTAACTTCTTTGTGATTAACTTTTGTTAACAAGCAAATTAATCCTTAACATATAAGTTATTGAGATGTCCATACCATTCAATTGTGAGCCTGATGATGGTATAAACTCGCCTGTTGTGTTTGTGTATGCATAATCACATGCCTCCTTGATGCTCTCCGATGCATATCTGCATACATAGGCACATGCCTTTCATGTTATTACAATGTTAAAAAGTTTGTTGTAAGGCAAGGATTTTAACTAATTAATTAATCTTTTGTCCCCGTTAAACTGTCTCATAAGTGTTAATTAACTAGTCGAACTAATACTTAATAGTATATATTGAAGTAACTGTTGATATATATGAACATAAACACACTCTGTTGTGATTAGTTTACAATATGGAGATAATATAAGATATGAGATATTTCCTCCTCGATCTCTGATCCCTTATTTCATGTCTTCCAATCACCTTCACATAAGTAGATATTGATCAGTCACCTCAAAGCATAATATTACTCATTTAATAGTTAGTTATAAATAGCGGTGAATGTATAAATTTTATTTCATAAAATCATCTGAATAAAAGTAGATCAAAATATAAATCAAGTGGCTTAAGTTAATGGTGTCACTCCTTAGAAATTTGGCCCTTTCAAACCGATCTGGATTTTAAAGTAAATTAAAGAGTACCCCAGTGATCCGTCATTGGCTATAAAATCTTAAATTCAATATATACATAGCTTACTCATGAGCTCCAAGAGTGGTGACTGGTCGATCCTGCAAAATTAAGTGAGGTTATGATTAGTCCGCATGCATCATGTATGTTATGCCAATTTGTATATATATACGTACACACTCAACAAAAAGAGTATAGTTATTATGTTTCAAGAAGAGAGAGAAAAAGAGGAAATAATTAAATAAGATCCTATAATTAAAGACATAATTCAGCACTCCACTTACGACGATACTTCGCTCGATGTTTTGAAGCATCACGTCGAGGCTGTTGCTGTAGTAAAGCCTCAATGCAGCCCTTATTATCTGTGTGTCCCATATCTACAAAGTCAATTCACGTGCTCAATCATATACATATATGTATGTATGTATATGTATATAAAAATATTATATATAATAAATATACATATATATATGTACCGCACAAAAAATGGTAAAAAAATAAATATATACAAAGTGAAGACGCATTTTTGATCCCCCTGGCATCCATAAGACGTTTATGGTATTGCCGCCTCTGTCACGTGCAAATCCCACGTGCAGTGGTTGGTGTATGTCTCCCATAAAATGGGCGAGGAAGAGGAGGCTCTCGTTCAATCCTGTCCGTGTCCAAGAAGTAAGAAATGCTTAGATTAGAATATATATATATATATTATATATATAGTTTTGTGACCATTAATGAGCAGATTTTCTTATACTTTCAGGAGTGACGCGGCCATAGTTTGCAAGAAGATCCTTTTCCTTGTCAAGGACGGCCGCAACCACGCATTGGTGATTTCCACAATCTCCTACATATAATTAAGAAGGGAAGTTCAAAACATATATATAATTAATGAGAAGTTTTTATACATAGGGTTATGCTAAAAATACAATCTTATAATAGATGCAAATACAGTACTGCTTTTGACCTATATAAAGTTTAACCATACATGCATGTTACATTTTTGTAATTCGATTAATTGATCTGCTACATAAGGCGCGCGATAAAATTTAGGAAAATGCCTAGCTACCACTCATATGGAATTTATTTATGCATACACATTATTTCATAGATATGTACGTATCTTAGACATGGCTTAATTTCAACGTACATTTAAGCATAAATAGATATTCTATTAGATCTAAGCAGGGTTGTTCATTTCTCAGTCTAAATCGTGCTAAACCGAATAGAACTAGATAATTAAATAAATCATTTTTACATAAAAATAGTAATATTTATATAACATATATTATATAACAAAATTTAAATATAGATATATATATTATTCTTATCTTCATTTTAAATGTATAAATATATTTATATTTTATTGAATATCTCAATTTGATTTGAACTGAACCAGACTAGAGTAATTTCGGTTCGATTCGGTTCAATTCAATTAAATTTGTAGATTTTATTTGATTTAATTTGGATTGACCAAAAAATAACCTAACTCGGATCAAATCGAATCGTAGACACCCCTAATTTAAGTATGAAAATAAAAAAGAAATCAATTGATTAATTAAGGAATGTAAATCTTGGTAAAAGCACACAATAGTTTTCTTCAGAGTTATTCCACCTCTACTTTGACGCAAATAAATTTTATAATAATTCTTTTTTTAGATTCGACGTCTCAGATCGATACAACTGAAAATGCACTCAACTCATCATCTCGGGTGAACACCACCATGATTATAAGCGCTTGTAATAGAAAGGGCGTGTGTGAGAGAGAGAGAGAGAGAGAGAGAGAGAGAGAGAGAGAGAGAGAGAGAGAGAGAGAAGAGAGAGAGAGAGAGAGAGAGAGAGAGAGAAGAGAGAGAGAGAGAGAGAGAGAGAGAGAGAGAGAGAGAGAGAGATAGGCTCTTGTAGTATGAAAAAAATGTTTTAAAATGAAAAAAAAAAGTAAAAAAAAAAAAAACTCAACACATAAAGAGAAGGGCGCGCAGTAATTAATGGTCAAGACAGAAACCAAAAACGGCCTAAATTACTGATCTAAATGGAAGAGCAAAATTTGCTCAATAAACAGCCCAAAATCAATCTACGAACGGATGAAATCATGGGGCGGTTTGTTCATTTGAGACGGTGGGGATGATGAGACAAGCCCCATGTATACACATGGGTGTTTCCATGCATCGAAATAGTCACAAAAAGACTAGTGTGAAACCCCCATTGCCAGACCTCTCCAAATTAACCTCAGATCTACTCATCTAGCCCACATTAATCCTTCGTTAATTTGGATACACATTAATAGTTATCCTTTGGGGTGGTGGGGTGGGGGGTACTAATGCATAAAACTAATTAGCTTTATAATTTGACTCTTGAGGCAGAGGAAGAAAGGTTACTTCCATAATCGAAGTCGCAGATGGCGCCTTGGATTTGGACATAGTGCAGAGGCGCCGACTGTGGGTACTTGCGTTTGGCGTCTCCTTCGTCGGCCCACGAGCACAGCTCCTCCAGCTTCCGCCCCTCCAGCACCCTGCTCACCGCAGCTTTCGCCTCCGGCAACAGGCGATTCTGCTTCACGTACGTACGTACGTTAAACTTAGAAGCAACCGAGATCACAAAAGCATGCAGTTAAACCCAGAAACTACGTGCATGTATATATATATTAAGTTAATGTCTTGCGATAAATAGTTAACGCCTGTGAGTACAGGCCTAGAAATTAACCAACAACGAGACAGAGCTAGAATGTGCATGTGATCGGTGGGCACCTCTGCAATCTTGCAGATCAGCTTGTGACCCTCCCTGCCCCAAGCATCCGTGCTGCTGGGTGCACCTATACAGAGCAAGAGGAAGATGAGCAGCAGCACAGGGAGCGATGGCTCGAAGAAACCCAACATCCCTCTCCCGCAGTGGATCGATCGGGCCGGCCTTTCAGCTCAGACCAGATTCTGTAGCCTCCTTAACTTTATCGCTTAATCTCTTCCTTTTAGACTTCGATAAGTGTGCGGGTGTGTGCGCGCGTTCAAGTAACCATCAAGAAGTATATAGCGTTGGTGTGAGTCGAGTACAGTACGGGAATATTCCTGGTTATCGATTCCTCATGGAACGTGTGCAACACTAGCTAGTATATAGATTAATTATATACATATGTATCGGCTTTTACCTGTGCTTGGAGGTGGATATGAAAACAACAGATGCGAATATATATGCCCCCGTAGCTTTCGTCCGCGTTGCCCAAGGAAATACATGTTTTTTTTTTTTTGGCTCGTCCTTATTAGATCGAATAGACCGAATCAAGAAGCAGCACTGTTCGAGTTACATCCACAGCTGGACTCGAGCAATGTTAATTTCTTATATTAATAGTCCGGAAAGGGATATTGTACTGTAATAAAGATTTTGCCTTAAACGGCTACTACAACAAGTATCATAAATTTGGCTTGATTTTTTTAAAATATTACTAAACATCCATGTACTTATATTAAATCTCAAATGTTTCAAAAAAAATGCCACTCCATTTACCTTCTGTTAAGCAAAAGGTGAGTATTCCTCCTAAATGTTATTGTTCTCATTAACTGAATTTTTTTTTAAGAAAATATTTTATCACCTTTACATGGACTAATTACATGGCCTATTGAGTGATTTTATCAGACTATGTGAACCAACAACATGGGTTAGGACAGTTATAAAAATTAAGAATAATCTTACATACATAAATATTGTGGTCTGACAACTAACAGAGATGAGACATGATGCCAGGAAGAGGATGAGAAAGCACCATTTGATGGAAAAATTTTATTCTCCAAGTCAATATTAGCACGTACATTATTCTTATTATTGGCATTGGAACACGAATGCCACGCTTCCGAAGAAATGGGAATATTTATTATCAGTATACACCAATCAATCTATTAATTTCCAGCCACGCCATCAGTCAGGGGTTTGGCCAATCTCAGTACTCCAGCTTCGCCATTTTTCCTCTTCGCGACGGAAAGTCGAATAGTAAAATATTCCTCTACGTAAACCCAATAGGGTAGTGTTGTTCTGGCTTGGACGGGCACCAGTTTAGTAGTGGCTGTCAACCCCTTCTAGTTGTTTGATGTCCCACAGACGACATCATGGCATTGGCCCAAAGAAAAGATGGTCCAAACCGATAATGCCTACAACTCAGACTCACGTAATTAAGCATCCGCAAGTCCATCATTATCTGATCCAAAGTTCTCGATAGCAAACTCTAAAAAGTATATTACGACTCGATCTCTATCCTAAAAAAAATACGATCGAAAGTTTTTCTAAAACTTTTGCCCAGAGTCGTAGCCGAATTAGAAGCCCATTAATACCAACCGACCCAAGGTTTGCTAGCCGAACTCCAAATCTTCGCCAATAGAAGTAGCTCCATAGCCGCTGGTAAAAGGAGTTCAGGTTTCAAGTTCTAGTCAGAGAGTTCGACCCAACTTGCACCTCTCTCTCTCTCTCTCCTCTCTCTCTCTCTCTCTCTCTCTCCTCTCTCTCTCTCTCTAATGTTCGTTGATTCCCGTCTCTCTCAAAATTGACATCTGACTAAAGCATCAGAAGGTGGATCGCCAAAACTCTTTCTCGAGCTTGAATTGTTGCAAGTCGCAACATCAGCTGCTTCAGTTTTCCATCCTTCTCAAATCCAAGCTTCCTAGCTATATGTCTCGGACTATCGGTTGGTAACAACCCTTGGGGGTTTGGGAGCGACTTCATCATATATATAGATACCATCCAAAGTTGAGGGTGGCCATTAGTAGAGCTGTACGCAAGATCATAGGCCTCCTTATAGCTCTCCATCGCATAACTACATAGAAAGATGTATGATTTTCATGTCGTTTACAATGTGAATTAAAACTATGTTATCACAAGCATTAGTTTAGATGATATATATAGTTGCATGTGGGATCTCGAATCAATATATAGCTTACACATCAGGTCCAGTAATGGCGACATAACGCTGAAAAAAGCAATTGAGATTGTGATTCGTCTGCACTAATGATGATGAAGTCGGTTGAGAGGGAGAGGAGAGAGTTTTGAGATCTCATTATGAGAAATGCTTATTGTCCGGGCGGCCGGACAAATCATTTGTCGGCCGCCCGACTGGTGCTCCCCTCATTGGGCAGCGCAGGTTCCCTGGGCCCACCGGGGGGAGCGCCAGTTGGGCGGCCGGACAAATGATTTGTCCGGCCGCCCGGACAATAAACATTTCTCCATCATTATAGAAGTAATCACTAGATATATTCTTGAATCTTGCGGATGTCATTTTCAAATACAATACTGATTCCTCTTGTGATTGCGAGGTTGTCCCCTTGATATGGATTCAAACCACAATTTGGGTTGCCTACCAAGATTTTTGGCACTGACGAAGTTGGCCCCTGATTTGGGCTTGGGCTTCACTCCTCATTTGAGCTACAACCGACTTGGACAAATCAAGCGATGTAGGGCTTGTTGGGGCTGATGTCGTGCCCGGACTAGTGTTGGGCCAACGACAATGTAAATTGGGAACAATCACTAGGGCCTATCATGAATGATCACGTCACTTCTGGGATTGTAAAGGCCCAGATGAGCCGACTCCAAGTATCCAAGTTTTGACACTCGAAAGTTGTGGGCACCTAAAAAAAAACGCAGCAGATTTGCATATGCCAGCCCGGTTTCCCCGGGAAAAAGCCCATCCAAAACCCACTAAGAGGCCATCTAAAAACACACTAAAGGGTCCCCTAAACAGGCCCAAGAGGGCCCATCACCCCATGGCCCATCTCCCCTATGCAGGGAGGTCATTTTAAGGGAATGCAACACCTCCCTTCCCAACCAAACCTGCTGCGGCAGCAGAGGTGAAGTTGGCCAAAAGTGCTTCTATTGGGCTACACCACCATGGTTGGCAGGGGGTTGTTGGCTAATGGGTTAAGGCAAAAGAGAGGGGCTAACAAGGAATATGGAAGGTTCCCTTGGCTGCAAGAAAGAAGCAACGAGAAGAGCTTAAGGAGGAGGGTCTTCCAATCTGCTAAGGGACCCGGTGGCTTGAGAAAGAAGAGAAGAAGCAGAAGTGGCTGGTGGAGCTCAGGTGGAAGCTTGCAGAAGAGTGGAGGAGGCGGTTGTGAAGACCCCTTTGGAGGTGGCCGGTTCCCCTCTCTCTCTAGAATCCTATCTCTCTCTCTCTCTTTCTTCTGGGTTGATCACGGAAGAAGCAAGAGGTTTTGGGGTCTTCTTCAAAAGAGCTGAGGAAGAAAGAGGAACGGCTGCAGAAAGAGGGAGAGAAGAGAAGGCTAAAAGGCGGGGTTGTTTGCTTCCTCCTCCCACCTGCTTGGCCTGCTGGAGAGAAGGAAAGAAGGAAGAGGGAGGGCCTTTCTCCTGCTGTGAAGAGGCCTCCATCTTCTATTGTTCGTGAGGAAAAGAAGCAGGAGAGGGTGTGCTACCTGCCACCTGGTTACAAGAGAAAGAAGAGATCCAGCGTGAAGAGAAGAAGAAGGGTGAGAAGAAAAAAAAAGGAGGAGGAGGGGGGGGCTGCCGTTGCAGCCCCTCAACTTGTGTTCCCCTTCTTATCCTTCCCTGTTCATTCCCCTTTTCTATTTCTATGTAACACCCCTTTCAATAGTGAAAAGAGCCTTTGTTTCCACCTCCCTTTTACATGAAGTTGGTTTTGGCAAACACCTAAGCATGGGTTGTGATGTATCTTTCTTCATGTTCACTGTTTGTTTTCTTTTTTATTTAAAGTCTTGTTGTTAATCTCATTTGAGACTTAAGAGCAGCAGCGGGTATCCTCTTTGCTCCACAAGAGCATCCAATAGGGGACTGCCCATGGCCATGCTTCAGTTTTCTTTATAAACAGTCCTCATATTTGATGTGTTTTTCGTTGATTTCTGCATTTTACCATGGAGGTTTAGAGCCTAATGTAAGGGGGTCACGTAGGCCATATGTGTGCCACCCTTGCTGGGCCCAAGAGCAGTCAAAACATTGTTTAAATACCCTCGGTGCTGCCCCCCGCCCCCTCACTGCATCAAGTCCTGCCGTATCGATTTTCCCTTTGCACGGCTTTGAACAGGAAGTGCCGGACTGTGGAATCTGGGCTCGATCCGAATCCATGGGTCTATTCTTCATACCTGAAGGATGTTGTCCCCCAAATTTGAGGCTCAACCCCTTCACGGATTTCGAGAACCAAGCCCCGGAAGTCCTGTCGTATCGTTTTCTCGCACGGCTTTGAAAAGGAAGTACCGGACTGCTGGAATCTGGGCTTGATCCGAGTTCATGGGTTCGTTCTCCATATCCAAAGGGTGTTGTCCCCCAAATTTGAGGCTCAGCCCCTTCACGGATTTCGAGAACCAAGCTCCGGAAGTCCTGCCGTATCGTTTTCTCGCACGGCTTTGAAAAGGAAGTACCGGAATGCCGACATATGGCCCCGATCCGAATCCATGGGTCTGTTCTCCATACCTGAAGGACGTTGTCCCCCAAATTTGAGGCTCAACCCCTTCATGGATTTCGAGAACCAAGCTCCGGAAGTCCGCCGTATCGTTTTCTCGTACGGCTTTGAAAAGGAAGTACTGGACTGCCGACATATGGCTCCGATCCGAATACATGGGTCTATTCTCCATATTCATAGGATTCTATCCCCCAAATTTGAGGCTCAGCCCCTTCACGATTTCTAGAACCAAGCTCCGGAAGTCTTGCCGTATCGTTTTCTCGCACGGCTTTGAGAAGGAAGTACGGACTGCTGGAATCTAGGCTCGATCCGAGTTCATGGGTCTGTTCTCCATACCTGAGGATGTTGTCCCCCAAATTTGAGGCTCAACCCCTTCACGGATTTCGAGAACCAAGCTCCAGAAGTCCTGCCGTATCGTTTTCTGTACGGCTTTGAAAAGGAAGTACCGGATTGCCGACATATGGCTCCGATCCGAATCCATGGGTCTGTTCTCCATACCTGAAGGATGTTGTCCCAAAATTTGAGGCTCAACCCCTCACGGATTTCGAGAACCAAGCTCCGGAAGTCCTGCCGTATCGTTTTCTCGTACGGCTTTGAAAAGGAAGTACCGGACTGCCGACATATGGCCCCAATCCGAATCCATGGGTCTGTTCTCCATACCTGAAGGATGTTGTCCCCAAAATTGAGGCTCAACCCCTTCACGGATTTCGAGAACCAAGCCCCGGAAGTCTTGTCGTATCGTTTTCTCGTACGGCTTTGAACATGAGGTGCCGGGTCGCCACTGATTGGGACTGATCCGTGCTCATGGATTGGTTCTTTATATCCTAAGGATTTTGTCCCCAGATCTGAGGCTCAGCCCCTTCACGGATTTTGGGGATTAAGTCCCCAAAGGCTTGCCGTATCGCTTTTCCGCGCGGCTTTGAACATGAGGTGCCGGATCGCCACTGATTGGGCCTGACCTGAGTTCATAGATTGGTTCTCTATATCCTCAGGTTCTGTCCCCAAGATTTGAGGCAGCTCCCTCACGGATTTCAAGGATCAAATCCCCAAAGGCTTACCGTATCGCTTTTCCGCACGGCTTTGAACATCAAGTGTCAGGTAATCAATACCCAGACCCCGTTTGAGCTCATGAGTGCTGTCTACATGGATTAAATATCCCATCCTCCTGATTGCACGCTCGGATTCTCCGCGGATTTCGAGAATTATGCATAAATGGGGCTGCCGTATCACTTATGCCTGAAAATTGGATTGATACGGCGGGACCGATCCGGCAGGACCGATCCGGCAGGGCCCTTGCCGTATCACTGCTACAGTACCCCTGCCGTTTCACCCTTGCCGATTCGCCCCTGCAGAATGGTTTTGGTTGCCGGTTCGCCCTTGCCGTATCGTTTTGTCTGTCGAATCGCTTTGTTTGCCGAATAGAATGGGTTTTGCATGATGATGCTTGAGTGTTCGAATGACCGAAGCATGTCAAATTCCTCGCATTAACCAAATGGAAATTTTACCTAATAAATAAAAATAATAATAAACAAATGAGCATGCAAATTGACTTTTAAAAGATGAAGAGCACACATCAAAAATCTCTTGCAAATTTGACTGCAATCTTGTAGTTCTATTTTGCGCCTTTTATCGGAATGTCCCGACTTAGGCCATAAGACATTCTATTCTGGCGATTAATCAAGGGTTTTCTCTTTCTAAAAGAGATGTAATTAACGTCGTTGCGCTCAGACAACGACGGGATCTTGGTCCAGGACCCGACACTCACTTTCGTTTGACGAAGTCAAATGGTGCGCACAATAGACTTAAAGTCCTCCGATTCTCGGAGGCAGAACACTTTGTTGTCACTTCGGTGACTGGCACGCCCGCGCTGTGTAAATTGCCGATTCATCTCACGTCGCCATTGCTCACGTAGCATTCGATGGGATTTGGATTAGCAATATGCATTCATCCATGAGAACATGAGACAACATGATAAATAGAACATAAATTTTAAAAGATTTATTAAAAATTCCATTTAAACAACGTGGCACGCCGGTGGGACCAAACTTCCCTTCATCTCTTCGCCAGAATAGAAAGCCTGTGGGCCTTACTACTCAGTACTAATTGTCATTTTGAATTGACTAACAGGGGAGGTACTAAAAGACAATGGCGGAAGTACGCTTCGGACCTCTAGTCGTCCAGGACCATGCGAGGTATGGCTACCTCGCCGTCCCGACCCGCTTTGGGAGCTTTCCCCCGGTGGTGGAGTTCCCCAACTTCTTGGGGGTCGCATTCGTCGACATCCTCCACCCAGAAGCTGAAGCAGAAGCAAAAGCCAAGGTTAAAGTGGCACCAGAAGCTGAAGTCAAGAAGGTCGCCAAAAAGCTGAGCTGCCACGTTCATCACATGGAACATGGGAACCACATCAAGAGCAAAGGAAAGAAAATCAATGAATGTCCTCAACGGATAATAGAGGCTGAGAACATTGTTACTCGCCGTGCACGTGTGTCCGCCTCGGGGAAAAGCGTACGGATTGGGGACCTCAGAATCCATCTGTAGGCTAAAAAGATTGAAGCCATACCGGAGCGGGTCACAGCGGCAGTGCCCGTGAAAAACTCATTTCAAGCTTTGGCAGGGAAAAGAGAAATGGCCAACACCTTTAAGGGCAAAATGGCCCCCAAGCCTGTCAAGTTCGAGCAAGTTTGGAGGCCAAAAAGGGCCCAAAAGAACAGGATGGAAAAAGCTGAACCAAAAGAAGAAGAGGCACCAAAAGAAGCGGTTGCGGTAGGAACCCCAAATCGCCAGAGGCCACCTAGAGGCTTCAAAACAAGAGTCCAACAAGGGGGGGCATGTGCTTATGCTGCTTTCATGACAAGAGAAGGGAGCTGCGCCGATCTACTCACATCCCAACTGTTCGGGGGGGGTCGACCAACACCTGCTGTTATGGCCGCACGCCAGTGCCGCCAAGAAAAGATCCATGGGTCACACGACCACATACTCGGCTTCACCACCTCCCCTCTGCAGAGGTTGAGACCATCAAGAGCCACAGAAGATCCGCAAGCTGAAGCTGAGAGCAGTACTGACGAGAACAATGTTCCATGCGAACACGATCATGAACAGACCGGAGAGCCAAACCCCGGGTATCAATTTTTGAAAGGTTATCCTTTCGTCCTCAAACATCCCGAAGGGTCGAAAGAGACCAAAACGGGAGCATTAAAATCTTTGCATGTCACATGGCTGGCATAGGAAGCCGTTATGGAGCCTTGCCGACCGATGATGAAGAGCTGGCAGAACTGGCTGAGAGGCCCGGTGTCGTTACAAGAAGAAAAGTAGTTGCGGCAGCTCTAACAGCAGCATACAGAGGAGTTAGCACCTCCCCAACCCAAATGACGACAATTACTGCCAATGTGGTCACCACCCAAGGCAGTGGGGGCAACGATGAAACTCCCCAGCCGCCACCGCCGCCGAAAATGACGCCTGGGGGCACAGCACAAGAGATTCCTCTTGCCACACCCCTAGATCCAACCGTCCTGGAGCTGCTACAGCAATATCGAGCTGAAATTGAGGCACTTAAACGACAAATAAAAGGTAAAGAGACCGAAGAGCATGTAGCTCGAGAGGCCGAAGGTCCGGGAGAAACCCCTCAAGCGACCTCAGGGTCAGTGAGGATTTCGGCCCAGCCAGTAAGTGAGCAGCCCCAACAGACGCCCGTGGTTACAGCTCAGCAGCAGCGTCCACAAACTCAATATCAGCTCCTGCAGCCGCAATTCTTCCAGCAGCCATATCAGCCGCTACGAGACCATTCCATGCAGCAACAGTCAATGCCTGCTTACGCTCCTGAGCGGCAAATTGAAAACCAAGCCGCCCCCGGTGCCACCGGTGGCCATTATCAACACTCCAGATAATCAGCCGGCCCACTCCCATCCCCAGCCAGTGGACCCTGTCGCCATCAGCAAGCTAATGGTGGAGCAGATGATAGAGATGAAGCTCGCCGAGCGAGAAGATGTAGAGCACATGGCTTTTGATGCATATAGGGTACCTTACCCTGCACACCATGCCGCAAAGAGGCTGCCTCCAGGCATTACTAAGCCTCTAAAGTTTGACAAATTCAACGGGCAAGGATCCCCAAAAGAGCATATAGCCTACTACATCAATGTGGTGGCGACCTGGCCGCTGATGAGTCTACCTACTAAAGTTCTTTGGCTCCTCCTTGACGGGTCTAGCATTTGAATGGTATTCTGGCCTACCAGCAGGGTCTATATTGGACTGGACAGATATGCAAAAGAAATTCAGAGAAAGGTTCTACATTGCAGAAAGGGAGGTTACAGCTGCTGAACTCTATGCAACAAAACAGAGAGCCAATGAACCAGCTCTGGATTATATCCAACGATGGAGGAACCTTAGTATGAGATTCAAGCGCCCTCCTCACCAAGAAGATGCGGTGCAACTTTGCAAACATAATCTGAAGAGAGAATTGTTGGAAAGGATGATCGGGATGGAAATTCGGTCATTCGACAGGCTGAACAATGTGGCAGCAGAAATTGAAGCCTTCATGGCAAGATATCCTAACAATACATCAATGGAGCAAAAGGACAAGCCAGCCAATAAAAAGCCTGCTGGAAAAGAGGCAAACACTGTCGATCTAAAGAACTGTGAACAACAGAAGGGTGTTGGGTCTTCTAGAACCAAGCCTAAGACCCCAAGGCGGAGCATGCTTCTCCAAGACAAATTTAGGAAGCCATACTCTTTCCCCAAGGAGAAAACAAAAACATTGTTTGAATGGTCCACTCATTATAATAAGATTACATTTCCAACAACCAAAAGACCCGAGGAAGCGGGAAAGAAAGATGATCCTCTATTTTGCCTATATCATCAAGTCTTGGGACATAACATAGAGGATTGTTATGTGTTCAAAGACATCATGGAGTTTTTGATCAAGAAGGGAGAGCTACAGATGGGAGAATATAAGGTGAATCCACCTCAACCACATGAAGCCCCTGTTCGACAGCCAACAGCTAACATGGTATCACTATACCAGCAACTGTCAGAAGAGATTTCTGAAGCTAGTACACATATGAGTTATGAACATTACATCCTGGCCTTTGCTAGAAATCAAGAGAATTGGAAGAAGGTGCCTCAGAGGGGAATGAGGGAGCCATCTAAACAGCCTATTCCACAGAGGCACGCTTCAGGGATGATGCCTCAGCCATCTCTGCCAACTGTCACTCCAATATGGCGTCTGGCAAAGCCCCAAGTGATCTCCATGAGAAATACTAGCAACAGAAGGCGGCAGACACCCCTACCATTGTACAGAGGGGGCAGCCCCTCACTCGAACAACTATAAGCATTAATAGATTAATATGATAAATATGAGCAACCTGAAAGACATTCTATCCAACTACAAGAATATGTACCATGGGAGGAGCTAGAAATGATGAAGCTAGAAGAGGCAACTGAACAAGAAATGCCTCAACCCCGAGAAGAGCTGCTCTGGGGGCAAGTACCAATAGAGCATGAAAGGAAAAATAGAAGATCCAAGAGAAGGAGGAGGAGAAAATGCTTGTTACTCTTTCCTGCAACACTATATCATCCTTGCCAGATATGAACAAACTTGGTGAAGGAGAAGAGATCAACCATAATTCCAATGGGGCGAATCAGACTGGATCGTCAAACCCTGAGCCTCTTACAAGATCCAGAAGAAGGTGGGAGAAACTACCTCTGATGAATCGCACCATTATTCTCAGAGGAGAAGCATCTTATAAGATTCCAAAGCATGAGATCCAAGAGATGCAGGCCCCACCTCCACTGAAGGTGTACGAGGATCAAGAAGCTGGGGGCAAAATACCATCTTTTGTTGAGTTCCTGGCATTAAGGGAGCATTCTGAGTCATCCCATGCACCTCAATGACACGAGAAAGAAATGACCATGATCTAAGTAATCCCATCAGTGAGGTTCTAAACAGGACCTGCTCAAATATCAAAAGGGAATTCGGCTCTAAGCCTTTGGCTAATATTCCCCGCATACCTGCAGATAATCCTGTCATGGTAGCTCAGTCGCAAAAATATCAAATGGAGATTGAAATGTTGAGAAAGCATATTCAAGAAAAAGAGGCATATATGTCGGCAGCAAAAGAAATGGGAGGCTTGGTCGAAGAATTGCAAAGTAACATCAGCCCATCCCAAATTCTGCCAATAGTGTCGCAGTCGATGCCAACCCACACTGGGGGCATCTCGCTCACACACCCATATCAAATGACTTCGGAACAGTCGGAGATCTATTCAACAAAAGTCCAGGAGTTTACCCTAAACCCACAAGTTGAGAGGGTGTCCATGCAACCGGCCCATACCCGCCCAAGCTTGGCAGATCCAGCGCTGGTGAATAGCTTGATAAAGCTGACGGGGATGAGTGGTAGCATTAACGCTACACCCTGCGACAGTACAACTCCATGCCCTGGGGTTCATGATATACACCACACAAAGGCGATGAGAAATGTGACCCGTGGGCCGACAGTTTGTAGGTCCTTATCAAGTAGGTGCACATATTCAAATCGTCCAGTCATGCCCATGGCAGAAAGACTAGGTAGACAGGGAGTACTTGAAGCAGGCCCCTATATGGCTGAGGAAGCAATCTCGGCGACTAAATTACATGTCATTTCTCAAGGAGGTGGGGAACCAGCCCGAGACTACATCCGACGGTGGATGAATGTCTGCAGGAAATACAAGCAGCCACTATCTGAAGAAGAGGCTGTCAATATATGCAAGAACAACCTGCAAAAGGAGATTCTAAATAGAATGGGTGGCATCGACATCAACGTTCGATCGACTGAATAATGTTGCCACTGATATTGAGGCATTCCTCGCCAAGTACTCTTCTGCTGATACTACTGGCCAAAGGAAGAGGCATGTCTAGACTCTAGAAGTTACTGAAGGGGAAGCCAGTTCCTCACTTGACAAATTGTCAAGGCGAAGGAAAATTCCGCTACGAGAAGTTGCAGAAGCCTTACTCCTTCCCAAAAGATAAGACACGGGTTCTTTTCGAATGGGCGCAACGATAACAAAATTGTCCCACTTGAGCCTAAAAAGCCAGAAGATATCAAGAAGAAAAATGATCCCCGATTCTGCTTATATCATCAACTGCCAGGGCATGTTACAGAGGACTGCTACATCCTTAAAGATCAAATTGAGTCCTTGATAAAAAAAGGAAAACTGCAAGTGGGCGAGTACCTGGTGTATCCACCGCGATCTCATGGGGCTCCAATGCAGTAGAAAAGAAAAGCATACGATAGCTTATACTAGCCAATGTGGGGGCATATGCATGCCATAATATACGAGCTAGAAAGTATAAGCAATTCAAGATGCTCAGTGCACAGATGAAGCTTATGCACCCTAGAGGAACTTCAAGATCTTCGGCTCATCACAAGCAAGTGGGCAAGGATCACATCACTGAAAATGAGTTACTCTAGGGACGTGTGTTGATCACATATGTAACGTCCATGGGTGTAAATGTTCATTCAAAAAAAAGAAAAAAAGAATGACAAAAAATAGTTACAAAAAAAGAGTAAAAAAAAAAATGATGACAAAAAGAGAGAAAAAAAAAACAAAGGAAGCAGCTTGCTGAGGTGGTCACACCGACCACCCAGCATGAGACCCGATCATCGAGGCGATCTCAATTGGCTCTTTTAGGGCCACCTGAGGTAATATTGTCAATGACGAGCAGGAAAAAATAAAGAGGCCAGCCATACCGCTAGTCGGACTATGGTTCTGAGACAAATAATACATCAACAAGATTGCGTGTTTTCTAGGGCGATGATATGAGTCTGCATGATCATATCGCACTGGGCTTTCACCGCTTATGTCCATATTCACGCATTGATTTTCTTGTCGGATTTCGAGTGCATATACTTTTCCGGATCTTTAATAAAACTGCCGAAGGATTTATCCTTATGCAAGCATCATCTACATTTCAAAAACAACTGGCAAATTGTCAATACCCATGATTTAAAACTGGCAAGTTTGCCATTCATGATTTCAAAAAAATCATATTTTAAAAAGTGGCAAGCTTGCCATTCATGATTTCAAAAGAACTCATATTTTTAAAAGGGGCGTCTCGCCAACCATATTTTCAAAAGTCATATTTTCAAATCGGCAAGCTTGCCATTCATGATTTCAAAAGGACTCATATTTTAAAAAGTGGCGTCTCGCCAACCATATTTTCAAAAGTCATATTTTCAAATCGGTAAGCTTGTCATTCATGATTTCAAAAGAACTCATATTTTAAAAAGTGGGCTCGCCAACCATCTTTTCAAAAGTCATATTTTAAAATGGCAAGCTTGCCATTCATGATTTCAAAAGAACTCATATTTTAAAAAAATGTGGCGTCTTGCCAACCATCTTTTCAAAAGTCATATTTTAAAATTAGCAAGTTTGCTACTCATGATTTCAAAAGACATATTTCAAAAGTGGCAATTTGTCAATCATGTTTCAAAAGACATATTTCAAAAGTGGTAATTTGCCAATCATGTTTCAAAAGTCATATTTCAAAAGTGACAATTTGCCAGTCAAATTACAAAATCGACGTTTTTGAAGTAATAATGCGTCAATCATATTTGAAAATGCATGTTTCAAAACTCAAAATCATGTTTTTCAAATGGGACCTTAGCCCCACATGTTTAATAAAAAGATAGAGGCCTCTACGTCCTCACCATTTCAAATCGGGCTTCTCTGCCCCCATGATTTCAAGCTGGGCCTTTGTGCCCGCATCTTTCAAAAAAATCGGGCTTCCACGCCCTCATGATTTCAAATCAGACTTTCACGTCCTCACAATTTTAAATCGGGTTTCCATGCCTTCATGAGTTCAAACTCATTTTTCGAATCGGCATTTGCCAGCCATTAAAAAGAAATGGTTTCTAGCCTTATACCTCCAAATAGATTACCCCTAATTGTTGGCCACTCCAATTCATTGCAGGTCATCAATTCCAACACCAGATGATGAAACCAGGCCAACGAAGTCATTCGTGGGTCTTGAAGCTGATGGCGTCAACATAACCGACGTCCCCAGATGATGTAACCAGGCAGACGGAGTTTCCCGTAGGTCTTGAAGCTGACGGCGTCAACATAACTGACGTCTCCAGAATATGAAACCAAGCCAATGAAGTCATTCATGGGTCTTGAAGCTGTCGACGTCAACATATTCGACGTCCCCAGATGATGAAACCAGGTCGACGGAGTTTCCCGTAGGTCTTGAAGCTGATGGCGTCAACATAAACGACGTCACCTGAATATGAAACCAGGCCAACGAAGTCATTCGTAGGTCTTGAAGTTGATGGCGTCGACATAACAGACGTCCCCAGATGATGAAACCAGGCCGACGGAGTTTCCCATAGGTCTTGAAGCTGATGGCGTCGACATAACCGACGTCCCCAGATGATGAAACCAGGCCAACGAAGTTATTCGCGGGTCTTGAAGCTGTTGACGTCGACATAACCGACGTCCCCAGATGATGAAACCAGGCCGACGGAGTTTCCCGTAGGTCTTGAAGCTGATGGCGTCGACATAACCGACGTCCCCAGATGATGAAACCAGGCCGACGGAGTTTCCCGTAGGTCTTAAAGCTAATGGCGTCAACATAACTGACGTCCCCAGATGATGAAACCAGGCCAACGATGTTATTCGGGGTCTTGAAGTTGTTGACGTCGAAATAACTGACGTCCCCAGATGATGAAACCAGGCCGACGGAGTTTCATGTAGGTCTTGAACCTGATGGCGTCGACACAACTGACGTCCCCAGATAATGAAACCAGGCCGACGGAGTTTTCCGTAGGTCTTGAAGCTGATGGCGTCGACATAACTGACGTCCCCAGATGATGAAACCAGACCAACGAAGCTATTTGCAGGTCTTGAAACTGATGGCGTCAACATAACCGACGTCCCCAGATGATGAAACTAGGCCGACGGAATTCTCGTAGGTCTTGAAGCTGATGACATCAAAACAACTAGCATCACCTGAATATGAAACCAGGCCGACGAAGTCATTTGTAGGTCTTGAGGCTGATGATGTCTACACAACTGATGATGAAACCAGGCCAACGAAGTCATTCGTGGGTCATGAAGCTGTCGACGTCAACATAATCGACGTCCCCAGATGATGAAACCAGATCGACGGAGTTTTTCGTAGGTCTTGAAGCTGATGGCGTCAACATAAACGACGTCACCTGATTATGAAACCAGGCCAACGAAGTCATTCGTGGGTCTTGAAGCTGTCGACGTCAACATAATCGACGTCCCCAGATGATGAAACCAGATCGACGGAGTTTCCCGTAGGTCTTGAAGCTGATGGCGTCAACATAAACGGCGTCACCTGATTATGAAACCAGGCCAACGGAGTCATTCGTGGGTCTTGAAGCTGTCGATGTCAACATAATCGACGTCCCCAGATGATGAAACCAGATCGACGGAGTTTCCCGTAGGTCTTGAAGCTGATGGCGTCAATAGCGTCACCTGATTATGAAACCAGGCCAACGAAGTCATTCGTGGGTCTTGAAGCTGTCGACGTCAATATAATCGACGTCCCCAGATGATGAAACCAGACCGACGGAGTTTTCCGTAGGTCTTGAAGCTGATGGCGTCAACATAAACGTCGTCACCACTGATGATGAAACCAGGCCAATGGAGTAGTCCTCAGGTCATGAAGCAGGTGTCAACAACCTTGACACTCGTGTTAAAAAAATGAATGAAAGGGCTAAAAATAGAGATGCCCGTCGGACCTACTCGGATTGCACCGTTGAGTAGGGGTAAAAAGGACAAGAAAAACCCGGCCACGATGAAAACCCGAAAAGGGTCGTGGGCAAAATTGGGAACCCTGCCACGTGAAAACCCGAAAGGGCGCGTGGGCAAAAGCAAGAAGGGGCTGGCTCCGGTGAAAACCCGAAAGGGCGCTTGGGTCAGTAATGTGGTTAAAAAAAATGTGTGTTAAAAAAAGGGTTGCAAGAAGAAGGAGTTCTATCTTTGCTCCCCCAAGTGGACCTTCTTTTGTTATGTTTTCCCTAAATCTAGAAAGGCACTTTCTTGTCAAGTTGTCTTTGTCATTTATGCCTCTCTAGAATCCTAGGTTTAGATACCACTGCCTTTCCAAAACTTCTAATAAAGCCCGGCCATGACCTCTTGTCTTGGCTAAGTAGTAGATGTTACCTTTATAACCCTTGTTAAAGCTAGCACATAGGTTTTCCAGGCTACCGTTTTGCAATCAACCCAAATAACCTCACACCATCTACCAACATCATGGTATGATTGGTGGTCGAGTTATATTCCACTCATGAATCTATCTTTATAATATATATATGTAAAAACAAAAAAAAACAAAAAAAGAGGCTTAAAATAGAGGTGCCTCGCTGGACTTATCTAGGTTTCCCCTGGACAAGGGTAAAAAGAGCTAGAACCCGGCCATGGTGAAAACCTGAAAGGGCGCCGTGGGCAAAATTGGGTACCCTGCTACGTGAAAACCCGAAGGGCGCGTAGGCAAAAGCAAGAGGGGGTCGGATTGGGTGAAAACCCGAAAGGGCGCTCAATTCGATAATGTGAAAACAAAAAAACAAAGATAGCTGCCAAGGACAAGCAGACTTCAAGTCTCTAGAAAGGAAATCCTGACAAAAGTGGTACTCGAAAGTCAAGGTTCATCTTCATGACAGTGCTGGCCGAAGCTAGTCGTCATCAACAGCCGAGGCTCGTCTTCATGTCAGTGCTACCCGAAGCTTATCTTCATGTCAGTGCCAGCCAAAGCTAGTCGTCATGTCAATTGAGGTTTATCTTCATGACAATCAAAGCTCGTTTCCATGTCAGTGCCAACCAAGGCTCGTCTTCATGTCAGTACTAGCTGAAGTTCGCCTTCATGCCAGTTGAAGTTTATCTTCATGTCAATCGAAGCTTATCTTCTGGCCAGCTGAAGTTTATCTCAATGCCCATCAAAATCTATCTTCGAAATAGTCAAAATTTTATCTTCGTGCCAGTCAGAGTCCTATCTCATCTGTGACGAATCGCTTCGCCATACATGGAGTGGATTCTGACAAATTTTGAGTCTCTAGAAGGAAATCCCTAACAGAGTCAGTCGATAACTAGAGAAGCAGGTGTCGACAAATGGTCGTCGGTCGACACCCATAGAGCTAGTTTTGTGGAAGAAACATGTCGATACCTGGACACAACTAAAGTCAAAAGAGGAAGACAAGAGCACATTAATCTAGCTATGAGCAAAGCGGCATTGATGAGGGCTACAAGATCTCCTAAGCGGCAGTCTGCTTATCACAATCAGTGACAACGACGTGGAAGCAGTCTACTTCTTCTTGCTAAAACCTCAGTGCTACTGCATGATCAGATTGTTGTGCATTCAAGGTGACCAGTCAAAAGATGGTTCAGAAGAAAGGAAGCAGCAACGTCACTTACTGGGTCAAGAAGAAGCCACCCGATCATATAGCAAGCCAGCATGCCACATTAGCTCACGCAATAGGCCAATGCAATTCAATTGACACAATGGTTGGCCGACTCATGAAGGCCACAAGATCTTAGGCAGGCCTTCAACTCAGTGGTCTTTATTACCCTGTCGGGTCTATTTATCAACTCGTGAGCCCCTGCTAACTCGCGTGGGACACGCCGAATCATGGCCACCATTTTGAGCCTGCTGACTCATGAAGATCACTAACTTACATGGCCTCTTCAACTGAAAGAGGCCACTGATTTAGGACTCTCGATGGTTCAAGAAGGCATCTGATTCAAAATTTTCATCTTCAAAATGTCCCACCGAGTCAAAAATCTCAACAATTTGAAGGAGCTGCCAGTCTAGGGCTCCCACAGAATCAAGAAGGCTATCTCAAGATTGCCACCAGTTCAACATTTCCAACAGTTAAAAAGCCTCCAGCCTAGCAATCTCCCCCGACTCAGAGGTTGTTGATTCAGTGAATTCACCAGCTTGGCAAGATGTGGTCACAGTGGTTCCCGTTGACCTCCAATCCTGAGATCACAATGTCAATCAAAAGCCCAGAGATCGCCAGTACGGCAATGAGACTACTAAAAGCTACAAAAGTTCACCTGCGAACACTGCGCCGCTCGTCTCTCGCTTGCACTATTCACAGGTGGGGGGCATTTGTGGGCACCTAAAAAAAAACGCAGTAGATTTGCATATGCCAGCCCGGTTTCCCCGGGCAAAAGCCCATCCAAAACCCACTAAGAGGCCATCTAAAAACACACTAAAGGGTCCCCTAAACAGGCCCAAGAGGGCCCATCACCCCATGGCCCATCTCCCCTATGCAGGGAGGTCATTTTAAGGGAATGCAACACCTCCCTTCCCAACCAAACCTGCTGCGGCAGCAGAGGTGAAGTTGGCCAAAAGTGCTTCTATTTTGGGCTACACCACCATGGTTGGCAGGGGGTTGTTGGCTAACGGGTTAAGGCAAAAGGGAGGGGCTAACAAGGAATATGGAAGGTTCCCTTGGGCTGCAAGAAAGAAGCAACGGGAAGAGCTTAAGGAGGAGGGTCTTCCAATCTGCTAAGGGACCCGGTGGCTTGAGAAAGAAGAGAAGAAGCAGAAGTGGCTGGTGGAGCTCAGGTGGAAGCTTGCAGAAGAGTGGAGGAGGCGGTTGTGAAGACCCCTTTGGAGGTGGCCGGTTCCCCTCTCTCTCTAGAATCCTATCTCTCTCTCTCTTTCTTCTGGGTTGATCACGGAAGAAGCAAGAGGTTTTGGGGTCTTCTTCAAAAGAGCTGAGGAAAGAAAGAGGAACGGCTGCAGAAAGAGGGAGAGAAGAGAAGGCTAAAAGGTGGGGCTGTTTGCTTCCTCCTCCCACCTGCTTGGCCTGCTGGAGAGAAGGCAAGAAGGAAGAGGGAGGGCCTTTCTCCTGCTGTGAAGAGGCCTCCATCTTCTATTGTTCGTGAGGAAAAGAAGCAAGAGAGGGTGTGCTGCCTGCCACCTGGTTACAAGAGAAAGAAGAGATCCAGCGTGAAGAGAAGAAGAAGGGTGAGAAGAAAAAAAAAGGAGGAGGAGGGGGGGGCTGCCGTTGCAGCCCCCTCACACTTGTGTTCCCCTTCTTATCCCTTCCATGTTCATTCCCCTTTTCTATTTCTATGTAACACCCCCTTTCAATAGTGAAAAGAGCCTTTGTTTTCCACCTCCCTTTTACATGAAGTTGGTTTTGGCAAACACCTAAGCATGGGTTGTGATGTATCTTTCTTCATGTTCACTGTTTGTTTTCTTTTTTATTTAAAGTCTTGTTGTTTTAACTCATTTGAGACCTTAAGAGCAGCAGCCGGGTATCCTCTTTGCTCCCCAAGAGCATCCAATAGGGGACTGCCCATGGCCATGCTTCAGTTTTCTTTATAAACAGTCCTCATATTTGATGTGTTTTTCGTTTGATTTCTGCATTTTACCATGGAGGTTTAGAGCCTAATGTAAGGGGGTCACGTAGGCCATATGTGTGCCACCCTTTCTGGGCCCAAGAGCAGTCAAAACATTGTTCAAATCCCCTCGGTGCTGCCCCCCCCCCCCCTCACTGCATCAAGTCCTGCCGTATCGGTTTTCCCTTTGCACGGCTTTGAACAGGAAGTACCGGACTGCTGGAATCCGGGCTCGATCTGAATCCATGGGTCTATTCTTCATACCTAAAGGATGATGTGCCCGAAATTTTAGGCTCAACCCCTTCACGGATTTCGAGAACCAAGCCCCGGAAGTCCTGCCGTATCGTTTTCTCGCACGGCTTTGAAAAGCAAGTACCGGACTGCTGGAATCTGGGCTCGATCCAAGTTCATGGGTTCGTTCTCCATATCCAAAGGGTGCTGTCCCCCAAATTTGAGGCTCAGCCCCTTCACGGATTTCGAGAACCAAGCTCTGGAAGTCTTGCCGTATAGTTTTCTCGCACGGCTTTGAAAAGGAAGTACCGAACTGCCGACATATGGCCCCGATCCGAATCCATGGGTCTATTCTCCATACCTGAAGGACGTTGTCCCCCAAATTTGAGGCTCAACCCCTTCACGGATTTCGAGAACCAAGCTCCGGAAGTCCTGCCGTATCGTTTTCTCGTACGGCTTTGAAAAGGAAGTACCGGACTGCCGACATATGGCTCCGATCCGAATCCATGGGTCTGTTCTCCATATTCAAAGGGTTCTGTCCCCCAAATTTGAGGCTCAGCCCCTTCACGGATTTCGAGAACCAAGCTCCGGAAGTCCTGCCGTATCGTTTTCTCGCACGGCTTTGAGAAGGAAGTACCGGACTGCTGGAATCTGGGCTCGATCTGAGTTCATGGATCTGTTCTCCATACCTGAAGGATGTTGTCCCCCAAATTTGAGGCTCAGCCCCTTCACGGATTTCGAGAACCAAGCTCTGGAAGTCTTGCCGTATAGTTTTCTCGCACGGCTTTGAAAAGGAAGTACCGAACTGCCGACATATGGCCCCGATCCGAATCCATGGGTCTATTCTCCATACCTGAAGGACGTTGTCCCCCAAATTTGAGGCTCAACCCCTTCACGGATTTCGAGAACCAAGCTCCGGAAGTCCTGCCGTATCGTTTTCTCGTACGGCTTTGAAAAGGAAGTACCGGACTGCCGACATATGGCTCCGATCCGAATCCATGGGTCTGTTCTCCATATTCAAAGGGTTCTGTCCCCCAAATTTGAGGCTCAGCCCCTTCACCGGATTTCGAGAACCAAGCTCCGGAAGTCCTGCCGTATCGTTTTCTCGCACGGCTTTGAGAAGGAAGTACCGGACTGCTGGAATCTGGGCTCGATCTGAGTTCATGGATCTGTTCTCCATACCTGAAGGATGTTGTCCCCCAAATTTGAGGCTCAACCCCTTCACGGATTTCGAGAACCAAGCTCCGGAAGTCCTGCCGTATCGTTTTCTCGTACTGCTTTGAAAAGGAAGTACCGGATTGCCGACATATGGCTCCGATCCGAATCCATGGGTCTGTTCTCCATACCTGAAGGATGTGTTCCCCAAAATTTGAGGCTCAACCCCTTCACGGATTTCGAGAACCAAGCTCCGGAAGTCCTGCCGTATCATTTTCTCGTACGGCTTTGAAAAGGAAGTACGGACTGCCGACATATGGCCCCGATCCGAATCCATGGGTCTGTTCTCCATACCTGAAGGATGTTGTCCCCAAATTTGAGGCTCAACCCCTTCACGGATTTCGAGAACCAAGCCCCGGAAGTCTTGCCGTATCGTTTTCTCGTACGGCTTTGAACATGAGGTGCCGGGTTGCCACTGATTGGGACTGATCCGAGTTCATGGATTGGTTCTTTATATCCTAAGGGTTTGTCCCCTAGATCTGAGGCTCAGCCCCTTCACGGATTTCGGGGATTAAGTCCCCAAAGGCTTGCCGTATCGCTTTTCCGCGCGGTTTTGAACATGAGGTGCCAGATCGCCACTGATTGGGCCTGACCCGAGTTCATAGATTGGTTCTCTATATCCTCAGGGTTCTGTCCGCAAGATTTGAGGTTCAGCTCCCCCACGGATTTCAAGGATCAAATCCCAAAGGTTACCGTATCGCTTTTCCGCACGGCTTTGAACATCAAGTGTCGGGTAATCAATACCCAGACCCCGTTTGAGCTCATGAGTGCTGTCTACATGGATTAAATATCCCATCCTCCTGATTGCACGCTCGGATTCCCCGCGGATTTCGAGAATTATGCATAAATGGGGCTGCCGTATCACTTATGCCTGAAAATTGGATTGATACGGCGGGACCGATCCGGCAGGACCGATCCGGCAGGGCCCTTGCCGTATCACTGCTACAGTACCCCTGCCGTTTCACCCTTGCCGATTCGCCCCTGCAGAATGGTTTTGGTTGCCGGTTCGCCCTTGCCGTATCGTTTTGTCTGTCGAATCGCTTTGTTTGCCGAAGAATGGTTTTGCATGATGATGCTTGAGTGTTCGAATGACCGAAGCATATCAAATTCCTCGCATTAACCAAATGGAAATTTTACGTAATAAATAAAAATAATAATAAACAAATGAGCATGCAAATTGACTTTTAAAAGATGAAGAGCACACATCAAAAATCTCTTGCAAATTTGACTGCAATCTTGTAGTTCTATTTTGCGCATTTTATCGGATGTCCCGACTTAGGCCATAAGACTTCTATTCTGGCGATTAATCAAGGGTTTTCTCTTTCTAAAAGAGATATAATTAACGTCGTTGCGCTCAAGCAACGACGGGATCTTGGTCCAAGACCCGACACTCACTTTCATTTGACGAAGTCAAATGGTGCGCACAATAGACTTAAAGTCCTCCGATTCTCGGAGGCAGAACACTTTGTTGTCACTTCGGTGACTGGCACGCCCGCGCTGTGCAAATTGCCGATTCATCTCACGTCGCCATTGCTCACGTAGCATTCGATGGGATTTGGATTAGCAATATGCATTCATCCATGAGAACATGAGACAACATGATAAATAGAACATAAATTTTAAAAGATTTATTAAAAATTCCATTTCCACAAAATTAAGTTGATAGAGATTAAGAAGTAAAGTTGCGTCTGAGCTATGTCGACCCGACCTGCAAGAAGTCAGGTTCAAGAGGGGGATCTTTGGGTCGACTCTCTAGCAGTCAAGTTAGAGGTAGACCTAAAGTGGGAAGCAAAGAGTTGAGAGAGCTAGATGTAGGTAATTCGTAGAATATGTCGAGGTGTGACCCTGGTCCCTTCTACCTCTTATCTCTACCTGTAGCTTTACTTTTACAGGCTGAGAGAGGGAGTAGGAAGTTTGAGACCTCTGATATGGGATTAATTGTTTCACATCTTTCTGCACAATTGCCTTCCTGTGTTTTACAAAGGTAATTTTCAAAAAAATCTTCAACCGCATGTTGGTTCCTCTAGTGGTTGTAGAGTTGGCCCCTCAACCTAAGCCTGGGCCATGATCTAGATTGGTTGTAAGATTTTTGACACTAGCAGAGTTTGCCCCTAAATTGTGCTTGGACTTCATTCCACACTCAATTGCAGTTGACTTGAACCAAGTTGACCGTGTCAGGCTTGTTGGGGCCTACACCATGTTTGGACTATTGTTGGGCTTAATTAGGTTGGCCTAGGCAGAGTCAATCAGGAGAGCCTACCAAATAATAATAACAATACTAATCAATACTTCATGAACCTTGAACATTTGGGATCCCGTTGACTCTCATATGACCTCTATATCAGTGTCGTCGTTGTCACACGCAAATGTGTAGTGACTGGTGTGCAAGATCACCCTAGATCATATATGTTTTTGTCATTCAATTCGGTCACTTAAGTCTAACTATAGTTGATCTAGTGAGTCCATTATATTTGGAAGGGCTTAAATTTTTTGGATCTAAATATGAATATAACAGTTGATCTAAATTTTTGTGGAAAAAATTCATGTAACTGACTTCAAATAATGAGATAAAATTTTGATGACAATGATATATTTTAATCTCAAACTCTATCTTACATTGAAACTCAGAATCTCTGCTACCTAAAGTTTATGCATGCATAGCATGAACGCATCAGGGTCTCTCATTGTAAGAGCTTAATCTTCCAATAATAGTTATTTAGATTGTGAAAAAGTAACTCTATTAAATGGAGAAGAGAGGGACAAAGTTACTCTTAATTAATATAATGATTTTCTTACAATCAAGTCACCATTATTATAGAAATACTCTTGCAATAGTTATTTCTCTTCTCAAAGAGATGAAACATGTGAGGTCCAAATGGGAAGAAAATGCATCATTTGCCATATAAATATAGAAAACCTTTTATCCTTCAAATCAGCATTAGCGCACGTGATCATTGTTCTCTTGACGCAAACATGCTTCCCAAAGAAGCATGTACTTGTCCACATGTTCAGGACGTGCAAGGCGTACGTGTGGATGTCGCTCTAGGACACTTATTACAGATGGACCGTCTAGGTTGCCAAATTGAGACATGACTGGTGCGGAGTATGTATTCATTCCCTCGCACGGATGATAGATAGAGAAGAAATGCTAGTTAATCGAGCGGCCAAATAATTAGTCAAGGTGGAATCGCCGTGCATCTGACTTGATTGATCGAGTACAGGAGTCTCACGACGTGCTCGATTATGAGGCCCCCGCGTCTGACCAATCAGATCCGACGCGCAACAGTTTCACGTCATGCGAGTTATCCGGTTGCTCTATATAGAGATGGTGCTATACATGAGTTGTTTCTAGCCTGTATGGTATGTTATGTTGAATCCCTTTGAATTTTGATGATCACAAAATACTTGTTATGTTTGCTAACAAGTTTGCAAGTTGTATGCAGAAAACAGGGCATTTTATAAGGGCAAAAAGGCCTCAAAAGAAGCTCACTTTGAATCATGTGTATTGGAATCGACCCCGGTATGCAGGAGTCGACCCCAGAAAAAAACAGTTTTTCGGAGTCGACCCAAGCCTCTAAAGGAGTCGACCCCGGTTCTGCACTGATGATGCAGGAGTCGACCCCGGTTATGCAGGAGTCGACCCCAGAAAAACTCAATTTTTCGTAGTTGACCCCAGCCCTCCAAAGGAGTCGACCCCAGTTCATTTGGAGCAATTTTGCTCAACTGGAGTCGACCCCCAGTTTGTTCTGGAGTCGACCCTGACTTTTCTGGAGTCAACCCCAGCTAAAGTGGGAGTCGACCCCGGGTTGCAGAACTTCCGAAAAGTGCTTTTTGAACACCTTTTTGACCATGACTACTTTCCACCTTCTCTCAAACAGCTACCTTTGTGGAAGGGGTATAAAAAGGACACCTGGGGGAAACCCTAGGCAAGGGAATTTCGTGGAGAAGTGTGCCTCCTTCAAGAGTTCATCTCAAGCTTTTTCTCCAAGCATTTTCTGCCTTCTAAAGCTTCCATCTGTTGCATCCTTGTAGAAGGCTTCTTTTTGAGGAGATCTTTGCTTCATCAGAGCTTCATCAACATCTGAAGATTCCTCTCGAGTTTGGCATTGTGTTTGCTTATTTATCTTTATCTCTTTCAGTTCTTTATTGTGTTAGGTGAGCTAGGCACCGCATCAACTAGCTGTGTATTGGTGAGCTAGGCACCGTGCTAACTAGCGGTTTGTTGGTGAGCTGGGCACCGTTTCAACCAGCGGTTGTGATCATCTCTTAGTGAGGGAAATCTCACCGTGTTGGTGAGGACTGGACGTAGGTAGACCAACGGGGGTCTTACCGAACCAGGATAAATCCGCGTGTCTTCGTGTGCTTGCATCCGTCTTCCCTCTCAGTTCTCTTTGCTTTGCATTCGTTCACATTTCTGCATTAGTTTATGTTGTTCATTTAAGACAAATTTTAAAGCCCTATTCACCCCCTCTAGGGCTAGTCATAGTCTAGATCCTTCACGTTATTATTCAAATATTACGTATGAGATTTTTTTTTCGAGGGGGTGAATGGAGGAGTCTAGAGCTTTGTTCACTTGGTTAACGTAAATACATATATCATTATTGTCGGTTAAATAATACAGAGTAGGAGGACATACCTCGCAGCGGAAACGTAGTAATAACAGAAAGAAAGATCCACAGGAGTAGATAGACGGCTACTAGAGTCGCCTATACAACACCACACCTAAATCCGAGGTCCGGCGATGACGTACCTCCGTCAGCCGATACCCTGAAGAGAATGCCCGATGTCCCACACCTGGGACAGTATCTCCTCACACAGAGAAGACCACACCTGCAAGAAACACTTACAGACTCGCTCTCTCACAGAACACACTCAGCGCACTGCATACACTGCGCTAACACTCCTCACTTACTTGTATGCACACATGCATGCAAGGGGAAGCACTTGAGGTGCTTGGGATGCTCCTCACCTTCACCCCCATGGGGGTATTTATAGGTAGAGGAGGGGGAGTGGGTTGGGAGAGAGGAGGCAGGTCGGGTGTGAGGGGGGAGGCGGCAGCCTCTGCCGCCTGGAGAGGCGGCAGAGCTGCATGGTCTTGCTGCTGCCTCGTGGCAGCAGCAGCAGGTGCCGCCCGCCAGCGCCCAAGGCGCTATCGTGGCCGGCCCCCCTCCACCCGCGAGAGGCGGTGGAGGCGGGAGCCCCGGGCGCGCTGGCGCGCCCGGACGATGCCAACGCGCCCAGCGCGTTGGCGTCTCCTCCTCCACACGCCTGCGGCGGTGGAGGAGGGGCAAAATGGGCATAAAGCCCAACAATTATATGCATATAAACCCACAAAACAAATAACATCGAAACAAAATACAACACGGGACAACTGTAGAGGTTTAGAGCGCAAGGAACCCAATATGTAATTAAGGATAGAAAGATGAAGCTCCAAACTAACTTCCATAGAGGACAACACAACTAATTAAGTAGCCTTCCAAAATGAAAGGTACTCCTCCAAACCAACAAACAAGATCTAACAGATCAGAGAGATGTTTGGGCAATCCGAGAGAAGACCAAGGAGAGGGTCTGCTCTAGAGGAGATAGATTACAATTTTTTTAAGCAACAAATGAGAGGAAGTAACTCAGACGACACATTTGTGGGAGAGAAGTGCAGATGAGTTGCAAATCACGAGCTAAATTTGAAACTCTATAAATACATATATAGGTGCTCTGGACACTAGACAACCTTCACACTACACTTGGGAGAGACTCTAGGAATCACGAACAAAGTTCGAAGAAGATTTTGAAAGGAGTCGAGCACCCAAAAGAAAATAGGAGAAGAAAGAGGGGGGGGCATCAAAATATACCAGATAGAAATCTGGTGGAGCCACAAAATTAAAAGAGAAATATTACGCTCCCAGTTAGCTTGACCTAGAGAGGCCGCGCCTCTCCCACAGCGCGCCATATGGAAAAGCGCGGCCCCATGTGCATTTAATGCATTACTTTTTAAATTTTTTTAACCAAAAATAATAAATACATATAGATACACAATACACATAAATAGTGAATTAGTACACACAAATAGCATAACAATACATACAAAATAATGTAATTTGTGTTTTTTTGTTCTTTCTTTGCTTGGATTACCTCATTTGCTTCTGTATCAGGATGACCCAAGTCTATGTAAGACCTGTAGCTGACCTGTGATGATTTCATTTACAATCCAAATCAGAATCCAGATTCCGGCAGCGAACTGGTGATCACTCCATTTGGTTCTGATTCCTTTGTCTCTGGTTTTTGGACAGACTCGGTCTCTTTTGTTTTCTATCTATTCTCTTTACTCTGTGGGTTGTAACCATAATTACTGTTGCATTTGAACTAGAAAAAAAGGCAATGGTGATAACGCTAACATGTGACGATCCTCCTGGCACACAGCAACACCATCTCACACTTTTCAGGTCATCATCGATCGACACCACCAAATTCACTTTTGCAAACTCCATAGCTTGGAAATGAGTGACAGTACTGGATGGCCAAAGTGACCCAGTAGATGAGGCAGAGGTGACTACCCTCAAGGGAGAGGCTCAAGGGAGAGGGGGGGGGGGGGGTAATTTATGAAAATTGGAGGGGAAAAGGTAAAAAAGCACTCCAACTTGCCATTAATCACTTATTCATTGGAGGAGTTTTTGGCCGCACCGAACCATCGGAGACTCGATGTCCTAAATTGTCCAGACAAACAGAAAGAAAACGATCACAACAACGGGCTGCATTCTGACATACCTTTACTTGTATTCATTGAAGGTAGCGTCAGTTTCACTCACTCTTTTGATAGTGGTTCAAAACCTTAATTTGCAACTTAACTGATGTATGTGTTGCGATGATTCCCATTTCCGTGTGAATAGTTATCTAGTAAACATTTTATTATGAATGAACATTTTTTATGTATTGTAGTGTGCGAGGAAGATTTGGACAAACTATTATCTGAAACCTTCACATGCATGGACGGATCTAATGAAGATTTTTAAAATCTTATTAATGAGTCTAAATTTTTCTAATATTACATTAACTTGGTTGAAAATTTTTTTAAAAAGAGTAATTCCACTGAAAAATTTTTTGGGTCCATCTATGTTCACACGTGATGATGAACTGTTGTTTGGTCCAAAACGGTCTTTGACTGGATTCGTACTCCCGAAGTCGCACAATATTCTGAAGAATCGATCACTTTCTTTTGACGAGGTAGAAACTAACATCGTCTTGGTTTAGCATATATATATAATTTATGAAACTCGCACTACTGGTCTAATCTTCTTAATTTTATTTCCTAGATCTACTTCAGGGCCTGATCGCTCGACGGGGACAAGGTTTACAGGAGTTTGTTCCTAGATCTACTTCAGCAGCTCATCTACACCCCGCTCCTCATCATCTACCTCCATCAAGGTCAACACGAACAGGACCCTATTGGCCATCGATAAGAAGACTGGCTACGCCTTCGAGGGCTTCTTCGCCGCCGAGCAGCGACTCCTCATGTGTGCCGCGCTGATCACTTCGACCTCCAGTAGTTCAACGAGCTATGCAGGGTGTTCCACCCGCCGCACCCTCCCTCCCGCCTTTGGAAGTCTCGTCTCCTCGGACTTCTCATTAGTCCTCGACGTCGTCACCTTGGTGCGACTGTCAACGTATTAGAGTTGTTGTATAAATCAAAGAAAAGAAAAAAAAGCTTGAGACTTCAAAGTATTCAGGACGGCCTGTACACCATGTGCCCTCTTATTGGCACTTGAATGTGTATTTTGTGTAGAAAAAATTAATATATTTGAATATAATTGTATTTTTTCTAAAAATTATACATGTGATTTTGAAATAAAAGATTGTGGATATATATATTTTAAAGACTAGTAAAACATATGAATGTATATTTAGTAGGTGACAAATGGCAATATATTAATATGAAAAAAATGAAACATAGTTTGAAAGAACGGTCAACGGTTTTCCTACCGTCGAGAACTATATATGTAGTCTGAATGTCAATATATTAATAATAATAAAACATCTAAAAAGTTTGCAATTTTTGTCACAGTCTAAATTTTATGTTAAAAAAATGTAAAATGGCCGATTGTTTGAATACGATGACTGTTTACAAACAGTCGTCTAACGAATTGTTGACCCTAGAATAGTCGACTACAAAAAGACGATTGTCTAATGGTCGTCAAATATTAAGACGACAGTATACAATCGGCTTTTATAGAACCACCGACTGTTAACCCATGTTGTACTTACAATCTTCATCCTTATAGTTTCCACATCCTTCGGTCTTACAATCTTCATTTTAATGGGGATGTCATCTATGTTCTCAGATAGGAGATTGGGCGATTTAGCTAGGTTCCCTCTCAATCTAGGAGAGCTTCCTTGTTATAGAGTCACTTCCTTCTATGAGTTCTCAGGATAGGGATCAACCAATATAAAGGAACAGATATACTGAGCTTATACCTCACCCTAGCGCAATTTCAAAGGCATTGTTCTTAGGGATGTTCAGAATTTGGTTCAAACCAAAAAACCGACCAAACAGGCCGGTTTGGTCCGATTCAGTTTGGGGCCCTACGCAGTTCAGTTCGGTTTCACTTTCTAAAACCAAGTAAACCGAATATATATATATATATATATATATATATATATAGTATATATATATATAATATGTGTATTAGTTACTCAAACATAACATATGCGTAGTTGGCTAGCGCATGGCTTGGCATCGCAAGTTCAAAACACCTAAAGGTGTTCACGTTTTTAAGAGATTTTTTGTCAAAAAAATGTCAGCACTGATACTTGAACCCTAAACCTCTCCATTGAAGGGCTAGCACCTTAGACATCAAGCCAAACGTAGGATTGTGATACTAGTGGCATTAGACTTCAATTTAAATCGAATCGGACCGGTTTAGTTCGACTTTCACCTTGGGATCCTGTTCAATTCGAGTTGGTCAAAAAATGAGCCAACTTGGACCCAATCGACCCTTGTTCACCCCTGGTAGCTTTCTATTTGCCTATGGTATCCCTTCATATATCACTCCTACGCGAGCTTGCGGAGTCCTCCATGTGGGGGGTAGCCCAAGGCTTAATGAGGCTTCTTTCACTACAAGATAAAGCATATATATCAGCGGCTAATAGCCACTGACAAAAGGCGCAAAGTCGTTGACATAAGCATATGTCAGCGATTTTATAGCCGTTGACAAATAAGTCGTCAACTTATGTTTGTCAACGGCCATTGTTAACTGTTGACATATTAGATATATGTCAACAGTTTATACCATTGACATATGAAATATATGTCAACAGTTTACATTTGGTGAGCTTTTTCAATCGCCGACAAAATCTATTTTGAAATATATATATATATATAATGACTAAAAAGGAGGTCGTTGTTGTGCTGTCGTTCTCTCCCCAACCCACGACAAACCCCTCCAAAGCCTCCCTCTTTCGCCTCCTTGTTCATCTTCTGCAGTTCCCCGTTGCTCCAATACTGCAGTGTCCCCATGCGCTGCACCCTCCTTGCACCACTGCGACCCAGCTTCCCCTCACAGCACCCTCTTTCCTCTCCCCCCCCCCCCCCCCCCCCGCATCGCACACGCCGCCATCGCGATGCCGTACAACTGCAAGACATCCCTGGGCCACTGCGCCTCCCCTTCCCGCCTTTCCGCGCCCCTGCTCCTGCAGTGCAGACACGCCGCTGCTGCCGCCACGGTCCGCTCCCCTTCTTCCCGTCAGCAGAGTCATTGGAGATTAAGCGGCGTAGCGGGGCGAGCTCACGCTCGTTGAATTGCATGGATGGGAATGAGAACTCCTCCGCCGGCTTCATCTCCAAGTGGAAAAGAAGGAGGCCACGGCATCCCCTTAATTAGGGAAGGAATAGAACGGTGGGGATTTTCAGGCTGGCAGTGGCGGCGGGCCCCCACGGCTGGAGGAAGTCATAGACGACAGCGCCAGGGAGAAGGGCATCGAGGATGTTAGAGAAGGATGGCGCGGCGAGGCCGAAGGCATCAGGTGGGGAGCATCAGGTGGGGAGGAAAGTGTTTGGTGCTATGAAGGTACGGAGGGAGGACCGAGAGGGAGGGGAGGTGGAGCTCCACCGGCTCAACCGTCGCATATGGTGTGTCGTCGACGGTGGCGTCGTCGAGCTAGTGGCAGACAGAGGCGAGGTAATTAGCAAGAGTGGAGCAGAGGTAGACACAGAAGCCCTTGCGGGAGAGAGAGCAGGGAGGGGGGCGGGGTGGAGAGGGGAGGGAGCAGGAGGGGTCGGGTTGGGTGGGTGGGGTCTTTAAATTATTTTTTTTTATGAAAAGTTGTTATTTGCCAAAATGGTGATCGCCCACCATTTTATTCATCATTTAAACTATAAGTCAACGGTTTTAAAGAGTCATTGATAAATGTTAAACGCAACTGTTCTAATTAGTCGTTGACAAATATTAATTATATGTCAACAGTTATAAAGAATCGTTGACAAATATTAATCATATGTCAACGATTTTATGAAGCCGCTGACAAATTTCAAAATATGTCAACAATTAACATTAGCCGTTGACAAATGTTAAACATATGTCAATAATTATATATAGTCATTGACATAAGTCTCATATGGCAGCAACTATGTTTAGTCGTCGACATATAATCATTGACAAATCTTATCTTTTTTTTGTAATGTTTGACCCAGCTTCTACTAGATGGGCCGCCTCTGTGCATTTAATGGGCTATATCTACTGGGCTAGACTTCAGCTATTGGGCGTTATGAGAGGGCAACAGGAATTCCCCCCTCTCCAAGGGACTAGTGATGGGGCTGAGTCGCTGACCTACTACCTCAAGGCCCAGTTCCGGTTCGAAGTGAGATCCGACGACCTAGCATTACTTCAGAGGGTGAAGTTCAGAAGTTGGGAAGGATGAAAGAATTGAGAAAGATTTATTGTACTTGCATATTACACTTTAAGTACAATATGATTAGACAATGGCCCATGTGACATCCCTCACATGAGGAGTAATAAAGTGGTCATCCAATTGTTAGATGTCACATGGACTTATTATCTAGTCATATTACACTTAAAGTATAATATGTAAGTGCAATAAACATTTCTCGAAAGAATTTGGTCTCATATCTACCACAAGAAGCCATCCTCTACTGTAGCCCCCTCCTAAAGAAATTAATACTGTAGTTACATCATGTGTTGGTCAGTGGAGTACGATGTTAGACTTGTCATCTTGTCTCTCTCTCTTCTGCTTTTTTTTTTCTATTCACTTTTTTCTCATTAATCAAGTTATTATTGACTTGAGAAACCGAAAGAATTTATTTGAAAACTCTTTCCTGAGCTCAACCTTATTTTTCTTCGTTTGCAGGTCATTAAGGTCGGTCGTTGACAGCCAACTACCGCTTCCCACTTAAGGTCTAGTTTGACCGCGGGAAATATGGGAGGGATTAGGAAGGGGTATTAGAAGGGTTGGAGATATAGATCGATTTGGTAAGGAGGTTTATCTAACTCAGTTAAAATTTAAATTTTTGAAGATAAAATAAAGTAGTGAGATTAAGTTACCTCACTTTTTTTTTAGGGATAATTTTAACCTTCCTCATAAATTTTTTTATCTCCGGAACTCACATAACTGTTCTCAAAATAAAAAATATTAAATTATGAAACAATCATCGATTATTTTAGTGCGAATTTCTTAACCATTAGACAAATTGATCTTAAGGGGAAAAAATCAAATTAACCGTCTCTGCAGATGTCGATCGGACCATGCTCGAGAGTGACGTGGCCCCATCATTTTTCTCATGCCATTAACAAATACGGTGTACCTCATGGTGTACAACATTAGAATACTTAATTAGATGCCAAGTCATGTTCTAAACATGTTCATGAGAGCATCTACGGACATGGCGCGCGTGGGTCTCATTTGGACACTTACTGATGGACAGCTCTAGCAAGTTGAAGTGCCTTCATGAATTATGTGCATGTGTTTACTCCATTCCTCATGGCAGAAACCACACCTCTCTCTCTCTCTCTCTCTCTCTCTCTCTCTCTCTCTCTCTCTCTCTCTCCTCTCTCTCTCTCTCTCTCTCTCTCTCTATATATATACAGGTATATATATGACCCATTTATATATGTAATCAAAAATATACCTCAAAGTTACGGAGTGGGCTGGGGAAGAAGGGATCGATGGCGCAGTCGTTCTTCTCGTCCACGCTCACCCTGCTTCCCATAATATTCTTCGTCTGCGTTATCCATGCACCCACCACCTCGCATGCCTGGGGCCCCTTAGGCCACAACATCATCTGCAGCATCGCACAGGTAAGTGAAGTAGACAAGTTTTAATTAGTTCCTCCGTAGGTACAATTGGAGGAGACCCCACATATATATGGATCAGAGCTCCACAAGCATTTGGCTGTAATTCCTGCATCTATCCAATATGTTTCTTATGAAAAATATTTATTGCACCACCATATATATTAATTTGCGAGGGACTCTGATCGACCACGTGAGAGGCGGCGCAATATGTTCTACTCACCAGTGACGGTTCCAAGAAGAATTTAGTGGATTTTCGAAACTCTTTTAATTTTCTTCAAAACCCCCAATTGGGTTGTCAAAGCTCTTATGATGATTCAATTGAGATTTGACCTGAATGATTTCACTAGACAAAATCATTCGTGTGAATCTATTGAACAAAATTTCTAAATCTATCGCTATCGCTTAATTACGTATCTCCATCGATAATTCTGGTATATATTATTGTTAATATTTGATTTATGATTATAAGCTAGCTAGCTAGGCTAGGGATATAGAGGCTGATCGATGTGGTTTCATATATATGGTGGTGTATATTGCTTCTCACAGGGGCTCATGACCAGGCATGCGAGGCGTGAGGTGAATCGTTTGTTGGGCTCACGGAATCTGAAAGATGTGTGCACTTGGGCAGATGATGTCCGCGATAGGCCCGGCTATGCCTGGTCCAAACAACTCCACTACGCCAACATCCAAGATGACCAAGCAACCGCCTTCGATTATAACAGTAATTACCCGTCCATCGGTCTATATATGATTAGAGAAGAATTTAGTACACTTGAGTTGTGTACTTCTGATCACTTGTACTTAATTTTCCTCTCTTATTGGTCAATGAAAAGAAGACACAATATATATGTCTATTCAATGAGATGGGAGAAATACAAATAGAAAGTACACAACTCACAACTCAAATGTACTAAATTATTCTCATATGACTAACTTATTATATAGAGGATAATCGTATGTGAATATCTCATGTTAGATCAAGTTGAGTTTATACGTGCTTATATATCCTGAGTCTTAGAACCTCAACACCGAGATTTTAAGATTTTTATATAGTACTAGAGTAGGGTCAAGGCCCATTTGATATTTTCGTCTCCTCTCTATTCAGTTCTATAGCCCATCTTGGATGTTTACCATCTCTACAATTTTTAAATATTTTTCTAAACACGCTCGATATCTAGGTGGGAAAAAGAAGAAGATTGCTCCAGTCACTTATTTTTTTAAAAAAATATATATTATTGAAATAATATTTTATTACATTATCTAGTGAGATTTAAATCTTTAACGCCATTCTTTAAAAAATTCAAAAAAAATTCTTATCAATGTGCTGTCATTGGAAGTTGAACTCCTGACCTTTTTCCTTATATACGTTGAGTGTTACTATTAAACCACTTTTTTATGTACACTAAAAAGATCAATCCACTCACTAACCTACATGGATGCATATAACTAACATTATTGAAATCCTTACTGATTTGGTAAATTTCCCATCATTTGAAATTCATGGTTCATGCAGGAGACTGTCCACGTCATGTGTGTGTAGTTGGAGCCATCGGTAACGACGTATTAGATCTTCAAATGAACCACAACAGAAAGCCCACACCTGGTAAGAAAATGCCCACCTTTGTCATGATATTGATCATTCATACAAGATGCAAGCATGAATTTATGCCTCTATTGAAGAATAATTTCAACAAAACTTAAGAAAAGATTACCGTACTTGTAAAAGTGTGGTGACACTATGTTTAACGACATTTTCAGATATCCATTGAGCTACCTCACATGGTTCATTACACTGCACCATGTCATTATCTTATGAGAAATGCTATTTACCTAGCTAGGTAGTCGGATAAATGAAGCACGGGATTGGATGGCTGTATGTTTTTGGGGCATGGGGTCCAAGCAAGTGACCAATCCCATATTTAGCCTAGTAAATGATCTACTTGGCCATCCGAATAAGTAGGTAGTGATGTGGTCAGTCTATGCCCGACCACAATATTGTAGTCGACCTAGGTTGGTCGACCATGATGATAAAGTCGAGGTCTGATCGGCTTGGCCGGTTTCCGTTGGACAAGTCAGATGTTGGCCAAGGTGGATAGTTGAGGATGAGGTAGCTGATTTGCCCGAACACAATGACGAGAGAGAGAGGGTGGCCCCTAGTCGAGTGTGGGACCTATCCCCCATTTTACCAATAGCTCTTAGACTTCTTTTAAAGTTGCCTTTGGGTTGACCTGTGTGTTCCGAGATGGGTTTAATCCCTTGTGGAGGAACCCAAGCTTTGTCCTCTTCTTCAGCTCTTGTTGGGTTAGAATGGGTTGGGCCCAAGCTGATGGGCCAGGGCTCTATCAGATACCATTTATTTTGTTTTTTGGGTTATGAAGTTCAATTTTTTTTTATTTTAGTGTCCAAATTTCTCTTTTGACACCATATTATTAGTACATGACGTTACTACGTTTATATAAATGCAATAAATCTTAATTTCTCACAAAACTTTATTGCATGCTTATTGTAGATAAACTGGACGAGACTCTCAAGTTCCTTGCCCATTTCATGGGAGATGTGCATCAGCCACTACACGTAGGATTCCAAAGTGACAGAGGTGGCAAAGCCATCACCGTGAGCCTTGACCCTCGCTCTACTGTTAGAACCGACCTTCACGAAGTAAGCATTAATTACACACACATATATATATACTAATTTCTGATCATGTTATAATTATATGAGATGAGGGAAGTCTAAGCATAGTGCCGATACTGTGAGTTGGTTCTGTAGGTGTGGGACACGGCGATAATAGCATGGGCATTACGGGTGAGGCACCAGAATAACTTTGACAACATGGTAAGAGATATCAATCGCATCGCTCTCGAGGTCTGTTCTCTACACCATTGCGTTTCCCACTCTTACTTTTATGCGCGTCCATATATACATGTGTCGTGGAAGAAGAACTGGCTAATTATTAAAACGATGTGTGTATATATATATATATATGTACCAGTAACACATATATACGTGCGTCATAGACACACTTAAGATAGTGTTTATCTTTCTTTCGAAAGGTACATAAGATAACTATCAACTAAGCATAAACACTACAGAATACAAAAGATAATATCTCTCTCCCTCTCATATATATATATATATATATATATATATGAAATATTGAGTTGTTCTTAGTTGATTAAGTAAATAATTTATCCAGTCAACTTTTTAATTGATTGGCTATCTTTTTTTTAGAGTGTCGATTTTAATGACCAACCAATCAAATGATTGATTGGAAAAATTATTTATCAAGACGATTATATATAAAATATGGGTCAATTAATTAAAAAAAATTTATCAAATATTTGACTTATTTTTTTAATTTTTAATGAAGATGTAATTTATTACGGTAAATGTTATTTTTTATTACAGTATATCTTAAGTTCTGTTATCATAAAACCTCCTATATTACAGTCAGCGATTATTAGTTAATTTTTTCGTAAAATATTTTTTTCTAGAGAGAGATATATATATAACATTTTGAACTCGGGAAAGTTGGACAAGAGCGCGCTTCTCGATTTCAGCTTTTAGAAGACAACCTTCATAGACTAATCATAGTTACCTTGTTGAAATTTGCAGCTTACAGAAGACGATATCAGAGCTGCTCCCTACGACACGTAAGCACAATCCGATCTCAAAACTCCGCAAATATGAATTTCTTTTGTTTTCAAGATCATCACTTAAGTTCGAGTTTTCTTTTTAACTCGAGGAGAGTGTCATGACCTTCTTTTTCTTCTTGAATTTATTTTTTTTTATTTCTTCTTGAGTTTTGACACTTACTTTTTATGTAACTTAGTTTTTGGAAATCAACAAATAATGTCCTGAGTCTTAGGAAGTTTCCCCTTACAAAAGGAACATTGACTTACCATAGGTTTGACTTCATAAGATATTTTTCTTGAGAATAATTTATTGATATTTCTTGTGTGAGAGAATATTTCCTTGTCATCCAAACTATTAATTGCTTGTCTCATCATTAATAAAAATAATAATTTTTTGATATGGATTTGAAAACAACAATTTTCTTTTTCTTACATATCTTCCTCTTGGTTTCTTCTCATTTTAATTATTTCATATGTAAGAGCTCGTAAGTTTATCAAGCTCAATAGTGATAGGTTCTTTGATTCTTCAATAGAAGTATATAACATCTCACAAATGATGGCAATGAACGAGGAACCAGATTTGAGTTTGAGTAGATTTTGTTCAAAGCCTTGAGCCCATTCACTATAGCCTCAAATATTGTGAACATCTCACAGCTTATTTAACTTTCCTCCATCTTGAATAATTCGTGTTTGTCGACAAGAAGTTTATTGTTGTTTTTTTGACTTGAGATGTGCCTTCATATATCATTTGGAGTTTTTTCTATATCTTCTTGACTGTTTCACATATATAAATATGATTATATTCATTAGCATTAAGTGTACAAGATAAAATGTAGTTAATTGACATTTTTCTTAAATTCTCTACACTCCACTCTTCAGATTTCTTATAGTTGGTACACATGAACCAATATCTACAACTCCCTACATTTATATTATATCGCTTTCATGTATGTGGTCATACAATTTTTCCAATAGCCATAGTTAGAATCATTAAAGAAGGGAAGTCTTGTAGTGGATTGTCCATCACCAAATAAGAATAGATTATTTATGTGTCATAACAATGGATCTCTCTAAATGATATTAATCCCTTGATATAGATACCGGCTCTGGTACCACTCGTTATCATGATCAAGTTGCCACTAAAGTATCTAGTTCTATATAGAGATCACAATCTTTTTCTTTAACGTGACTATTCACTCACATTGTGATTTGAACTTGTCAAATCCTATGACTTGGCTAGATGCCACTCAACGCAACATTACTAATTAAAGAAAGACATTGGCTTGCTCTTCTAACCTACCATGCCAACACTCTTGATGCTTGCAAGAACTATGATCACATTACCTTCACTTTATGTTTTTCAATAATGCATGGAATTCATGAGAGTTTCTCCCTTATATATGTAGAGGATTTTCTCAATTCAACGTCTAAATTTTTTATTAGGTTTTCAATCTTCCACATAGCTATCAGAGTAGATCTATCAATTCCACTCTCTCTCCATATATAGATATTTATCCCCACCCACCTATATATCTTGCACGTCAAATCGATTGGGTTCGGCAAGAGGAAGGATCGTTGTTATGGTTTAGTCTCATTCGGATAATTCATGGAGATTTCACATCTCTAATTTTCCCAACCCAATATTATCTACCTTTTGGATCTCATTAATATACATGCATCCATATGTGTTCTTAGATATGCAACGGAAAGCTTCACCTTCGCACGTGACTATGCGTACAAGGATATGAGAGGACAGGATCTGAGGCGGCCGATGGCAAGAGTACCAGAGTTAAAAGGTTTATATGTCTAAGATTGGTTGTTAATTTATACCTTTGCTTATAATTAATAGCATTTAACTGGGTTCTATGAATTCTTCTTTCAAAAATTCTCATCACTATATATGTATATTGGATCATGTGTATGTCCTATATATAGCACCATACTTGGCTGACCGATACGATCGCGTCGTGAAGAGTAGACTCGCCCTTGCCGGACGGAGGTTGGCTGATCTGCTCGACTCCATCTTCATTCCACCGCCACCTCCTCCTCCTCGGAGGTTGCAAACAGCAGAATGAGCATTGACATATGAGAAATACTTCTCTCTTGTGGAAATAGCAAAGTCGGCTGCAGGCTCAAAGATTTAGAAGGTCCACACCTTTTAAAGTCACAGATTTTCTGAATTTTGTATCTACAGACGACGAAACTAGCTAGCTCTCTTGGTGTATATCTTGATAAGCCATGCATATGCTTGCTTCTTAATTACTTGATACGCTTTTTGTGATCTATGTCGTGATGTTGTGAGAATAAAGGGTCATCATGTGTTGATGTGCAATACTAAATAAAAAGGTTCGTTTGATGTTTATTGTGTCAGAGGAAGACAAGCTCTTGACACGGCCGATTTGATTCTTTTATTTTTGTCCTATATTTTTTTTAATGTAACGTATTAATATGATATGCTTCGATCTAACTAGAGCATAGTCGAGTCCCGTGGCCTAACGAGTTAGTGGGAACCATAGACGGACCACTACAACAAAAGTGGATAACACTTACGAAAAGTTGGTTACGGTTTTCCGTTTCGTAAGGATATTACCTACTATATTTACGGTTCTTAGAAAAATTATTAATATTTTAATATTATATCTCCAACACTGTAAGTACACCGTAAGAACAAATTTTGACTACTACGTAACAATTGAAGAACCGTAAGAATAGACTCAAAAATTTTGTTGGCGGGCTTCTCTCACATAAATCCCGCCTCTTCTCAACCTTTCTCTCTCACTCAAAACAAAACCTAAAAAACTCTCCTCCCCTGATCGATTACAATCTATCTCTCTTTCTCTTTCAAAACAAAACTAACCCCCTCCCGCGTGCTCTCCCATCCCCCATTTCTCCCACTATTCGTCTCCAACACGGAGTGGTTCTACCTGGTGTCCCAGGCATCCTCCTTCACCTCGGACCAGGCCCCACACGCCGGGGCCTTCGCCCCCAAGGTGTACGTCGTCTGGCCGTCCGGTGGCCATGAGCTCCAGATGTACGACCGGTGCTGGGAAGCGCTCCTGCATAGCATGGCGACCGTGGTGTGCATCCCCACTGGGAACGGCGTGTTGGAACTGGGATCTTCGAACATGGTGGGACATAACTGGTGCCCCCTTCCCTGCAGCCACGGCCAAGGTCCAGAACGAGGGCGTCGTCACCATACAATTGTCGTCGTCGCTGGAATCGAGCACTCAGATGTTGAGAGGGCCCATCTGCCCGGATGGCGGCAGCCGAAGAGACGGGGGAGGAGGCCGGGGAGCGGTCGCGAGGTGCCGCTGAACCACGTCGAGGTGGAGAGGCAAAGGAGGGAGAAGCTGAACCACCTGTTCTACGCCCTTCGCTCTGTCGTCCACAACGTCTCCAGGATGGACAAGGAGGGTCCGGTGCGTAGATGTTTTTCGGTCCTCTACTGTTCCCCCTTTCCCCCTTGCAACTTCATTCCATTTTGTTCTCTTCTTCTTCCTCCTCTACTGTAACGGCCCTAGATATTTATACCCAATAAGGGTCCATATCCTGATCTGTAGCGACCCTCATTATATCGGTACGGTTATACCAACCCACGTCGACATAGTGAACGTTGCCACAGTGGGACATTTATCCAACAATAACATTCAGTTGAGATACACGTAATATAAGAATAGATTAGCGGAAGTAAAAGAACCACTGTCTTCATTTCATTCATCATCCACATTTAACATACATGATTCGATAACATTTAAAGAACTAAAAGTCCACATAATTAATTGTTGAAAATCAAATACATAATTGTCCACACTTAAACATTTCTTTCCATGATAGTGCTAATACAATGTTTCAATTACATACATCAAAATGTCACCACTAAGCTCCACCAACTAGCTACGCTCCGCGCTCGGAGTCGCTTTCCACGGTCTCCTCCAAAGGTGTGTCACCAACTACACATGTACGCCGAAGCAAGTAATGAGTCTAAAAGACTCAGCAAAAACTCTACACATACCATACATGTACACATCATAGCAGGTTTTACATACACACTTACAAGACACGATCATGTAGCATGCCCGTCATTGAAATTCACAACCTATCATAGTGATTCTATTAATGATACACATGATTCATGCTTTCAGATTTCCTAATTTAAAAGTCTCCTATCACATGCTCTCTAATCATTCCCATACATAAAAGTTCTACTCTCAATTAAGCTAAAACATGAAAGCAATTTATCACAACTAGTTTACATACATGAAAGAAAACATAGCTAACATGGTCACTTCTCATTCTTACACATGCACCTAACCATTTTACATACTTTAAGGTTGCTGATTTTTTTTTTTTACATGGACTAGAAAGCATAACCCAACACATGAGAGCTACTTAATCAATTTAAGTCACAACATGAGGGCAAGCAAGCATGGAATTACCTACACATCGCTAAGATTCATTTCTAACATGGATTCTAGACGATTTGCACATGTAAAGCATGATTATAAGTACATTTAGTTGTTGTTTTAACATGATTTCAGATCACTACAACATGGATCACAAATTCACAACTTCACATTTTGGTTTCACATTTTTACACAACTTTTTAATCACATAATATACACTTTACACTTGCACATTTACACATTGTTCACATTCACATTTCTTTACACATGAACACATACACATATCCACATTCACATTTAGTGCCGTGACACATAGTCCAAACCACCAGAGAAGGACACATCACATCACATACACATAGACGTCACCTAGGCAATACAGTGACGACTCTTGGACTGCGCAGACCGGGAGAACAAGTCTCCACCCTAACCAGTGGTACTTGTCCACCTCCAGGATTTCATCCTAATGCCCTTAGGATCACAACACATTGAACCTTCTCATGGGGACTTTTCCATGATACGGTTTCACTGCCCTCTATGGAAGAAATGTCACACTGGCACAGTCTTACACATTTCACATTTACGATTTTAACACATATCTTTACACATGTCACTTACCTCATTCACTTTCTCATTCACACAAGGGTTCTGTTTTCCTAACATGATTCTACAGTAACAGGGACTACTTGTTCAGAAATTTGCATGAATCAGATCACACACACATATCACATTATTCCCACATTAGCATGCATTTTTCTTTTCACATTTCTCGCGCGGAAAAATTCATATTTCACTATATAATTGCCCAAACGACTTAAAAATTTAACCACATGCTGATCTCAGGTTTATGATTCCACATGAAAATTTTCAGATTTTTTTCTAACTCAATATGAAATTACAAAAAATTTAACATCGATTTCACATTATTATTCATAATGCAAACTCACATGGAGTTGAACATAATCACAAATCTAACAGTTCACTGTTTGCACCCTAGCATGCACAGGGTCACAGGATTTACTCCCAATTTACCGAGCAACACGCAATTTACTGGAAATTTAACATAACCTACGCATGATTTCTATTTCCCAAAACAGATATTTCAATAACCATACAAGTATGGGGAAAAATGTCAGAAACTCAGGGCATAGACAGGATCATGCATACATGGTCTAACAAATTTGGGCAACAAAACTTTGCCACGGATCATTAGGATCATGGTGAATACACATTGCCATTCTTTTCACATATACATTAGATAGACGAATAAACTCAACCACCCACAAAATAAATGTTCATTCATTCTCTCATTCATCACATTGGCTAATATACATAGCATATAAGAGTTACATTATATCCTCATCGCAAAGCACGTCGAAATTAAATCAAATATGCCAGGAAGAACAGTTCACTGTTCTGTCCTGGAGAACTTGACGGCGGTCTCTAGCCGTTCTAGGAGTGGACGGCCAGATCGCTGGACGCATACCAGGAATCTCGGCGTCAACGGCATTGACTCCAAGTTCCTGTCTGTGCAGAAACACAGACCGAACTCCAAATGCAAAGGTGAAAGGGGGATCTAGGACACGAGGAAAAATACATAAAATTTATAAAACCCTACTTGACAGCTACATGGACGGAGTGTAAGTGTTACTTGCCTCTAGAAAATACTCCAGACGGATCTAAACGGTGGAGAAGCTCTCCTTGGGCAGTCCCAAGAAGCTCCTTAGAAAGTCTTCCTCCGGGTTCTAAGATGAAGATGCCTCCAAGGTGCGGTCGGGGAAGCCTCCTCCTTCACTTCAGCTATCTCCCAGTCGTAGTAGATGGCCGGATGAAACTCCACATTCCCGGATCTAGGCTTTCAAAGGTGGGGTTTTCTCATAGAAACTAGGGTTTTCTTTCCTCTTGCAAAAGAGAGCCAAGAGGGGCTGAGGTTGAAGAGAGGTGTATATGGAGAGAGGAAGCTCTCCTCTCAAGCAGGTCGGACAGAGGGCTTTCAGACCGTTGGAGACAGCTCCCCAATGGTTGGGGTAGCTTGTTCCCGGAAATTCTGGGCTCTGCAACGCATGCAGATCAGAGAAGTTAACGTCCACATCGCTGGACACTGGACTTAGTGTTGGCGTCCATATGGTTGACGCCGACACAACATCAACGTCCATTGATATTGACGCCAAGATGGCCTTCGGCCAGAACTCTAAAACATGCAGAAACCATGCACAACTTACACCTATATATGCACCATATGTTACTATTATGTACATACTATCATCATACCAATCATACATTATTTACATCAAACTTATACACATGCATTCATAAGTATAAATAGTTAATACATACGTAGATATGTACATCTATGCATACACCACATGAATTATTTACACGAAATTAAAATAATGCAAAAAAATTCGAGGGCCTTACATGATCCGTCTCCCGCGAACGGACCGAAGTCTCGCAAGGGATATCTCAAAACATGTCCAGGAAGAATATAAAGACAAACCACAATAGTAAGAGACACAAGAAAGGATATGTGCTCATATCTGCATATACAATTTACAACTGTCACATTACATTATTACATGCCCAAATAAAAAAGAGTACAACTACCTGGCGCATACCCCGAGGGAGCACAAGCTCACACAACTCTACTAACACTACTGCTGGTGGTACAAGTCTGTCACGACACCTCCACAAGCTATACCAACGGTAAACCCTGAAAAGAACTGTAGGGAGTGAGCCTTAACAAGTCACTGGCTCAGTAGGGAACCACCCAAAACAACACAGCGCAGGAGAACTCAACCCCAACGGGTCTCACTGGCAACACCGGAAGCCAAACCATCTCATGATCACAGTAAAGTGTAATTATATCAATTCATACCAATCTGGAAATAGATGAGACAACGGCAGGACTAGCACCACGCTACTAGTCCGCCCAATATCTGGAAAGCCTAGGCCACAAGCCTCACAGGCCTACCACTTCAACAGCTGGTCGCCTAAACTGTAAGCCACACAGGCAAAGTTGCCTAAGCTACTAGCTTCATTGGCAAGCCTCTAAACATATGGGTAACAGGATTGCTAACCAAGAGCTAATCCTTTATACCCTTAAATCACGATGTATCGAACGTCACACTTAAGAAACAGGACTGGCTATTACGATGCCAATCCATCGTACACTAAATTCTATTCGGAAACTTACCCAAGGAAGGGTAAAACACAACAAGTGGAAGGTCTCACCGCATGACCTCCACTTCACCACCTGAAAAGGCTAGTACTCAACGTACTACGAGAAACTAGTACCCACAAAAGGTACAGGTACCTACCACCACGAGGTACCACCACTGAAACACAAACACAACACGAAACATAGAAGTTGTGTCACCACGAGGGCACACTACAACCAATCAAACCATAATCAGTGAGTCTCCGCTCACTATCCGCAATAACAACCGTGGCCAACACCATGGCACTCCTCGACGGGTAAAACCACAATAACACACGCCAAACTGATAGCAAAGCACGAGCCGGAAAGCACGACGCCACCACATGGGACAGACTACTGGTTTATGACGCCAGTATCCAACCCGGACAACACAGCACAAGAACTACCTCTCAGTCTCACAGTCACGGACGTAAGGTCCAACTGCAGCTCCACAACACAAGTAAAGTCAAAGAACTGTGGAGACCAACCAAACCACCACAACCTACAGGTCACACACCCTGCAGGCCCATGCCTAGCACCTTTAGAGACTCTGGCCTGAGCTCTCTAAAGTGAGGCACTGGTAATAGGACTAGCCAGGGCCCAGTACGTCTACTGGTGTCCGTAACCCCCAGCTACGAGCGCGCTACAAGTGACTAACACAAACTCTCACAAGTCACTGTCCCACTGCCGTCTTTCCCTCAGCCGGACGACAACTCTCCCCGAGAGTGAGGGTGTCCAGGAAGACGACAAGACCTCGACGGTACCACTGCACCGGGACAAGCCCCGAGCACACTCACGTGCCTGGCTCTCCTAGGAACCTGGGGCACCCAACTGAAGAGGCATTCCGGAATAGGCGTCGGACCACCAAACTCAGCAATGCACAAACCACGATGTATACTTATATATTCTTTATTACAAACCAAAGTACAAATGTCAAGAATAGCTTAACCTCGTCACCCTGTGATCTACAAATACCTCACACAATACACATGTAAACCACGATAACCATTTACAAACTGGCCTATCATTGGTCATCACATGACTTCCTTGCTACGTACATACCATATACACTAACTATACATTAACTCTTACCTTACTTACATTACACTAATTAAACCATCTTTATTAGTTCATAAGGGACGCTACAAGACTGAGGCTAGGTACTTGAACCATCATTGCCTAGCCATCACAATACTATGTGCCATGCACATATTCAAACCACGTAAACACACATGAACTATTTAAATGGCACGCTTTAGAGGTGTTACAGGTGCCAATGCACCTCACACCACGATAACACCACACCGATTATGTAAATCACCTACTAACCATGTGGGCAACCTGCTCACAAAGTTTCACGAGTGTCAATGCACCTCTTACCAAAGCCATGCACAATAAACGACGATAATCGGATAACCAAAACACCAAAAGCATACAAAGCAGAACCCTCGGCTGCGATCGCGACAGAGGCCATGACCGCCTTCTGATCGCGACGCCACGATATGGCGCGACAAGAAATCCTGTCGCGACGGATCGGCCTGTCGCGATATGGTCGCGACAGCAGGGTCCGTCACCTTCTCAGGCAAAAACCCTAATCTGGGAACCATCTCCGGATTTTCCATGCAAACCACCCTAAACATGATTACAACCTGGTTTTCATGCTCATTTCACCTCCTAGACATGGTATCTACTGTTTTTAAAGCAATAAACAAACCAATATGCAATCCACGTAACAAATCAAGGTAGAACTCCCTACCTTCACGAAGAACACGCAATCCACACATGGCGCAGCGTTTCCCCCACTCCTCGCGACGTCCTCGCGTCGAGAGTGCGACGAGAACTCCTCCGAAATGCCAAATCGCCCAACGAAACCGCAGCAGCTCCTCTCTTGGGTCGAGCAGAGCTTGCAGAAGCTCTGTTCGGCCAAACCTTTTTAAAAACCGCACAGTGGTTGGGATCGCGACGTACCTTCCCGTCGTGACCTAATCACGACGGACTAAGGCGTCGCCTTCCCATTCCCAACGTCAGCAAGCTCCACTCCATGCGTGACACGCGGCGCACATGCAGACGTCAACCCCAGCGGCGGCAACCAGAACGCGACCCCTACTGCCGACGTGTTCAGAACGCGACCTACACCTCCGTCGCTTTCACATCCAGTGAACCAATGGGCACCACGGGCCTAACCTGCCGGTCCACTAAGCTCCACACAACGCGCGGAAACCACAACCAAGGCCCAATGACCCCATATTGGCCATGAGCACCATGCCAAAACCAATAAACACAAATCCGAACTACCACTAATCCACGATCCGCAAAGATCCGATAAACGCGCTACGTTACATTACTATCACCTAAAAAGGAATGTCGTCCTCGACATTCAAAACGAGCGACAATAAACCACACTATCACCTAAAAAGAAACAAAGCCATATGGAGAGCTTCTTCTGCATCTTTCTTTCAAACCATCTGCTTACTTTCATACTTGCTCTGCCTTCCCTTTCTTTTTAATTTATTCACCACTACTTTATTTTATGGATCCATTCTACCATTCCTTACCTTTCAATTATAAGCGATTCTACCTTACTATTAGCTCTTTATCTCCTTGGACTGAACCTATTTCCACATTTTCTGAGCAATTCTACCTAGCCGATAGCACTTTATCTGCTTGGGTCGATCTGCTTCTACATTTCCTGGTTATATTTGCAACCTTTCGTTCTAGGCCATTTTCTTGCTTAAGTCCTTTCACTTTATATTCTTAAATTTTCAAATTTCCAGATATTATTCCTCTATTTACTCATCACCACTAATCATCACTTGGCTTAATTACACACAAATCTTTAATTTTCTTTTAATAACTTATGAATATTAAATCTTCCATGCTTCCGCTGCGCTACTCTGATCATACTAAACCATTCACCAAATATTTCATGAATTCTGGATTCTTCAATCCATTAATAACTTATTCGCTTCAAATTATACTTTCCAACTAACTTACATTTCTTTATCATACATCAATACCACTTAATTGATCCACTCATATTCTATCTTCTGCTATATCTGCTTCACACTAAATTCTAAATCTTGGCATATATCAATATTGATATACTTTTCCCTTTATATATATATTCTTTGCTTTAAACAATATTCTCTAATTGATTTAAAAACCCAATTCATATCTTTTCACATCTTCCATTTATGCTACTCATACCCGAAAATTCACATTTATCTTTATTCAAGCCTTGCTCAATTATATGACATCAATTTAGAAATTTCTTTACCATTAAACTGATTATATTGCTCCTCCCTTTTTCTACTCCCTTTCACTATACTTAATCTGCTCACTACTCCTTAACTGATTTATTATAACTTTACTTCAAATTCTAGAAATATTCTCATAACAAAATTTATTTATTCATCCAAATCACCTTACTGCATATCATTACGCAAATTCTTAGTGCACATTTCCTGAATCATTTAATTATCACTATTCTATAATCTATCATATCTTTTTTTCCCCACTTGATCATTAATACTAAACTTTATCTTTACTATCAATAACATAACACAATTCTACAAAATATTTCTCTTAACTAGTTTACTAATTGACTAATTTCCAGGTGCCATTTATGTTACAATCCTTCTACTTTCCACCAAACTATAAACTAAAATTATTTCTTTAAAACACAATGATTATTCTACTTAATTTCTTTATTCCACATTACTAATTTACCATCAAATATAAACATTTTCACTGTTACAGCTCATTCACAAATATCCATTCATAATCCACTTTGCTATTCCCCATTACTTTTCAATGGACTTAACCTTGTCCATTCTAACTTACATAGCTTCAACTTATTTAATTATTTAGTTTTAACTTCAATCAGCCTCTGACACCCATTCTCTTCTCTGCTTCCGCAATCTATACACAAATGATGGCACCACTACTCTTATCTATAACACTGCAACAACCTTATACAAATCTTTCTACGAAATCTTATCCACTACCTTTTATTAACAAACATCTTTCTCTTATAAAATTCTTGAAAAAATCTGACTTCCCACTACTCTTTACTCTCTCTTTAACCAACCGGTCACCTTTACATCCACTTACATGAGTTTCTATATCAAACTTTCTATTATCCTATTATTTATAACAACATACCCTTAAATTCGTTACTGCAGTTATTTCTAATCACAAATCACACTTAAGAATCATCTTGATCACTGCTCCTCTGCTTACCAGCCTCTCATCTCAAGCTAGACTACCTCACTTGATCATTTCAAACCTAACATGCCCTTAATCATACTATTATCCAAGCAACTTCTTAACACTTTATTAACATAAATCTCAAATACAATGACTATCTCTGCTACAATTTTCAACCACAATTCACCCATTTAACAGCTCTGGTCACACAGCCCTAAGCCTCACCATAACACTATTCTCTCTACTATTCCATCACATCACTACTTTATACCTTTCTCTACCAACTCTGATTCTCATTAAAACACTTTTTAGTGAATTTCATAATTGAATGCACTAATTCTTTCAATTTCTATAATTAAGAATCTTTAATCAATTATACTTTAACCATAATCCAATAATCACTCATACTACACCACCAATCATATCTGCTATTACCCACAACTACTGATCTAACCAACTATACATACAATTCATATACCAAAACTCATATGGAAATCGTACTAAAAAGCATAGGAAACTACGGACTTACTACCAGCAGTGGACATTAAATCATGTATTGGAACATTATAATCTTAATGTCTTTTCATATTCTAACTGGACCATTGCTCTGATACCAACTGTAACGGCCCTGGATATTTATACTCAATAAGGGTCCATATCCAGATCCGTCTCTGCGAACGGACCGAAGTCTCGCAAGGGATATCTCAAACATGTCCAGGAAGAATATAAAGACAAACCACAACAGTAAGAGACACAAGAAAGGATATGTGCTCATATCTGATATACAATTTACAACTGTCCCATTACATTATTACATGCCCAAATTAAAAAGAGTACAACTACCTGGTGCATACCCCGAGGGAGCACAAGCTCACACAACTCTACTAACACTACTGCTGGTGGTACAAGTCTGTCACGACACCTCCACAAGTCATACCAACGGTAAACCCTGAAAAGAACTGTAAGGGAGTGAGCCTCAACAAGTCACTGGCTCAGTAGGGAACCGCCCAAATGCACACACAGCGCAGGAGAACCTCAACCCCAACGGTCTCACTGGCAACACCGGAAGCCAAACCATCTCATGATCACAGTAAAGTGTAATTATATCAATTCACACCAATCTGGAATAAGATGAGACAACGGCAGGACTAGCACACGCTACTAGTCTACCCAATATCTGGAAGCCTAGGCCAAAAGCCTCACAGGCCTACCACTCAACAGCTGGTCGCCTAAACTGTAAGCCACACAGGCAAAGTATTGCCTAAGCTACTAGCTTCACTGGCAAGCCTCTAAACATATGGGTAACAGGATTGCTAACCAAGAGCTAATCCTTTATACCCTTAAATCACGATGTATCGAATGTCACACTTAAGAAACAGGACTGGCTATTACAATACCAATCCATTGTACACTAAATTCTATTCGGAAACTTACCCAAGGAAGGGTAAAACACAACAAATGGAAGGTCTCACCGCATGACCTCCACTTCACCACCTGAAAAAGCTAGTACTCAGCGTACTACGAGAAACTAGTACCCACAAAAGGTACAAGTACCTACCACCACGAGGTACTACCACTTAAACACAAACACAACACGAAACACAGAAATTGTGTCACCACGAGGGAACACTACAACCAATCAAACCATAACCAGTGAGTCTCCACTCACTATCCGCAATAACAACTGTGCCAACACCATGGCACTCCTCGACAGGTAAAACCACAATTAACACACGCCACAACTAATAGCAAAGCACGAACCGGAAAGCACGACGCCACCACACGGGACAGACTACTGGTTCATGACGCCAGTATCCAACCGAACAACACAGCACAAGAACTACCTCTCAGTCTCGCAGTCACGGACGTAAGGTCCAACTGCAGCTCCACAACACAAGTAAAGTCAAAGAACTTTGGAGACCAACCAAACCACCACAACCTACAGGTCACACACCCTGCAGGCCATGCCTAGCACCTTTAGAGACTTTGGCCTGAGCTCTCTAAATGAGGCACTGGTAATAGGACTAGTCAGGGCCCAGTACGTCTACTGGTGTCTGTAACCCCCAGCTACGAGCGCGCTACAAGTGACTAACACAAACTCTCACAAGTCACTGTCCCAGTGCCATCTTTCCCTCAGCCGGACGACAACTCTCCCCGAGAGTGAGGGTGTCTAGGAAGACGACAAGACCTCGACGGTACCACTGCACCGGACAAGCCTCGAGCACACTCACGTGCCTGCTCTCCTAGGAACCTGGGGCACCCAACTGAAGAGGCATTCCGAATAGGCGCCGGACCACCAAACTCAATAATGCACAAACCACGATGTATACTTATATTCTTTATTACAAACCAAAGTACAAATGTCAAGAATAGCTTAACCTCGGTCACCCTGTGATCTACAAACTACCTCACACCAATACACATGTAAACCACGATAACCATTTACAACTGGCCTATCATGGTCATACATGACCTCCTTGCTACATACATACCATATACACTAACTATACATTAAATCTAACCTTACTTACATTACACTAATTAAACCATCTTTAATAGTTCATAAGGACGCTACAAGACTAAGGCTAGGTTCACACTTGAACCATCATTGCCTAGCCATCACAATACTATGTGCCATGCACATATTCAAACCACGTAAACACACATGAACTGTAACGACCCAGAATCCGCATTACAGTAACCCGAATTCTGACCGCTAACCCACGAGACAAGCTCGGGGAAGGGTAGGAATTTAGAGTCCGAGGAGACTATATGTAAGAAGATACACACATGCAAAGCAGTAAAAATTCCACTATATGAACATATCATATACAACTCAGAGTCTGAGACAAAGTACAGAGTACAGGAGTACAACAAAAAAGGTACAACTCACTGCAGCTAGGGAGCACCAACACCGGAGGGCTAGACTCGCCTGGAACGGGAGTCGACGAAGACCCACCTGAAAGGGAAGGGAGTGAGTCTCAAGAAAGAGACCCAGTAGGGAAAAGTAACCCCACGGGTAACAGTTAAAGTGCGGAAAGTAAAAACAGAAAGTAAGTACACGTCGCACCACACAAAACTGTAAACCACACGACTCAGTAACACACACTCACACACACAGTAAGTAGGACTCAGCTAGGGTCTGTGGCTCGGCGTCCCGTCACCACAGAGGCTCTCAACCCAGCCACGTGTGCACACTACGACGCTCTCTCTCGCGTCTGGTCCACGACCGGTTTTTCCCCTACGCTGACCCTAGCGGTAGAGAAGGGGCTCCACGGAGACCGGCTCAAAACCACCAAAAGGAGTACGCACAGGACAGAGTCGCACTCGATGTCCGGCTCACTAGCGGAGGACAACCACACACTAGTCGTCTAGACGGAGTCGCACCCACGCCTAGGTAACACAACAGAAAGGGTACACGGTAACGCAACGCGCGTACGACAGACGGAACACACTCAACGTCTGAAACCCGTGCAGTAAGTAAAACACCTCGTGCTACAAACTACTACTCAAATGCACAGGCGGAGTCACACTCTAAGCCTGGCCCATTTGTGTTATAGGGCGGACATCTCATGTCAATCGCCTCTAATCACACAACTTAAGTCTGCTGGGAGACAGGATATAACGACCTGATCGATTGCCGCCAAAAAAAGGTAAACGGCAACCCCTATACCGCCAACAATAACTAAACGGCAGTCGACCTTGTCGTTTAATTCCCCTGAAGATCTCAACGTCAACAGATGTGGACGTTGATATCTTCAGCTCCCCATACCCAGAACTGACCCGAATCAGTCCCAATGGGCAGAAACACAAAACCAAACTTGACTGATGGAGGGAAACACTTCCTCACACCAATCTACACTACCAGAATAACATAATTAGACAATCTAACACCTAGATTATCCAAACCACCCTCAATTCCGGCATGATATACCCAAACCTAAACCATGATTTGCACATCAATAAGTTAATTGGACATGCTGGTTTGCTGGGGAAGGTTATAGGGGTTAAGTCCCTACCTCAGAACGCCTTAAGAATCCCCAAAAAGCCACCAATCGCACCGGATCTCCCGAAGACTCCGCGCGAATTACGCCAAAACCTTGTGATTCCCGCCCGAACTAGCGACGCCACACGATTCAGGAGCTTCCCACGAACTCAAATCACCCAACAGAAGCTACAGGAATCAAGAAAGGCTAAGGAGGAAGGAAGGAGAGGAAAAGAGAAGAAGAAACCCTGCTCTCGGGCTGCCCTATTTCAACAGGACTGGTTAGTCGACGTCAACATCAATGGCCGCCAACTAAACCGCCTACAGATTAACGTCCACATAGCTTGTCGCTGAGTTCAAGCTCAGACGTCCACATCGCTGGACGCTGACTCAGACTCAACGGCAAGCCCTGGCCGTCGACTACACAGGACCTCTACAGACCCAATAAGGATCCATTAAAGACCCGAGACCTTACATGAACTATTTAAATGGCACGCTTTAGAGGTGTTACTGATGCCAATGCACCTCACACCACAATAACACCACACCGATTATGTAAATCACCTACTAACCATGTGGGTAACCTGCTCACAGAGTTTCACGAGTGTCAATGCACCTCTTACCAAAGCCATGCACAATAAACAACGATAATCAGATAACCAAAACACCAAAAGCATACAAAGTAGAACCCTCAGTTACGATCGCGACAGAGGTCATGACCGCCTTCTGATCGCGACGCCACGATATGGCGCGATAAGAAATCCTGTCGCGATGGATCGGCCTGTCGCGATATGGTCGCGACAGCAGGGTCCGTCGCCTTCTCAGGCGAAAACCCTAATCTGGGAACCATCTCCGGATTTTCCATGCAAACCACCCTAAACATGATTGCAACCCGGTTTTCATGCTCATTTCACCTCCTAGACATGGTATCTACTATTTTTAAAGCAATAAACAAACCAATATGCAATCCATGTAACAAATCAAGGTAGAACTCCCTACCTTCACGCAGAACACGCGTTTCCCCCACTCCTCACGATGTCCTCGCGTCGAGAGCGCGACGAGAACTCCACCGAAATGCGAAATCGCCCAACGAAACCACAGCAGCTCCTCTCCTGGGTCGAGCAGAGCTTGCGGAAGCTCTATTCGGCCAAACCTTTTAAAAACCGCACAGCGGTTGGATCGCGACGTACCTTCCCGTCGCGACCTAATCGCGACGGACTAAGGCATCGCCTTCCCATTCCCAACGTCAGCAAGCTCCACTCCATGCGTGACACGCGGCGCACATGCAGACGTCGACCCCAGCGGCGGCAACCAGAACACGACCTACTGCCAACGCGTTCACATCCAGTGAACCAACGGGCACCACGGGCCTAACCTGCCGGTCCACTAAGCTTACACAGCGCGCGGAAACCACAGCCAAGACCCAATGACCCCATATTGGCCATGAGCACCATGCCAAAACCAATAAACACAATCCGAACTACCACTAATCCACGATCCGCAAATATCCGATAAACGCGCTACGTTACATCTGTGCTTCTTCTGTTTCTGTAGATCAGACTGTTACCGTTCCCATTCCCGTTCTCGATCTCAAGTTAACCAACACCGACGATTGGGGATTGTAGCCGCTTCGTCGTCCCCTATTTCTGGTATGCGCTAGATCTTCTCCTCCCGGAACCTTTCCTTGTATTCGAAGCGCACAGATGGAATGTTGTTGGCTTAGTCGATTCAGGTTGTTTGGTACTTGGGGGCTGGTGCTAGGGAAATAATGGATGAGATTTTCTAGTTCTCCACTTTTCGACTGTTTCTTATCTAAATTGGGATTTGATTTTGCTCCACCTTTGTCAAATTTGTAGCATAACATATGTCAGGTTTCCGACACTCTACAGGTTGCCGCCATACATTTTTAATTAAATATGAAAACTATAAACATCAGATACTATGGGAATTATGTTAGGATAAAATTGACAACTGATTATTCATTCAAATTCATTTCAGAAAGTGCAATTTTTTTTTATATATTTTACAGGGATAACTTATATAGGCTCTTGCACAGGTCAGGCACCGCTAGGGAAATACTGGATGAGAGATGTGATCAAACATATTATGATGTGGTATGCTTTCTAAACACAACATAAATCATAAATTAATAAAATATAACATCATACAGAATAATAAATACAAAAAAGTCAAGATAGATGAAACTATCTGTGCATAAACCAAGCCGTACGTTGCGGGATCCCTTGAGAAGTAAGGATGAGTACGGCTAAAATGAGCCCAAGCTTCACCATCAGCAGGATGACTCATTTCACCTTCGTCGCGACGGACTCTTTCCGCATGCCAAGTCATATGTCAGCTGTCCTCAAGGATGAACAATCGCTGCAATCTGGGTGTGATAGGAAAGTACCGCAATGACTTATACGGAACATCCTTCTGCTTTGACTTGTCCCCTCTCTTGGGCTTGAACCTATCATGCTTACAATACAGCATGATGTCTTATCTGCATCCTCTTTGTAGTACAGCATACAGTGATTCGGACATGCATCAATTTTCATAAAACCAAGCCCCAAATCATTCACCATCTTCTTCGCACGGTAAAAGTCAGCAGGTAACCTCTCTGATTGAGAAAGCATGCTCTTGACCAGTAAGAGAAGCCGGTCAAAACAACTCTCACATATGAAATTCAAATTTCAAATTCAATAGCTGCGACACTGCAGACAACCATGTATGCTTCTCACAACCATCCCATAATGGCTCATCAGCATCTCGAAGTAACTGATAAAATCTCTGAGCTGTATCATTCGGCACTTCTCATTTGTTTGATCTTCATGAATATTGAACTCTGGACCAGCAGCATCGACAACCATGTCTACGTACGTACTTGTGGAGGCAAAGTAATTAGCTGGTGCAGACGACTGAATATTCAACTCACCATGACACGACCATAACTCATAATGGCCAACAAATCCTCTCGTATACAAATGATGCTGCACATCCCATGTCGATATCCACTTTCTGTTCTTACAAGCCGAACACACCATCGGATGTTACCCATTGGATCAACTGCTATTGATGAATTACTCAATGCAAACTGAATAAAACTGTCAACTCCGTCTTTAAACTCCTCGGTCACAGCTCCATTCACTATTCCACGGTACATCCATGACCGATTCTCATAAGACATTTTTCCTACACATATTAAATGTCATGTCACGAGTTAAAATCCAACACACCCTCACATCGTTCGAGTAAGTCAAAATGAATAGGTAGGATAATTATTTAGATTATCACTTTTTACCCATCTGTGAATATTTGATCGCACTCAGATGACCATTTACTATGTGTTTGTATTATTTACTGAAAATTTCGGCAGCATCTCCCCACACCTCTCCGATATACCAAAAATATTATTGATTAAGATATTTTCTTAAACACTTACTAATAAGTGGTTAAGAAAATATTCTAAATCAATAAAGGTATATCAGAGAGGAGTGAGTAGACGCACCCGAAATTTTCAACAAATAATACAAACACATAATAAATGACCACCCAACTACGATCAAACATTCACAGACTATCCAAAACGGGACAATGCAAGACTTTGAGTTAGATATACACGTTCTCATCATTGAAAATAAGACTCGTGCACATCAATCTCAAAGTCTTGAATGGGAAGGTTCATTGACACGGGCTTAACACGCTCTCGTGAGGTGTGTAGTGAAAAAATGCTATACATGCATAGATCAAATTTAAAACCCAAATAAATATGAAAGGAATATGATAACAAAATCATACATGTGAACAAGTGTAATAATAAACCAAATTCATACATACATGTACATAAATTACATATAAACATGTGCAATACTAAATTCGACCATAGAGTATCTGCACTGAGGGCCTCCTGTAGAGTAGTGAATGACCTCCCACCTTTGAATTTTCTGCTTTGAGGGCCTCCTCAAGTCGCCGCTGATGGTCCGATATAAGGAAATTGTAATATGAACATCATTCACCGATATCTCACAGACCGATAAATTATATCTCAAACTTAAGTAGCCAACACAATAACTGTGGCGACCCACTTATCTTAAATGCAAAAAATCTCATCTTGTTATGCCTTCTTTAGAGAAAGCCATGCTACTTCTATATATTCTGGCAGACTAGTAAAACACTAATATAATAAACTGAAGTTGACTTGAATTGACAACTCATGCACTAAAATGTTCAGAAAACATCTTTGCTAAGTTTGCCCTCATATATAGATGTCATATTACTAAGTGATTCAAACATTGCTCCGAATGGGTCCGGCGTCTAAGTGCGCCAACTTAATGGGCAATAAACTATCTGACTACATATCTCGATCGGGGATTAATTGTATAGGTGAAAGGGGTGAATGGCTCAGCAAGACGAGGGGGTCTTCCAGCAGGGGGGTTACAGATGGGGTGGGGGTTCACAGGTGGGTGGGAGGGGAGTCTTTTGGCAGGGGGGTCACGTGTGGGGTGGTGGTGGGTGGGAGGGGGGTCTTCGAGGGGGGTTGGGTCACCCGTGGGGTGGGGGGGGTCTTCCCAGGGGGGGTGGTCTTCCGGCGGTTGGGGATTGGGGGGGCGGTGTTGACAGGTGGGGGGTTGCAGTTAGGGGACGGGGGTCTTCCGTAGGGGGGGGGATTCACAGGTGGAGGGGGGTGGGGGCGGGTGGGTTAGGGGAGGGGGTTGCAGTTAGGGGAGGGGGTCTTCCACAGGAGGGGGAAGGGGGCCACAGTTAGGGGGGGGGGGGCTGGCAGGGAGGGGGAGGGTGGCGCGCAAGGAAAGGGGGGAGGCTAGGACGGGGAGGGGGAGGGGGGCGCGACAGGAAAGGGGGGGGGCTGGACGTGGAGGAGGAGGAAATGGAGGGGGAGGGGTGCGCGACAGGGGAGGGGGGCTGGGACGGGGAGGTGGAGGGGAAGGAGGGGGGCTGGGACGGGGAGGGGGAGGGAGGGCGCGACAGAAAAGGGGGGGGGGGGGGGCTGGGACGTGGAGGAGGAGGGGAATGGAGGGGGAGGGGTGCGCGACAGGGGAGGGGGGCTGGACGGGGAGGTGGAGGGGAATGGAGGGGGAGGGGGGGCGACAGGAAAGGGGGGGGGGGGAGGGAGTGGGAGGGGAATGGAGGGGGAGGGGGGCGCGACGGGGATACCTGCTCCGGCAGAGGAGGCGGCGGGAGCTTGGGGCGACGGCGGGCCGGCGTCTCGACCGGGGGCGCGGCGGGGGAGCGGACGATCCTGCAGGCGGAGAGAGAGAGAGAGAGAGGAGGAGAGAGAGAGAGAGAGAGAGAGAGAGAGAGGAGAGAGAAGAGAGAGAGAGAGAGCGAGAGAGCGAGAGCGGGAGAGGGAAAGAGGGGGGTTTACGGATGAGGTATAGGCGTTGTACCGACGGATATTCCGACGGAAATATTTTCGTCGGAATATCCGTCGGTATTATTTCTGTTCCGATGGATATTTTCGACGGAAATGTTTCCGTCGGAACTTTCGACAGATTTTCCGATGGATATTTTTAGTCGGAATATCCGTCGGAATTACCAACGGAAAATAATCCGTCGAAAAAATCCGTCGGTAATCCCGCAAATTCTTGTGGTGAGATTTGGTGCTGGGAAATCATCAAGAAGTCAAGAAAGATCTGAAGGACCTAGCCGGAGTTGGAAGAGCTATGTGGGACTCCCTCACTCAGCCGCCTCCTCCACCTTCTCTTTGACCTCTCCCACTCCTGCCATTCCCTCCTTTCCTTCATCCACTCTCATGGCTCTTCTTTACTCATTCACTTTTTGAACCGGGCTACATTCTCTCCTCCTTTTTTTTTTGACGATGACAAAAAGGGGGAGAACTTGTGTGTATTGATGTTAGTTATGTGATGTAATGGCATTAGAACTTTAACTTTACCCTTTTTGTGAATGACTTTTAACGGGTGCTCATAGTTAGGGGGAGATGTCATGTGTATCTTTTTGTAAGAAAGATAATTCGTGTAATCTTTTTTGAGTTGTGAATGAATCATGACTATCTTTGAGCAATTCGAATGTATTGATGTTGTGATTTGTGTGTTTTAATGTGTTGAGGATTTTGTGTGAAGTTGTGTTTTTGACTTATGTGCCTTATTGTGTTTTGGTATCATTGATAGGTAGACATGATGATTATTTCTGTGTAAGTGTTTTGTCATCATCAAAAAGGGGGAGATTGTTGAATCCCTTTGAATTTTGATGATCACAAAACACTTGTTATGTTTGCTAACAAGTTTGCAAGTTGTATGCAGAAAATAGGGCATTTTATAAAGGCAAAAAGGCCTCAAAAGAAGATCACTTTGAATCATGTGTATTGGAGTCGACCTCACAAATGTGAAGGAGTCGACCCCAAAAGTTTGCAGATGATGCAGAGTCGACCCCGGTTATGCAGGAGTCGACCCCAAAAATGTTCAGTCTTTCAGGGTCGACCTCCAGTCTTCAAAGGAGTCGACCTCAGTTCAAAAAACCTGTTATGCAGATGATGCAGAGTCGACCCCAGTTATGCAGGAGTCGACCCCGAAAATGTTCAGTCTTTCAGGGTCGACCTCCAGTCTTCAAGGGAGTCGACCTCAGTTCAATAGAAGCAGTTTTCTCCAAAGGGAGTCGACCTCCAAGCTGTGAAGGAGTCGACCCTGGTCAAATGGGAGTCAACCCCAACAAAAGTGGGAGTCGACCCTGACATGCAGAACCTTCTGAAAAGTGCTTTTTGAACAACTTTTTGACCAAGACCACTTTCCATATTCTCTCAAATGACTATCTTTGGAAAAGGGGTATATAAAGGACACTTGGGGGAAACCCTAGGCAAGGAATTTCGTGGAGAAGTGTGCCTCCTTAAAGAGTTTCATCCAGAGCTTCTTCTCCAAGCTTTTTCTGCCTTCTAAAGCTTCCATGTCATGCCCCGCCAATTTAGCAGCGGAATAAATCGGGGAGGCATGAACAACGAGTATGGTAATGTAAATTGCGCATACATTCGCAAATATCAGAGCATCTAATGAACAATAATTGTAATAAAACTCCTCATTTTATTGATAATTCATCTAAACTATTACAATCACTAATTCAGAGCCAAAACATAGGGCTCAACGACATTATTACATTGTAAAAGAAATCCAAAGCAATTATCTAACTAGACTCTAAGGTACTAAGGACATTCCATCGCTATGACTTCAGGACGCTCATCACTCCAGTCCAATCCCGCTGTTGTGTGTAAGGTCATCACTTGACTTACCTGAAAACACAATAACAAATAACGAAGGGTGAGCGATAACGCTCAGTAGGACTTAATATCTCGTGTAAACAAGCATGCTTTAAGTGATTAATGTCTTGTAACGTAGGTTAACTAGAGAGAACGATCATGTATAGTCGAGAGAGTAATAGTACAAGATGATAATACATTTCTCAAGAGTATTGCAAAATTAGGATGACAACATGACGAGATAGCATGTAACAAGATAGGGTAAAACAAGATAGCGTGTATCAAAATGACATGTAATATGATAGCTTGTATCAAGGTGACGTGTAACGAGATAGCTTGTATAGAGATAGCATGTATGGTTGCACCACGGTGCACTAGTCGAGTATGGCAATAGTCACTTTGGGACAGTAGCCTTTTAACGATAGTACATTCGTCTGAACTCCTCAGACAAATGTTAATCAGTCAGTGCTAGCACACTAATAGCACAGAACTGGCACACTATGTCTGAACTCCTCAGACTAATAGTAAAACAATTAGATGTCTAGCCAATGTCGAGATAGTCAGAAACGGTGCAATGCATAACACCGTCAATAGCCCCTGCAGGTATTTTCGGGTGGCTCTCTGCCCCCAGAACTAGATTGGAGCCCCTCGGACACTCTCCGTGCCCTGCACACTAAGCATTAAAGTTAGTAGGGTCATCGGACCCATATTATGGCGCTAGACAGTCATGTATAGTACAAGCAATGGGAGCCACAACAGCTCAAGAGTTTCAAGAGAGTACTAGATGAATAGACGAGATAGTAGAGTGAATGTGAACAGATGAGAGTACAAGGATAGTAGACGAGATAGGGGTATAATCGTAAAACAACGATAAACCACGATAGTAACGGTTGCACAGTACCAGGTCGGGTACCGGCAGTCAGGTAGAAGTCACATCCGCCCATTAGCCGTGCTGCGTACACGAGCCAGATGGTCCGGCGTGATCACAAGATAAGAGAGATCTCACTAAGGCTGTTTGGATCGTACTGATCCCTAAGAGTGTAACGGGATTTAAAGGTACAACCAGCTCGTCGGCTAAGGACGTGCGCCAAAGCCAAGAAGACTTACGGAGGCCTTGACAAGGAGTCCCTGGTCCAGTCGAGAGTATTCCGATGGAGAGGTGGTCCATGTCAAGAAAAAGTGTGTAACGAAACGTTGTCCGTCTTGCCTCGAGTGCTCGAAGGCAGAGGGACGCGATAACGATGTACAAATCACGCGAGTAAACGAAGACACGTTGTCATTTAAATAATAGGTAAATTAGGTAATTAATTTCACTTAATTACCAGATACATTATTGAGTAATTTAATAGGGTCAAATGGCAATAAACAATGTTTAGTGTGCAAGTGTAAAGAAATCATGGGAATAGAGTAAGTCGTGCTCACGGCTTTTAAATTAATAAGAGTCATTTAAATATATCCAATAAAAAATATCAGATCATTTATCAAGCTTAACAGTACATGGTTTAACTTGTACAAGGTTAGATGGCATTTAAAGCAGGGATATAAGAGCAATAAAGGTTCTGGCCGAAATTTCAAGAATGCGACGGACCTACCCGTCGCGATTCAAGTCGCGACAGGGCGGTCGGACGCAACACGGGGCCTGGCCGGTCTGGCCCGGTCCGGGGTGAATCGCGGCGGCTCATGCCGCCGCGTTCTTGACGCGACGCCATCGGTCGGCGCGACCCCACTGTTATCGCGGCGGGTCGCGCCGTCGCGATAACAGGTGGGTTTGCTCTTTTTCCTTTTTTTCCAGGGCGAGCCCTCTGTGATACATGGATGTTCTAAATTACATATAAAATAGTATGGTGATCCAAAAAGTACGGAACTAGTTTTAAACGAAAGTAGACATGTATATCTATCAACATGCACTATTAATTGAAAATAGACAAAGTTTAGATATGCATTGATCAGGTTACATTTCGGTGACCTAAACGGCGCAGTCAGGGTTCAATGAATTATTCAGGCATGAATACATCATGAAAAATTATGAAACCAGCGGCGTTTGAAAGCTAACATGTAGTAATATTTATGATAATTTTATCATGGAATGATGTCAAGTGTAAACAAGATTAAAAAGGAAACAAGGAGAGTCGAGTGCACAGGTCTGACAGATATTCAAAGATTTAATTCTCTCTCATGAGAGATTGAAATCAAGCAAGACCAGGGGCGTTTGAAAGCTAGTGTGATGTAGTATATCTGAAAATTTTATCATGGCATGAGAGCATGTACACTCGGGAAATTAGAGAAAACATGAGATTAGGGTTCATGGTGACAGCAGGATTTCACGAATTAAATTCGCCCAAATGGGTGAACGAAATACCACGAACCATAGGACTTTTGAAGAGGTACATGAAGGATACCTAGGGTAATTATTTCACGATTTTTGCTTGAGAGATTGCCTACCTTTTTGCGCTATAAAGATCCTAGGGTTGAGGGGTGACGAATTTCGAAGTTCTCCTTGCTCCACCTCTTTCTTCTCCTTGCTCCAACCCTTCTCCTCATGCTCCAGAGCTCCAGCCACGAAAATGGGGCTTGGTTGACACTAATTAGAGGTCTATTAGGTTGCTTAAGAGTCCTAATAACTTAAAACTCTTCCCTTTCCTTCAAACTCTGAATTTCACATTTATCTCCCTATTCTCTTACATTTATCCACCTAATAAGATGGGGAGAGGTCCAATTTCGTGGGTAATGGGTTAGGATAGGCTTAGGACTCTTATTAAGATATATATGAGTCATATTAGTGCTTTAATGACCCCTTTTTAATTAAGAGATAATATAGTTACGAATTTCCCTATTTAATTTGGGTCTCTTATATTTAACCCAATTGTCTCTCATCTAAATCCCAATTTTAGATTAGGATAGAGTCCTATTGGGTTAGACTAGGGTTATGACTCTTTTTAAGATAAGTAAGAGTTAAAATAATCATTATCTTAACTCTTTTCTATTTATACTATTTTAGGTACGAATTTAGACTAATTACTTCCCATCTCATGATGGGCTCTCTCATTTGGGCCAACAATTCATGTTAGGTCCATTAATCAAACCCATTACTAATTTAACTTAATGGGTATTGATTTAGTTTCAATTATTCACCATTTATCCTTATGTAAATCTATTTATCACACTTATTCAAGTAATTTTATATTTTTGAATTAAATAATATTATTCATGCCATATTTCTAATATTCATCATTTGGGCAATTACTCTTGGCCCAATAACTCATGTGAGTCTAGTTGTACAACCCATGTACTTACTTTACTTATTAGATTTTTAATTATCCTTTATTAGAGAATTTATTCATGGGCCAAGATTGTCCATGGTCCAAATATCATAATGGGCTATCATCCCATATTATTTAAAGGCTACCCACATGTTTATTTTATTTATAATCCACTTTGGGTCAAAAAAAATAATGAGTTCTTCGACTTATTCCTTAATTATGCTAATAAGTCGTATAATTTCTTAAACTCGGTCCAAATGATTTTTCTACGCCCAAATTTCATGATGGGTCATTAGAGAACATTATTTAAAGTATAACTACTATTTTTACGAAATTTTTATAGGGGTTTATACGCATGCAATAATGATGCGTACCTTTTAACTAATTGAATTTATTAATTGATAAAATTCAGTTTATCATAATTTTAATTAATAGATTTTTTTCCGGGGTACTACATTCCATCTACTGCATCCTTGTAGAAGGCTTCTTTTTTAGGAGATCTTTGCTTCATCAGAGCTTCATCAACATCTGAAGATCATCCTCTCGAGCTTGTCATTGTGTTTGCTTGTTTATCTTTATCTCTTTCAGTTCTTTACTGTGTTGGGTGAGCTAGGCACCGCATCAACTAGCTGCGTATTGGTGAGCTAGGCACCGTGCTAACTAGCGGTTTGTTGGTGAGCTGGGAACCGTTTCAACCAGCGGGTGTGATCATCTCTTAGTGAGGGAAATCTCACCGTGTTGGTGAGGACTGGACGTAGGTAGACCAACGGGGGTCTTACCGAACCAGGATAAATCTGTGTCTCTTCGTGTGTTTGCATCCTTCTTCCCTCTCAGTTCTCTTTGCGTTGCATTCGTTATCATCTCTGCATTAGTTTCCGTTGTTCATTCAAGACAAATTTTTCAAGCCCTATTCACCCCCCTCTAGGGCTAGTCATAGTCTAGATCCTTTCAATATGTAAAAAGGTGGTTTTTGGTGGTCGCGAGTTTCGAACTGGCGACCACCAGGCGCGTGGAGGGGCACGCGACGCCGCCCTCCACTGCGCTACCACTTTTTTGTATAATTTTATTATTTATATAATTTATATAGATATTCGGTTCATTTCGGTTTCCCAACCTAAAATCGAACCGAACCACCCAACCATGAAACCGAACCAGCCGGTTCGGTTCGGTTCGATTTTCGGTTTGGACCATATTTTGCACAGCCCTAGCGCTAGGGAGAAGGGCATCGAGGATGTTAGAGAAGGCTGGCGCGGCGAGGCTGAAGGCATCCTTGAGGACGAGCATCAGGTGGGGAGGAAAGTGTTTGGTGCTATGAAGGTACGGAGGGAGGACCGGAGGGAGGGGAGGTGGAGCTCCACGGCTCAACCGTCGCATATGGTGTCGTCGACGGTGGCGTCGTCGAGCTAGTGGCAGATAGAGGCGAGGTAATTAGCAAGAGTGGAGCAGAGGTAGACACAGAAGCCCTTGCGGGAGAGAGAGCAGGGAGGGGGGCGGGGTGGAGAGGGGAGGGAGCAGGAGGGGTCGGGTTGGGTGTGGTGTGGTCTTTAAATTATTATTTTTTTATGAAAAGTTGTTATTTGCCCAAATGGTGATCGCCCACCATTTTTTTCATCATTTAAAGTATAAGTCAACGATTTTAAAGAGTCATTGATAAATGTTAAACGCAACAGTTCTAGTTAGTCGTTGACAAATGTTAATTATATGTCAACGGTTATAAAGAATCGCTGACAAATATTAATCATATGTCAACGATTTCATGAAGCCGTTGACAAATTTCAAAATATGTCAACAATTAACATTAGCCGTTGACAAATGTTAAACATATGTCAATAATTATATATAGTCATTGACATAAGTCTCATATGGCAGCAACTATGTTAGTCGTCGACATATAATCATTAACAAATCTTATCTTTTTTTTGTAATGTTGACCAGCTTCTACTAGATGGGCCTCTGTGCATTTAATGGGCTATCATCTACTGGGCTAGACTTCGCTACTGGGCGTTATGAGAGGGCAACAGGAATTCCCCCCTCTCCAAGGGACTGGTGATGGGGCTAAGTCGCTGACCTACTACCTCAAGGCCCAGTTCAGGTTCGAAGTGAGATCCGACGACCTAGCATTACTTTAGAGGGTGTAGTGGGAAGGATGAAAGAATTGAGAAAGGTTTATTGCACTTGCATATTGCACTTTAAATATAATATGACTAGGCAATAGCCCATGTGGCATTCCTCACATGAGGAGTGATAAAGTGGCCATCTAATTGTTAGATGTCACATGGACTTATTATCTAGTCATATTATACTTAAAGTACAATATGCAAGTACAATAAACCTTTCTTGAAAGAATTTGGTCTCATATCTACGGTAAGAAGTCATCCTCTACTGTAGCCACCTCCTAAGAAAATATTGTAGTTATAACATGTGTTGGTCAGTGGAGTACGATGTTAGACTTGTCATCTTGTCTCTCTCTCTCTCTCTCTCTCTTCTGCTTTTTTTTCTATTCACCTTTTTCTCATTAATCAAGTTATTATTGACTTGAGAAATCGAAAGGATTTTTGGAAACTCTTTCCTGAGCTCAACCTTATTTTTCTTCGTTTGCAGGTCATTAAGGTCGGTCGTTGACAGCCAACTACCGCTTCCACTTAAGGTCTAGTTTGACCGCGGGAAATATGGGAGGGATAGGAAGGGGTATTAGAAGGGTTGGAGATATAGATCGATTTGGTAAGGAGGTTTATCTAACTCAGTTAAAATTTAAATTTTGAAGATAAAATAAAGTAGTGAGATTAAGTTACCTCACTTTTTTTTTAGGGATAATTTTAACCTTCCTCATAAATTTTTTTATCTCCGGAACTCACATAACTGTTCTCAAAATAAAAAATATTAAATATGAAACAATCATCGATTATTTTAACTGCGAATTTCTTAACCATTAGACAAATTGATCTTAGGGGAAAAAAATCAAATTAACCGTCTCTGCAGATGTCGATCGGACCATGCTCGAGAGTGACGTGGCCCCATCATTTTTCTCATGCCATTAACAAATACGGGTACCTCATGGTGTACAACATTAGAATACTTAATTAGATGCCAAGTCATGTTCTAAACATGTTCATGAGAGCATCTACGGACATGGCGCGCGTGGGTCTCATTTGGACACTTACTGATGGACAGCTCTAGCAAGTTGAAGTGCCTTCATGAATTATGTGCATGTGTTTACTCCATTCCTCATGGCAGAAACCACACCTCTCTCTCTCTCTCTCTCTCTCTCTCTCTCTATATATATATATACAGGTATATATATGACCCATTTTATATGTAATCAAAAATATACCTCAAAGTTACGGAGTGGGCTGGGGAAGAAGGGATCGATGGCGCAGTCGTTCTTCTCGTCCACGCTCACCGCTTCCCATAAATTCTTCGTCTGCGTTATCCATGCACCCACCACCTCGCATGCCTGGGCCCCTTAGGCCACAACATCATCTGCAGCATCGCACAGGTAAGTGAAGTAGACAAGTTTTAATTAGTTCCTCCGTAGGTACAATTGGAGGAGACCCCACATATATATGGATCAGAGCTCCACAAGCATTTGGCTGTAATTCCTGCATCTATCCAATATGTTTCTTATGAAAAATATTTATTGCACCACCATATTAATTTGCGAGGGACTCTGATCGACCACGTGAGAGGCGGCGCAATATGTTCTACTCACCAGTGACGGTTCCAAGAAGAATTTAGTGGATTTTCGAAACTCTTTTAATTTTCTTCAAAACCCCCAATTGGGTTGTCAAAGCTCTTATGATGATTCAATTGAGATTTGACCTGAATGATTTCACTAGACAAAATCATTCGTGTGAATCTATTGAACAAAATTTCTAAATCTATCGCTATCGCTTAATTACGTATCTCCATCGATAATTCTGGTATATATTATTGTTAATATTTGATTTATGATTATAAGCTAGCTAGCTAGGCTAGGGATATAGAGGCTGATCGATGTGGTTTCATATATATGGTGGTGTATATTGCTTCTCACAGGGGCTCATGACCAGGCATGCGAGGCGTGAGGTGAATCGTTTGTTGGGCTCACGGAATCTGAAAGATGTGTGCACTTGGGCAGATGATGTCCGCGATAGGCCCGGCTATGCCTGGTCCAAACAACTCCACTACGCCAACATCCAAGATGACCAAGCAACCGCCTTCGATTATAACAGTAATTACCCGTCCATCGGTCTATATATGATTAGAGAAGAATTTAGTACACTTGAGTTGTGTACTTCTGATCACTTGTACTTAATTTTCCTCTCTTATTGGTCAATGAAAAGAAGACACAATATATATGTCTATTCAATGAGATGGGAGAAATACAAATAGAAAGTACACAACTCACAACTCAAATGTACTAAATTATTCTCATATGACTAACTTATTATATAGAGGATAATCGTATGTGAATATCTCATGTTAGATCAAGTTGAGTTTATACGTGCTTATATATCCTGAGTCTTAGAACCTCAACACCGAGATTTTAAGATTTTTATGTAGTACTAGAGTAGGGTCAAGGCCCATTTGATATTTTCGTCTCCTCTCTATTCAGTTCTATAGCCCATCTTGGATGTTAGGGGGATATGGGGTACCATCTCTACAATTTTTAAATATTTTTCTAAACACGCTCGATATCTAGGTGGGAAAAAGAAGAAGATTGCTCCAGTCACTTATTTTTTTAAAAAAAAAATTATTGAAATAATATTTTATTACATTATCTAGTGAGATTTAAATCTTTAACGCCATTCTTTAAAAAATTCAAAAAAAATTCTTATCAATGTGCTGTCATTGGAAGTTGAACTCCTGACCTTTTTCCTTATATACGTTGAGTGTTACTATTAAACCACTTTTTTATGTACACTAAAAAGATTAATCCACTCACTAACCTAAATGGATGCATATAACTAACATTAATGAAATCCTTGCTGATTTGGTAAATTTCCCATCATTTGAAATTCATGGTTCATGCAGGAGACTGTCCACGTCATGTGTGTGTAGTTGGAGCCATCGGTAACGACGTATTAGATCTTCAAATGAACCACAACAGAAAGCCCACACCTGGTAAGAAAATGCCCACCTTTGTCATGATATTGATCATTCATACAAGATGCAAGCATGAATTTATGCCTCTATTGAAGAATAATTTCAACAAAACTTAAGAAAAGATTACCGTACTTGTAAAAGTGTGGTGACACTATGTTTAACGACATTTTCAGATATCCATTGAGCTACCTCACATGGTTCATTACACTGCACCATGTCATTATCTTATGAGAAATGCTATTTACCTAGCTAGGTAGTCGGATAAATGAAGCACGGGATTGGATGGCTGTATGTTTTTGGGGCATGGGGTCCAAGCAAGTGACCAATCCCATATTTAGCCTAGTAAATGATCTACTTGGCCATCCGAATAAGTAGGTAGTGATGTGGTCAGTCTATGCCCGACCACAATATTGTAGTCGACCTAGGTTGGTCGACCATGATGATAAAGTCGAGGTCTGATCGGCTTGGCCGGTTTCCGTTGGACAAGTCAGATGTTGGCCAAGGTGGATAGTTGAGGATGAGGTAGCTGATTTGCCCGAACACAATGACGAGAGAGAGAGGGTGGCCCCTAGTCGAGTGTGGGACCTATCCCCCATTTTACCAATAGCTCTTAGACTTCTTTTAAAGTTGCCTTTGGGTTGACCTGTGTGTTCCGAGATGGGTTTAATCCCTTGTGGAGGAACCCAAGCTTTGTCCTCTTCTTCAGCTCTTGTTGGGTTAGAATGGGTTGGGCCCAAGCTGATGGGCCAGGGCTCTATCAGATACCATTTATTTTGTTTTTTGGGTTATGAAGTTCAATTTTTTTTTATTTTAGTGTCCAAATTTCTCTTTTGACACCATATTATTAGTACATGACGTTACTACGTTTATATAAATGCAATAAATCTTAATTTCTCACAAAACTTTATTGCATGCTTATTGTAGATAAACTGGACGAGACTCTCAAGTTCCTTGCCCATTTCATGGGAGATGTGCATCAGCCACTACACGTAGGATTCCAAAGTGACAGAGGTGGCAAAGCCATCACCGTGAGCCTTGACCCTCGCTCTACTGTTAGAACCGACCTTCACGAAGTAAGCATTAATTACACACACATATATATATACTAATTTCTGATCATGTTATAATTATATGAGATGAGGGAAGTCTAAGCATAGTGCCGATACTGTGAGTTGGTTCTGTAGGTGTGGGACACGGCGATAATAGCATGGGCATTACGGGTGAGGCACCAGAATAACTTTGACAACATGGTAAGAGATATCAATCGCATCGCTCTCGAGGTCTGTTCTCTACACCATTGCGTTTCCCACTCTTACTTTTATGCGCGTCCATATATACATGTGTCGTGGAAGAAGAACTGGCTAATTATTAAAACGATGTGTGTATATATATATATATATGTACCAGTAACACATATATACGTGCGTCATAGACACACTTAAGATAGTGTTTATCTTTCTTTCGAAAGGTACATAAGATAACTATCAACTAAGCATAAACACTACAGAATACAAAAGATAATATCTCTCTCCCTCTCATATATATATATATATATATATATATATGAAATATTGAGTTGTTCTTAGTTGATTAAGTAAATAATTTATCCAGTCAACTTTTTAATTGATTGGCTATCTTTTTTTTAGAGTGTCGATTTTAATGACCAACCAATCAAATGATTGATTGGAAAAATTATTTATCAAGACGATTATATATAAAATATGGGTCAATTAATTAAAAAAATTTATCAAATATTTGACTTATTTTTTAATTTTTAATGAAGATGTAATTTATTACGGTAAATGTTATTTTTTATTACAGTATATCTTAAGTTCTGTTATCATAAAACCTCCTATATTACAGTCAGCGATTATTAGTTAATTTTTTCGTAAAATATTTTTTTCTAGAGAGAGATATATATATAACATTTTGAACTCTGGAAAGTTGGACAAGAGCGCGCTTCTCGATTTCAGCTTTTAGAAGACAACCTTCATAGACTAATCATAGTTACCTTGTTGAAATTTGCAGCTTACAGAAGACGATATCAGAGCTGCTCCCTACGACACGTAAGCACAATCCGATCTCAAAACTCCGCAAATATGAATTTCTTTTGTTTTCAAGATCATCACTTAAGTTCGAGTTTTCTTTTTAACTCGAGGAGAGTGTCATGACCTTCTTTTTCTTCTTGAATTTATTTTTTTTTTATTTCTTCTTGAGTTTTGACACTTACTTTTTATGTAACTTAGTTTTTGGAAATCAACAAATAATGTCCTGAGTCTTAGGAAGTTTCCCCTTACAAAAGGAACATTGACTTACCATAGGTTTGACTTCATAAGATATTTTTCTTGAGAATAATTTATTGATATTTCTTGTGTGAGAGAATATTTCCTTGTCATCCAACTATTAATTGCTTGTCTCATCATTAATAAAAATAATAATTTTTTGATATGGATTTGAAAACAACAATTTTCTTTTTCTTACATATCTTCCTCTTGGTTTCTTCTCATTTTAATTATTTCATATGTAAGAGCTCGTAAGTTTATCAAGCTCAATAGTGATAGGTTCTTTGATTCTTCAATAGAAGTATATAACATCTCACAAATGATGGCAATGAACGAGGAACCAGATTTGAGTTTGAGTAGATTTTGTTCAAAGCCTTGAGCCCATTCACTATAGCCTCAAATATTGTGAACATCTCACAGCTTATTTAACTTTCCTCCATCTTGAATAATTCGTGTTTGTCGACAAGAAGTTTATTGTTGTTTTTTTGACTTGAGATGTGCCTTCATATATCATTTGGAGTTTTTTCTATATCTTCTTGACTGTTTCACATATATAAATATGATTATATTCATTAGCATTAAGTGTACAAGATAAAATGTAGTTAATTGACATTTTTCTTAAATTCTCTACACTCCACTCTTCAGATTTCTTATAGTTGGTACACATGAACCAATATCTACAACTCCCTACATTTATATTATATCGCTTTCATGTATGTGGTCATACAATTTTTCCAATAGCCATAGTTAGAATCATTAAAGAAGGGAAGTCTTGTAGTGGATTGTCCATCACCAAATAAGAATAGATTATTTATGTGTCATAACAATGGATCTCTCTAAATGATATTAATCCCTTGATATAGATACCGGCTCTGGTACCACTCGTTATCATGATCAAGTTGCCACTAAAGTATCTAGTTCTATATAGAGATCACAATCTTTTTCTTTAACGTGACTATTCACTCACATTGTGATTTGAACTTGTCAAATCCTATGACTTGGCTAGATGCCACTCAACGCAACATTACTAATTAAAGAAAGACATTGGCTTGCTCTTCTAACCTACCATGCCAACACTCTTGATGCTTGCAAGAACTATGATCACATTACCTTCACTTTATGTTTTTCAATAATGCATGGAATTCATGAGAGTTTCTCCCTTATATATGTAGAGGATTTTCTCAATTCAACGTCTAATTTTTTATTAGGTTTTCAATCTTCCACATAGCTATCAGAGTAGATCTATCAATTCCACTCTCTCTCCATATATAGATATTTATCCCCACCCACCTATATATCTTGCACGTCAAATCGATTGGGTTCGGCAAGAGGAAGGATCGTTGTTATGGTTAGTCTCATTCGGATAATTCATGGAGATTTCACATCTCTAATTTTCCCAACCCAATATTATCTACCTTTTGGATCTCATTAATATACATGCATCCATATGTGTTCTTAGATATGCAACGGAAAGCTTCACCTTCGCACGTGACTATGCGTACAAGGATATGAGAGGACAGGATCTGAGGCGGCCGATGGCAAGAGTACCAGAGTTAAAAGGTTTATATGTCTAAGATTGGTTGTTAATTTATACCTTTGCTTATAATTAATAGCATTTAACTGGGTTCTATGAATTCTTCTTTCAAAAATTCTCATCACTATATATGTATATTGGATCATGTGTATGTCCTATATATAGCACCATACTTGGCTGACCGATACGATCGCGTCGTGAAGAGTAGACTCGCCCTTGCCGGACGGAGGTTGGCTGATCTGCTCGACTCCATCTTCATTCCACCGCCACCTCCTCCTCCTCGGAGGTTGCAAACAGCAGAATGAGCATTGACATATGAGAAATACTTCTCTCTTGTGGAAATAGCAAAGTCGGCTGCAGGCTCAAAGATTTAGAAGGTCCACACCTTTTAAAGTCACAGATTTTCTGAATTTTGTATCTACAGACGACGAAACTAGCTAGCTCTCTTGGTGTATATCTTGATAAGCCATGCATATGCTTGCTTCTTAATTACTTGATACGCTTTTTGTGATCTATGTCGTGATGTTGTGAGAATAAAGGGTCATCATGTGTTGATGTGCAATACTAAATAAAAAGGTTCGTTTGATGTTTATTGTGTCAGAGGAAGACAAGCTCTTGACACGGCCGATTTGATTCTTTTATTTTTGTCCTATATTTTTTTTAATGTAACGTATTAATATGATATGCTTCGATCTAACTAGAGCATAGTCGAGTCCCGTGGCCTAACGAGTTAGTGGGAACCATAGACGGACCACTACAACAAAAGTGGATAACACTTACGAAAAGTTGGTTACGGTTTTCCGTTTCGTAAGGATATTACCTACTATATTTACGGTTCTTAGAAAAATTATTAATATTTTAATATTATATCTCCAACACTGTAAGTACACCGTAAGAACAAATTTTGACTACTACGTAACAATTGAAGAACCGTAAGAATAGACTCAAAAATTTTGTTGGCGGGCTTCTCTCACATAAATCCCGCCTCTTCTCAACCTTTCTCTCTCTCTCAAAACAAAACCTAAAAAACTCTCCTCCCCTGATCGATTACAATCTATCTCTCTTTCTCTTTCAAAATAAAACTCACCCCCTCCCGCATGCTCTCCCATCCCCCATCTCTCCCACTATTCGTCTCCAACACGGAGTGGTTCTACCTGGTGTCCCAGGCATCCTCCTTCACCTCGGACCAGGCCCCACACGCTGGGGCCTTCGCCCCCAAGGTGTAGGTCGTCTGGCCGTCCGGTGGCCATGAGCTCCAGATGTACGACCGGTGCTGGGAAGCGCTCCTGCATAGCATGGCGACCGTGGTGTGCATCCCCACTGGGAACGGCGTGTTGGAACTGGGATCATCGAACATGGTGTGACATAACTGGTGCCCCCCTCCCTGCAGCCACGGCCAAGGTCCAGAACGAGGGCGTCGTCACCATACAATTGTCGTCGTCGCTGGAATCGAGCACTCAGATGTTGAGAGGGCCCATCTGCCCGGATGGCGGCAGCCGAAGAGACGGGGGAGGAGGCCGGGGAGCGGTCGCGAGGTGCCGCTGAACCACGTCGAGGTGGAGAGGCAAAGGAGGGAGAAGCTGAACCACCTGTTCTACGCCCTTCGCTCTGTCGTCACAACGTCTCCAGGATGGACAAGGAGGGTCCGGTGCGTA
>CM024762.1:12012769-12277128 GCA_014218235.1 Colocasia esculenta | reverse complement strand
CGACTCGAAAATGCCAACTTGTCACTGATGGCAATAACAGGGGACGAGCGTCTCTGAGTGTCAATTCCGAATTGGGGTCTTATAAGCAGTTCCGATGACCAAGCGCGGAAGTTATGCCCAATTGAGCGAAGGGGTGTCCATATGCGATCGTATCGGGAGCCTGCGACCACGCTCTTGGAGAGGAATTTATGCGCCGGATCGGAAATCTCCAAATCCAACCATGTGTCGGTCGGGTCGAAGTGCTGATTCTGAATTGGGGTCTCGCAGGCGGTTCTGATCACCAGGCGAAGAAATATCTGCGTCTTCCGGAGGGGCGCGACAATAAGTGTATTAGTACGCACGTTCTGCGGTAAAATTTCAGCATTGGAACAGAATTCTGCGAAACCAGCGTCCTGTAGACCGTCTCGGAGTGTCAATTCCGAATTGTGGTCACATAAGTATTTTCGATACTCGGGCGGAACGTTGTGCCCATTCTTTTACTGAAGGGGTGAGAATGATTTGGAAAGGGTGAATATATCGGCGATGCTCGTGCAACCATATTTACGACCTGCAGAGGAGTTCTTGCACCGAGATGACCACAACTTCCGATCGTCATGATAGACCGACCCTATGTTGCCGCCCCCACCAGTGATTCATGTGATCGAGGGAAACATTATTGCTAGAAAACCAAGCAAACATGGAGATCGTCGGCTCGAATCACATTTTTGGAGTGTGAAACGATGGATTTTCGACTCTAAAATGACATCTTATTGCCAAAGGCATTAACAAATGATGAGCGCCTCTGAGTGGTGATTCCGAATTAGGGTCTTATAAGCGATTTCGGTAACCGAGCGAAAAGTTATGCTCGTTTGAGTGAAAGGGTGTCCGTATGTGATCGCATCGGAAGGCTGTGAGCACGCTCTCGGAGAGGAATTTGGGTGCCGTATTGGAAATCTCTGAATCCGACCTTCTTCCGGTCGGGTCGATGTGCCGATTCCGAATTGAGGACTCACGGGTGGTTTCTATCGCCAGTGAAGAAATATCCGCGTCTTACCAGAGGGGTGTGACGATTGGAGTACTTGTACACACGCTCCGCGACGGTATATCGGCCTCGGAACGGAATTCCGCGAAGCTAGCATCCTGTCGACCATCTTGGAGTGCCGATTCCTAATTGTGGTCACATAATCGATTCCGATACTTGGCCGAACGTTATGCTCAGTTCTTTCACTGAAGGGTGAAAATAATTCGGAAGGGGTGAGTATAACGGTGATGTTCGTGCATATTTACGACCTGGGGAGTAGTTCTCCCGCCGAGATGACTGTGACTTCTGATCATCGTGATAGGCCGACTCTATGTTGCGGCCCCACCAATGATTCGCGTGATTGAGGGAAACGTTACTACTAGAAAACCTTGCAAACGAGGAGATTGTCTGCTGGAATCGTAATTTTAGAGTGCGAAACGAATGATTTTTGTGTCAGAAACAATGTCTTATCGCCGAAGGCAATAACGGAAAACAAGCGTCTCTGTGTGCCGATTCCAAATTGGGTCTTATAAGCGATTTCGATAATCGAGCGAAAAGTTATGCCTTTTGAGTGAAGAGGTTGTAGACGCTCCGTTCCGTGCCCCCCGCGAGCACTTTCCGTCTCCGGAGGTTCTGTGAACGTTGGGTGAGCTCCCTCGTTGGCGTTGAATGGATGCTGGTTGACCTTCTTTTGCTTCTTTGACCTCCGTTTGACCGGGTTGACCAAGGGAAAAAGAAAGAAACCAGCTAAGAAGATGAACGGGATGTGATCGCCAGGGCCTTATCTGTGCCCAAGGAAGTGTTGTGATCACGTCGGTGGGATGCCTCGCGTAGCGGATGATGGCGGGACTCCATCGCGACGAGGAAAAATGGCGAAGCTGGAGTACTGAGATTGGCCAAACCCCCGACTGACGGTGTGGCGGGAAATTAATAGATTGATTGGTGTATACTGATAATAAAATATTCCCATTTCTTCGGAAGCGTGGCATTCGTGTTCCAATGCCAATAATAAGAATAATGTACGTGCTAATATTGACTTGGAGAATAATTTTTTTCCATCAAATGGTGCTTTCTCATCCTCTTCCATGGCATCATGTCTCATCTCTGTTAGTTGTCAGACCACAATATTTATGTATGTAAGATTATTCTTAATTTTTATAACTGTCCTAACCCATGTTGTTGGTTCACATAGTCTGATAAAATCACTCAATAGGCCATGTAATTAGTTCATATATAAAGGTGATAAAATATTTTCCTCAAAAAATATTCATTTAATGAGAAAAATAACATTTAGGAGGAATACTTACCTTTTGCTTATTGAGTGAAATTCCGATAGTTGGCTTGATTTTTTAGGGATTCCGATAGTTGAATTGGGTCAGGTTTGACCATTAAGTCACCTGACCAACCACGGCCATTTTGTTTAAGAACTCCCACACCCTCCTCCTAAATCTCCCCTTCCACAATCAAGATCTTGTTCGCCTCAAAAGCTCCTCCTAATACCTCACACATTTCTTAATTATAACCAAGAACCTAGCACAACAATTTACATTACACGTGCATGAAAAAATGTGAAAGATTCGAATTCAAATTATTACTTTATCTTATTTGCTCAAATTTTCTTGACGACCGTCTCAAAGTTTATCGGATCGAATGAATCGGACGTACATATCAATTTTTAGTGACACGATATGGTGGTATATCATACCACATCGGTATATATACAAATAAAATTTCAATTAAATATTTTAAAAAATAATAAATAAAAAAGACATTGTTTATACGTATTATGCCATCTAACTCACGTGCGGTGTAATACGACAAACCTTAATTAGTTTTCATGTGCAGCGGTGTTCCCTCAGGGTCATCAAACATGAAACATGCCCCATAGTTTGGATTGCCTTTTGGGTATTAATACTCACCTTTTGCTTAACAGAAGGTAAATGGAGTGGCATTTTTTGTTCTTTCGAAACATTTGATATTTAGTAGTACATGTTTAGTAATATTTTAAAAAAAATCAAGCCAAATTTATGATACTTGTTGTAGTAGCCGTTTATAAGCAAAATACTTATTACAGTACAATATCCCTTTCCGGACTCATATAAGAAATTAACATTGCTCGAGTCCAGCTGTAGTGGCCGGATGTAACTCGAACAGTGCTGCTTCTTGATTCAGACGACCAACATAGATGAGACAAGGACGAACAAAAAACAAAACAAAAACATGAACATATGTTTTCCTTGGGCAACGCGGACGAAAGCTACGAGGGCATATGCACATTTTCATATCCACCTCCAAGCACAGGTAAAAGCCGATACATATGCATATAATCTATATATTAGTGTTGCACACGTTCCATGGGGAATCGATACATACCCAATCCGTGGCCGGGCTATGTGTAGGACGTCGATCTGCTAAAGCAATTGATCACGTACGTACTTAATTTCCCACCATCATTCACCAGGAATATTCCCGTACTGTACTCGACCCACACCAATGCTATAAACTTCTTGATGGTTACTTGAACGCGCACACACACCCGCACACAAACAATTCACCTATACGTATATATATACACTTATCGAAGGCTAAGAGGAAGAGATTAAGCGATAAGGTCAAGAAGGCTGCAGGATCTGGTCCGGCCTGAGCTGAAAGGCCGATCGATCCACTGCGGGAGGGATGTTGGGTTTCTTCCAGCCATCTCTCCCTCTGCTGCTGCTCATCTTCCTCTTGCTCTGTATGGGTGCACCCAACAGCACGGATGCTTGGGGCAGGGAGGGTCACAAGCTGATCTGCAAGATTGCAGAGGTGCCCACCGATCACATGCACATTCTAGCTCTGTCGTTGTTGGTTAATTTCTAGGCCTGTACTCACAGGCGTTAACTATTTATCGCAAGACATTATAGTTTAATATATATATGCATGCACGTAGTTTCTGGGTTTAATTGCATGCTTTTGTGATCTCGGTTGCTTCTAAGTTTAACGTACGTACGTGAAGCAGAATCGCCTGTTGCCGGAGGCGAAAGCGGCGGTGAGAAGGGTGCTGGAGGGCCGGAAGCTGGAGGACCTGTGCTCGTGGGCCGACGAAACAGAGGCCAAACGCAAGTACCCACAGTCGGGGCCTCTGCACTACGTCCAGATCCAAGGCGACACCTGCGACTTCTGTTATGGAAGTAAGCTGCTACTTTTTATGCATTAGTATTTCTCCCAGAATTAGCTATTAATGTGTATCCAAATTAACGAAGAATTAATGTGGGCTAGGTCAGTAGATCTGAGGTTAATTTGGGAGTCTGGCGATGGGGATATCTCACCTTTTTTTTGTGTGGCTATTTCGATGGGAACACTACCCATGTGTGTGTACATAGGGCTTGTCTTATCATCCTCACCGTCTCAAATGATCAAACCGCCCTAAAAGCCTTTCCATGTTACAAGAGCCCATCTCTCACCCAACACTTATCTCTTTCACGCTCCTCTCTCGCTGTGCAGTCATCTTTTCATCCCATTATAAGAGTTTACAGTCACGGTAGTGTTCAATTCAGACAATGAGAGTTTTAGAGTATTTTTCCATCGCCATCGATCTAGATCATCAAATCTTAAGAAAAGTTTCATTGCGAAGTCTGTTTGTATTAGAATAGAGATAGAACAACTCTAAATTCAACCTAAGATTATGTTCCTTAATCAATTAATTCCTTTTGATTTTCATACCTAGATCTAATAGAATATATCTATGTGTGCCACCCATTTTTTTCCATCAGAGATCGGGCGAGTACACCATGTGGATTGATGCATGTTGAATGAAGTCATGGCTAAGATACGTACATATCTATGAAATAATATTGTATCAGTGGATCACATAGGATGCATGGCAGCTAGGCATTTTCCTAAATTTTATCGCCTTTATTAGATCAATTAATCAAATAACAAAAATGTAAGATGTACGGTTAAATTTTAAATAGGTCAAAAGCACTCTATTTGGATCCATTATAAGATTGATTTTTTTAGCATAACCCTATATATAAAACTTCTCATTAATTATATATATGTTTTGAACTTCTCCTCTTAATATATGTAGGAGACTGTGGAAATCACCAATGCGTGGTTGCAGCCATCCTTCACGAGGAAGAGTATCTTCTAGCAAGCTATGGCCGCGTCACTCCTGAAAGTATAAGAAATTCTACTCATTAATGATCTCAAAACTATATATAATATATATATAGTGTATGTATAGTTTAGGGCGATACCTACTGATCTACGCATTTCTTACTTCTTGGACATGGGTAGGTAAATTGAACGAGAGCCTCCTCTTCCTTGCCCATTTTATGGGAGACATACACCAGCCATTGCACGTGGGATTTGCACGCGACAGAGGCGGCAATACCATAAACGTCTTATGGATGCCAGAGAGATCAAAAAGGAGTCTTCACTTTGTATATATTTATTACTATTAATTTTTTACCATTTTGGTTCGATCCCATTATATATATATATATATATATATATATATGTATGTATATGATTGAGTACGTGAATTGATCTTGTAGATATGGGACACACAGATAATAAGGGCTGCACTGAAGCTTTACTACAGCAACAGCCTCGACGTGATGGTTCAGAACATCGAGCAAAGTATCGTCGTAAGTGGAGAGTTGAATTAATATGTATAATTAATTATAGGATCTTATTTAATTATTTCCTTTTTCTCTCTCTCTCTTTTTGAAACATAATAACTACTCTTTTGTTCGCGTGTACGCATATACAAATTCGGATAGCGTACATGCATGATGCATGCGGACTAATCATAACCTCACTTAATTTTGCAGGATCGACATGTCACCACTCTTGAAGCTTCTGGGTAAGCTATGTATATATTGAATTAAGATTTTATAGCCAGTGACGGATCACTGGGGTCTTATAACTTCATTGGAATTTACAAACATCTTTAATTTACTTTGAAATTCAGATCGGTTTAAAAAGGCCAAACTTCTAATGAGCCATCGACTTAAGCCACCTGATTTATTTTTGACCTACTTTTATTCAGATGATTTTATTGAATAAAATTTATGCATTTGCCGCTATTATAGCTAGGTCTCTTTGATAATGAAATAAGGGGACCGATGATAAGTAAATCATGTATAGATTATTCATATTTATGAGCTTTTTTAATTTGAGATGATTTAAATGGAAAAAAAATAGAAAGAAAATAATTTTAATGTGATGTGACAAAGTATATATAATTATCACCATTATATATATATATCTAGTTTGACACTATTTAACAATGCATATATAGGGAGGGATACATAATTTTTTAGAATAAAAAAGGGTAAATTAATTACGAGTCCCTATCAAAATTTTGACTTATTTGTTAGTCCCTAACAGAGTTGTAACTCATTACAGTAAGTGTTATTACCTGTTACAGTATATGTTAAGTTCTGTTACAGTAAGAACCTCTCTGTTACAGTCAGAGACTTCTAATTAATTTACCCAATAAAATATTATATTTAATGAGTTATCTCTGAGGATAACTTTTATCCCCTCTCTATATATGGATGGGATAGTTATCCTCACTTTTATCACTCTTTTATCTTAGATAATTTTTATCATCCGAGTTAAACTAAACACGTTTTCAAAATGCTTGAGAAGTTAAAACCGGTGATAAAAAGGGGATAAACCCCCCTCATCAAGTTATCAAAGCCCCGATTTGTCGTACACATAAATTTGCTTTGAGATGACTGATCAATATATACTTATGTGATTAGTTGATGTAGAGGTGATTGGAAGACATGAAATAAGGGATCTGAGCTAGAGAAGGGGGAAATATATATATATAATATATATATATATATATATATATATAATATATAATCTTATCTCATTCTTATATTATCTTCATATTGTAAACTAATCACAACAGAGTGTGTTTATGTTCATATATATCAACAGTTGCGTCAATATATACTGGGTGTGTATTAAGTATTAGTTCGACTAATTAATTAACACTTGTGAGACAGTTTAACGGGGACAAAAGATTATTTAATTAATTAACTCCTTGCCTTACAACAAACTTTTAACATTGTAATAACATGAAAGACATGTGCCTATGTATGTAGATATGCATCGGAGAGCATCAAGGAGGCATGTGATTATGCATACACAAACACAACAGGCGAGTTTATACCATCATCAGGCTCACAATTGAATGGTATGGACACATCCCAATAACTTATGTTAAGGATTAATTTGCTTGTTAACAAAAGTTAATCACAAAGAAGTTAATTTGATCCTTCTTAATTTTTGCTTCTTGATCCGTTTAATATTCTCAACATGTCATTGATGTGTGTTCTTGCAGATGAGTACGCCAGTTGTCGACTCTCTCTCGTGAAAAGAAGGATTGCCCAAGCTGGAGTTAGGTTGGCCGACGTGCTCAATAACATCTTTCGGCGACGTAGAAATAACTCTGGACAAGAAATATGGAATGGAATGACTAGCTTATCTATGGATAAAGTATAAGAAATATTCATAATTACACATGTTAATTACACTTTAATTTTGAGTGTAGACCTTCCCATGACTAATATGTTGAGAGAAAATATTGTGTCCATCCAATAAAAAGTAGAAAGTACACTTAAAAGTACGATTGACAAGCATAATAATATTTATGGATATATATATATATATTATATATATATATATATATATATTATATATATATATATATATATACTTGAGGAACATATTTGTGGTTTACGAATATGCTCATTTGGAGAGTTTTTTTCATTTTTCCTTCCGACTCTAGACCTCATGTTTCATCTCTATTGGCTACTTGTCAAATAGCATTTTTGCAAGTTTGCAAGGAAACGAAAAGACTGTCTTTTTGGCATACTATTAGGATCTTTCTCGATGATGCATGTAATCTTTCTTTAAATTATAAATATTTTTCATAACATAACTATTTAGACATGCAGCCATCGGAAAGTGATCAATTAATGAGTCTTTTGGCTTCTGACTTGTATGAACACTTAACTTGTTTGCCTGATAGAGCACATCGATTAACACATGCAATGCATGATGAGTAGTTAGGAACTTAGGGGGCCCTAAAAGCAATCTCGGGGGAAAAATTTCTCCAATGTTCAATTCAAGGAACTAACCTGAATGTGGGAGAGAGAAAGAGGTGAAGCATTGGAAAAGAGTTCTTGGCCTGTGATTGGATTGGATCCTCGATGGGTCAAGACATCCTTTATAAGCAATTGTCGGAGGAGTCCCATCTCCATATGCGAAAAAGAAATATTTGACATTTCGCACCGGATACACAATACAAAAATAAAATAGATTAGATAGGAAGACAAATATTTTTAGGTGGAGCTCCCTTCCTTAAATCTATAGGGAAGCTAACTCTTTTCTTATCTTTAGTTTCTTTCTTCTTCTTCTTTTGGTTGTTCTCTTACAAAGGTTTCAAGTCTTGTCTTGACATTAATAAAATAGGTAAGAGATAAAATAAAATAAATTAAATAATGGATGAAACGGAATAGCCTCCCCTTTACTAGTATACACCCATGCACGGACTAAAACCATGTATGGAAAGGGGCCTTACCTAATTAAAGATCTACTTCTCGAATCATGACTCCCCTTGTTAGAGGAATTCTTCTCGCTAGATGTGAAACTAGAGATAGGGAACTTCAGTTGGCGGCACTCGGTTGTTGTCCTCTCCATCCAACATGTAGAGATTTCTCCATTCTACATCTAGTGATTCTAGTCTTCATCTCCATAATAGCATCTTCTTCAAGTAATTTCTCTTGAGCAATTGCCATGTCTTCTATAGATGGTAGAGTCTCTCCCGACTCATCACCTAATGTTAATGGCTCAAAGGCCTTCGATTCTCGACGCTGACAACTAAGTATATTTCCTTGTAAGGTGATAATTACCACTAATAAGTATTGTTGCCAATCTTTTACAAGATCTTGAATTAGCCATATCAGATGGATTTGAGTTTGTTACCTATACTTTTCAGCCACTCTTTTCTAAGAAGCAACAAAAAAAAGTCACCAACTTGAAAAATTATCTCGCTCTGCGGCAGAATTTTGACCTCGGAACGGAATTCTGTGAAATCAACATCATGTCGATTTTGATACCCGGATGGAATGTTATGCCTAGCTCTTTCACTAAAGGGGTGAGAATAATCCAGAAGGGGTGAAAATATCGGTAATGCTCGTGCATCCATATTTATGACTTGGGGAGAAATTTTCGCACCAAAATGACCACAACTTTCGATCGTCGTGATAGGCCGACTCTGTATTGCAGCCCCACCAGCGATTCGAATGATCGAGGAAAACGTTACCGCTAGAAAACCTTACAAACAGAGAGATCGTTGGCTAGAATCATAATTTTAGATTGTGAAATGAAGGATTTTCGACTCGGAAATGACGTGTTATCGCCAAAGGCCATAACGGGTGACAAGCGCCTCTGAGTGCGATTCCCAATTGGGGTCTTATAAGCGATTCTGATAACCGAGCGGAAAGTTATTCCCGTTTGAGCGAAGGGGTGTCCATATGCGATCGCATCGGGAGCCTACGACCACGCTTCTAGAGAGGAATTTGGGCGCTGGAGTAGAAATCTCAGAATCCGACCTTGTGCTTGTCGGGTTGAAGTAATGATTCTGAATTAGGACCTCTCGAGCGGTTCTGATCGCCGGTCGAAGAAATATCCGCGTCTTACCAGAGGGGCACGATAATCGGTGTATTAGTACACACGTTCCGTGACGAAATTTTGGCCATGGAACAAAATTCTGCGAAACCAGTGTCTTGTCGATCGTCTCGGAGTACCGATTTCGAATTGTGGTCACATAAGCTATTCCGATATTCGGGTGTAACATTATGTCCAGTTCTTTCACTGAAGGGGTGAGAATAATCTGGAAGGGGTGAATATATTGGCGATGTTTTTGCACCCATATTTACGACCTAGGGAGGAGTTCTCATGCCGAGATGACCACAATCTTTGATCGTCGTGATAGGCCGACTCTATGTTGCGGCCCCACCAGTGATTCGCATGATCGAGGGAAACGTTACTGCAAGAAAACCTTGCAAACGAGAAGATCGTTGACTGGAATTATATTTTTGGAGTGCGAAACGAAGGATTTTTGACTCGAAAACGACGTCTTGTCACCAAAGGCAATAACGGTGATGAGCGCCTCTAAGTGTCGATTTCCGAATTTGGTTCTTATAAGCGATTCCGATAACCGAGCAGAAAGTTATGCCCGTTTGAGCGAAGGAGAGTTCGTATGCGATCGCATCGGAAGCCTGAAATTTGGGTGTCAGACCGAAAATCTCTGAATCCGACCTCGTGCCGGCTGGGTCAAAGTGCCGATTCCGAATTAGGACCTCACGAGCGGTTCTAATGGCCGGGCAAAGAAATATCTGCGTCTTACCGAGGGGCACGATAATCGGTGTACTAGTACACACGCTCCGCGGCAGAATTTCGGCCTCGAAATAGAATTCTGCGAAACCAGCATCTTGTCAATCGTCTCAGAGTGTCGATTCCAAATTGTGGTCACATAAGCGATCCTGATACCCGAGCAGAACGTTATGCTTAGTTCTTTCACTGAAGGGGTGAGAATAATCCGGAAGGTGTGAATATATCGGCGATGTTCGTGCACCCATATTTATGACCTAGGGAGGAGTTCTCGCACTGAAATGACCACAACCTTCGATCGTCGTGATAGGCCGACTCTGTGTAGTGGCCCCACCAGTGATTCGCGTAATCAAGGGAAACGTTACTGCTAGAAAACCTTGCAAACGGGGAGATCGTTGGCTAGAATCACATTTTTGGAGTGCGAAACAAAGGATTTTTGACTCGAAAATGACGTCTTGTCACCGGAGGCAATAATGGGCGATGAGCACATCTGAGTGCCGATTCCGAATTGGGGTCTTATAAGCGATTTTGATAACCGAGCGGAAAGTTATGCCCGTTTGATCGAAGGGGTGTCCGTATGCGATCACATTGAGAACCTGCGACCACGCTCCCGGAGAGGAATTTGGACGCCGGACACGAAATTTCCGAATCCGACCTTGTGCAGGCCAGGTCGAAGTGCCGATTACGAATTGGGGCCACGCGGGTGGTTCCCATCATCGGGCATAGAAATATTTACGTCTTACCGGAGGGGGGCGACAATTGGTGTACTAGTACATACTCTCTGTGGTGAAATTTCGGCCTCGGAATGGAATTTCGTGAAACCAGCATCCTGTCGACCGTCTCGGAGTGTCGATTCCAAATTGTGGTCACATAAGTGATTCTGATACCCGGGCGGAACATTATGTCCAGTTCTTTCATTGAATGGGTGAGAATAATCCGAAAGGGGTGAGAATAATCCGAAAGGGGTGAATATATCGACGATATTTGTGCACCCATATTTACAACCTGGGAAGGAGTTCTCACGTCGAGATGACCACAACTTCCTATCTTGATAGACCAACTCTGTGTTGTGGCCCCACTATTGATTCACGTGATCGAGGAAAACATTACTGCTAGAAAACCTTGCAAATGGGCAGATCGTCGTCTGGAATATCATTTTTGGAGTACAATATGAAGGATTTTCAACTCAGAAACGACGTCTTGTCACTGAAGGCAATAACGGGTTACGAGCTCCTCCGAGTGCCAATTCTGAATTGGGGTCTTATAAGTGATTCCAATAACCGAGCAGAAAGATATGCCCTTTGAGCGAAGGGGTGTCCGTATGCGATCGCATCGGGAGCCTACAACCACGCTCCCGGAGAGGAATTTGGGCACCGGACGGAAAATCTCTAAATCCGACCATATGCCGGTCGGGTCGAAGTGCCGATTCTAAATTGGGATCTCGCGGGCGGTTCTGATCGCCGGGCAAAGGAATATCCGTGTCTTACCAGAGGGGCACGATAATTGGTGTACTACTACACACGCTCAGCGGCAAAATTTTGGCCTCAAAACAGAATTCCGTAAAACCAGTGTTCTATTGACCGTCTTGGAGTGTCGATTCCGAATTGTGGTCGCATGAGCGTTTTCGATACCCGGGCAGAACGTTATGCCCAGTTCTTTTACTGAAGGGGTGAGAATAATTCAAAAAGGGTGAATATATCGGCGATGTTCGTGCACCCATATTTACAACCTGAGGAGGAGTTCTTGCACCTAGATGACCACAACTTTCGATTGTCGTGATAGGCCGACTTTGTGTTGCCGCCCCACCAGTGATTCGCATGATCGAGGGAAACGTTACTGCTAGAAAACCTTGCAAACATGGAGATCATCAGCTAGAACCATAATTTTGGAGTGTGAAACGAATGATTTTCGACCCGAAAACGACGTCTTATCACGAAAGGCAATAACGGGCGACGAACGCCACTGAGTGCCGATTCCGATAACCAAACGAAAAGTTATTCCCGTTTGAGCGAAGGGGTATTTGTATGCGATTGCATCGAGAGCCTGCGACCACGCTCCCAGAGAGGAATTTGTGCGCCAGACCAGAAATCTCTGAATCCAACCTTGTGCCGGCCGGGTAGAAGTGCCGATTCTGAATTTGGACCTCGCGAGCAGTTCTAATCATCGGGCGATGAAATATCTGCATCTTACCAGAGGGGCACGACAATTAGTGTACTAGTCCATACGCTCCGCCGTAAAATTTTGGCCTCGGAACAGAATTCCGCGAAACCAGTGTCTTGTCGATCGTCTCGGGGTGCTAATTCCGAATTGTGGTCACATTAGTGATTCTGATACCCGAGCAGAACGTCATGCCCAATTTTTCACTGAACGGGTGAGAATAATCCGAAAGGGGTGAATATATCGGTGATGTTCGTGCACCCATATTTATAACCTGGGGAGGAGTTCTAGCACCGACATGACCACAATCTTTGATTGTCATGATAGGCCAACTCTGTGTTGCGGCCCCACCAGTGATTCGTGTGATCGAGGGAAACATTATTGCTAGAAGACCTTGCAAACGGGGAAATTGTCGACTGGGATCACATTTTTTGAGTGCGAAATGAAGGATTTTCGACTTAAAAATGACATCTTGTCGCCAAAGGAAATAACGAGCGATGAGCGCCTCTGAGTGCCGATTCCAAATTGGGGTCTTATAAGCGATTGTGATAACCGAGCAGAAAGTTATTCCCGTTTGAGCGAAAGGGTGTCCGTATGCGATCGCATTGGGAGCCTGCAACCAAGCTCCCGTAGAGGAATTTGGGCGCCAGACCAGAAATCTTTGAATCTAACCTTGTGCCGGCCGGGGTTAAGTGCCGATTCCAAATTGGGAGCTCGCGGGCGGTTTCGATCGTCGGGCGAACAAATATCCGCGTCTTACTGGAGGGGGGCGGCAATCGGTGTACTAGTACACACACTCTGCGGCGAAATTTCAATTTCGGAACGGAATTTCGTGAAACCAATGTCCTGTCGACCACCTCGAAGTATAGATTCCGAATTGTGGTCACGTAAGCGATTCTGATACCCAGGCAGAACATTATGCTAAGATCTTTCACTTAAGGGATGAGAATAATCCAGAAGGGGTGAATATATCGACGATGTTCGTGCACCCATATTTACTACCTGGGAAGGAGTTCTCATGCCGGGATGACCACAACTTCCTATCATCGTGATACGTCGACTCTATATTGTGGCCCCACCAGTGATTCACGTGATCGAGAAAAATTTTACTGCTAGAAAACCTTGCAAACGGAAAGATCGTCAGCTAGAATCGCATTTTTGGAGTGCAAAACGAAGGATTTTTGACTCGGAAATGCTGACTTGTCGCTGATGGCAATAACGGGGGACGAGTGCCTCTGAGTGCCAATTCTGAATTGGGGTCTTATAAGCAGTTCCGATGACCAAGCGGAAAGTTATGCCTGTTTGAACGATAGGGTGTCCGTATGCGATCTTATCGGGAGTCTGCGACCACGCTCCTGGAGAGGAATTTGTGCGCCGGATCAGAAATCTCTGAATCCGACCATGTGTCGGTCGGGTCAAAGTGTTGATTCCGAATTGGGGTCTCGCGAGCTGTTCTGATCACCGGACAAAGAAATATCCGCATCTTACCGGAGGGGCGCAACAATCAATGTAGTAGTATGCACGTTCCGCGCCAAAATTTTGGCCTCGAAACAGAATTCCGCGAAACCAGCATCCTGTCGACCGTCTTGGAGTGTCGATTCCAATTGTGGTCACATAAGCATTTTCGATACCCGAGCGGAACGTTATGCCCAGTTCTTTTACTGAAGGGGTGAGAATGATTCGGAAAGGGTGAATATATCGGTGATGCTCGTGCAACCATATTTATGACCTGCGGAGGAGTTCTTGCACCGAGATGACCACAACTTCCGATTGTCGTGATAGGCCGACCCTATGTTGCAGCCCCACCAGTGATTCGCGTGATCGAGGGAAACATTACTGCTAGAAAACCAAGCAAACGGGGAGATCGTCGGCTAGAATCACATTTTTGGAGTGTGAAATGAAGGATTTTCGACTCAAAAATGACGTCTTATTGCCAAAGGCATTAATGAACAATGAGCGCCTCTGAGTGGTGATTCCGAATTGGGGTCTTATAAGCGATTTCGATAACCGAGTGAAAAGTTATGCCCGTTTGAGCGAAAGGGTGTCTGTATGTGATCGTATTGAGAGGCTGTGAGCACGCTCTAGGAGAGGAATTTGGGCCCCGTACTGGAAATCTCTGAATCTGACCTTGTGCCGGCCGGGTCGATGTGTCGATTCTGAATTGGGGAAACACAGGCGGTTTCTATCACCGGGTAAAGAAATATCCACGTCTTTCCGGATGGGCGCGACAATCGGAGTACTAGTACACACGCTCCATGACGGTATATCAGCCTCGTAAACGAATTCCGCGAAGCCAGCATCCTGACGACCATCTGGGAGTGCCGATTCCGAATTGTGGTCACATAAGCGATTCCGATACCCGGGCCGAACGTTATGCTCAGTTCTTTCACTGAAGGGTGAAAATAATTTAGAAGGGGTCAATTTATCGGTGATGTTCATGCACCCATATTTACGACCTGGGGAGTAGTTTTTGCGCCGAGATGACTACAACATCCGATCATCATGATAGGCCGACTCTGTGTTGCGGCCCCACCAATGATTTGCATGATTGAGGGAAACGTTACTGCTAGAAAATCTTGCAAACGTGGAGATCGTCTGCTGGAATCGTAATTTTGGAGTGCGAAACGAAGGATTTTTGTGTCGGAAACAATGTCTTATCACCGAAGGCAATAACGGACCCTTCTGAGCGAAGAGGTGTCCGTATGTGATCGCATCGGGAGGTTGTGACCACTCTCCCGGAGAGGAATTTGGGAGCCGAACCTGAAATCTCTGAATCCGACCTTGTGCCTGCCAGGTCGAAGTGCCAATTTCGAATTGGGGCCTCGCGGGCGGTTCCGATCGCCCGACAAAGAAATTTTAGAGGGGTGCGACAATCAGTGTACTAGTACACACAGTTTGCGACGGAGTTTCGGTCTCGGAACCTGCGAAACCAGCGTCCTGTCAACCATCTCGGAGTGTCGATTCCGAATTGTGGTAACATAATCTATTCCGATACTCGAGCGTAACGTTATGCCAAGTTCTTTCACTGAAGGGGTGAGAACAGTCCGAAAGGGGTAAATATATCGGCGATGTTCGTGCACCCATATTTACGATCAGGGGAGGAGTTCTTGCACTGAGATGACCACAACTTCCGATCATCGTGATATGCCGACTCTGTGTTGCGGCCCCACCAGTGATTTCCGTGATCGAGGGAAACGTTACTGCTAGAAAACCTTGCTAAGGAGAAGATAGTCAGTTGGAATCACATTTTTGGAGTTCGAAATGAAGGATTTTCTACTCAAAAACTACGTCTTGTCGCTGAAGGCAATAACGGGTGACGAGCGCTTCTGAGTGCCAATTCCGAATTGGGGTCTTATAAGCTATTCCGATAACTGAGTGGAAAGTTATGCTCATTTGAGCGAATGGATGTCCGTATGCGATTGCATCGGAAGCCTGCGGCCACGCTCTCAGAGAGGAATTTATGAGTCTGGCCAGAAATCTCCGAATCCGACCTTGTTCCGGCCGGGTCGAAGTGTTGATTCTGAATTAGGGCCTCACGGGTAGTTCCGATTGCCGGGTGAAGAAATATATGCGTCTTACCGGAGGGGCATGATAATCGGTGTACTAGTACACACGCTCCACGGCAAAATTTCAGCCTCGGAACAAAATTATGTGCAACCAGTGTCTTGTCGATCGTTTCGGAGTGTCGATTCCGAATTATGGTCTCATAAGCGATTCCGATACCCGGACGGAACTTTTTGCCTAGTTCTTTCACTAAAGGGGTGAGAATAATCCGGAAGGGGTGAATATATCGGCCATGCTCGTGCACCCATATTTACAACCTAGGGAAGAGTTCTCGCGCAGAGATGACCACAACTTCTGATCGTCGTGATAGGCCGACTCTATGTTGCGGCCCCACCAGTGATTCGTGTGATAGAGAAACGTTACTGCTAGAAAACCTTGCAAACGGGGAGATCGTTGGTTGGAATCGCAATTTTAGAATGTGAAATGAGAGATTTTTGACTCGGAAACGACGTCTTGTCGCCGAAGGCAATAACGGGCGAGGATCGTCTCTGAGTGCTGATTCCAAATTGGGATCTTAGAAGTGATTCCGATAACCGAGCGGAAAGTTATGCCCATTTGAGTGAAGGGGTGTCTGTATGTGACCGCATCTAGAGCTTACGACCACACTCCCAGAGAGGAATTTGGGCCCCAGATAAAAAATCTATAGATCAGACCTTGTGCCGGCCGGGTCGACATGCCGGTTCCGAATTGGGGCCTCATGGGCAGTTCCGATCGCCAGGTGAAGAATTAGCCATGTCTTACCAGAGGAGCAGAACAATCGACAATCGGTGTTCTAGTACATAGGCTCCGCGGCTGAATTTCGGTCTTAGATTGGAATTCCACGAAACTAGTGTACTGTCGACCGTCTTGGAGTGTCGATTTCGAATTGTGGTCGCATAAGTGTTTTCGATACCTGGGCGGATCGTTATGCGGTGAGAATAATTAGGAAGGGGTGAATATATCAGCGATGTTCTTGCACCCATATTTACGACCAGGGGAGGAGTTCTCATGCCGAGATGACCACAACTTCCGATCATCGTAAGAGGTTGACTATGTGTTGCGACCCCATTAGTGATTCACGTGATTGAGGAAAACATTATTGCTAGAAAACGTTGCAAACTGGGAGATCGTTGACTGGAATCGCAATTTTAGAGTGCGAAACAAAATGATTCTGATACTCGGGTGGAACGTTATGCCCTGTTCATTCACTGAAGGGGTAAGAGTAATCCGGAAGAGGTGAATATATTGGAGATTTTCGTGCACCCATATTTATGACATGGGGAGAGTTCTCACATCGAGATGACCACAACATCGTTGTAATAGGTCGACTTAGTATTGCGGCCCCACTAGAGATTCGCGTGATCGAGGGAAACGTTACTGCTAGAAAACCTTGAAAACGGGGAGATCGTCCGCTGGAATTGCAATTTTAGAGTGCGAAGTGAAGGATTTTCGACTCGGAAATGATGTCTTATGCCAAAGGCAATAACAGGCGACGAGCGTCCTTGAGTGCCGATTCTGAATTGGGACCTTATGAGCGATTCCGATAACCGAGCGAAAAGTTATGCCTAATTAAGCGAAGGGTTGTCTATATGCAATCGCATTGGGAGCCTACGACCACACTCTCGGAGAGGAATTTGGGCATCAGACCGAAAATCTACGAATCTGACCTTGTGCCAGCAGGGTCGAAGTGTTGATTTTGAGTTGGGGTTTCGTGGGTGGTTTCGATCGCCAGGCGAAGAAATATCCGCGTCTTATCGGAGGGGCGCCACAATCGGTGTACTAGTACACACGCTCCGCGGCAGAATTTTGGCTTGAGAATGGAATTCTACAAAACTAGCATCCTATTGACCGTCTCGGAGTGGCGATTCCGAATTGTGGTCACATAAGCGATTCTGATACCCGGGCGAACATTATGCCCATTTCTTTCACTAAAGGGGTGAAAATAATTTGGAGAGGGTGAATATATCGGTGATGTTCGTGCACCCATATTGTTGACAAGACACTGGTCGACAATCGGTGTACTAGTACACACGCTCCGCGGTAGAATTTCAGCCTCGGAATGAAATTATGTGCAACCAGTGTCTTGTCGACCGTCTCGGAGTGTCGATTCCGAATTGTGGTCTCATAAGCGATTCTGATAAACTCATAAGCGATTCTGATACCCAGACGGAACATTTTGCCCAGTTCTTTCACTAAAGGGGTGAGAATAATCCGGAAGGGGTGAATATATCGACCATGCTCGTGCACCTATATTTACAACCTGGGGAGGAGCTCTCGTGCAGAGATGACCACAACTTCTGATCGTCGTGACAGGCCGACTCTATGTTGCGGCCCCACCAGTGATTCGTGTGATAGAGAAATGTTACTGCTAGAAAACCTTGCAAATGGGGAGATCATCGGTTGGAATCATAATTTTGGAATGTGAAATGAGAGATTTTTGACTCGGAAACGACGTCTTGTCGCCGAAGGCAATAACGGGTGAGGATCGTCTCTGAGTGCCGATTCCAAATTGGGATCTTAGAAGCGATTTCGATAACCGAGCGGAAAGTTATGCCCATTTGAGTGAAGGGGTGTCCGTATGTGACCGCATCTGGAGCTTGCGACCACACTCCCAGAGAGGACTTTGGGCCCCGGATCGAAAATCTCTAGATCAGACCTTGTGCCGGCCGGGTCGACATGCCGATTCCGAATTGGGGCCTCATGGGCGGTTCCGATCGCCAGGTGAAGAATTAGCCGTGTCTTACCAGAGGAGCAGGACAATCGACAATCGGTGTTCTAGTACATAGGCTCCGCGACTGAATTTCGGTCTTAGAATGGAATTCCACGAAACTAGTGTGTTGTCGATCGTCTTGGAGTGTCGATTCCAAATTGTGGTCGCATAAGTGTTTTCGATACCTGGGCGGATCGTTGTGCGGTGAGAATAATTAGGAAGGGGTGAATATATCAGCGATGTTCGTGCACCCATATTTACGACCAGGGGAGGAGTTCTCATGCCGAGATGACCACAACTTCCGATCATCGTGAGAGGTTGACTCTGTGTTGTGGCCCCATTAGTGATTCACGTGATTGAGGAAAACATTATTGCTAGAAAATGTTGCAAACTGGGAGATCGTTGACTGGAATCGCAATTTTAGAGTGCGAAACAAAACGATTCTGATACTCGGGTGGAACGTTATACCCAGTTCATTCACTGAAGGGGTAAGCATAATCCGGAAGAGGTGAATATATCGGAGATTTTCGTGCACCCATATTTATGACATGGGGAGGAGTTCTCACATCGAGATGACCACAACATCGTCGTAATAGGTCGACTTAGTGTTGCGGCCCCACTAGAGATTCGCGTGATCGAGGGAAACATTACTGCTAGAAAACCTTGAAAATGGGGAGATCGTCTGCTGGAATTACAATTTTAGAGTGCAAAGTGAAGGATTTTCGACTCGGAAATGATGTCTTACGCCAAAGGCAATAAACGGGCGACGAGCGTCCCTGAGTGTCGATTCTGAATTGGGGCATTATGAGCGATTCTGATAACCGAGAGAAAAGTTATGCCTAATTAAGCGAAGGGTTGTCTGTATGCAATCGCATTGGGAGCCTGCGACCACACTCCCGGAGAGGAATTTGGGCATCAGACCGGAAATCTACGAATCTGACCTTGTGCCAACAGGGTCGAAGTGTCGATTTCGAGTTGGGGTTTCGTGGGTGGTTCCGATCGCCAGGCGAAGAAATATCCGCGTCTTATCGGAGGGGCGCAATCGGTGTACTAATACACATGCTCCGCGGTGGAATTTTGGCTTGAGAATGGAATTCTGTAAAACTAGCATCCTATCGACTATCTCGGAGTGGCGATTCCGAATTGTGGTCACATAAGCGATTCTGATACCCAGGCAGAACATTATGCCCATTTCTTTCACTAAAGGGGTGAAAATAATTTGGAGAGGGTGAATATATCGGCGATGTTCGTGCACCCATATTTTCGACCTGGGGAGGAGTTCTCACACTAAGATGACCAGAACTTCTGATCGATGTGATAGGCTGACTCTATGTTGTGGCCTTACCAGTGATTCGCGTGGTCGAGGGAAACATAACTATTAGAAAACCTTGCAAACAGGGTGATCATCGGTTGGAATCGTAATTTTGGAGTGTGAAACGAAGGATTTTCGGCTCAGAAATGACGTCTTGTCTCCGAAGGCAATAACGAGCGATGAGCGCCTCTTAGTGCCGATTCTGAATTGGCGTTTCATAAGTGATTCTATTAACAGAGCGGAAAGTTATTTCCATTTGAGCGAAGGGGTGTCCATATGCAATCGCATCGGGAGTCTGCAACCACGCTCCCGGAGAGGAATTTGGTCACTAGATCGGAAATCTCCAAATCTCACCTTGTGCCGACCGAGTCGAAGTGCGGATTCCGAATTGGGGACTCGCGGGAGGTTCCGATCATCGGGTGAAGAAGTATCGATGTCTTACCAGAGGGGTGCCACAAACGGTGTACTAGTACACACGCTCCATGGTAGAATTTCGGCATTGGAACAGAATTCCACGAAACCAGCATTATGTCGACCATCTTGGAGTTTCGATTTCGAATTGTGGTCACATAAGTTATTCTGTTACCCGGACGGAACGTTATGTCTAATTCTTTCAATGAAAAGGTGAAAATAATTCGGAAGCGGTGAATATACCGGTGATGTTCTTGCACCCATAATTATGACTTGGCGAGGAGTTCTCACGCCGAGATGACCACAATTTCCAATCTCCGTAATAGGCCGACTTTGTGTTGCAGCCCCACTAGTAATTCGCATGATCGAGGGAAATGTTACTACTAGAAAACCTTGCAAACATGGAATTCGTCGACTGGAATCAAAATTTTAGAGTGCAAAATGAAAGATTTTTAACTCGAAAATGACATCTTATCAACGAAGGTAATAATGGGCGACAAGTGCATCTGAGTGCCGGTTTCGAATTAGGGTCTTACAAGCGATTCCGATAACCGAGCGGAAGGTTATGGCCGTTTGAGCGAAGGGGTGTCCGTATGCGATCGGATCAGGAGCTTGCGTGTAACGACCCCGAGAACCCGACCCTCGGCCCAAGCCGAGGACCCGATTTTCACGGTCGCCGCCCACGGACCTGGGGACTCGGAAGGGCTATAACACAAGTCTACCAGAATATGTAAGGGAAATAAACCTCAACTACTAACTAGGAGCACACGCGCAGAAGCATAAAGAAGAGCGAGACCGTAGCGTATCGCTCTAGGTACAGTCCAAACACACGCACACTAGTACAAGTAAAAAGGGGAAGGATAGAGCCCTTAGCTGAGGGTGACGTACAACTGAAGGGGGAAAACACTGCTAGCTGCGGGGACAATGACTACCGCCCCGCCTCCTCGGCCCGACGCGCGTCCTGCCGCTGTTGAGAAGTCTCACCTGGAAAAGAAAGGGATGAGCTTCACAACAGAAACTCAGTAGGAACTACCAATCTCCTATTGGCTCTAACAGGCAGAAGAATATATATATATATATATATATATATATATATACAAATAATTAAATAACAACAATTATATCTTCTACTCTACAAAGAGAAGTGCGAAAGTAAAGCTACTAACTGACAATGTACGGAAGGACACCACGGTCGAAACTCCGTAGAACCTGCACGTCGTGACCACCACATGACTGGCAACGCAGACAAGGGGAACCCTGTCTGGACAAGAGACACTAGCTACGGAAAATGCTACCACTAGTCAACCAGTCAGGTGCATCCACTGACATCTTATCCTCGATCCAGGTCCAAATCTCCACGTCTCGTCAGAGTGGGGAAGTAACACAAGTAACACAACAGTAATTGCCATTGTCTGGCCAGACTATGGTCCCACGCCTGGCCTCTCTAAGTGGTTCCGGGGCCACAAAGAGCGAGGCAGCGAGAAAAGGACTGGCTGGCCTGCGCCGGGAAGGACTCCAAATGACCTCGGCATCCCAGACCAACCAAGAGAGCTCTGTAAACGCCTCAACGCCACTGTCCTAACCACCGTTTTCCCCTGCGCTCTAGAGTCCGTGACTTGAGCACTCCTGCCGCCCGGAGTACTCCATCTACAGGCGTGTAGGGACGGAGATCCCATGCAACGGTAATAACCTATCTCATGGGACAAGCCCTCAAGTGCCGAGCACCGGGCGAACGACTAGTGTAGGACCGTACTAGGGAACTAGCACTGGTGTCATGGGTATAGCAAGAACCGGAAATGATGAAGACTCTACAGAAAATGGAACTCCACAAGATTTACCTGTCTCTGATGCTGTCGTGACGCATCAGGCCATCGCGACACTGTCGCGACGCCCAAGGCTGTCACGACCATGTCGCGATGCCTAAGAGCGCCACGATGATGTCGCGACGGCCTTGCCAGTCGCAGCATCATCGCGACCTCTATAGTGGTTGCGATCTCAGCCGAGAGAGGTCCCAGTGCAATCCTCCCAAGGACCAGCCCAAAAATCGATACAAACTATCCATAGGGGGGGGAGCATGGAAACCACAGGAGAAAACATGTAAATGCATCAAACCACCCTTGAACCCCATAAAACATGGATTACAAGGAATCTACGCTCAAAGGAAACCTCACTCGCCTCGAGCATGATCCTCACACACACCCCACAACCCCAACCACGGAGAAAGCATCATCTCAAGGGGGAAGGGAGCATGCTTAGAGCGAGTGGGAGAAGAGGGTCCCTACCTCCAAGAGCAGAGCCGACCCGTTGGGGCCTTCACGTCGGAATGGCCACCTCCTCCTCGCTCCAAGCACCATGAGCACGTCCCCTACACGAAGGAGATGACACCTCCTCACCACGAGCACCACGAACGCCAAGAAATCGCCGGAGAACACGAGAGAGCTCGGGAGGGGAAGAAGGATGAAGAAGAAGAAGGAAAGGGGGAGAGGGGGAAATGGGGCGCCGGCCTCTGTTTTAAACAGATGGGCCCCAAAATGCGACGGGTTGGCCTGGCGCGACAACAAGCATGTCGTGATGCCCCTGGGCGTCGCGACCATGTCACGACAGCCATCCCCGGCGCGACCCCAAAAGGTGGTCAAACCCCAAAGACCAAGAAACCAGAATGCGACGGCCTGACAGGTCGCGTCAATGCTGTACACACCTAACACCCGACAAAGTCGTTCTGACAGAAAGGACAGCAGTCAAATTGGTCAGAAAAGTAGTCACGACGCCACCTGACGCCGCGACAAGAACGCGACGCCTACCCCTGTCGTGACCACGTAGCGATGGCTAGGTGCGCCGACTCTGAGGACAGGGCCAAGGGCCCAAGAGGGCTGGGTCTCACACTGCGACCATGCTCCCGGAGAGGAATTTGGGCGCCAAACAGGAAATCTCCGAATACGACCATGTGCCAGCCGAGTTGAAGTGCCGATTCCGAATTGGGGCATCGCAGGCGGTTTTGATTACCGGGCGAAGAAATATCAGCGTCTTACCGTATTAGCGCGATAGCTGGTGTACTAATACACATGCTCCGCGGTGAAATTTCGGCCTCGGAACGGAATTCTGTGAAACCCTCATCTTGTCGACTACCTCGGAGTGTCGATTCTGAATTGTGGTCGCATAAGCGATTCCGATACTCGGGTGGAACATTATGCCCAGTTCTTTCACTGAAGGGGTGAAAATAATCCGGACGGGGGTGAATATATCAACGATGTTCATGCACCCATATTTACGACTTGGGGAGGAGTTCTCGCGCCGAGATGACCACAACTTCTGATTGTCATGATAGGCCGACTCTGTGTTGCAACGCCACCAGTGATTCGTATGATCGACGGGAACGTTACTACTAGAAAACCTTACAAACAGGGAGATCGTTAGCTAGAATAGCAATTTTTGAGTGCGAAACGAAGGATTTTTGACTCAGAAATGACATCTTATCGCCAAAGGCAATAACGGGAGATGAGTGCCTCTCAATGCCGATTCTGAATTGGGGTCTTATAAGCGATTCCGATAACCGAGCGGAATGTTATGCCCGTTTGAGCGAAGAGGCGTCTGTATGCGATCGCATTGGGAGCCTGCGACCACGCTCCCAGAAAGGAATTTAGGTGCCAGATCGGAAATCTCTTAATCCGACCATGTACCGGCTGAGTGGAAGTGCCGATTCCGAATTGGGGTCTCGTAGGAGGTTTCGATCGTCGGGCGAAGATATATTCGCGTCTTACCGGTGGGGCACCACAATCGGTGTACTAGTACACACGCTCTGCGGCGGAATTTTGGCCTCGGAATGGAATTCCGCAAAACTAGCATCTTGTCGACCGTCTCGGAGTGTCAATTCCGAATTGTGGTCATATAAGCTATTCCGATACCTGAGCGGAATGTTATGCCCAATTCTTTCACTAAAGGGGTGAGAATAATCTGGAAGGAGTGAATGTATCAATGATGTTCGTGCAGCCATATTTACTGTGAGACCCCGAATTTTATTTCATTTTATATTGTGCATGTGTATTTACTTGTTGTGTATATAGCATGTGTATTCAATTGTGCATATTACAATTTCTATATTCCTCATGAGCATATGCATATATATATATATGTTATTTTATGCAAGAATAGGCAATTAGTTAATTTTGTGCATATTGTGTTTACTAAAATCCTAGGCATATTATACTTAAGTAATGTTGTGCATGTTAACGTGATTGCCGATGTGCATGTTGTATTTATCTATTTCATGCATAATGTACATAACTACATTGTATACGTGTGTATATATATATTTATACATATGTCAATTTAAGTGTGCGTATGCAAGAATTAAATTTTGTTGTATAGATTTTCAGAGTTAACTTATTGCATATTGCATCTTAAAGATACCATGCATATATTATCTAACTATTGATATGTAAATCATACTACTTATCCCATGGATATTGTATGCAATAATACTTTGTACATATGTATATATGTGTGTTAATTTTATACATGTGATATCTAACTATCTAATTCTATACGCATTAAGTTATCTATAGTATATGTATAGTACTTAAATGACATTGTGCATGTGATAGGTAAATATTGCTATATACGTTGTAAGTACATGTGAGTTATTTTTGTACACGTATATATATATATATATATATATATATATATATATATATATATATTTGATGTGTATGCTTTATCTAATTATTATACATGTATATGTATTAATTCCATGCATATTGTATATGTTGTGCATATAGTAAGAAATTATTATCATACATCTTGTAAGCAATTGTGAGTTTATTTCCGTGCATGCAATATATTTAAATGAGCATGTATTATTTAATGCCTATTATATTTAATTATTTCCATGCATGTTGTATGTAACCATGATGTGTATATGTATACATACATATGTTAATCTTGTTAAAATGATATCTATCTACTTTTAAGCATGATAAATTGTTTATGATGTGTAGGGTACTTGAATAATAATGTGCATGTAGTATCTAATTAATTAATGATGAGCACATTGTATTTATATGTTCATGCATAATACATGTAATCATGTAGTGTGTATATACATATGTATATATGTATGTTATTTGTACATATTATCTTTAATTAAGATTAGTGCAAGTTATATTTAAATAAATATTATGTAATGCATGTAGTTTATATGGTGAAGGTATGTATAATTATTTTTGCACATATTAAATTGTTGTGGTGTATTTGTGCATTTATTTTAATGCATGGTTGTGTTCTAGTGGAACTGTCTTGTTGGCGGCATGATCTACTGCCGCTGACTGCTAAACACAGGGCTTGGCGTCCAGATCGATGGATGCCAAGTACACTATTGGCGGCGCAAGGCCTAGACGCCAACCCCCTATTGACTACAATAGATGTTGACGTCAAGTTCCCTCCTGTGTAACGGTTCCAAATTTGTTAACGCTTGCGTTTTGCTCAGTTCCAAATTAGGAAACCCATGCTAAGTTGTAGTAAACCTACCCTATTGCGTACCCAACCCCCCCAAGTCCATAAAACACTCACCTTAGGGCGAAGAGAAGTCTTTTTGGCCTTGGTGAAACCCTAGCACCCTTTGGAGAAGAGCTGCTCTTTGGAGGGCCGGATCTGGCGACTGAAGGAGTTTTCTGGAGATCTACACCGACTGGAGGAGAGTCCAACCATCAAGGAGGAATCCCCAACTCCGAGGAACCATCTGCATCAACAGAAGAACCGGATAGAAGGCAGTTTTGAGCACCTTTTTGGCAAGGCCGAGGAGGGCTTCTTCGGGCTAATTCTCTCGTTGTGGATTTATTTAGAGGCAAGTAACCCATGGATATCAACCTTACACATGTCCCCTTAAGTCTTAGGATTTTTACGGATTTTTCCTCGAGTCCTGGAACCTCTAAATTCCCCTTGTTTTGGTGTGCTGTCTGCATGGTATGTTGTGAGGAGATTGGCGGCCGCATCCCTTGCCGTCAAGTTCTTGGTGTTGGCGGTACCAGATTGTGCAGTTTACAGTAGGCGGCTACATCCTGTGTAGTTAAGTTTTTCAGAGTTCTAAAAATGCACTGTTTGATCTCTTTAGGGTGTTTATTTGATTTCCGAGTATATGTACATACAGTAAATTTTATATGTGATCATATGCAGTCATTAGGTCATATCATGAGGTTGCACTGATTTTATGTTAATTGTGTTAATTGTTAAAATTTAGTAATGAGTTATGAGCATAATATATGAGCATGTTTAAAACTTGTATAAATAGATTTGTTGTAAGTTAAGGTTTCATAAATTTTATATGACAGAATGAGGACTGATATTAGGTTTCTGAACTGTAACACTCAACCATGTTAATATGTACCATGTCTAATGATATTTTAATGAATATGCCTGAAATCTAGATTAAATTGTAGAAATTATATTTACAGTTAAAAAAATATGGAAAATTGAATATGTAATATGTTTACTGCTAATAACCTGTGATAAAAATTGGAACTAATTTGATGATAGCAAGTGTAATTATTAGTTAAACCATGAGATTATTCATATTGGATATTTTAAATCTAATCTTGTGTAATTCAGGAATTAACAGCATGTCTAGGACTGTAATATGAGTTGTTTTATTACTGAAAACAGTAGTATCATGTTAGGTTAATTGAGGCATGTGCAATTGTTAAACAATGCATGAAGAATGACTAAATAGTACATGTGAAAAATGAAAATGATGTGACAAAATGTGATAAATTGAATGTATAATAATTGGGCCGAGATTGACACTTCTACCCTAGAGGTTCGAGAGTTGTACCATAGAAAAGTCCCTATGGAAGGCTCAACGTTGTGAAAAGTATATCCTAAGGGCATTAGGATGAAAACCTGGAGGTGGACAAGTACCACTAGATAGAGTGGAGAGGGCTTCTCCCGGTCTGCGCAGTTACCAAGATTCGCCACTACATTGCCTAGGTGGCGGGTATGTGTTATGAGATGCGATGCGATGTGCTATGAGATGAGTTATGTGCTATGAGATATGGGTGCGTGCGTCCTCTAGTAGGTAGTTAGGACTATGTGTCAAGGTAATTTAAGTGATATAATATGAATAAAGTGTAAGGTAATATGTGAATGTGGCACGTGATGGGTGCAAATGATATGACATGTAATAAGTGAAATGTAAGAATAAACAATGTGAAAAATGTGTGAAAAGATATGTAAGGGAGAGTGAATATGAATGAGAGTGTGATTTCATGTGAAACCAATATAATAGTGCAAATGTCTATACTTTTATGCATTAATACTTCAAATGCAATATCATGTTTAGTATCATGTCATGTAGTTTATTAATATTCATGTAATAGTGTATGTGAATTACATATGAAGACATGTGAATTTTGCAACATAAAAGATGAACATGTGGAAATTGCTAAATGAATAAGATAACGTGTGAATAAATCTAATTCCATGTAATTGAGTTTAATTCATGACAAAACAGCAAGGAAGTGTGGTTATGAATGTGCTAAATACATGTAAGAATGCTAGGTTCCATGCTAGATGTAATGTTCAATTAGTACAAAATTTCATGCTATAAGTGCTTATTGTTGCCAACCAACTTGACTATGTTTTAATTCTTTAATTCATGTTATAAAATGTGAAATCATGTGTAATGAGAGTTATTTATGTTAAAACAGTAAATAAAATGTGCATGTAAATATGAAAAGTGCATGTGAAAAGTGAATAGTTATCATGCTAGGTTGTTTATTACCTTGTGCTTAAATCTATGCTCTAGTTTGTAAAAATGTATCATGAAATGGATGATATTTGGATGGATAAATCATGTAAATCTAAAGCATATTTATATTTATGATTGTTTAAAGCATGAGTCATGTAATGCCTTTATTGTGAAAAGATAGTATGTGTTTTCTCCATTGTGTAAGAGTTAACATGTGTGTGATATGTGTAAAGTCGAGTCTTGGGTTTGCTTGCTGGGTCTTTTAGACTCACTCTTGCTTCGGTGTACAGGTGAGACAGGTGTTCCCATTTTGGAGGAAGGCATAGCGAAGGACGATATCTTGGAGGAGTAACTTTTGGGGAGCACTTAGTAGTTGTACTTTTCCCTTTCATAGCATGAATAAAGTTAATTACATGGACAATGTTATAGAAAATGTAATAGACAATGTAGTTCTTTTATATTTGTAATAATGTGGACATTGTATTTACTTCTCTTGCTATATAGACTGTGGAATGTGTGATGATGATGGAATAAAGTTGAGTTATTTATTTTAATTCCGCTATCTTCATTTGCTATCCACGTACATATCAACCTATTGACTAGTGTTGGGTTATTATCCCACTGTAATGATGCCTTTTGTGCCGATGGGGATTGGTATAATCGTTCTGGTATAAGGTGGGTCGTTACATTTACGACATGGGTAGGAGTTCTCACGCTGAGATGACCATAACTTTCGATCATCGTGCTAGGCCGACTCTGTATTCTGGGCCTACCAATGATTCACGTGATCAAGGGAAACATTACTACCAGAAAACCTTGCAAACGAGGAGATCGTCGACTAGAATCGCAATTTTGGAGGGTGAAACAAATCATTTTTGACTCTGAAACGACATCTTGTCACCGAAGGCAATAACGGGTGATGAGCGCCTCTGAGTGCCGACTCCGAATTGGGGTCTTAAAAGAGATGCTGATATCCGAACAGAAAATTATGCCCATTTGAGCGAAGGAGTGTCCGTATGCGATCACATCAGGAGCCTACGACCACGCTCCCGGAGAGGAATTTGGGTGCTGAAATGTAAATCCCCGAATCCGACCTTGTGCGGCTGGGTAGAAGTGCCGATTCCAAATTGGGGCCTCATGAGCGGTTCCGATCGTCAAGATATCCATGTCTTACACGAGGGCGCGATAATCGATGTACTAGTACACATGCTCCGTGGCAGAATTTCGGCATCGGACTGGAATTCCGAAAAACCAGCATCATGTCAACCGTCTCGAAGTGCCGATTTCGAATTGTGGTTACATAAGCGATTCCGATACCCAAGCGGAACGTTATGCCCAGTTCTTTCACTTAAGGGGTGAGAATAATTCATAAGGGGTTAATATATCGGCGATGTTCGTGCACCAATATTTATGACCTGGGGAGGAGTTCTCGAGCCGAGATGACCACTTCTTCCGATCGTCGTGATAGGCTGACTATGTGTTGCGGCCCCACCAGTGATTCGCGTGATCGAGGGAAACGTTACTTCTAGAAAACCTTGCAAACAGGGAGATCGTGGGATGGAACCACATTTTTGGAGTGCGAAACAAAAGATTTTCAACTAAAAAATGATGTCTTGTCATCGAAGACAATAACGGATGATGAGCGCCTCTGAGTGCCGATTTTGAATTGTGGTCTTATAAGTGATTTCGAAAATCGAGCATAAAGTTATACCCGTTTGAGCGAAGGGGTGTCCGTATCAGATCGCATCAGGAGCCTGCGACCACGCTCTCAGAGAGGAATTTAGACGCCGGACCGGAAATCTCCGAATCTGATCTTGTGTCGGCTGGGTCGATGTGCCGATTCCGAATTGGGGCCTCACGAGCAGTTTTGATCGTCGGGCAAAGAAATATCTGCATCTTGCCTATGGGCGGGACAATCGGTATACTAATACGCACGCTCTGTGGCAAAATTTTGGCCTCGGAATGGAATTCTACGAAACCATCATCCTGTCGATTGCCTTAGAGTGCCGATTCTGAATTGTGGTCACATAAGCGATTCCGATACCTGGGTGGAACGTTATGTCCAGTTCTTTAATTGAAGGGGTGAGAATAATCCGGAAGGGGTGAATATATTTACGATGTTCGTGCACCCATATTTACGACCTGGGGGAGGAGTTCTCATGCCAAGATGACCACAACTTCTGATCTTCGTGATAGGCTGACTCTGTGTTGTGGTCCCACGAGTGATTCGCGTGATCGAGGGAAACGTTACTACTAGAAAACCATGCAAACAAAGAGAGCGTCGGCTGGAATCACAATTTTGGAGTGCGAAATGAAGTATTTTCGACTCGAAAATGATGTCTTCACACCGACGTCAATAATGGCAGACGAGAGCCTCTAAATGCTGATTCCGAATTGGGATATTATAAGCGATTCCAATAACCGAGCGAAAAGTTATGTCTGTTTGTGCAAAGGGGTGTCCGTATGCGATCGCATCAGGAGCCTACTGTTGGGCGGCATGCTGCGAGGCAGGTGCGCGTGCCAGCGTCTCACCCTGGGGCGACCTGAGAATGAGGGTGTGGCAGAGGCCGGGTTGGCCAAGTCATGCCTAGGTCCGGGTGTGGACCTGCCTGCGGGTGTTGCTGAGTTGTCCAGCAGGGGGACTGTACCCTGTGGTGGGTTATAAGGAAGGATGGTATCCTTACACAACAACTCGAGTTTTGGCGTAACGGCAATGCCTGAGATCCTATATACCTGGTATCAGAGCAGGTCGCGGTTCGATTCCCAGGGGTGCCGCTGGGGGGGAGATTGTTGGGCGGCATGCTGCGAGGCAGGTGCGCGTGCCAGCGTCTCACCCTGGGGCGACCTGAGAATGAGGGTGTGGCAGAGGCCGGGTTGGCCAAGTCATGCCTAGGTCCGGGTGTGGACCTGCCTGCGGGTGTTGCTGAGTTGTCCAGCAGGGGGACTGTACCCTGTGGTGGGTTATAAGGAAGGATGGTATCCTTACACAACAACTCGAGTTTTGGCGTAACGGCAATGCCTGAGATCCTATATACCTGGTATCAGAGCAGGTCGCGGGTTCGATTCCCAGGGGTGCCGCTGGGGGGGAGATTGTTGGGCGGCATGCTGCGAGGCAGGTGCGCGTGCCAGCGTCTCACCCTGGGGCGACCTGAGAATGAGGGTGTGGCAGAGGCCGGGTTGGCCAAGTCATGCCTAGGTCCGGGTGTGGACCTGCCTGCGGGTGTTGCTGAGTTGTCCAGCAGGGGGACTGTACCCTGTGGTGGGTTATAAGGAAGGATGGTATCCTTACACAACAACTCGAGTTTTGGCGTAACGGCAATGCCTGAGATCCTATATACCTATTGTTGAACCACTCTATGGCTGTCCTTGTATTTTGGTGATAACAAAACTTATGATGATAACATAATGAATATTTTGTTTCATCTGTGTCGCATCAATCTCATAGCAAAAGCTAAGTCTTTCATTGATGCAATATTTGGCGCACTAAAATGATAAAATCGATGTTTAATCAATATACATCGATTTCTGTTTAAAGTGCCAAAGTATCAAGCGCCGCAACGATTTGCTAAGAAGTCGATGCCATAACGATTTGATAAGTGGCCATAACGATTTCTTCTTTGAGCGTATTGATTGATAAGAAGTCGTTCCCATAACGATTCCTTAAGTGACCGAAATGATTTTCCAAGAAGTCGATGCCATAACGATTTCATAAGTGTTCGCAACGATTTCTTCTGTAAAGCGCAAGAAGTCGATGCCATAACGATTTCATAAGTATTCGCAACGATTTCTTTAGAAGCCATAACGTTTTGTTAAGAAATCGATGCCATAACGATTTGATAAGTGGCCTTAACGATTTCTTCTTTAAAGCGCATTGATCTGGTAAGAAATCGATCTCATAACGATTCTATAAGTGAGCGCAACGACTTGCTAAGTGAGCACAACGATTTGTTAAGAAATCGTTCCCATAACGATTTCATAAGTCATGCTCATAACGATTTCTTCATGAATTCTGATCAAACACAGATTGCCTTTATATTTCAAATATGCTTGGCGCTTAAATGAAAAGTCAAATATCTTCTGACAAAAAGCTGCATGCATATTTCAGAGTCTTGTCAAAAAGATATGACCTCTATTTTCAGTATGTTAGCAGAAGCACAGTACCATGCATCGTTTATCATAAACACTATTTTATGCTAACACTCTCTTCTATGCTTACAGACATCGAAGACCATCAGAGTCTGATTAAGACAAATGAAGAGGAGATGAGCAACGGCTAGAACTCCAACGGATCTCTTCAACGGATCTATTCTAAAGCTGCTCAATATAAAAGATGGAGCATTGCTGAAGAACAAGAAGAGCCTTTTCTTGAATATCTTTGAAGGAGTGTACATCTGTGAGAAGCACCTTCACGCCACATACACTCAAGGAAAGAGAGAAAGAGCCTGAGCCAAGAAGAAGCATTCAAAGCATTTCAAGCTCTCAAGCTTCCAAGCTTTCAAGCATTCGAGCCTTCTTTTTTCTCTTCTGTTTTCTCTCCGAGCTCATTGTATATCTGGGGAGAGTTTGGGACTGTGAGCTTTACATGAGTGTTCATCTTGTAAGGTCTCTCAGTCTGATCTTTCTAAGAAAGATCTGTGTCCAGCTGTAGGACTGTATACAGTTGTTAACCCAGCTAGGGGTTGGTGTCTAGCAGAACCTAACTGGGGTTTGTACCAGTTGTCAACCCAGCTAGGGGTTGTGTCTAGCTGAACCGCACTGGGGTTTGTTCCAGGAGGTTGGCTTCTTGACCTGTAAGAGAAGTGGGCTGCCTTCTTGCCCGGGAAAGAGAAGAAGACCTGGTGGGGGATCCAGGGTGTTGTAAGGTCCATAAGGGGGACTGTACCCTTGGTTAGTGAAATCCCAAGAGTTTGCTTGGGGACTGGACGTAGGACTTCCATGTGGGAAGGGCCGAACCAGGATAAATCTCCTGTGTCCTTGTGTGATTGTTTATTTGCTTCCGCACTGCACTCTCTATCACACTGAACTAACCAAGCTTTCAAGTGTTATTTCTGTGTTTAAGATTCTATTTCAGATTTCAGAAAAACCTATTCACCCCCCTCTAGGTTTGCTTGCTGCCGTACCAAAAGGGCCAAACCTACGACCATGATGTTGGAGAGGAATTTGGGCGCCAGAATGGAAATCTCTGAATCCAACCTTGTGCAGACCAGGTCGAAAAGCCAATTTCAAATTGGGGCCTCACGGGTGGTTCCGATTTCTGGGCGAAGAAATATCCGCGACTTATCAGAGGTGCGCCACAATCGGTGTACTAGTACACACGCTCCGCGGTGGAATTTTGGCATCATAATGGAATTCTGTGATACCCACATCATGTTGACCGTTTTGGAGTGCCAATTCCGAATTGTGGCCACATAAGCGATTCCGATATCCGGGTGAAACGTTATGCCCAGTTCTTTCACTGAAGGGGTGAAAATAATCCGAAAGGGCTGAATGTACCGGCAATGTTCGTGCACCCATATTTATGATCTAGGGAGGAGTTCTCGCACCAAGATGACCTCAACTTTTGATCGTCGTGATAGGCCGACTCATTGTTGCCGCCCCACCAGTGATTTGTGTGATCGAGAGAAACGTTACTGCCAGAAAATCTTACATATGAGGAGATCGTCGGCTGGAATCGCAATTTTAGAGTGTGAAACAAATGAATTTTGACTAGGAAATGACGTCTTGTCGCCGAAGGCAATAATGAGTGATAAGCGCATCTGAGTCGATTCCGAATTAGGGTCTTAAAAGCGATTTCGATAACCGCACAGAAAGTTTTTCCCGTTTGAGCGAAGGGGTGTCCGTGTGCGATCGCATAGGAAGGCTACGACCACTCTCTCGGAGAGGAATTTGGGTGCCGGACTGGAAATCCCCGAATTTGACCTTGTGCCGGCCAGGTCGAAGTGCTTATTCCGAATTGGGGCCTCGTGGGTGGTTCTGTTCGCCGGGCGAAGAAATATCCGCATCTTACCAGAGGGGAGCGACAATCGGTGTACTAGTGCACACGCTCCGCAGAGGAATTTCGGCCTCAGAACAGAATTCCGCACAACCAGCGACCTATCGACTGTCTTATAGTTTCAATTCGAATTGTTGTCACATAAGCAATTTCGATACCCGGGCGGAACGTTATGCCTATTTCTTTCACTGAAGGGGTGAGAATAATCTGAAAGGGATGAATATATCGGCGATGTTCGTGCACCCATATTTACGACCTGGGGAGGACTTCTCACACCGACATGACAACATCTTTCAATTGTCGTGATATGCCGACTTTGTGTTGCGGCCCCACTAGTGATTCGTGTGATCGAAGGAAATGTTACTGCTAGAAAATCTTGCAAACGGATATATCGTCGGTTGGAAGTGCAATTTTGGAGTGCAAAATTAAGAATTTTCGACTCGAAAATGACGTCTTGTCGCCGTAGGCAATAACGGGCGACTAGTGCCTTTAAGTGCCAATTCCTAATTGGGGTCTTATAAACGATTCCGATAACCGAGAGAAAAGTTATGCCCATTTGAGCGAAGGGATGTCTGTATGTAGTTGGATTGGGAGCATGCAACCACAGTCCCGCAGAGGAATTTGGGTGCTGAATCGGAAATCTCTGAATCTGACCTTGTGCTGGCCTGGTCGAAGTGTCGATTTTAAATTGGGGCCTCGCGGGCTGTTTCGATCGTCGGGTGAAGAAATATCTTCGTCTTATCAGAGGGGCGCCACTATCGGTGTACTAGTGCACATGCTCCTCGGCGGAATTTCTGCCTCGAAACGAAACTCCATAAAACTAGCGTTTTGTCGATCGACTGGAGTGCTGATTCCGAATTGTGCTCACATAGGCGATTCTGATATTCGGGTGAAACGTTATGCCCAGTTCTTTTACTGAAGGGGTGAGAATAATCTGGAAGAGGTGAATATAATGGCAATGTTCGTGCAGCCATAGTTACGACCCGGGGAGGAGTTCTCACACCGATTTGAACACATCTTCCGATTGTCATGATAGGCCGACTCTATGTTGCGGCCCCACCAGTGATTTGCGTGATCGAGGCAAACGTTATTTCTAGAAAACATTGCAAACAGGGAGATCGTCGGCTAAAATCGTAATTTTGGAGTGTGAAACAAATGATTTTCGACTCTGAAACGACGTCTTGTCTTCGAAGGCAATAACGGGCGACAAGCAGCTCTAAGCGCCAAATTCGAATTGAGGTCTTATATGCGATTCCGATAACCGAGCAAAAAGTTATGCCCGTTTGAGCGAAGGAGTGTTCGTATGCATTCGCATCGGGAGCCTACGACCACGCTCCCGAAGAGGAATTTGGACGCCGGATCGAAAATCTCCGAATCCAACCTTGTACCAGCTCGGTCGAAATGCCGATTCCGAATTGCGGCCTTGCGGGCTGTTCCGATCGACGGGCGAAGAAATATTCGCATCTTACCGGAGGGGAGTGATAATCGGTGTACTAGTACACATACTCCGCGGCGAAATTTTGGCCTCAAAATAGAATTCTGTGAAACAAGCGTCCTGTCGACAGTCTCAGAGTGTTGATTTCGAATTGTTGTCACATGAGCGATTCCGATACCCGGGCAGAACGTTATGCCCAGTTCTTTTACTGAAGGGGTGAGAATAATCCAAAAGGGGTGAATATATCGGTGATGCTTGTGCACCCATATTACGACCTGGGGAGGAGTTCTCGACATCTTGTCGCCCAAGGCAATAACGGGCAACGAGCGTCTCTGAGTGTCGATTCCGAATTGGGGTCTTATAAGTGATTCTGATAACTTGGAGGAAAGTTATGCTCGTTTGAGCGAAGGGGTGTCCGTATGCGGTCACATCGGGAGCCTGTGACCATGCTCCGAGAGAGGAATTTGGGCACTGGACTGGAAGTCTCCGAATCCGACCATGTGTCGGCCGGGTCGAAGTGCCGATTCTGAATTGGGGCCTCGCGGGCGACTCCAATCGTCAGGCGAAGAATTATCCACGTCTTATCGGAGGGGCACCACAATCGTTGTACTTGTACACATGCTCCGCGACGGAATTTTGGCCTTGGAACGGAATTCCATGAAATGAGGGTCATGTCGACCGTCTCGGAGTGCTGATTTCAAATTATGGTCATATAAGTGATTTCGATACCCGGGCGAAACGTTATGCCCAGTTCTTTCACTAAAGGGGTGAGAATAATCCGAAAGGGGTGAATATATCGGTAGGGTTACAAACGAACCAATACACTCGACAAATAACTCGAAACTCAGCTCGATAAAAACTCGACTCAGCTCGTTTATTAGATAAATGAGCCGAGCTTGAACAAAAATATAAGCTCGATACATAAACGAGTCGAGCTTGAATAGAGGTATGCTCGACTCGAATACGTTCTCGAACAGCTCGTTAAGATACTCGATAATATGCTCCTTAAAATGCTCGATTAGTTACTTGTTAATATACTCAAATTATATTAATTTCTTATTATAAGTATAAAAGTATTAATATTAATTTTTTTAAAAGAATTATTATTATGGTATGAAATGCTTATGAATACTTAAATGTAAAAAATTAAATATGAGCGGTGTAAATACATAAACTGTGAAAGGAAGAGTATATATACAAATTTTAGCTTTAATTAAATCATGTAAATAAGAGGCATGAACACAAAATTCACATTTTGAAGGTCCCTGCGCACTGCTGGTCTACTTCCTCCTCCCGACTAAGCAGACACGACAGCCCCCAGCCCAGCGCGGCCAAAGGGAGCCGCAGTTGGTCACCGGAGTCTCCGGTGACCCCCGCCGAGCCGCTGCTGGTACCGGACTGAAATCCTGGCAGTTGGAATGCCGCCCCCGGAGGAGCAGACATGTCACGCGGGAGTTGCAGGGCCCTCTCAGTGGTGCAATACCAGCGCGGCAGTTCTGTGGAGTTGCAGGGCCCTCCCGGCAGTGCGACATCGGTGCGGCAGTTCCAGCTTCATCGGATGCCATCCATGGTGCCCGCGATGGCATTATCCCCCACCTCGTCCACCCTGTCAACATCCACCCCCTCCACCCTCCGTCCACCCCGTGCAGGCCGCCCACCCCCTACAATGTCTCAGTGTCTCCCCAAGCCACATTCTATGTCTATTATCCCATATCGGATATCAAAAGTTAACCTAAGCTGTGAGTTGCTACATAGCAGACCCTCCAGCCTCTTTTATAGATGTGTCTTTGGCTTGAGGCTGTGAAGGCCAAAACGAGTTAAAACTGAGTTACGCAAATCGTTTGCTCAACTCGAGTTCAAAATTGAATAATTTTTTTTTAACTCATGCTTGAACTCAATTTTCATCTCGTTTCAATGTTCAGTTCGAATTCGAGCTCATTTCCGTAAACGAGCTACTTATTGAGCCGAGTTCGAGTAGCCTAAAAATGAATTGAGCTGAGTTTGAATGGCAATGAAAATACTCGACCGAGTATCGAGTCGAGTTTGAACTTAATTTTAAGTGACCGAGTTCAGTTCGAGCAGGCTACTACTCGACTCGGCTTGGATTGTTTGCAGCCCTATATATCGGTGATGTTCGTGTACCTATATTTACGAATTGGGGAGGAGTTCTCGTGCTGAGATGACCACATCTTCTGATCATCGGGATAGGGCGACTCTGAGTTGCGGCCCCACCAGTGATTCGCGTGATCGAGGGAAACGTTACTGCTAGTAAAATGTGCAAACGGGAAGATGGTCGGTTGGAATCTCAATTTTAGAGTGCGAAACGAAGAATTTTTGACTTGGAAATGACATCTTCTCACCGTTGTCAATAACGGGAGACGAGCGCCTCTGAGTGCCGATTCCGAATTAGGTCTTATAAGCGATTCCGATAACCGAGTGAAAAGTTATGCTCGTTTGAGAGAAGGGGTGTCAGTATGCAATCACATCAAGAGCTTGCGACCATGCTCCCGGAGAGGAATTTTGGTGTCGTACCGGAAATCTCTGAATCTGACCTTGTACTAGCTGGGTCAAAGTGCCGATTCGAAATTAGGGTTTCGCAGGCGTTTCTGATCGCTGGGCGAAGAAATATCCGCATCTTACCGAAGGCGTGCGACAATTAGTGTACTAGTACACATGCCCCGTGGTGAAATTTTGGCCTTGGAACAGAATTTCGCGAAATCAGCGTCTTGTCGATCGTCTCGGAGTGTCGATTCCAAATTGTGTTCATATAAGCAATTCTGATACCCGGGCGGAACGTTATTCCCAGTTCCTTCACTGAAGGGGTGAGAATAATCCGGAACGGATGAATATATCGGCGATGTTCATGCACCCATATTTACGAACTGGCGAGGAGTTCTCACGCCGAGATGACCACAACTTCTGGTCGTCGTGATAGGCCGACTCTATGTTGCATCCCCAACAGTGATTCTCGTGATCGAGGGAAACATTACTGATAGAAAACCTTGCTATTGGAAAGATTATCGGCTATAATCACATATTTGGAGTCTGAAATGAAGGATTTTTGACTTGGGAAGGATGTTTATCGTCGAAGGTAATAATAGGAACGAGCGCCTCTAAGTGCCGATTCTGAATTAGGGTCTTATAAGCGATTACGATAACCAAGCGAAAAGTTATGCCCATTTGAGCGAAGTGGTGTCCATATGCAATCGCATCGGGAGCCTGCAACCACGCTACCGAAGAGGAATTTGGGCGCCGGTCCGGAAATCTTTGAATCCGACCTTGTGCCGGCCGGGTCGAAGTCTCGATTCCGAATTGGGGCCTCGTGGGGCGTTCCGATCGCCTGACGAAGATATATCCGCATCTTTACCGGAGTGGTGCGACAATCGGTGTATTAGTATGCACGCTCTGCGGTGAAATTTCGTCCTCGGAACGGAATTCCACGAAACTAGCGTCCTGTCGACCGTCTCGAAGTGTCGATTCCGATTTGTGGTCACATAAGTAATTCTGATACCCGGGCGGAACATTATTCCCATTTCTTTCATTGACGGGGTGAGAATAATCTGGAAGGGGTGAATATATTGACAATGTTCCTGCACCCATATTTACGACCTGGGGAGGAGTTCTCACGCCGAGATGACCACAACTTCCGATTGTCGTGATAGGCTGACTCTGTGTTTCAGCCCCACTAGTGATTCGCGTGATCGAGGGAAACGTTACTGCTAGAAAATCTTACAAATAGAAAGATCGTCGGATGGAATCACAATTTTGAAGTGTGAAACAAAGGATTTTCAATTCAGAAATGGCGTCTTAACACCCAAGGCAATAACAAGCGACGAGCGCCTCTGAGTTCCAATTCCGGATTGGGGTCTCATAAGCGATTCCGATAACTGAGTGAAAGGTTATGCCCGTTTGAGCGAAGGGGTGTCCGTAAGCAATCGCATCGGGAGCCTGCGACCACGCTCCCATAGATGAATTTCCCTGGACCGGAATTCTCCAAATCCGACCTTGTGCTGACCGGGTCAAAGTGCCCATTCCGAATTGGGGCCTCACGGGCGATTGCGATTGCTGGGTGAAGAAATATCTGAATCTTACTGGAGGGGTACGGCAATCAGTGTACTAGTACGCACTCTCTGCGGTGAAATTTTGGCCTCGGAATGGAATTCCGCGAAACCAGCATCTTGTCGACTATCTCGGAGTGTTGATTCCTCTACGAGAATCGAGGGAAATATAATCAAGGGAGTCGCGTAATCGAGGGAAACCTTATGCTATAAAACCTTGGAAACAGGGTGATCGTAAGCTGGAATGGCAATTTTAGGGTAGGAAATGAAGGATTTTTTATTTGGAAACGACGCAATCAGGGGCGGGAAGCACCTTTAAGTGTCGATTTTGAATTAGGATCATATAAGCGGTTTCGAAAACTGTGCGAAAAGTTATGCCCGTTTGACCGAAGGGGTGTCAGTATTCGATTACATCGGGAGCCTGCGATCAAGCTCCCGCAGAGAAATTTTTGCGCCAGAGTGGAATGCTCTGAATCCAATCTAGTGCCGATCGGGCTGAAGTGCCGATCTTGAATTGCGGCCTCATGGGCGGTTCCGATCATCGGGCGAAGAAATATCCGTGTCTTACCAAAGGGGTGCGATAATTGGTGTACTTGAACACACGCTCCGCGATGGAATTTTCGCCTCAGAATGGAATTCCACGAAACCAACCTCTTGCCGACCATCTTAGAGTGTCGATTCCGAATTGTAGTCACATAAGCGATTCCGATACTCGGGCGGAAAGTTATAGCTAGTTCTTTCTCTGAAGGGGTGAGAATAATCCGGAGGGGATGAATATATCGGCGATGTTCGGGCACCCATATTTTATGACCTGGGGAGGAGTTCTTTTGTCAAGATGACCATAACTTTTGATCATCAAGATAAGCTGAATCTGTGTTGCGGCCCCACAGGTGAGTCGCGTAATCGAGGGAAACGTTACTGCTATAAAACATTGGAAATAGGGAGATCATTGGCTGGAATCACAATTTTGGGGTGGGGAACGAAGGATTTTCGATTCGTGAACGACGTCGTATCTCCGAAGGCAATAAGGGGCAACAAACACCTCTGAGTGCCGATTTCGAATTGGGCCTTATTACCGATTCCGATAATTGAGCGGAAAGTTATGCACGTTTAACACGATCACGCTCCTGGAGAGGAAATTTGGCCCCAGAGCGGAAATCTCCAAATTCAACCTAGTGCCGACTGGGCCGAAATGTCGATCCCGAATTAGGGCCTCGCGGGCGGTTCCGATCGTCGGGCGAAGAAATATCCCTGTCTTACCGAAGGGGTGCGATAATTGGTCTATTTGCACACATGTGCCGCGGTGGAATTTCTAACTCATAAAGGAATTCTGCGAAACCAGTCTTTTGTCGATCGTCTCGGAGTACCGATTCCGAATTATGGTCACATAACTGATTCCGATACTCCGGTGGAAAGTTATGCCCAGTTCTTTACATGAAAGAGTGAGAATAATCTAGAGGGGTGAATATATCGGCGATGTTCGGGTACCAATATTTAAAACCTGGGGTGGAGTTCTCGCGCTGAGATGCCCACAACTTTCGATCGTCGTGATAGGTCGACTCCGTGTTGCGGCCCCATAAGTGAGTCGCGTAATCGAGAGAAATGTTATTGGTAGAAAACCTTGGAAACGGAGAGATCGTGGGCTTGAATCATAATTTTAAGGTGGGAAACAAATGATTTTTTATTCTGGAATGACTTCCTATCGCCGCAGGCAATAAGGGGCGACGAGTGCTTCTGAGTGAGTGTCCTGTCGACCGTCTCAGAGTACCGATTCCAAATTGTGCAAACATAATCGATTCTGATACCTGGGCGGAAAGTTATGGCCAGTTCTTTCGCAAAAGGGGTGAGAATAATCAGACAGGGGTGACTATATCGACGATGTTGGTGCACCCATATCTACGACCTAGCCAGGAGTTCTCGCATTGAGTTGAACACAACTTTCGATCGCCATGACAGGCGACTACGTGTGGTTGCTCCGCCCGGGATTCACGTGATCGAGGGAGACGTTACTGCGAGAAAACCTTGGAAACATGGAGATCATCGGCCGGAATCAAAATTTTGGAGTACGAAATGAAGGTTTATTGACTCTGAAATAATGTCTTATCGCCTGAGGCAATAGGGGGGTGACGGGCGTCTCTGAGTGCCGATTTCAAATTGGGGTCTTATAAGCGATTCCGATAACCGAGCGGAAAGTTATGCCCGTTTGAGCGAAGGGGTGTCTGTATGCGATCGCATCGGCAGCCCGCGACCACACTCCCGGAGAGAAATTTGGGCGCCAGACTGGAAATCTCTGAATCCGACCTTGTGCCGAACGGGTCGAAGTGCCGATTCCGGATTGGTTCGGCCCAAGCACGAAATTCTGCGAAACCAGCATCCTGTCGACCGTCTTGGAGTGCTAATTCCGAATTGTACTAACATAAGTGATTTTGATACCCGAGTGGAAAGTTATAGCCAGTTCTTTCATGGAAGGGGTGAGAATAATCCAATCGGGGTGACTATATCGGTGATGTTGGTGCACCCATATCTACGACCTGGGCAGGAGTTTTCGCACTGAGTTGAACACAACTTCTGATCGCCGTGACAGGCTGACTCCGTGTGGTTACCCAGCCCAGTATTCACGTGATCAAGGGAGACGTTACTACGAGAAAACCTTGCAAATGGGAAGATCATCGGTCGGAATCACAATTTTGGAGTGCGAAATGATTTTTTTTTTTTTACCTTGAAATGACGTCTTATCGCCTTAGGCTATAGGGGGGCGATGGGCGTCTCTGAGTGCCGATTCCGAATTGGGATCTTATAAGAGATTCCGATAATCGAGCGGAAAGTTATGCCCATTTGAGCGAAGGGGTGTCCGCTTGCGATCGCATCGGCAGCCCGCGACCACGCTCTCGAAGAGGAATTTGGGCGCCGGACCGGAAATCTCCGAATTTGACCTTGTGCCGGCCGGGTTGAAGTGTCGATTCTGGATTATGAACCCACGGGTGGTTCCGATCGCTGCGCGAATAAATATCCGCGTCTTACCTAAGGGGTACGACAAGCGGTGTACTAGTACACATGCTCCGCAGTGGAATTTCGGCCTCAGCACGGAATTCCGTGATACTAGTGTCCTGTCGACCGTCTTAGAGTGCTGATTCCGAATTATGCTCAGATAAGCGATTCTGATACCCGGGCAGAAAGTGATGGCCAGTTCTTTCGTGGAAGGGGTGAGAATAATCCGATAGGGGTGAGTTTATCGACGATGTTGGTGCACCCATATCTACGATCTGGGAAGGAGTTCTCGCACCGAGTTGAACACAACTTCCAATCGCAGTGACAGACCAACTCCGTGTGGTTGCCCAGCTCAGGATTCACGTGATGGTGGGAGACGTTGCTGCGAGAAAACCTTGGAAATGGGGTGATCATCGGCCAGAATTGTAATTTTAGAGAGCGAAATGAAGGTTTTTCGACTAAAAACTGACGTCTTATCGCCTGAGGCAATAGGGGGGCAACGAGCATCTCTAAGTGCCGATTCCGAATTCGGGTCTTATAAGTAATTCGGATAACCGAGCGGAAAGTTATGCCCGTTTGAGCGAAGGGGTGTCCATATGCGATCGCATCGGCAGCCCGCGACCACGCTCCCAGAGAGGAATTTGTGCGCCAGACCGAAAATCTCTGAATCTGACGTTGTGCCGACCAGGTCGAAGTGCCGATTCTGGATTAGGGACTTGCGGGCGGTTCAGATCACCCCGCGAACAAATATCTGCATCTTACCCAAGGGGTACGACAATCGTTGTACTAGTACACACGCTCCGCGGTGGAATTTCGACCCTGGCACAAAATTCCATGATACCAGCATCCTGTCGACCGTCTTAGAGTGCCGATTCTGAATTGTGCTCACATAAGCGATTTTGATACCCGGGCGGAAAGTGATGACCAGTTCTTTCGCGGAAGGGGTGAGAATAATCCGATAGGGGTGACTTTATCGATGATGTTGGTGCACCCATATCTACGACCTGGGAAGGAGTTCTCACCCGAGTTGAACACAACTTCCAATCGCCGTGACAGGCCGACTCCGTGTGGTTGCCCCACCTAGGATTCACGTGATGGTGGGAGACGTTATTGCGAGAAAACCATGCAAACGGAGAGATTGTCGGCCGGAATCAGAATTTTGGAGAGTGAAACGAAGGTTTTTCGACCACAAAACGACATCTTATCACCTGAGACAATAGGGGGCGACGGGCATCTCTGAGTGCCGATTCCGAATTCGGGTCTTATAAGCGATTCAGATAACCGAGCAGAAAGTTATGCCCGTTTGAGCGAAGGGGTGTCTGTATGCGATAGCATCGGCAGCCCGCGACCACACTCCTTGAGAGGAATTTGGGCACCGGATTTGAAATCTCTAAATCCGACCATGTGTCGACCGGGTCGAAGTGTCGATTCTGGATTGGAGACTCACGGGCGGTTTCGATCGTCGCGCGAACAAATATCCACGTCATACCCAAGGGGTACGACAATCGGTGTACTAGTACACACGCTCCACAGTGGAATTTTGGCCCCGGCCCTGAATTCTGCGTAACCAGCGTCTTGTCGACCATCTCAGAGTGCTGATTCCGAATTGTGCTGAAATAAGCGATTCTGATACCCAGGCGGAAAGTTAAGGCCAGTTCATTCTCGAAAGGGGTGAGAATAATCCGACAGGGGTGGCTATATCGGCGATGTTGGTGCACCCTTATCTATGACCTGGGAAGGAGTTCTCACGCCGAGTTGAATACAACTTCCGATTGTCGTGACAGGCCAACTCCGTGTGGTTGCCCCCCCTGGGATTCACGTGATCGTGGGAGACGTTACTGCGAGAAAACCTTGGGAATGGGGAGATCATCGGCAGCAATTGGAATTTTGGAGTGCGAAACGAAGGTTTTTCATCCTCGAAACGATCTCTAATTGCCTGAGGCAATTGGGGGGTGTCGGGCGTCTCTGAGTGCCGATTCTGAATTGGGGTCTTATAAGTAATTCCAATAACTGAGCGAAAAGTTATGCCCGTTTGAGTGAAGGGGTGTCTGTATGCGATCGCATCGGCAGCCCTCGACCATGCTTCCTGAGAGGAATTTCGGCGCCGGAGAGGAATCTCTAATTCTGACCATGTTTCGATCGGGTCGAAGTGCCGATTCTGGATTCGGGACTCGCGGGCAGTTCGGATTGCCGCGTAAACAAATATCTGCGTCTTACCCAAGGGGTACGACAATCGGTGTACTAGTACACACGCTCCGTTGTGGATTTTCCGCCCCGACATGGAATTTCAGAAAACCAACATCGTGTTGACTATCTCGGAGTGTCGATTCCGAATTGTGCTCACATAAGCGATTCTGATACCCGAGCGGTAAGTTATGGCCAGTTCTTTCGCGGAAGGGGTGAGAATAATCCGACAGAGGTGGCTATATCGGCGATGTTGGTGCACCCATATCTACGACCTGGGCAGCAGTTCTCGAGCCGAGTTGAACAAAACTTCTGATTGCCGCAGCAGGCCGACTCTGTTTGGTTGCCCCACCCGGGATTCACGTGATCGAGGGAGATGTTACATCGAGAAAACGTTGGAAATGGGAAGATCGTCGACCGCAATCGCAATTTTGGAGTGTGAAATGAAGGGTTTTCGAATGCAAAATGATGTCTTATTACTTGAGACATTCAAAGGGCAATGGGCGTCTCTGAGTGCCGATTCCGAATTGGGGTCTTATAAGCAATTTTGATAACCGAGCGGAAAGTTATGCCCAATTGAGCGAAGGGGTATCCGTATGCGATCGCATCGGCAGCCCGCGACCACGCTCCTGGAGAGGAATTTGGGCGCCAGACCGGAAATCTCCGAATCCAACCTTGTGCCGATTGGGTCGAAGTGCCGATTCCGGACTGGGGACTCGTGGGTGGTTCCGATCGCCGCACGAACAAATATCCGTGTTCTACCCAAGGGGTACGACCATCGGTGTACTAGTACACACGCTCCGCGGTGGAATTTTGGCCCCGACACAGAATTGTGCAAAACCAGCGTCCTGTCGACCGTCTCGGAGTGCCGATTCTGAATTGTGCTATAAGCGATTCCGATACCTGGGCCGATAGTTATGACCAGTTGTTTCGCGGAAGGGGTGAGAATAATCCGACGTGGGTGACTATATTGGCAATGTTGGTGCACCCATATCTACGACCTGGGCAGGAGTTCTCGCCCCGAGTTCAAAATAACTTCCGATCACCATGACAGGCCAACTCCATGTGGTTGTCCCGCCCGGGATTCACGTGATCGAGGGAGACATTACTACGAGAAACCTTGGAAACGGGGAGATCGTCTGCCGGTATCAAAATTTTGGAGTGCGAAATGAAAGTTTTTCGACCCCGAAATGACGTCTTATCACCTAAGGCAATAAGGAGGCGACAGGCATCTCTGAGTGCTGATTCCGAATTGTGATCTTATAAGTGATTCTGATAACTGAGTGGAAAGTTATGCTCATTTGAGTGAAGTGTTGTCCATATGCGATCACATCGGCAGCCTGCGACCACGGTCCCAGAGAGGAATTTGGGCACCAGACCGAAAATCTCCGAATCTGACCTTGTGCCGACCTGGTTGAAGTGTCGATTCTGGATTGGGGACTCGCTGGCGCTTCTGATCGCCGCGCGAATAAATATCTGTGTCATACCCAAGGGGTAAGACAATCGCTGTACTAGTACACACGCTCCGCGGTGGAATTTCGGCCCCACATGGAATTTCGTGAAACCAGCATCTAGTCGACCATCTCGGAGTGCCGATTCCGAATTGTGCTCACATAAGCGATTTCGATATTAGGGCGAAATGTTATGGCCAGTTCTTTCGCGGAAGGGGTAAGAATAATCCGACAGGAGTGACTATATCGGCGATGTTAGTGCACCCATATCTACAACCTGGGCAGGAGTTCTAGCGCTGAGTTGAACACAACTTCTAATTGCCGTAACAGGCCGACTCCGTGTGGTTGCCCCGACCGGGATTCACGTGATCGAAGGAGACGTTACTGCAAGAAAACCATGGAAACGGGGAGATCGTCGGCTGGAATCAAAATTTTGGAGTACGAAACAAAGGTTTTTTGACCTCAAAATGATGGCTTATCACCTGAGGCAATAGGGGGACGACGGGCGTCTCTGAGTGCCGATTCTGAATTGGGGTCTTATAAGTGATTCCGATAACCGAGCGGAAAGTTATGTCTGTTTGAGCGAAGGGGTGTCTGTATGCGATCGCATCGGCATCCCGCGACCACGCTCCCGGAGAGGAATTTGGGCGCTGGACCGGAAATCTCCGAATCCGACCTTGTGCCGATCGGGATGAAGTGCCGATTCTGAATTGGGGACTCGCAGGCGGTTCCGATCGCCATGCGAACAAATATCCGCGTCTTACCCAAGGGGTACGACAATCGGTGTACTAGTACACATGCTCTGCTATAGAATTTCCGCTCTGGCACAGAATTTCTCAAAACCAGCGTCGTGTCGACCGTCTCGAAGTGCCTAGTCCGAATTGTGCTCACATAAGCGATTCTGATACCCAGGCGGAAAGTTATGGCCAGTTTTTCACGGAAGGGGTGAGAATAATCCGACTGGGGTGACTATATTGGCGATGTTGGTGCACCCATATCTACGACTGGGCAGGAGTTCTCGCGCCGAGTTGAACACAACTTATGATCTCCGTGATAGGCCGACTCCGTGTGGTTGCCCTGCCTGGGATTCACGTGATCGAGGGAGACGTTACGGAGAGAAAACCTTGGAAACGGGGAGATCGTCAGCCGAAATCGCAATTTTGGAGTGCGAAACGAAGGTTTTTCGACCCCGAAATGTCATCTTATCGCCTCAGGCAATAAGGGGGCAATGGGCGTCTCTGAGGGCCGATTCGAAATTGTGGTCTTGTAAGCGATTCCGATAATCGAGCGGAAAGTTATGTCTGTTTAAGCGAAGGGGTGTCTGTATGCGATCGCATCGGCAGCCCGCGACCACGCTCCCGAAGAGGAATTTAGGTGCCGGACTGGAAATCTCTGAATCCTACCTTGTGCCGACCGGGTCGAAGTGCCGATTCCGGATTGGGGACTCTCGGGCGGTTCCAATCGCCGCACGAACAAATATCCACGTCTTACCCAAGCAGTACGACAATCGGTGTACTTGTACACACGCTCCGCGGTGGAATTTCAGCCCTGCACGGAATTCTCAAAAACCAGCGTCTTGTCAACCGTCTAGGAGTGGCGATTTCGAATTGTGCTCACATAAGCGATTTCGATACCCGAGCGGAAAGTTATGGTTAGTTCTTTCGTGGAAGGGGTGAGAATAATCTGACAGGGGTGACTATATTGGCGATGTTGGTGCACCCATATCTACGACCTGGGCAGGAGTTCTCGCGCCGAGTTGAACACAACTTCCGATCGCCGTGACAGGGTGACTCCATGTGGTTGCCCCACCCGGGATTCACGTGTTCGAGGGAGACGTTACTGCGAGAAAACCTTGGAATCAGGGAGATCATCGGCTGAAATCAAAATTTTGGGGTACGAGATGAAGGTTTTTCGACCTCGAAACGATGTCTTATCGCCTGAGACAATAGAGGGGCGATGGGCATCTATGAGTGCCGATTCCGAATTGGGTTATTGTGACGACCCACGTTATGCCGGTACGGTTGTACCAACCCACGTCGGCACGACGAAGATCACCACAGCGGGACATTGACCCGACACTAACAATTGATTGAGATGTACACAAATATAGATACAGAGTCGCGGAAGTAAAGGACTAACTGTCATCACATTTCATCATCCACATTTAACATACATAATCCATATAGCAATTAAAAGACTAAACTTTCATAATTGAAATTAACCAAAATACATTGTCCACAAGATTAAAGTTCTACATTTTAATACATAATTTGTCCACAATTACAAAATGATAACTCTAATACAAGTCCCAATTTACATACTATGAAACAAAAAGGGGCACAACGAAGACTCCGCCAACTAATCTCCACGCTCGGAGTCACTCTCCACGGTCTCCTCCAAGGTACCGGGTCACCAACTAAACCTGTACGCCGAAGCAAGTAATGAGTCTAAAAGACTCAGTAAGTAACTCCATACACATCATTCATGCATACGTCACAGTAGGTTCCACTAATTCAATTTGCAAGACAACATACAACATGCTTGAACATTAATAAGAGGCAACCTATCATGGTAATTCTACCAAATCAAAACACATGGTACATGGTTTAAGATGTTTCAAATAACACTTCCTATCACATGCTTCTACTCATTTAATCACATGAAGACTACACTCCAATGTGACTATAACATGTTAGCAATTTACATGGAACTAGAAATATCATAGCATGAATTATCGTCTCACACTCTAACACATTCACCTCACATGGTTACACATTCTCATATTTCACATGGTTCATTTTCCAAGCATTTCACATGTACATATTCACATTCTAACACAAATGGTTCACATGATTTCACATTCACATTTGCATGCTCACATATATACACATTTTACACATGTTCACATATACACATTTTACACATGTTCACATATACACTTTTACACATGTTCACATATCACATTTTACACATGTTCACATATACACATTTACAATTTTATTTGCCGTGACACATAGTCCAAACCACCACTAGAAGGACACATCACATACACATAACACATAGCACATCACCTAGGCAATACAGTGATGACTCTAGGCACTGCGCAGACCGGGAGAACACGTCTCCACCCTAACCAGTGGTACTTGTCCACCTCCAGGATTTCATCCTAATGCCCTTAGGATATCTTACACATTGAACCTTCCCATGGGGACTTTTCCATGGTACAGTTCCCAGCCCTCTATGGAAGCAGTGTCACACACGGCACATTTTACACATTACACATTCCGATTAACACACGTTTTACATATGATATTCACACTTTCTCATTTTACGCTCATGGTTCTGTTCATCCCTAGCATGATACCACTAATAACAGAAATCAAGCATTTAGTAGCTCTCATGGATTAATTGGAACACACATCATTTAACCTTGATCATGGTACATATATTCATACTCATTTTCACATGGAAATCTCATAGTGGGGCTACTGTTATCAAATTTTCTGAAAATTTAACCACATGCTGTTTTCGGGTATAATAACACACATACAAATTTTCACATTTTCTGAATTCACATGCATTTATAGAAATTAAAACATTCAGTTTCATGCCATTCTAAACTAAGTCAACATAGACATGACATGGATTTCAGATTTGATCATGCACAGTCATGAACCACACATACATATTGGCACAGAAATTTTCCCGAATTTATTTCCCAACACATGATTTACTAGAATTTTTCACAAGGTCTACACATGTTTTCTATTTCTCATTGCAGGATTTAAAAAATTCACATGAGTATGGGAAAATTCCCAAATTTGCAGGGCATGGACTGATACATATATACATGGTTCATAAATTTTACAGCATTTAATTCCTCAGAAATCATGGGAACAAAATTAAACATGCATAACCTCTTTCCTACACATGCCTTTCAATAATTCTAATAAATATGCCATTCACAGAAAAATACAGAAATTCTCACACACATCACATTATCTATTTTACATAACATATAAATTTACATTATATCCTCATGCGCCAAAGTCCGGAAATTAAGATATAGGGCAGAACAGTTCACTGTTCTGTCAAGAAGAACTTAACGGCATACTCTGGCCGTTCACAATAGTTGGCGGCAACATCGTTAGCCGCTGACTCAAGATATCAACGGCAATAGATCTTGCCGTCAAGTTCGGACCTGTGCAAAAACACAGTCCGAGCTCTAAAGAATGGTGAATGTAGGGGATCCAGGACACGAGGAAAATCCATAAAAATGATAAAAACCTCCTAGACACATACATGGACAGGTGCAAGGGTTACTTGCCTTTGAAAAAACTCCTAAGGGATCAAAATGGTTGGAAGCTCTCCTTGGGCAGTCCCAAGAAGCCTCCAAGATGCCTCCACTCCGGCCTCTGTGATGCTCCCCTCTGAAATCCGGGGCCGGGGATGTGTAGCCGGATGTGTTGTCTTCCTCCTTGTCGAAGTAGATCGCCAGGAAGCCTTGGATCGCCGGATCAAAGCTCTCAAACCTCAGGTTTTCTCACAGCTCACTAGGGTTTTTGTTTTCTCTTTGCAAAGAGCCAAGAGAGCTCTAGAGGTTGCAACAAGGGCTCTCTTAAGAGAGGACCCTTTCACCCCACGCAAGAGGTCGGTTGGAAGCCAAGGAGCCGTTGGGGGAGTGGTTGCCACGCCCCATCAAGCATGGCACACCATGCTGCTGCGGACTGGCCTGTCAGGATGTAGACGTCCACCGATAAGGCGTCTACTTAATAATAGCCGTCCACTATATGGACGTTACAGTAAGTGAACGTCCATCCATGTTGACGTCTACTAACCCTTCTTCGCCAGAACCCAAAACAATGCAAACCCTAATTTCTCCTAAGTTCATGCATGCAATACATAGGGTGTAATGTACACACTCATTATGTCACGAAATCAACCATATATACAACTAAGTATATACATACCTTCATAAGTACACCAAGCTAATGTATACATAATACTTACATGATAAAGCATATACATATACAAGCATAAAATTGCACATAATAAAATAATAAGGACAAAATCGAGGGCCTTACACCCTCTCCCCCTTAAAGAAACTTCGTCCTCGAAGTTAGAACGACACTACTCGAACAAAAGGGGATACTTCTTCTTCATCGCATCCTCAAGCTCCCACGTAGCCCTCACGTGAGAAGTTCCGCCATAGAACTTTCACCGACGCGATACTCTTGTTCCGGAGATGCTGCACCTTCCGGTCAAGAATGGCTACCGGTTGCTCGACATACGAAAGATCTGGCTGGATCTCCACTGGCTCATGACTAATCACATGAGACGGATCTCGGACATACTTCCTGAGCATAGATACGTGGAATACCGGGTGAACACTAGCCAAAGCCGGGGGTAAAGCTAGCTCGTACGCACGTTGCCCAAACGTCTGAGAATCTCATATGGGCCAATGAATCTAGGGCTTAGTTTGCTATGCCTGCCAAATCTGACAACACCTCGAGTAGGCGATATCTTCAAGAAGACATGATCGCCAACCCCGAACTCCAAATCCTTTCTTCTGTTGTCGGCATAACTCTTCTGCCTATCCTGCGCCGCAACAAGCCTTTTCCTAATCAACTGGATCTTATCCGAAGTCTCCTGAACTAACTCCGGACCAATCAGCTGTCTATCGCCAGTCTCCTCCCAACACAAAGGAGATCTACAAGGCCTACCATACAACGCCTCGAATGGAGCCATACCGATACTAGCATGAAAGCTGTTGTTGTATGCGAACTCCACAAGAGGTAAATGACGCTCCCAATCATCCTTCCAATCCAGAACACACGCTCTCAACATATCCTCTAGCGTCTGGATAGTCCTCTCGAACTGTCCATCGGTCTGGGGATGAAACGCCGAACTGAGCTTAAGCTCCGAACCTAACGCATCCTGAAGACCCTTCCACAATCTCGAAGTGAATCTCGGATCTCGATCCGAAATAATCGACTTCGGCACGCCATGCAATCTAACGATACCACTAACATACAATCTAGCTAAACTCTCTACTGACTGACTTCTTCTTCATGGGCAAGAAATGAGCAGTCTTCGAGAATCTATCTACCACTACCCAAATCGAGTCATTGCCCCTTCTAGATCGAGGCAAACCCGATACGAAATCCATAGTGACAGCTTCCCACTTCCATACTGGGATATCCATCTCTGCATAAGCCAGATGGTCTCTGCCGCTCGGCTTCACCTGCTGACACACTAGACATCTAGACACATAATCCGCAACATCCTTCTTCATTCCAGACCACCAAAATGATCTCTTCAGGTCTTGATACATCTTAGTGTTACCCGGATGAATAGAGAATCGCGATCTATGAGCCTCCGCTAACACATGCTCACGGACATCTACTAAATCAGGGACACAAACACGGTGCTGAAATCTAATCACACCGTCCTCATCACGAGCAATGCCTGCCTTACCCACTAACTCTAACAATCTAGGATCGGCTTTCTGCTGCTCAATTACCTCATCCAACTGAGGATCTAAGGGATAGCTGAGCTACAAAAGCCTGACTCAGCGATGGCTCTAACTCGGTCATAGAGCACGCTGCATCCTCCAACATCTTCCAATCCTGCTGGAGCGAAGACCTCTTCCTACTAAGAGCATCCGCTACGACGTTCGCCTTTCCAGGATGATACTGAAGGTCGAAGTCATAGTCCTTCAAGAATTCAATCCATCTCCTCTGCCTAGGTTTAATTCCTTTTGGAGAAAAGATACTCTTCAAGCTCTTGTGGTCGGTAAAACCCTCAAATCTGATGCCATAAAGATAGTGCCTCAGATCTTTAGTGCATGAACCACAGCTGCTAACTCCAAATCATGAGTCGGATAGTTCTTCTCATGCTCCTTCAACTGACGAGAAGCATAAGCCACTACCCTCTCTTGCTGCATGAGCACACAACCTAAACCAATCTGAGATGCATCCGTATAAATGGCAAAGCCCTCTAGACCACTAGGCAATACTAACCGGAGCAGAAGTAAGCTTAGCCTTCAATAGCTGAAAGCTACGCTCCACGCCTCAGACCATACGAACTTCTCACCTTTCCGGGTCAGCTTCGTCAAGGGGGCGGCGATGGATGAGAAACCCTCAATGATCGCCGATAATACCACTAACAACCCAATGAAACTAAATCTCCGAAGGGTCCTGGAGCTTCCCAATCCATAACTGCCTGGACCTTTGCTGGATCAACAGCTACACCAGCGCCGGAGATAACATGCCAGGAAATGAACCTCGCGCAACCAAAAATCGCACTTGCTGAATTTTGCATACAGCTTGTGCTCACGAAGAACCTCTAACACTAACCTCAGATGCTGACGGTGCGTGGCCTCATCCGGAGAATAGACCAACACGTCGTCAATAAACACTACGACAATACTATCTAAATATGGACTAAACACCCGGTTCATGAGATCCATGAACGCTGCAGGGGCGTTGGTCAATCCAAAAGGAAGGACTAAGAACTCATAATGTCCATAACGAGTCCTGAAGGCCGTCTTGGACACATCCTCACTCCTAATCCGCAGCTGATGATAACCAGATCGTAAATCAATCTTAGAAAAGACTGATGCCCCTCGCAACTGGTCAAACAAATCATCAATCCGAGGTAAGGGATACCTGTTCTTCACCGTCACTTGGTTCAGCTTTCTATAATCAATGCACAACCGAAGTGACCCGTCTTTCTTCTTGACGAACAATACAGGTGCGCCCCAAGGTGAAACACTAGGGCGAATAAATCCCTTATCAAGCAATTCTTGCAATTGCTTCCTCAACTCGGCTAACTCTGCAGGTGCCATCCTATAAGGGGCCTTCGAGATAGGAGGGTGCCTGGAAGCAACTCTATAGTGAACTCTATCTCCCTATCCGGTGGCAATCCAGACAAGTCATCGGGAAAGACATCTGGAAAGTCCTGCACCACATCGATCTCTGCAAGAGTCAGTGACAAACCAGCATCGGGTACCAGCATAACGCTGGCAAGAAATGCGTCACATCCCTTGTTCACCATGCGCATCGCCTTCATGGCAGAGATAACTAACTTTCCCGCTAAGTTCTTTGGCAATGGATGAGAGAACTCGTCCTCACCAGGAATGCGGAAAACAATCTTCTTCCTACGACAATCCACTAACGCATAATGCTCCTCTAGCCAATCCAGACCAAAATGCAATCATAGTCCTTCATCTTTAGCAAGAAGAAGCACCCATCCAAGAATCTATCCTCAATGCACACAGGTAACGACGGAATGCACTTCCTAGTCGATACCGTACCCGCAGGGGTGTGCACAGACAAAGGGACCTCTAACTCCTCAGACTCTATGCCTGACTCTAGGGCTAACTGCCTAGCGAACCGCTCGGAAATGAACGAGTGAGTAGCACCCGTATCAAACAAACCCGAGCGTGCACACCGAAAAGCAAAACTGTACCTTCGGTGACATGCTCCGCCTGCTCGACGTCCTCACGAGCTAACGCAAACACTCGAGCCGGGCTCGAGGCCTTCCTGGTCGTCCTGTCGCTGGCTGCTGCTGCTGCTACTGGGCTGGTCCACGCTGGACTCCCTGCTGAAGTCTGGGGCAATCCTTGATCTTGTGGTCGCTGCTTCCACACTTCAAGCATCTTCCAGTAATCATCCAACACTCGGAACCACCATGTGTCCTTCCACAGTGGGACACTCTTTCTTGACACCATAGGAAGTACAGAAGGTACCTGAGTGCTGCCGACTGCTACTGGGTACTGCGGTGCCTGGTACACTGCCTTCTTCTTGTCCTGCCGCTGAAACGGGGCCGCGGGCCTCTTCTGAGAAGCCTTCTTTTCTTCAAGGTACTGCTCCATCTCGCTCTCCTGTCTGCACGCTGCGCTAAGGGCCTCGTCCAAGGTGCGATGGTCAAACGCTACGAGCCTCGTCCTCAGTGATGGCTTAAGGCCCATCACGAACTTCTTTGCCTTCCTGCGCTCGTCAGCAACTATGAGGTGCATACTTAGAAAGTTCAGCAAACCTTGCCTCATATGCGAGCACAGTCATGGAGCCTTGAGTTAAGAGAGGAACTCCTGCTCCATGCGATCCTGAACATGCTCGGGGACGAACTTGGCCCGAAAGAGCCTCACGAACTCATCCCAAGCAACTTCCACAGCTCCATCCTCGAATCGGGTACGCAGTAATGAAGCCCACCATACATCAGCTCTTTCCTGCAATATACCTTTCATAAGCACTAACTAACAACTCTAACTTAACAAACACACAAGCATACAAAACAAACGCATACCTGCAGCATGTAGGTGGCTAGGGTACCTTATCCTCATCCGCACACCTCATAGCTCGGAAGACTTTCTCTATCTCCCTCATCCAGCTCTCAGCTAGCAACGGGTCGCTCTCCCCCTTAAAAGAGGGGGCAACATCCTCTTAAATCTCTCCATGGTGGAAGGGCCACCATGGTCCTGAGCTGGAACTCGAGCCTGCTACAACAACCGACAAGCATTACATAATTACTATCACATCATGCAATTAAATCAAACAGACTACTCTTTAACAAAGTATACTAACCTGAGCCTCCAACTGAGCCTGGAGTGCTGCCTGGGTGTGGCCTGCGTCTGCATGGCCTGCACTAACCCTTGCATGAACACCCCATAGTCCACAGGCGGTGGTGGGGGAAGCACAGGACCCTGAGGTGCCGGGACCTGCTGCTCAGCCCGCTCCTCGCCTCTCTGCTCACCCTCACGAGCAGGAACACCTCCACGCCTACCACGCGAAGTCATGGCTGCAATAAAATTCAGCCATCAATCAGGGCTCGTTAATTAACTCCCAACCCATTTTCTTATCTATCTTTTGCTCATTATTAATCAATTCTACACATGTGGACAATTCTATAAAGATTTAGCATGTAATGGAGATGATGACTTATGTATATCCATGTACGATCTCAATCGGTCGCTCTGATACCAATCTCTGTGACGACCCACGTTATGCCGGTACGGTTGTACCAACCCACGTCGGCACGACGAAGATCACCACAGCGGGACATTGACCCGACACTAACAATTGATTGAGATGTACACAAATATAGATACAGAGTCGCGGAGTAAAGGACTAACTGTCATCACATTTCATCATCCACATTTAACATACATAATCCATATAGCAATTAAAAGACTAAACTTTCATAATTGAAATTAACCAAAATACATTGTCCACAAGATTAAAGTTCTACATTTTAATACATAATTTGTCCACAATTACAAAATGATAACTCTAATACAAGTCCCAATTTACATACTATGAAACAAAAAGGGGCACAACGAAGACTCCGCCAACTAATCTCCGCGCTCGGAGTCACTCTCCACGGTCTCCTCCAAAGGTACCGGGTCACCAACTAAACCTGTACGCCGAAGCAAGTAATGAGTCTAAAAGACTCAGCAAGTAACTCCATACACATCATTCATGCATACATCACAGTAGGTTCCACTAATTCAATTTGCAAGCAACATACAACATGCTTGAACATTAATAAGAGCAACCTATCATGGTAATTCTACCAAATCAAAACACATGGTACATGGTTAAGATGTTTCAAATAACACTTCCTATCACATGCTTTCTACTCATTTAATCACATGAAGACTACACTCCCAATTTGACTATACATGTTAGCATTTACATGGAACTAGAATATCATAGCATGAATTATCGTCTCATACTCTAACACATTCACTTCACATGGTTACACATTCCCATATTTCACATGGTTCATTTTTCCAAGCATTTCACATGTACATATTTCACATTCTACACAAATGGTTCACATGATTTCACATTCACATTTGCATGCTCACATATATACACAATTTACACATGTTCACATATACACATTTTACACATGTTCACATATACACATTTTACACATGTTCACATATACACATTTTACACATGTTCACATATACACATTTTACAATTTTATTTGCCGTGACACATAGTCCAAACCACCACTAGAAGGACACATCACATACACATAACACATAGCACATCACCTAGGCAATACAGTGATGACTCTTGGCACTGCGCAGACCGGGAGAACACGTCTCCACCCTAACCAGTGGTACTTGTCCACCTCCAGGATTTCATCCTAATGCCCTTAGGATATCTTAACACATTGAACCTTCCCATGGGGACTTTTCCATGGTACAGTTCCACAGCCCTCTATGGAAGCAGTGTCACACACGGCACATTTTACACATTACACATTCCGATTTAACACACGTTTTACATATGATATTCACACCTTCTCATTTTACGCTCATGGTTCTGTTCTTCCCTAGCATGATACCACTAATAACAGAAATCAAGCATTTAGTAGCTCTCATGGATTAATTGGAACACACATCATTTAACCTTGATCATGGTACATATATTCATAACTCATTTTTCACATGAAAATCTCATAATGTGGCTACTGTTATCAAACTTTTCTGAAAATTTTACCACATGCTGTTTTCGGGTATAATAACACACATACAAATTTTCACATTTTTCTGAATTCACATGCATTTATAGAAATTAACATTCAGTTTCATGCCATTCATTAAACTAAGTTAACATAGAACATGACATGGATTTCAGATTTGATCATGCACAGTCATGAACACACATACATATTGGCACAAGAAATTTTTCCCGAATTTATTTCCCAACAAGATTTACTAGAATTTTTTCACAAGGTCTACACATGTTTTCTATTTCTCATTGCAGGATTTATAAAAATTCACATGATATGGGAAAATTCCCAAATTTGCAGGGCATGGACTGATACATATATACATGGTTCATAAAATTTTACAGCATTTAATTCCTCAGAAATCATGGGAACAAATTAAACATGCATAACCTCTTCCCTACACATGCCTTTCAATAATTCTAATAATTATGCCATTCACAGAAAATACAGAAATTTCACACACATCACATTATCTATTTTACATAACATATAAAATTTACATTATATCCTCATGCGCCAAAGTCCGGAATTAAAGATATAGGGCAGAACAGTTCACTGTTCTGTCAAGAAGAACTTAACGGCATACTCTGGCCGTTCACAATAGTTGGCGGCAACATCGTTAGCCGCTGACTCAAGATCTCAACGGCATAGATCTTGCCGTCAAGTTCGGACCTGTGCAAAAACACAGTCCGAGCTCTAAAGAATGGTGAATGTAGGGGATCCAGGACACGAGGAAAATCCATAAAAATGATAAAACCTCCTAGACACATACATGGACAAGGTGCAAGGGTTACTTGCCTTTGGAAAACTCCTAAAGGGATCAAAATGGTCGGAGAAGCTCTCCTTGGGCAGTCCCAAGAAGCCTCCAAGATGCCTCCACTCCGGCCTCTGTGTGATGCTCCCCTCTGAAATCCGGGGCCGGGGATGTGTAGCCGGATGTGTTGTCTTCCTCCTTGTCGAAGTAGATCGCCAGGAAGAGCCTTGGATCGCCGGATCAAAGCTCTCAAACCTCAGGTTTTCTCACAGCTCACTAGGTTTTTGTTTTCTCTTTGCAAAGAGCCAAGAGAGCTCTAGAGGTTGCAACAAGGGCTCTCTAAGAGAGGACCCTCTCACCCCACGCAAGAGATCGGTTGGAAGGCCAAGGAGCCGTTGGGGGAGTGGTTGCCACGCCCCATCAAGCATGGCACACCATGCTGCTGCGGACTGGCCTGTCAGGAGTAGACGTCCACCGATAAGGCCGTCTACTTAATAATAGCCGTCCACCTATATGGACGTTAACAGTAAGTGAACGTCCATCCATGTTGACGTCTACTAACCCTTCGGCCAGAACCCAAAACAATGCAAAACCTAATTTCTCCTAAGTTCATGCATGCAATACATAGGGTGTAATGTACACACTCATTATGTCACGAAATCAACAATATACACAACTAAGTATATACATACCTTCATAAGTACACCAAGCTAATGTATACATAATACTTACATGATAATGCATATACATATACAAGCATAAAATTGCACATAATAAAATAATAAGGACAAAATTCGAGGCCTTACAGTTAAGCGATTCCGATACTGAGCGGAAAGTTATACTAGTTTGACGAATGGGTGTCCGTATGCGATCGCATCGGCAGCCGGCGACCACCTCCCGGAGAGGAATTTGGGCGCCGGACCGGAAATCTCCAAATCCGACCTTGTGTCGATCGGGTCGAAATGTCGAATCCGGATTGGGGACTCGCAGGCGGTTCCAATCGTTGCGCGAATAAATATCCGCGTCTTTCCGAAGGGGTACGACAATCGGTGTACTAGTACACACGCTCCGCGATGGAATTTCAGCCCCGGCACAGATTTCCGCGAAACCAGCATCCTGTCGACCGTCTCGGAGTGCCAATTCCGAATTGTGCTCACATAAGAGATTCGATCCCCGGGCGGAAAGTTATGGCCAGTTGTTTCGTGGAGAGGTGAGAATAATCCACATGGGTGACTATATCGGCGATGTTGGTGCACCCATATCTACAACCTGAGCAGGATTTCGCTCGCGCCGAGTTGAACACAACCTCCGATCGCCGTGACCGGCCGACTCCGTGTGATTGTCCTGCCTGGAATTCACGTGATCGAGGGAGACGTTACTGCGAGAAAACCTTAGAAATGGAGAGATCGTCGACCGGAATTGCAATTTTGGAGTGCGAAATGAAGGTTTTTTGACCCCGAAATGACGTCTTATTGCCTGAGGCAATAGGCTTTACTGAGGGCCAATTCCGAATTGGGGTCTTATAAACAATTACGATAACCGTTCAGAAAGTTATGCCCGTTTGAGCGAAGGGGTGTCTGTATGAGATCGCATCGGCAACCCGCGACCACGCTCCCGGAGAAGAATTTGGGCGCCGAATCGGAAATCTCTGAATCTGACCTTGTGCCGACCGGGTCGAAGTGCCGATTCCGGATTGGGAACTCGCAGGCGGTTCCGATCGCCGTGCGAACAAAAATCCGCATCTTACCCAAAGGGTACGACAATTGGTGTACTAGTACACATGCTTTGCTGTGGAATTTCCGCCCCGGCATGGAATTCTGTGAAACTAGCGTTGTGCCGACCATCTCAGAGTGCCGATTCCGAATTGTACTCACATAAGCGATTCTGATACCCGGGCGGAAAGTTATGGCCAGTTCTTTCAGGGTGAGAATAATCTGACAGGGGTGACTATATCGGCGATGTTGGTGCACCCATATCGACGACCTGGGCAGGAGTTCTCATGCCTTGTTGAACACAACTTCAGATCTCCGTGACAGGCCGACTCCATGTGGTTACCTCACCCGGGATTCACGTGATCGAGGGAGACGTTACTGTGAGAAAACCTTAGAAACGGGGAGATCGTCGGGTGGAATCAAAATTTTAAAGTGCGAAACGAAGGTTTTTTGACCCCGAAACGACGTCTTATTACCTGAGTCAATGAAGGGGCGACAGACATCTCTGAGTGCCGATTCCGAATTGGCATCTTATAAGCGATTCTGATAATCGAGCAGAAAGTTATGCCCTTTTGAGAGAAGGGGTGTCCGTACGCGATCACATCGGCAGCCCGCGACCACGCTCCCGAAGAGGAATTTGGGCGCCAGACCCGAAATCTCTAAATCCGACCTTGTGCCGACCGGGTCTAAGTGTCGATTCCAGATTAGGGACTCGCGGGCAGTTCCGATCGCCGCGCGAACAAATATCTGTGTCTTACGCAAGGGGTACGATAATAGGTGTAATATTACACACGCTCTACGTTGGAATTTCGGCCCCGACATGGAATTCCATGAAACCAGCGTCCTGTCGAACATCTTGGAGTTTCAATTCCGAATTGTACTCACAAAAGCAATTCTGATACCCGGGCGGAAAGTTATGACCAGTTCTTTCACGGAAGGGGTGAGAATAATCCGACAGGGGTGACTATACGGTGATGTTGGTGCACCCATATCCATGACCTGGGCAGGAGTTCTCACTCTGAGTTGAAAACAACTTCTGATCGCTGTGACAGGCCGACTCCGTGTGGTTGCCTCGCCCGGGATACACGTGATCGATGGAGACGTTATTGCGAGAAAACCTTGGAAATGGGGAGATCATTGGCCAGAATTGGAATTTTGGAGTGAGAAATGAACTTTGATTGACCCCGAAATGACGTCTTATTACCTGAGGCAATGAAGGGGCGACAGACATCTCTGAGTGCCGATTCCGAATTGGCATCTTATAAGCGATTCTGATAATCGAGCGGAAAGTTATGCCCTTTTGAGAGAAGGGGTGTCCGTACGCGATCACATCGGCAGCCCGCGACCACGCTCCCGAAGAGGAATTTGGGCGCCAGACCCGAAATCTCTGAATCCGACCTTGTGCCGACCGGGTCTAAGTGTCGATTCCAGATTAGGGACTCGCGGGCAGTTCCGATCGCCGCGCGAACAAATATCTGTGTCTTACGTAAGGGGTACGATAATAGGTGTACTAGTACACACGCTCTGCGTTGGAATTTCGGCCCCGACATGGAATTCCATGAAACCAGCGTCCTGTCGAACATCTTGGAGTTTCGATTCCGAATTGTACTCACAAAAGCAATTCTGATACCCAGGCGGAAAGTTATGACCAGTTCTTTCACGGAAGGGGTGAGAATAATCCGACAGGGGTGACTATATCGGTGATGTTGGTGCACCCATATCCACGACCTGGGCAGGAGTTCTCACTCTGAGTTTAAAACAACTTCTGATCGCTGTGACAAGCCGACTCCGTGTGGTTGCCTCGCCCGGGATACACGTGATCGATGGAGACGTTACTGCGAGAAAACCTTGGAAATGGGGAGATCATTGGCCAGAATTGGAATTTTGGAGTGAGAAATGAACTTTGATTGACCCCGAAATGACGTCTTATTACTTGAGGCAATGAAGGGGCAATGGGCATCTCTGAGTGCCGATTCCGAATTGGGGTCTTATAAGCGATTCTGATAACCGAGCGAAAAGTTATGCCCGTTTGAGGGAATGGGTGTCCGTATATGATCGTATCGGCAGCCTGTGACCACGCACCCGGAGAGGAATTTGGACGTCGGACCGGAAATCTCTGAATTCTACCTTGTGCCGACCGGGTCGTAGTGCCGATTACAGATTGGGGACTCGCGGGCGGTTCCAATCGTCGCGCGAACAAACGACAATCGGTGTACTAGTACACACGCTCCGGGGTGGAATTTCGGCCCCGCATGGAATTCTGCGAATCCAGCGTCCTGTCGACTTTCTCGGAGTGCCGATTCCGAATTGTGGTCACATAAGCGATTCCCATACCCGGGCGAAAAGTTATGGCTAGTTCTTTCGCAGAAGGGGTGAGAATAATCCGATAGGGGTGACTATATTAGCGAAGTTGGTGCACCCATATCTACGACCTGGGCAAGAGTTCTCGTGCCGAGTTGAACACAACTTCCGATCGCCGTGATAGGCTGACTCCGTGTGCTTGCCCCGCCTAGAATTCACATGATCGAGTGAGACGTTACTGCTAGAAAACCTTCGAAACGGGGAGATCGTCGGCCGGAATCAGAATTTTGGAGTACGAAATGAAGGTTTTTCGACCTCGAAATGATGTATTATCGCCTGAGGCAATGGGGGGGGGGGGGGGGGGGCGATGGGCGTCTCTGAGTGCCAATTCTGAATTGGGGTCTTATAAGCGATTCCAATAACTGACCTGAAAGTTATGCCTATTTGAGCGAAGGTGTGTCCGTATGCGATCACATTGGCAGCCCGCGACCACGATCCCGGAGAGGAATTTGGGCGCCGGACCGGAAATCTTTGAATCCGACCTTGTGCCGATTGGGTCGAAGTGCCGATTCTGGATTGAGGACTCGCGGGCTGTTTCGATCGCCGCGCGAACAAATATCCGCGTCTTACCCAAGGGTAAGATAATCGGTGTACTAGTACACACGCTTCGCGGTGGAATTTTGGCCCCGACACGGAATTTCACGATACCAGCGTCTTGTCGACCGTCTCTAAGCGCCGATTCCTAATTGTGCTCACATAAGCGATTCCGATACCCAGGCGGAAAGTTATGGTCAATTCTTTCGTGGAAGGGGTGAGAATAATCTGACAGGGGTGACTATATCGGCGATGTGGTGCACCCATATCTATGACCTGGAAAGGAGTTCTCGCGCCGGGTTGAACACAACTTTCGATTGCCGTGACAGGCTGACGCCGCGTGGTTGCCTCGCCCGGGATTGACGTGATCGAGGGAGACGTTACTGTGAGAAAACCAGGGAAATATGGAGATCGTCGGACGGAATCGGAATTTTGGAGTGCGAAACGAAGGTTTTTTGACCCCGGAACGACGTCATATCGCATGAGGCAAAGGGGGCGACGGACGTCTCTGAGTGAGGATTCTGAATTGGGGTCTTAAAAACGGTCCCGATAACCGAGCGGAAAGTTATGCCCGTTTGAGCGAAGGGGTCTTCGTATACGATCGCATCGGCAGCCCGCGACACGCTCCCCGAGGGGAATTTGGGCGCCGAACAAGAGATCTCCAAATCTGACCTTGTGCCGACCGGGTCGAAGTGCCTATTCAGGATCGGGGACTCGCGGAATGTTCCGATCACCGTGCGAACAAATATTTGCGTCTTACCCAAGGGGTACGACAATCGGTGTACTAGTACACGCGCTCCGCGGTGAAATTTCGGCCCCGACACAGAATTTTGTAAAAATAACGTCTTTTCAACTGTCTCGGAGTGCCGATTCCGAATTGTGCTCACATAAGAGATTTCGATACCCGAGCAGAAAGTTATGGCCAGTTCTTTCACGGAAGGGGTGAGAATAATTCGACAGGGGTGACTATATCGGCGATGTTGGTGAACCCATATCTACGACCTAGGTAGGAGTTCTCGCGCTGAGTTGAACACAACTTCCGATCGCCGTGGCAGGCCGACTCCGTGTGGTTGCCCCGCCCAGGATTCACGTGATCGAGGGAGACGTTACTGCGAGAAAACCTTGAAAACAAGGAGATCGTCGGCTGGAATCAGAATTTTGGAGTGTGAATCAAAGGTCATTCGACCCCGAAAGGACGTCTTATCACCTGAGGCAATAAAGGGGCGATGGGCATCTCTGAGTGTCAATTTCGAATTGGGGTCTTATAAGCGATTCCGATAACCGAGCCGAAAGCTATGCTCGTTTGCGCGAAGGGGTGTCCGTATGCAATCGCATCGGCAGCCCGCGACCACGCTACTGGAGAGGAATTTGGGTGCCGGACCAGAAATCTCCAAACCCGACCTTGTGCCGATCGGGTCGAAGTGCCGATTCCAGATTAGGGACTGTCGATCTGGTCGAAGTGCCGATTCTGAATTGTGCTCACGTAAGCGATTCTGATACCTGGGCGGAAAGTTATGGCCAGTTCTTTCGCGGAAGGGGTGAGAATAATCTGACAGGGGTGACTTTATTGGCTATATTGGTGCACCCATATCTACGACCTGGGCAGGAGTTCTCGCGCCGAGTTGAACACATCGTCCGATCGTGGGAGATGTTACTGCGAGAAAACCTTGGAAACAGGGAGATTGTCTGCCGGAATCGCAATTTTGGAGTGCGAAATGAAGGTTTTTTGATCCCGAAACGACGTCTTATCGCCTGAGGTAGTAGGGGGCGACTGGCGTCTCTGAGTGTCGATTCCGAATTGGGGCTTATAAGCGAATTCGATAACCAAGTGGAATGTTATGCCCATTTGAGCGAAGGGGTGTCCGTATGCGATCGCATCGACAGCCCGCGACCACGCTCCCGGAGAGGAATTTGGGCGCCGGACCGAAAATCTCTAAATCCAACCTTGTGCCGACTGGGTCGAAGTGCTGATTCTGGATTGGGGACTCGCGAGTGGTTACGATCGCCCCGCGAACAAATACCCGCGTCTTATCCAACGGGTACGACAATCGGCGTACTAGTACACGCTCCACGGTGAAATTTCAGCACCGACACGGAATTCCATGAAACCAGTGTCCTGTCGACCGTCTCTAAGTTTTGATTTCGAATTGTGCTCACATAAGCGATTCTGATACCTGGAAGGAAAGTTATGCCCAGTTCTTTTGTGAAAGGGGTGAGAATAATTCGAAAGGGCTGACTATATCAGCGATGTTGGTGCACCCATATCTACGACCTGGGGAGGAGTTCTCGCGCCGAGTTGAACACAACTTCTGATTGCTGTGACAGGCCGACTCCATGTAGTTGCCCCGCCCGGGATTCATGTGATTGAGGGAGACGTTACTGCGAGAAAACCTTGGAAACGAGGATATGATCAGCCGGAATCACAAATTTAGAGTGCGAAATGAAAGTTTTTCGATCCCAAAATGATGTCTTATTGCCTAGGGCAATAGAGGGGCGACGGGTGTCTCTGAATGCCGATTCCGAATTGGGGTCTTATAAGCGATTCCAATAATCGAGCGGAAAGTTATGCCCGTTTGAGCGAAGGGGTGTCCGTATGCGATCGCATCGGCAGCCCGTGACCACGCTCTCGGAGAGGAATTTGGGCGCCAGACGGGAAATGTCCGAATCTGACCTTGTGTCGACCGGGTCGAAGTGCCGATTCCGGATTGGGGACTCGCAAGCGGTTCTGATCGCCGCGCGAACAAATATCCGCGTCTTACCCAAGGGGTACGATAATCGATGTACTAGTACACACGCTCCGCGGTCGAATTTTGGCCCTGGCATGGAATTCAGCAAAACCAGCGTCGTGTCGACCGTCTCGGAGTGCCGATTCCGAATTGTGCTCACATAAGCGATTCCTATACCCAGGCAGAATGTTATGGCCAGTTCTTTCGCAGAAGGGGTGAGAATAATCCGATAAGGGTGACTATATCCACGATGTTGGTGCACCCAAATCTACGACCTGGGTAGGAGTTCTCACGCTGAGTTGAACACAACTTTCGATCACCGTGACAGGCCGACTCCGTGTGCTTGCCCCGCCCGGGATTCACGTGATTGAGGGAGACGTTACTGCGAGAAAACCTTAGAAACGGGGAGATCGTCGGCCAGAATCGCAATTTTGAAGTGTGAAACGACGGTTTCTGACCCCGAATCTATGTCTTATCAACTGAGGCAATAGGGGGCAATGGGCGTCTCTGAGTGCCGATTCCAAATTGCTATCTTATAAGTGATTCTGATAACCGAGCGGAAAGTTATGCCCGTTTGATTGGGTACCCATGGGCGTATGCGATCGCATCGGGAGCCCGTGACCACGCTCCTGGAGAGCAATTTAGGCACAGGACCGGAAATCTCCGAATCTAACCTTGTGCTGACTGGGTCGAAGTGCCGATTCCGGATTGGGGACCCATGGGCAGTTCCGATCGCCACGCGAACAAATATCTGAATCTTACCCAAGGGGTACGATAATCGGTGTACTGGTACACACGCTCCACAGTGGAATTTCGGCCCTGGCACGAAATTCAGTGAAACCAGTGTCCTATCGACCGTCTTAGAGTGCCGATTCTGAGATGTGCTCACATAAGCGATTCCGATACCCGGTAGGAAAGTTATGGCCAGTTCTTTCGCGGACGGGGTGATAATAATCCAGTAAGGGTGACTATAACGGCGATGTTGGTGCACCCATATCTACGACCTGGGCTAGAGTTATCGCGCCGAGTTGAACACAACTTCCGATCACCGTGACAGGCCGACTCCATGTGGTTGCCCCGTCTGGGATTCACGTGACCGAGGGAGACGTTATTGCGAGAAAACTTTGGAAACGGGGAGATCGTCGGCCAGAATCGCAATTTTGGAGTGCGAAACGAACTTCTTATCGTATGAGGCAATAAAGAGGCGACAGGGGTCTCTGAGTGTCGATTCTGAATTTGTGACTTATAAGCGATTCCGATAACTGAGCGAAAAGTTATGTCCATTTGAGCGAATGTGTGTCCGTATACGATCGCATCGGTAGCCCGCGACCACACTCCCAGAGAGGAATTTGGGCGCCGGACCGAAAATCTCCGAATCTGACTGTGTGTCGAGCGGGTCGAAGTGCCGATTCTGGATTGGGGACTCGCGGGTAGTTTCGATCCCCGCGCGAACAAATATCCACGTCTTACCCAAGGCGTACGACAATCGGTGTACTAGTGCACATGCCCCGCGGTGGAATTTCGGCACTGGTACAGAATTTTGTGAAACCAACGTCGTGTCGACTGTCTTGGAGTGCCGATTCTAAATTGTGCTCACATAAGTGATTTCGATAGTCGGGTGAAAATTTATGGCCTGTTCTTTCGCAAAAGGGGTGAGAATAATCCGACAGGGGTGACTATATCGGCGATGTTGGTGCACCCATATCTACGACCTGGGCAGGAGTTCTCACGCCGAGTTAAACACAACTTCTGAACGCCGTGATAGGCCGACTCTATGTGGTTGCCCCGCCCGGGATTCACATGATTGAGAGAAACGTTACTGCGAGAAAACCTTGTAAACGGGGAGATCATCGGTCGGAATCACAATTTTGGAGTGCGAAATGAAGGTTTTTCGACCCCAAAATGAGAGTCTCTTAGTGCCGATTCGGAATTGTGGTCTTATAAGCGATTCCGATAACCGAGCGGAAAGTTATGCACATTTGAGTGATGGGGTGTACGTATGCGTTACATCGGCAGCCCACGACCACGCTCCCGGAGAGGAATTTGGGCGCTTGACCGGAAATCTCTGAATCTGACCTTGTGCCGAGCAGGTCAAAGTGTCGATTTCTGATTGGGGACTCCCGGGCATTTCCGATTGCCGTGCGAATAAATATCTGCATCTTACCCAAAGGGTACAAAAATCGGTGTACCAGTACACTCGCTCCGCGGTGGAATTTCGGCCCTGGTACAGAATTCCACGAAACCAGCATTCTGTCGACCGTCTCGGAGTGCCATTTCCGAATTGTGCTCACATAAGTGATTCTGATACCTAGGCGGAAAGTTATGGCCAGTTCTTTCATGGAAGGGGTGAGAATAATCCGAGAGGGGTGACTATATCGACGATGTTGGTGCACCTATATCTACGACCTGAGGAGGAGATCTCACACCGAGTTGAACACAACTTCCGATCGCTGTGACATACAGACTCCGTGTGGTTGCCCCGCCTAGGATTCAGGTGATCGAGGGAGACGTTACTGCGAGAAAACCTTGGAAACAGGGAGATCGTCGGCTGGAATCACAATTTTGGAGTACGAAACGAAGGTTTTTTGACCCCGAAACGATGTCTTATCGCCTGAGGCAATAGGGAGGCGACGGGCGTCTCTGATTTCCAGTTCCGAATTGTGGTCTTATAAGTGATTTCGATAACCGAGCGGAAAGTTATGCCCATTTGAGCGATGGGGTGTCCATATGCGATCGAATCGGCAGCCCGCGACCACGCTCCCAGAGAAGAATTTGAGCGCTGGACAGGAAATCTTCGAATCCGACCTTGTGACAATCAGGTTGAAGTGCCGATTACGGATTGGGAACTCGCAGGCGGTTCCGATCGCCGCGCAAAAAATATCCATTTCTTACCCAAGGGGTACGACAATCGGTGTACTAGTACGCATGCTCCACAGTGGAATTTTGGCCCTGAGACAGAATTCCGCAAAATCAGCATCTTGTCGACCGTCGCGGAGTGTCAATTCCGAATTGTGTTCACATAAGCGATTCTAATACCCAGGCGGAGAGTTATGGTTAGTTCTTTAGTGGAGGGGGTGAGAATAATCCGACAGGGGTGACTATATCGGCGATGTTGGTGCACCCATATCTACGACCTGGGGAGGAGTTCTTGTGCCGAGTTGAACACAACTTTTGATCGCCGTGACAGGCCGATTCCGTGTGGTTGCCTCGCCTGGGATTCACCTAATCGAGGGAGACGTTACTTCGAGAAAACATTGGAAACAGGGAGATCGTCGGCCAAAATCAAAATTTTAGAGTACGAAACGAAGGTTTTTTAACCCTGAAATGACGTCTTATCAATTGGGGCAATAGGGGCGACGATCGTCTCTGAGTGCCGATTCCGAATTAGGGTCTTATAAGCGATTCCGATAACCGAGCGAAAGGTTATGCTCATTTTAGCGAAGGGGTATCTGTATGCGATCGCATCGGCAGCCCACGGCCTTGCTCCCGGAGAGTAATTTGGGCCCCGGACCAGAAACCTCCGAATCCGACCTTGTACCGACCCCAAAATGACAACTTATCGCTTGAGCAATAGGGGGCAATTGGCGTCTCTGAGTGCCAATTCCGAATTGGGGTCTTATAAGCGATTTCGATAACCGAGCGGAAAGTTATACCCGTTTGAGAGAAGGGGTGTCCATATGTGATCGCATGGCAACCCGTGACCATGCTCCCGGAGAGGAATTTGGGCGCCGGACCGGAAATCTCTGAATCTGACCTTGTGCCAACCGGGTCGAAGTCCCGATTACGGATTGGGAACTCGCGGGCGGTTCCGATCGCCGCGCAAAAAATATCCGTTTCTTACCCAAAGGGTATGACAATTGGTGTACTTGTACACACGCTCCACGGTGGAATTTTGGCCCCGACACGGAATTCCGCAAAATCAGCATCTTGTCGACCATCTCGGAGTGCCGATTCCGAATTGTGCTCACATAAGCGATTCCAATACCCAGGCGGAGAGTTATGGTTAGTTCTGTAGCGGAGGGGGTGAGAATAATCCGACAGGGGTGACTATATCGGCGATGTTTGTGCACCCATATCTACAACCTGGGGAGGAGTTCTCGCTCCGAGTTGAACACAACTTTCGATCTCCGTGACAGCCCGACTGCATGTGGTTGCCCCGCCTGGGATTCACGTGATCGAGGGAGACGTTACTGCGAAAAAACTTTGGAAACAGGGAGATTGTCGGCCATAATCACAATTTTGGAGTGCGAAACGAAGGTTTTTTTTATCCCAAAATGATGTCTTATCGCCTGAGCCAATAGGGGGGCGACGGGCGTCTCTGAGTGCCAATTCAGAATTGGGGTCTTATAAGCAATTCCGATAACTGAACGGAAAGTTGTGCCCATTTGAGTGAGGGGGTGTCCGTATGTGATCGCATCGGGAGCCCGCAACCACGCTCTCGGAGAACAATTTGGGCGCCAGACCAGAAATCTCCGAATCTGACCTTGTGCAAACTGGGTTGAAGTGCCGATTCCGGATTAGGGACTCGCAGGCGGTTCCGATCGCCGCGCGAAAACTATCCATTTCTTAACCAAGGGGTACTAGTACACACGCTTCGTGGTTGAATTTTGGCCCTGGCATGGAATTCTGCGAAATCAGCGTCATGTCGACCATCTCGGAGTGCCGATTCCGAATGGTGCTCACATAAGCTATTCCGATATCCATGCGGAGAGTTATGGCCAGTTCTTTAGCGGAGGGGGTGTGAATAATCTGACAGGGGTGACTATATTGACGATGTTGGTGCACCCATATCTACGACCTGGGGAGACAAAGTGTGTGAGACAATTGAACAATCAGATTATGTGAGCTAGTGTGTGAATGTTAAGAGTTTAATCGAACCCCTATGCACGCATCTAACGATGAAACAATATCAAACCACTACACAGAGATTTTTAGGTGGCTCGGAAATCACACCACGTGACTCCTACTGTCATTCCCCGCCAATTTAGCAGCGGAATAAATCGGGGAGGCATGAACAACGTGTATGGTAACGTAAATTGCGCATACATTCGCAAATATCAGAGCAACTAATGAACAATGATTGCAATAAAACTCATCATTTTATTGATAATTAATCTAAACTATTATAACCACTAATTCAGAGCCAAAACATAGGGCTCAATAACATCATTACATTGGAAGGGATAATTGAGCAAATTTCTAGCTAGACTCTAACGTACTACAGACATTCCATCGCTATGACTCCAGGTCACTCATCACTCCAGTCCAGTCCCGTTGTTGTGTGTAAGGTCATCACTTGACTTACCTGAAAACACAATAACAAATAATGAAGGGTGAGCGATAACGCTCAGTAGGACTTAATATCTCGTGTAAACAAGCGTGCTTTAAGTGATTAATGTCTTGTAACATAGGTTAACTAGAGAGAACGATCATGTATAGTCAAGGGAGTAATAGTACAAGATAACAAGTGAACGATAATACATTTCTTAAGAGTATTGCAAAATTAGGATGACAATGTAACGAGATAGCGTGTAACAAGATAGTGTATAACAAGATAGCGTGTATCAAAATGACATGTAATAGGATAGCTTGTATCAAGGTGGCGTGTAACGAGATAGCTCGTATATCAAGATAGCGTGTAACAAGATTGCATGTAAAGAGATAGTGTGTAAAGAGATAACGTGTATGGTTGCACCACAGTGCACTAGTCGAGTACGGCAATAGTCACTTTGGGACAGTAGCCGTTTAACGATAGTACATTTCGTCTGAACTCCTCAGACTAATGTTATAACAGTCAGTGCTAGCACAATAATAGCACCGAAATGGTACAGTACGTCTGAACTCCTCAGACTAATAGTATAACAGTTAGGTGTCTAGCCAATGTCGAGATAGTCAGAACCGGTGCAATGCAGAACACCGTCAATATCCCCTGCAGGTATTTTCGGGTGGCTCTCTGCCCCAGGACTAGATTGGAGCCCCTCAGACACTCTCCGTGCCCTGCACAATTATGCATTCGAGTCAGTAGGGTCACTAGACCCATATTATGGCGCTAGACAGTCATGTATAGTACACGCAATGGGAGCCACAACAGCTCAAGAGTCTCAAGAGAGTACTAGATGAATATACAAGATAGTAGAATGAACGTGAATAGATGAGAGTACAAGGATAGTAGATGAGATAGGTGTATAATCGTAAAACAACAATAAACCACGATAGTAACAGTTGCACAGTACCCGGTCGGGTACCGGCAGTCTGGTAGAAGTCACATCTGCCCCACTAGCCGTGCTACGAATACATGCTAGATTGTTCGGCGTGATCACAAGATAAGAGAGAATCCACTAAGGCCATTTTGGATCATACTGATCCCTAAGAGTGTATCAGGATTTAAAGGTTCAACCAGCTCGTCGGCAATGGACGTGCGCCAAAGCCAAGAAGACTCACGGAGGCCTTGACAAGGAGTCCCTAGTCCGGTCGAGAGTATTCCCGATGGAGAGGTCGTCCAAGTCAAGAGAAAGTGTGTAGAAAACAGGTCCGTCGTGCCTCGAGTGTTCGAAGCCGAGGGAAAACAATAACGGTATTTAAAATGCGCGAGTAAAAACGGAAACAATTGTATTTAATAAAATAGGGAATTTAGTAATTTATTTTACTAAATTACCGAATATATTATTGCGTAATTCAATAAGGTCAAATGGCAATTAATAATGTTATATGTGTGCAAGTGTCGAGAAATCTTGAGAATATGATAAATCATGCAATTGACTTTTAAATAATATTTTCATGCGATTATTAACAAATATAAATAATCAATTGTTACTGTTCAAAACAGTGCATGATTAGGGTTAAACTTGAGTCATATAGCTTAATTGACAAGGGTATGAGAGTAATTTCATGTTCTGGCCGAAATCTTCAAATCGCGGCGGACCTACCCATCGCGATTCAAGTTGCGACGGGCGGCTCGGGCGCGATCCGCAGAACGGCCGGCCTGGCTCGGACCGGGAAGGGAACGCGGTGGCGAGGCCCGCCGCGTTCAAGACGCGACCTGGCGGTCGACCGCGACCCTCCTGTTATCGCAGCGTATCGCGTCGTCGCGATATCAGGGACGGTCCGGGTTTTCCCCTTTTTTTTCAGGGTTGATTCTAGATGACACAAGGCTCTTCTAAATTCAATATAAAATCTTATAATGACCCAAAAATCACGAATCTAGTTTCAAATGAAATTAGACACATATATCTATCAGCATGCACGATTAATTTGAAATTAGACAAGATTTAGCCATGCTTTGAACACGTTACATTCTGATGACCTAAACAGGCACAATCATGTTCAATGAATTTATCAGAGATGAATACATAATGAAACATTACGAAACTAGGGGCGTTCGAAAGCTAACACGAAGTAGTATTTTAGAGAATATTCTCATGGTATGGGATCAAGTATGCACGGAGTTTTTTGGTAAACTTGAAGAGTCACGTACAAGCAATAGACATGGATTCAAAGATTTAATTCTCCCTCATGGGAGATCTAAATCGAGCAAGACTAGAGGCATTTGAAAGATAATAAGATGCAGTATATACAAGAATTTTATCATGGCATGAGAGCAAGTACATGTTAGGAATTAGAGAAAACATAAGATTTCGGTTCATGGTAACAGCAGGGTTTCACGAATTAAATTCGCCCAAATGGATGAGCAAAATACAACCAGACTAGAGGGCTTTTAAAGAGGTACATGAAGGCTACTTAGGATAATTCTTACACGATTTTTGCTTGAGAGATTGCCTACCTTCTTTGTGGAGTAAGAAAGCCCTAGTTTGATGACGAAAATATGAAGAAGTCCGAATTCCAGCCCTTCTCCTCCAAGCTCCTCATCCAAAAATCGCCTCCTCTTCATCTCCCAATGCTCAGCCACGTTCTATGGGTTGTTAGGGTCGAATGGGGGATGTTTTGATGGCTTGTAGAGTTCTAAACCGCCTAAAACTCTTTCCTCTTCATTTAATTACGAATTTCCATAATTATCACCTATTTTTCTTTCTATATCTATCTAATTGGGTAAGGGAGAGGCCTAATTTTGTGGCCAATGGGGTTAGGATGGGTTAGGACTCTTATTTGAGATAAACATGACTTATTTAGTGTTTATCTTAGCCTTTTACTATTTACTAATTAATTAGATACGAATTTCACTTAATTACATCTCCTCCCAAGATGGGCTTCATCCTATTGGGCCCAATTTATTTGGTTTGGACTATTTATTTAACCCACTACTAATTTAGCTTAATGGTTATTCATTAAATTTCTTTTATTTCATTCAATTTCTATTTATTCTCCCTTTATTCTAATTAAGTCTATTTATCACACTTATTCAAGTAATTTCAAATTCTTAATTCAATTCAATATTATTTATGCCAGTATTTCTAATCTTCTTCATTTGGGCTCTTACTCTTGGCCCAATAACTCGTGTGAGCTAAATTGTACATCCCACGTTCTTACTTTACTTATTAGATTTTTTATTATCCTTTTATTAGAGAATTTATTCATGGGCCATGATTGTCCATGGTCCAAATATCATAATGGGCTATCATCCCATATTATTTAAAGTCTACCCACATATTTATTTTAATTTATAATCTGCTTGGCTCATAAAATAATGGGTTCTTTGACTTATTCCTTAATTACGCTAATAAGCCGCGTAAATTCTTAAACTCGATCTAAATGATTTTGTGCCCAAATTTCATGTTGGGTCATTATAGAATATTATTTAAAGTATAACTATTATTTTTACAAAATTTTTATAGGGGTTTATACGCATGCAATAATGATGCGTACCTTTTTAACTACCTGAATTTATTAATAGATAAAATTTCAATTTATCTATGTTTTAAATTACGGAATTTTACGGGGTACTACACCTACGTCCACCCCTCACACTGTGAGGCACATGCTACTCAAGAACTGAGTACAACACACACACGAGCACAGCGGCTCAACCTCACACACACATGGTAGATCAAGTCCACAAAAGATCAGATCCTCTAGCCTTGATCTGATTAACACACCACACACACAAAAAAACTGCTTATTAAGCGAGTTCAACCCTACAATCATACACACGCACGTTGTCTGATGCAAACACGCAATCAGAACAACACCACACACGTGGATCAAGCACAAGGGTCGCTCAAACCACTTCCACACACACAGAGATATGAAAAGTATGGAAGGAGAAGAGTTCTGAGATGTAGAAACAAATCCAGATATGAACTCTTCATGGTGGTCGTCCAGAAGAACTCCAAGCTTTGTGTTGATGAATATCAGATGATGTAGAGGAAGCTTGATTCGTGGACAAACCGACTTCAACTCCGCTCGTGAGATAGATCTTCCTCGCGCTGGACAGAGAGTTGAAGCAGAGCAACAGAGAGAAGCCTTTCTCTTGGGTTTTGCTTAGGGTTTTGGTATGGTGGCTTCTTGCTTCGAAAATACCTTCATATGATCTATATATATTGGTGTCCAAGTATGGAGAGTTGTGCTTGAAGGGTTACCCTAATATAGAACATATCCTGACCATCGGATTTGACTTTTCTCTTCGTCTGTTGACAGACACTTCATAGCTGTCGACAGCTACTGCTCAGATCTGGTTTCCAGGACCATGGTGTTGCTGGAAGGCCTTATCTGTCGACAGACGATTTGCTATCTGTCGACAGACAGTATGCATCTATCGACAGGTACATTTCATCTATCGACAGCTACTGCTCCAGTTGAGCTTCCAGTAGCTTGTTTGTTCCTGGATGGTCTATCTGTCGACAGGTACATTTCTGGTTGTCGACAGGTAGTCACATGAAGTTTATTTCTTGTTCTTTTTCACTTGGATCTTGTTGCTTGGCTTGTATGCATTCACACCTACATTGAGAAACATTCTAAGTGAGATACAATGAATGCATAGGTGATCAATAAAAACATGTTATCACATGATTGTAACTTTCATGTCTTTGTCATTGTCATCATGTTTCAACCATTCACACAACATCAATTACGTTACTCATCATCAAAAACATTTAAGCACATGTCATAACCTAGCACTTATCGCCTGAGCAATAGGGGGGCGATGGGTGTCTCTGAGTGCCGATTTTGAATTGGGGTCTTATAAGTGATTTCGATAATCGAGCGGAAAGTTATGCCCGTTTGAGCGAAGGGGTGTCCGTATGCGATCGCATCGGCAGCCCGCGACCACGCTCCCGGAGAGGAATTTGGGCGTCGGACCGGAAATCTTCGAATCCGACCTTGTGCTGACCGGATCGAAGTGCTGATTCCGGATTGGGGACTCGCGGACGGTTCTGATCGCCGCATTAACAAATATCCGCGTCTTACCCAAGCGGTACGACAATCAGTCTACTAGTACACACGTTCCGATTCTGAATTGTGCTCACATAAGCGATTCCAATACCTGGGCAGAAAGTTATGGCTAGTTCTTTCGCGGAAGGGGTGAGAATAATCCGACATGGGTGACTATATCGGCGATGTTGGTGCACCCATATCTACGACCTGGGCAGAAGTTCTCACGCCGAGTTGAGCACAACTTCCGATCGCCGTGACAGGCCGACTATGTGTAGTTGATCCGCCCAGGATTCACATGATCGAGGGAGACGTTACTGCTAGAAAACCATGGAAACGAGGAGATCGTCGGCCGGAATCAAAATTTTAGAGTGCGAAACGAAGGTTTTTCGACCTTGAAACGACGTCGTATCACCTGAGGCAATAAGGGGGCGACAGGTGTCTCTGAGTGCCGATTCCGATTTGGGGTCTTATAAGCGATTCTGATAACCGAGTGGAAAGTTATGCCCGTTTGACAGAAGAGGTGTCCGTATGTGATCACATCAGCAGCCCGCGACCACGATCCCGGAGAGGAATTTGGGCGCCGTACCGAAAATCTCCAAATTTGACCTTGTGCCGAACAAGTCGAAGTCCCGATTCTGGATTGGGGACTCGCACGCTATTCCGATCGCCGCGCGAACAAATATCTGTGTCTTACCCAAGGGGTACGACAATCGGTATACTAGTACACAAGCTCCATGGTGGAATTTCGAATCTGGTACGGAATTCTGCAAAACCATCGTCCTGTCGGCCATCTCGGAGTGCCGATTCCGAATTGTGCTCACATAAGCGATTCCGATACCCGGGCGGAAAGTTATGGCCAGTTCTTTCGCGGAAGGGGTGAGAATAATCCGACATGGGTGACTATATCGGTGATGTTGGTGCACCCATATCTACGACCTAGGGAGGAGTTCTCACGCCGAGTTGAACACAATTTCCAATCTCCATGACAGCCCGAGTCCGTGTGGTTGCACCGCCCGGGATTCACGTGACCATGGGAGACGTTACTGTGAGAAAGCCTTGGAAACAGGGAGATCGTCGGCCGGAATCGCAATTTTGGAATGCAAATTGAAGGTTTTTCGACCTCGAAACAACATCTTATTGCTTGAGGCAATAGGGGGGCGATGGGCAACTCTGAGTGCCGATTCCAAATTGGGGACTTATAAGCAATTCCGATAACCGAGCAGAAAGTTATGTCCATTTGAGCGAAGGGGTGTCCGTATGCGGTCACATTGGCAGCCCACGACCATGCTCCCAGAGAGGAATTTGGGCGCCGGAACGGAATTCTCCGAATCCGACATTGTGCCGACCTGGTCGAAGTGTTGATTCCGGATTTGGGACTCGCGGACGGTTCTGATCGCCGCGCAAACAAATATCCGCGTCTTACTCCAAGCGGTAAGACAATTGGTGTACTAGTAGACATGCTCTGCGGTGGAATTTCGGCAGCAACATGGAATTTCGTGAAACCTGCGTCCTGTCGACCATCTCGGAGTGCTGATTCTGAATTGTGCTCACATAAGCGATTCCAATACTCGGGCGGAAAGTTATGGCTAGCTCTTTCGCGGAAGGAGTGAGAATAATCCGACAGGGGTGACTATATCAACGATTTTGGTGCACCCATATCTACGACCTGGGCAGAAGTTCTCACACCGAGTTGAGCACAACTTCCTATCGCTGTGACAGGCCGACTCCGTGTAGTTGACCCGCCCGGGATTCAGGTGATCGAGGAAGACTTTACTGCTAGAAAACCTTGGAAACGGGGAGATCGTCAGCCAGAATAGAAATTTTAGTGTGTGAAACGATGGTTTTTCGACCTTGAAACGACGTCGTATCACCTGAGGCAATAAGGGCGCGACAGGCGTCTCTGAGTGCCGATTCCGAATTGGGGTCTTTTAAGCGATTCTCATAACCGAGCGGAAAGTTATGCCCGTTTGACAGAAGGGGTGTCTGTATGCGATCCCATCGGCAGCCCGCGACCATGCTCCCGGAGAGGAATTTGAGCGTCGGATCGGAAATCTCCGAATCTGATCATGTACCGACCGGGTTGAAGTGTCGATTCCAGATTGGGGACTCGCGGGCGGTTCCGATCGCCGCGTGAACAAATATCTGTATCTTACCCAAGGGTACGATAATCGGTATACTAGTACACAAGCTCCACGGTGGAATTTCGGACCCGGTATGGAATTCTGCGAAACCAGCGTCCTATCGGCAGTCTTGGAGTGCCGATTCTGACTTGTGCTCATATAAGCGATTCCGATACCTGAGCAAAAAGTTATGGTCAGTTCTATCGCGGAAGGGGTGAGAATAATCTGACAGGGGTAACTATATCGGCGATGTTGGTGCACCCATATCTACGACCTGGGGAGGAGTTCTCATGCCGAGTTGAACACAACTTTTGATCTCCGTGGAAGGCCGAGTCCATGTGGTTGCCCCGCCCAAGATTCACGTGACCTTGGGAGACATTACTGTGAGAAAGCCTTGGAAAATGGGAGATCGTCGGCTGGAATCGCAATTTTAGAGTGCAAAACGAAGGTTTTTCAACTTCGAAATGACGTCTTATTGCTTGAGGCAATAGGGGGGCGACGAGGGACTTTGAGTGCCGATTCCGAATTGGTGTCTTATAAGCGATTTCGATAACCGAGCGTAAAGTTATGCCCGTTTTAGCGAAGGAATGTACGTATGCGAATGCATCGACAGCCCGCGACCAAGCTCGCGAAGAGGAATTTGGGCGCCAGATCGGAAATCTCTGAATCCGATCTTGTGTCGACCGGGTCGAAGTGCTGATTCCAGATTGGGGATTCGAGGGCGGCTTTGATCGCCGCATAAACAAATATACGCGTCTTACCCAAGCTGATCGACAATAAGTGTACTAGTACACAGGCTCTGCGGTGGAATTTTGGCCCCGACACAGAATTTTGTGAAACCAGCCTCCTGTCGACCGTCTCGGAGTGTCGATTCTGAATTGTGATCACATAAGCGATTTCAATACCCGGGCGGAAAGTTATGGCTAGTTCTTTCGCAGAAGGGGTGAGAATAATCCGACAGAGGTAACTATATCGACGATGTTGGTGCACCCATATCTACGACTTGGGCAGAAGTTCCCACGCCGAGTTGAGCACAACGTTCGATCGCCGTGACCGGCCGACTCCATGTAGTTGACCCCCCTGAGATTCATGTAATCGAGGGAGACGTTACTGCCAGAAAACCTTGGAAACAGAGCGATTGTCGGCCGGAATAAAAAATTTAGAGTGCGAAACGAAGGTTTTTCAACCTTGAAACGATGTCATATCACCTGAGGCAATAAGGGGGCGACGAGCGTCTCTGAGTGCCAATTCCGAATTGGGGTCTTATAGGCAATTCTGATAACTGAGCGGAAAGTTATGCCCGTTTGACAGAAGGGGTGTCCATATGCGATCGCATCGGCAACCCGCGACCACGCTCTCGGAGAGGAATTTAGGCGCCGGACCGAAAATCTCTGAATCTAACCATGTGACGACCGGGTCGAAGTGCCGATTCCGGATTGGGGACTCACGGGCGGTTCCAATCGCCTCGCAAATAAATATCTGCGTCTTACCCAAGGGGTACGACAATCGGTATACTAGTACACAAGCTCCACGGTGGAATTTTGGCCCCGGTATAGAATTCTGCGAAACCAACGTCCTGTCGGCCATCTTGGAGTGCCGATTCCGTATTGTGCTCACATAAGTGATTCTGATACCCGGGCGGAAAGTTATGGCTAGTTCTTTCGCGGATGGGGTGAGAATAATCCGACAGGGGTGACTATATCGGCGATGTTGGTGCACCCATATCTACGACCTGGGGAGGAGTTCTCACTCCGTGTTGAATAGAACTTCCGATCTCTGTGACAGGCCGAGTCCATGTGGTTTCCCCGCCCAGGATTCACGTGACTTGGGAGACATTACTGTGAGAAATCCTTGGAAACTGGGAGATCATCGGCCGGAATCGCAATTTTGGAGTGTAAAACAAAGGTTTTTCGACCTCAAAACGACGTCTTATTGCTTGAGACAATAGGGGGGCGACGGGCGACTCTGAGTGTCGATTCCGAATTGGGGTCTTATAAGCGATTCCGATAACCGAGCGAAAAGTTATGCCCGTTTGAGCGAAGGAGTGTCCATATGCGATCGCATCGGCAGCCCGCGACCACGCTCCCGAAGAGGAACATGGGCGACGGACCGGAAATCTCCAAATCTGACCATGTGCCGACCGGGTCAAAGTGTTGATTCCGGATTGGGGACTCGTGGGCGGTTCCGATCGTCGTGCGAACAAATATCAGCGTCTTACCGAAGGGGTATTACAATCGGTATACTATTACAAAGCTCCTCGGTGGAATTTTGGACCCGGTACGGAATTCTACGAAACCAGTGACTAGTCGGCCGTCTCAGAGTGCCGATTCCGAATTGTGCTCACATAACCGATTCTGATACACGGGTAGAATGTTATGGCCAGTTCTTTCGCGGAAGGGGTGAGAATATCCGACAGGGGTGACTATATCAGCGATGTTGGTGCACCCATATCTACGACTGGGGAGGAGTTCTCATGTCGAGTTGAACACAACTTCCTATCTTCGTGACAGGCCGAGTCCTGTGTGGTTGCCCCGCCCGGGATTCACGTGACCTTGGGAGATGTTACTGCGAGAAAGCCTTGGAAACTCGGAGATCGTCAGTCGGAATCGCAATTTTGGAGTGCAAAACGAAGGTTTTTCGACCTCGAAACAACGACTTATTGCTTGAGGCAATAGTGGGTCGACGGGCGACTCTGAGTGCCGATTCTGAAATGGGGTCTTATAAGCGATTCCGATAACCGAGAGGAAAGTTATGCCCATTTGAGCGAAGGGGTGTCCACGTACAATCACATCGGCAGCCCGCGACCATACTCCCGGAGAGGAATTTGGGCGCCGGATCGGAAATCTCTGAATCCGACCTAGTGCCGACCGGGTCGAAGTGCGGATTCCAGATTGGAGACTCACGGGTAGATCCGATCGCTGTGCAAATAAATATCCGTGTCTTATCCAAGCTGTACGACAATCAGTGTACTAGTACACATGCTCCGCGGTGGAATTTCGGCCCCGACATAGAATTTCGTGAAACCAGCATCCTGTCGACCGTCTCGGAGTGCCGATTCTGAATTGTGCTCACATAAGCGATTCCAACACCCAGGCGGAAAGTTATGGCTAGTTCTTTCGCGGAAGGGGTGAGAATAATCCGACAGGGGTGACCATATCGACGATGTTGGTGCACCCATATCTATGACCGGGTAGAAGTTCTCATTCCGAGTTGAGCACAACTTCCGATCGCTGTGACAGGCCAACTCTGTGTAGCTAACCCGCCGGGATTCACGTGATCGAGGGAGACGTTACTGCTAGAAAACCTTGGAAACGGGGACATCGTCGGCCGAAATCGAAATTTTAGAGTGCGAAACGAAGGTTTTTCGACCTTCAAATGATGTTGTATCACCTGAGGCAAGAAAGGGGTGACGAGCGTCTCTGAGTGATGATTCCAAATTGGGGTCTTATAAGTGATTCTGATAACGAGTGGAAAGTTATGCCGTTCGACAGAAGCGGTGTCCGTATGCGATCGCATCGGCAGCCCGTGGCCACGCTCCCGGAGAGGAATTGGGCACCAGACGGAAATCCCCGAATCTGACCATGTGCCGACCGGGTCGAATTTCCGATTCCGGTTTGGGGACTCGCGGGCGGTTCCGATCACCGCGCAAACAAATATCCGCGTCTTACCGAAGGGGTACGACAATCGGTATACTAGTACACAAGCTCGACGGAGGAATTTCGGACCCAGTATGGAATTCTACAAAATCAGCGACCTGTCGGCCGTCTCGGAGTGCCGATTCTGAATTGTGCTCACATAAGCGATTCCGATACCCGGGCGGAAAGTTATGGCCAGTTCTTTCGCGGAGGGGTGAGAATAATCCGACAAGGGTAACTATATCAGCGATGTTGTGCACCCATATCTAAGACCTGGGGAGGAGTTCTCACGCCGAGTTGAACACAACTTCCTATCTTCGTGACAGGCCGAGTCCGTGTCGTTGCCACGCCCGGGATTCACGTGACCTTGGGAGATGTTACTGCGAGAAAACCTTAGAAACTGGGAGATCATCAGTCTGAATCACAATTTTTGAGTGCAAAATGAAAGTTTATTCGACCTCGAAATGACGTCTTATGCTTGAGGCAATAGGGGGGCGACGGGCGATACTGAGTGCTGATTCCGAAATGGGGTCTTATAAGCGATTCCGATAACCGAGTAGAAAGTTATACCCGTTTGAGCGAAGGAGTGTCCGTGTGCGATCGCATCGGCAGCCCGCGACCACGCTCCCGGAGAGGAATTGGGCACCGGACCGGAATTCTCCGAATCTGACCTTGTGCCGATCGGGTCGAAGTGCTGATTTCGGATTGGGGACTCGCGGGCAGTTCCGATCGCTGCGCAAACAAATATCCGCGTCTTACCCAAGCAATACGACAATCGGTGTACTAGTACATAGTCTCTACGGGACAATTTCAGCCCCAGCATGGAATTTCATGAAACCAGCGTCCTGTCAACCGTCTCGGAGTGCCGATTCCGTATTGTGCTCACATAAGCGATTCCAATACCCGGGCGGAAAGTTATGGCTAGTTCTTTCGCGGAAGGGGTGAGAATAATCCAACAGGGGTGACTTTATCGGCGATGTTGGTGCACCCATATCTACGACCTGGGCAGAAGTTCTCACGGAGAGTTGAGCACAACTTCCGATCGCCGTGATAGGCCAACTCCGTGTAGTTGACGTGCCCGAGATTCACGTGATCGAGGGAGACGTTACTGCTAGAAAACCTTGGAAACGGGGAGATCATCGGCCAGAATCGAAAATTTAGAGTGCGAAACGAAGTTTTTTCGACCTTGAAACGACATCGTATCACCTAGGCAATAAAGGGGCGACGGGCCTCTCTGAGTGCCGATTCCGAATTTGGGTCTTATAAGCGATTTTGATAACCGAGCGGAAAGTTATGCCCGATTGGCAGAAGGGGTGTCCGTATGCGATCGCATCGGCAGCCCGCGACCACGCTCCCGGAGAGGAATTTGGGTGTTGGACCGGAAATCTCCGAATCTGACCATGTGCCGACCGGGTCGAATTGCCGATTCCAGATTGGGGACTCGCGGGCGGTTCCAATCGCCGTGCGAACAAATATCCGCGTCTTACCCAAGGGGTACGACAATCAGTATACTAGTACACAAGCTCCACGGTGGAATTTTGGGCCCAATACAGAATTCTACGAAACCAGCGACCTGCCGTCTCGGAGTGCCGATTCCGAATTGTGCTCACATAAGCGATTCCGATACCCGAGCGGAAAGTTATGGCCAGTTCTTTCTTGGAAGGGGTGAGAATAATCCAACAGGGGTGACTATATCGGCGATGTTGGTGCACCCATATCTACGCCCTGGGGAGGAGTTCTCACACCGAGTTGAACACAACTTCTGATCTCCGTGACAGGCCGAGTCCGTGCGGTTGCCCCAAACGGGAGTCACATGACTTTGGGAGACGTTACAGCGAGAAAGCCTTGGAAACTGGGAGATCATCGACCGGAATTGCATTTTTTGAATGCAAAATGAAGGTTTTTCGACCTCTAAACGACGTCTTATTGCTTCAGGCAATAGGGGGGTAATGGACGACTCTAAGTGCCGATTCCGAATTGGGGTCTTATAAGCGATTCCGATAACCAAGCGGAATGTTATGCTCGTTTGAGCGAAGGGGTGTCTGTATGCGATCGCATTGGCAGCCCGCGACCATGCTCCCGGAGAGGAATTGGGCGCCAGACAGGAAATCTCTGAATCCGACCATGTGCCGATTTCGGATTGGGGATTCGCGGGCGGTTCCGATCGCCGCGCGCGAACAAATATCCACGTCTTACCCAAGAGGTACGACAATCGGTATACTAGTACACAAGCTCCACGGTGGAATTTCGGAACCGGTACAGAATTATACAAAACCAGAGTCTGTCGGCCATCTCGGAGTGCTGATTCCGAATTGTGCTCACATAAGCGATTTTGATACCCGGGCGGAAAGTTATGGCCAGTTCTTTTGCGGAAGGGGTGAGAATAATCCGACAGGGGTGACTATATCGGTGAAGTTGGTGCACCGATATCTACGACCTGGGGAGGAGTTCTCACGCCGAGTTGAACACAACTTCTGATCTCCGTGACAGGCCGAGTCCGTATGGTTGCACCGCCCGGGATTCACGTGACCTTGGGAGACGTTACTGCGAGAAAGCCTTGGAAATAGGAAGATAGTCGGCCGGAATCGCAATTTTGAAGTGCAAAACAAAGGTTTTTTGACCTCGGAACGACGTGTTATTGCTTGAGGCAATAGGGGGGCGACGGGCTACTCTGAGTGCCGATTCCAAATTGGAGACTTATAAGCGATTCAGATAACCGAACGAAAAGTTATGCCCATTTGAGCGAAGGGGTGTCCGTATGCGATCGCATCGGCAGCCGCGACCACGCTCCTAGAGTGGAATTTGGGCGCCGGAATGGAAATCTCTGAATCTGACCTTGTGCCGACCGGGTCGAAGTGCTGATTCCAGATTGGGGTCTCGCAGGCGGTTTCGATCGCCGCGCAAACAAATATCCGCGTCTTACCCAAGGGGTACGACAATCGGTATACTAGTACACAAGCTCCATGGTGGAATTTCGGCCCCGGTATGGAATTCTGCGAAACCAGCGTCCTGTCGGGCATCTCGGAGTGTCGATTCCAAATTGTGCTCACATAAGCGATTCTGATACCCGGGCAGAAAGTTATATCCAGTTCTTTCACGGAAGAGGTGAGAATAATCCGACAGGGGTGACTATATCAGTGATGTTGGTGCACCCATATCTACGACCTGGGGAGGAGTTCTCAGGCCGAGTTGAACACAACTTCCGATCTCCATTACAGGCCGAGTCCGTGTGGTTGCCCCGCCCACAATTCACATAACCTCGGGAGACGTTACTGTGAGAAAGCCTTGGAAACTGGAAGATCGTCGGCCGGAATCGTAATTTTGGAGTGCAAAACGGAGGTTTTTCGACCTTGAAACGACGTCTTATGCTTAGGGCAATAGGGGGGCAACGGGCGACTCCGAGTGCCGATTCCGAATTGGGGTCTTATAAGCGATTCTGATAACCTAGGGGAAAGTTATGCCCGTTTGAGCGAAGGGGTGTCCGTATGCGATCGCATCGGCAGCCCGCGACCACGCTCCCGGAGAGGAATTTGGGTGCCGGAACAGAAATCTCCCAATCCGATCTTGTGCCGACTAGGTCGAAGTGCTGATTCCGGATTGGGGACTCGCGGGCGGTTCCGATCGCCGCGCAAATAATATCTGCGTCTTACCCAAGCGATACGACAATCGATGTATTAGTACACACGCTTCACGGTGGAATCTCGGCCTCAGCATGGAATTTCGTGAAACCAGCGTCCTGTGACTGTCTCGGAGTGCTGATTCCGAATTGTGCTCACATAAGCGATTCTAATACCCGGGCGGAAAGTTATGGCTAGTTCTTTCGCGGAAGAGGTGAGAATAATCCGACAGGGGTGACTATATCGGCGATGTTGGTGCACCCATATCTACGACCTGGGCAGAAGTTCCCACTCCGAGTTGAGCACAACTTCCAATCGTTGTAACAGGCCGACTCCATGTAGTTAAACCACCCGGGATTCACGTGATCGAGGGAGACGTTACTACTAGAAAACTTGGAAACAAGGAGATCGTCGGCCGGAATCGAAATTTTAGAGTGCGAAATGAAGGTTTTTCGACCATGAAACGACGTCGTATCACCTGAGACAATAGGGGGGCGACGGGCGACTCTGAGTGTCGATTCTGAATTGGGGTCTTATAAGCGATTCTGATAACCGAGCGAAAATTTATGCCCGTTTGACAGAAGGGGTGTCCGTATTCTATCGCATCGGCAGCCCGCGACCACGCTCCGGAGAGGAATTTAGGCGCCGGACCGAAAATCTCTGAATCTAACCATGTGACGACCGGGTCGAAGTGCCGATTCCGGATTGGGGACTCACGGGCGGTTCCAATCGCCTCGCAAATAAATATCTGCGTCTTACCAAGGGGTACGACAATCGGTATACTAGTACACAAGCTCCACGGTGGAATTTTGGCCCCGGTATAGAATTCTGCGAAACCAACGTCCTGTCGGCCATCTCGGAGTGCCGATTCCGAATTGTGCTCACATAAGCGATTCTGATACCCGGGCGGAAAGTTATGGCTAGTTCTTTCGCGGATGGGGAGGGAATAATCTGACAGGGGTGACTATATCGGTGATGTTGGTGCACCCATATCTACGACCTGGGGAGGAGTTCTCACTCCGTGTTGAATAGAACTTCCGATCTCTGTGACAGGCCGAGTCCATGTGGTTTCCCCGCCCAGGATTCACGTGACCTTGGGAGACATTACTGTGAGAAATCCTTGGAAACTGGGAGATCATCGGCCGGAATCGCAATTTTGGAGTGTAAAACAAAGGTTTTTCGATCTCAAAACGACGTCTTATTGCTTGAGACAATAGGGGGGCGACGGGCGACTCTGAGTGTCGATTCCGAATTGGGGTCTTATAAGCGATTCCGATAACCGAGCGAAAAGTTATGCCCGTTTGAGCGAAGGAGTGTCCATATGCGATCGCATCGGCAGCCCGCGACCACGCTCCCGAAGAGGAACATGGGCGACGGACCAGAAATCTCCGAATCTGACCATGTGCCGACCGGGTCAAAGTGTTGATTCCGGATTGGGGACTCGTGGGCGGTTCCGATTGTCGCGCGAACAAATATCAGCGTCTTACCAAGGGGTATTACAATCGGTATACTAATACACAAGCTCCTCGGTGGAATTTTGGACCCGGTACGGAATTCTACGAAACCAGTGACTAGTCGGCCGTCTCAGAGTGCCGATCCGAATTGTGCTCACATAACCGATTCTGATACACGGGTAGAATGTTATGGCCAGTTCTTTCGCGGAAGGGGTGAGAATAATCCGACAGGGGTGACTATATCAGCGATGTTGGTGCACCCATATCTACGACCTGGGGAGGAGTTCTCATGTCGAGTTGAACACAACTTCCTATCTTCGTGACAGGCCGAGTCCTGTGTGGTTGCCCCGCCCGGGATTCACGTGACCTTGGGAGATGTTACTGCGAGAAAGCCTTGGAAACTGGGAGATCATCAGTCTGAATCACAATTTTTGAGTGCAAAATGAAGGTTTTTTGACCTCGAAACAACGACTTATTGCTTGAGGCAATAGTGGGTCGACGGGCGACTCTTAGTGCCGATTCTGAAATGGGGTCTTATAAGCGATTCCGATAACCGAGAGGAAAGTTATGCCCATTTGAGCGAAGGGGTGTCCACGTGCAATCGCATCGGCAGCCCGCGACCATACTCCCGGAGAGGAATTTGGGCGCCGGATCGGAAATCTCTGAATCCAACCTAGTGCCGACCGGGTCGAAGTGCGGATTCCAGATTGGAGACTCACTGGTAGATCCGATCGCTGTGCAAATAAATATCCGTGTCTTATCCAAGCTGTACGACAATCAGTGTACTAGTACACATGCTCCGCGGTGGAATTTCGGCCCCGACATAGAATTTCGTGAAACCAGCATCCTGTCGACCGTCTCGGAGTGCCGATTCTGAATTGTGCTCACATAAGCGATTCCAACACCCAGGCGGAAAGTTATGGCTAGTTCTTTCGCGGAAGGGGTGAGAATAATCCGACAGGGGTGACCATATCGACGATGTTGGTGCACCCATATCTATGACCCGGGTAGAAGTTCTCATTCCGAGTTGAGCACAACTTCCGATCGCTGTGACAGGCCAACTCTGTGTAGCTAACCCGCCCGGGATTCACGTGATCGAGGGAGACGTTACTGCTAGAAAACCTTGGAAACGGGGACATCGTCGGCCGAAATCGAAATTTTAGAGTGCGAAACGAAGGTTTTTCGACCTTCAAATGATGTTGTATCACCTGAGGCAAGAAAGGGGTGACGAGCGTCTCTGAGTGATGATTCCAAATTGGGGTCTTATAAGTGATTCTGATAACCGAGTGGAAAGTTATGCCCGTTCGACAGAAGCGGTGTCCGTATGCGATCGCATCGGCAGCCCGCGGCCACGCTCCCGGGGAGGAATTTGGGCACCAGACTGGAAATCCCCGAATCTGACCATGTGCCGACCGGGTCGAATTTCCGATTCCGGTTTGGGGACTCGCGAGCGGTTCCGATCACCGCGCGAACAAATATCCGCGTCTTACCGAAGGGGTACGACAATCGGTATACTAGTACACAAGCTCGACGGAGGAATTTTGGACCCAGTTTGGAATTCTACAAAATCAGCGACCTGTCGGCCGTCTCGGAGTGCCGATTCTGAATTGTGCTCACATAAGCGATTCCGATACCCGGGCGGAAAGTTATGGCCAGTTCTTTCGCGGAAGGGGTGAGAATAATCCGACAGGGGTAACTATATCGGCGATGTTGGTGCACCCATATCTAAGACCTGGGGAGGAGTTCTCACGCCGAGTTTAACACAACTTTCGATCTTCGTGACAGGCCGAGTCCGTGTCGTTGCCACGCCCGGGATTCACGTGACCTTGGGAGATGTTACTGCGAGAAAACCTTAGAAACTGGGAGACCATCAGTCTGAATCACAATTTTTGAGTGCAAAATGAAGGTTTATTCGACCTCGAAATGACGTCTTATTGCTTGAGGCAATAGGGGGGCGACGGGCGATACTGAGTGCCGATTCCGAAATGGGGTCTTATAAGCGATTCCGATAACCGAGCAGAAAGTTATACCCGTTTGAGCGAAGGAGTGTCCGTGTGCGATCGCATCGGAAGCCCGCGACCATGCTCCCGGAGAGGAATTGGGCACCGGACTGGAATTCTCCGAATCTGACCTTGTGCCGATCGGGTCGAAGTGCTGATTTCGGATTGGGGACTCGCGGGCAGTTCCGATCGCTGCGCAAACAAATATCCGTGTCTTACCCAAGCAATACGACAATCGGTGTACTAGTACATACTCTCTACGGGACAATTTCAGCCCCAGCACGGAATTTCATGAAACTACCGTCCTGTCAACTGTCTCGGAGTGCCGATTCCGTATTGTGCTCACATAAGCGATTCCAATACCCGGGCGGAAAGTTATGGCTAGTTCTTTCGCGGAAGGGGTGAGAATAATCCAACAGGGGTGACTTTATCGGCGATGTTGGTGCACCCATATCTACGACCTGGGCAGAAGTTCTCACGGCGAGTTGAGCACAACTTCCGATCGCCGTGATAGGCCAACTCCGTGTAGTTGACGTGCCTGAGATTCACGTGATCGAGGGAGACGTTACTGCTAGAAAACCTTGGAAACGGGGAGATCATCGGCCAGAATCGAAAATTTAGAGTGCGAAACGAAGTTTTTTCGACCTTGAAACGACATCGTATCACCTGGGCAATAAAGGGGCGACGGGCCTCTCTGAGTGCCGATTCCGAATTTGGGTCTTATAAGCGATTTTGATAACCGAGCAGAAAGTTATGCCCGATTGGCAGAAGGGGTGTCCGTATGCGATCGCATCGGCAGCCCGCGACCACGCTCCCGGAGAGGAATTTGGGCGTTGGACCGGAAATCTCCGAATCTGACCATGTGCCGACCGGGTCGAACTGCCGATTCCAGATTGGGGACTCGCGGGCGGTTCCAATCGCCATGCGAACAAATATCCGCGTCTTACCCAAGGGGTACGACATCAGTATACTAGTACACAAGCTCCACGGTGGAATTTTGGGACCAACACAGAGTTCTACGAAACTAGCGACCTGCCGTCTCGGAGTGCCGATTCCGAATTGTGCTCACATGAGCGATTCCGATACCCGAGCGGAAAGTTATGGCCAGTTCTTTCGCGGAAGGGGTGAGAATAATCCGACAGGGGTGACTATATCGGCGATGTTGGTGCACCCATATCTACGCCCTGGGGAGGAGTTCTCACACCGAGTTGAACACAACTTCTGATCTCCGTGACAGGCCGAGTCCGTGCGGTTGCCCCAAACGGGAGTCACATGACTTTGGGAGACGTTACAGCAGAAAGCCTTGGAAACTGGGAGATCATCGACCGGAATTGCATTTTTTGAATGCAAAATGAAGGTTTTTCCACCTCTAAATGACGTCTTATTGCTTCAGGCAATAGGGGGGTATTGGACGACTCTAAGTGCCGATTCCGAATTGGGGTCTTATAAGCGATTCCGATAACCAAGCGGAATGTTATGCTCGTTTGAGCGAAGGGGTGTCCGTATGCGATCGCATCGGAAGCCCGCGACCATGCTCCCGGAGAGGAATTTGGGCGCCAGACAGGAAATCTCTGAATCCGACCATGTGCCGATTTCGGATTGGGGATTCGCGGGCGGTTCCGATCGCCGCGCGAACAAATATCCACGTCTTACCCAAGAGGTACGACAATCGGTATACTAGTACACAAGCTCCACGGTGGAATTTCGGAACCGGTACAGAATTATACAAAACCAGAGTCCTGTCGGCCATCTCGGAGTGCTGATTCCGAATTGTGCTCACATAAGCGATTTTGATACCCGGGCGGAAAGTTATGGCCAGTTCTTTTGCGGAAGGGGTGAGAATAATCCGACAGTGGTGACTATATCCGTGAAGTTGGTGCACCGATATCTACGACCTGGGGAGGAGTTCTCACGCCGAGTTGAACACAACTTCCGATCTCCGTGACAGGCCGAGTCCGTATGGTTGCCCCGCCCGGGATTCACATGACCTTGGGAGACGTTACTGCGAGAAAGCCTTGGAAACAGGAAGATAGTCAGCCGTAATCGCAATTTTGAAGTGCAAAACAAAGGTTTTTTGACCTCGAACGACGTGTTATTGCTTGAGGCAATAGGGGGGCGACGGCTACTCTGAGTGCCGATTCCCAATTGGAGACTTATAAGCGATTCAGATAACCGAGCGAAAAGTTATGCCCATTTGAGCGAAGGGGTGTCCGTATGCGATCGCATCGACAGCCCGCGTCCACGCTCCTAGAGTGGAATTTGGGCGCCGGAATGGAAATCTCTGAATCTGACCTTGTGCCGACCGGGTCGAAGTGCTGATTCCAGATTGGGGTCTCGCAGGCGGTTCCGATCGCCGCGCAAACAAATATCCACGTCTTACCCAAGTGGCATGACAATAGGTGTACTAGTACACAAGCTCCATGGTGGAATTTCGGCCCCGGTATGGAATTCTGCGAAACCAGCGTCCTGTCGGCCATCTCGGAGTGTCGATTCCAAATTGTGCTCACATAAGCGATTTTGATACCCGGGCAGAAAGTTATGTCCAGTTCTTTCACGGAAGAGGTGAGAATAATCCGACAGGGGTGACTATATCGGTGATGTTGGTGCACCCATATCTACGACCTGGGGAGGATTCTCAGGCCGAGTTGAACACAACTTCCGATCTCCATGACAGGCCGAGTCTGTGTGGTTGCCCTGCCCACAATTCACATGACCTCGGGAGACGTTACTGCGAGAAAGCCTTGGAAACTGGAAGATCGTCGGCCGGAATCGCAATTTTGGAGTGCAAAACGGAGGTTTTTCGACCTTGAAACGACGTCTTATTGCTTAGGGCAATAGGGGGGCAACGGGCGACTTCGAGTGCCGATTCCGAATTGGGGTCTTATAAGCGATTCTGATAACCTAGGGGAAAGTTATGACCGTTTAAGCGAAGGGGTGTCCGTATGCGATCGCATCGGCAGCCCGCGACCACGCTCCCGGAGAGGAATTTGGGTGCCGGAACAGAAATCTCCCAATCCGATCTTGTGCCGACTAGGTCGAAGTGCTGATTCCGGATTGGGGACTCGCGGGCGGTTCCGATCGCCGCGCAAACAAATATCTGCGTCTTACCCAAGCGATACGACAATCGATGTACTAGTACACACGCTTCACGGTGGAATCTCGGCCTCAGCATGGAATTTCGTGAAACCAGCGTCCTGTCGACTGTCTCGGAGTGCTGATTCCGAATTGTGCTCACATAAGCGATTCTAATACCCGGGCGGAAAGTTATGGCTAGTTCTTTGCGGAAGAGGTGAGAATAATCCGACAGGGGTGACTATATCGGCGATGTTGGTGCACCCATATCTACGACCTGGGCAGAAGTTCTCACTCCGAGTTGAGCACAACTTCCAATCGTTGTAACAGGCCGACTCCATGTAGTTAAACCACCCGGGATTCACGTGATCGAGGGAGACGTTACTACTAGAAAACCTTGGAAACAAGGAGATCGTCGGCCGGAATCGAAATTTTAGAGTGCGAAATGAAGGTTTTTCGACCATGAAACGACGTCGTATCACCTGAGACAATAAGGGGACAACGGGCGTCTCAGAGTGTCGATTCTGAATTGGGGTCTTATAAGCGATTCTGATAACCGAGCGAAAATTTATGCCCGTTTGACAGAAGGGGTGTCCGTATTCTATCGCATCGGCAGCCCGCGACCACGCTCCCGGAGAGGAATTTGGGCGCCGGACCGGAAATCTCTGAATCTGACAATATGCCGACCGGAACGAAGAGCTGATTCCAGATTGGGGACTCGCGGGAGGTTCCGACCGCCGCGCGAACAAATATCCGCGTGTTACCCATGGGGTACGACAATCGGTATACTAGTACACGAGCTCCATGGTGGAATTTCGGCCCCGGTACAGAATTTTGCGAAACCAGCGTCCTATCGGCCATCTCGGAGTGCCGATTCCAAATTGTGCTCACATAAGCGATTTCGATACCGGGCGGAAAGTTATGGCCAGTTCTTTCACGGAAGGGGTGAGAATAATCCGACAGGGGTGACTATATCGGCGATGTTGGTGCACCCATATCTACAACCTGGGGAGGAGTTCTCAGGCCGAGTTGAACACAACTTCCGATCTCCGTGACAGGCCGAGTCCGTGTGGTTGCCCCACCCACAATTCACATGACCTTGGGAGACGTTACTGCGAGAAAGCCTTGGAAACTAGAAGATCGTCGGCCGGAATCATAATTTTGGAGTGCAAAACGGAGGTTTTTCGACCTTTAAATGATGTCTTATTGCTTAAGGCAATAGGGGGTCAACGGGCGACTCCGAGTGCCGATTCCGAATTGGGGTCTTATAAGCGATTCCGATAACCTAGGGGAAAGTTATGCCCGTTTGAGCGAAGGGGTGTCCGTATGGGATCGCATCGGCAGCCCGCGACCACGCTCCCGGAGTTGAATTTGGGCGCCGGAATAGAAATCTCCCAATCCGACCTTGTGCTGACCAGGTCGAAGCGATGATTCTGGATTGGGGACTCGCGGGCGGTTCCGATCGCCGCGCAAACAAATATCCGCGTCTTACCCTAGCGATACGATAATCGGTGTACTAGTATGAAGGGTTGCGGAATTCCCAATATGGTAATCTAGAAGGGGGGTTGAATAGATTACTGTCTCTTAAAAACTATTATCACGTTCTTTTTCTTAAAGCACAGATTAACACGACAGTATCAAGACCTAAACTATGTGTAGACAATGTAGAAACCTATCTAGCGTGTGAATATGCAACGTGTCTATCAAACATCTATCGTAGAAACGATCAAACCACGAGACACGCAGATTTATGTGGTTCGGAGTACACAATAGTGTATCCTACGTCCACGGCACACACACACACAGAATAAACTGCTTATGAGCGAGTTCGGTGACTACAACTCACACACACACGTGTTTTCTGATGTGCACCCACGATCAGAACAACACACACACGTGATCTCAAGCACAAGAGACGCTTGAATCACACAAACACACACACATTGATGAGAATTGTGAAACAGGAAGAGTTCAGAGTATAGGAGTAAATCCTGATGTGGAACTCTTCTGAGAACGTCTGGATGGAGTTCAAACTTCGACTTGACTGCTTTGGATTGATAGAGAAGGTTGAATCCACGACGATCTATCTTCAGTACTGCAGAATCAACAGATCTTTCGGTCTCTGCACTGCAGACTTGAAGCAGAGCAGCAACAACTCTTTTCTCTTGGACTTGGCTTTAGGGTTTTTGGTTGTGGCTGCTTCTGTACGAGATTCTCTTCAAAAGGATGCTTATATAGTTGTGTTTTCATATGGAGAGTCGTGGTACTTGAAAACACAATCTCAGATATGAAGGAAGGTTTCCGTATTTGAAGATCCTCTGCGTCTGTCGACAGGTGCTGAGTGTCTATCGACAGATTACAACATATTTGCAATAGACAGACTTCAGGTTGCTCTGGCCTGTGGCATCTGTCTACAGGCGACATCCATCTGTCGACAGACAAGGTCAGTTTTGCTAAAACACAGAACTCTGGCATTTCTGTCTGTGACATCTGTCGACAGGTTTCTGAGCATCTGTCGACAGGTGCTCTTTTTCTGAACATAGCACTTTTCTATCTGATCACAACTGTGGCATCTGTCGACATATGCCTTTGGGTCTGTCGACAGGTACACGTATATAATGTTCATGTGATCATTTTCTCATGATTTGTGAAGGCTTGGTTATATGCACTTGTACCTACATGATAAAACATGTATAGTTAGGTATAATGAAGATATAGATAACCAAATATTATATCAAGTTAATGGACATGTATGAAACCTAAATTCAACTCATTCATCATTAAAAACATTGTTTGATTATCATTTATCATTTAGAATGTGAATTCACTTAGTTTCCAGAATATGAACCCAACATTCTCCCCCTTTTTGATGATGACAAAATTATTCAATTAATGCTCATTCAATTGAGGTTTCTTCTCCCCCTTTTGACAACATCAAAAGTAAATTTCAACAATCACACATTGAGATTTGGACAAACATGTGATTTCATTCATAGGAAAGTGAAGCATTCACATGACAAAAGTGTGACTGAAACATGAAGGGAGGATAAAATACATGAAATAACATCAGAAAGGAACAACATGACTCAGACTGAAATTAAAATACATGACATGACCCACTCCTAAACATCAAATCTATCTATGCAGCATCATCTTCAGGAGCTTAATGGGTGTCATGACGCTCAGTGGCAAGTCTGTCAAGTCGTGTGTCCAAGGTATCCATTCTTGCATTCAGCCTCTCAAAGCCATGTGTCATCTGCACTTGTAGCTGCGCTATCAAGTCCCGAATGGAGGGCTGAGTAGGTACATCAACACCAGCATCTCTCGGAGCATCTAGTGGCTCTGTCTGGGAGTCTTCATCATTCTCTTCATCATCTTCTTCATCATCTTCATGATCAGCAGCTTGATCGTCATCCCCGCTGTAGGCTTCATCCTCGACAGCAGCAGGTGCCTTGCCCTTAAGTTCCCGGGTCACGACCCCATCCACTAGCTTGTATCCCATGCGTGTTGCGGCAGTGATATCAAAGCTGTTGCGGGAGTTGAGTGAGACACACTCACTGTCTGGAATAGGAATGCCAATAAACTTCAAAAGAGAAGTAATTGGGCAAGCGAAGGGCATAGATCTCCTGGGTTGGTAGAAGCAATGTGTGATCAAGCGAAGCATCAGAAGAGGAAGATTGATGGGTTCGCACTCAAGGAAAAAAGTGAACAATGATTTGTGAACATTGGTGACGAGTTCACGACTGCCATGCTTCGGCGCAATGCAAGTGGTGAAGATTTGGTGGATCATGCAGTTGAGGGGAGGGAAAGTGTTGGCATTGAGCTTAGCAATCTCCTTGGTGGGATCATAGGGTTGAAGAGTAAGAAGGGGATAGTACACAGAGGCGTCTGGGTGATGATCAAGAATATCCGCCCCGTGTTCGGAATCTGGAGGGCAGTGCTAAAAAGGTTAGCAGTGAGTTTAAAGGGAGTGCCCTTCACAGAGGTGTAGAACCCTTGATCGGAGGAATCTAGGTTGTTGAAGAACTCAGTTACGGCAGTGGGAGAGTATGCCGTATGAGCGTAGAGGAAGACTGTCCAACTCTGAGTATCGAACAGGGGTTGGAGGTTGGGAAGAGATCGGCCAATGAGTGGAAATCCACATAACGTGGAGGAACAAACTTGGTGAATGTACCGTGAACCCGTTTGAGGTGGAGACGGGGAGGTACGACCAACTCTGGAAGGCGATCATCCCGGTGTTTGGTCCGACGTTCATCGTGAGCCCTGGATCCTTCGCCGGGCGAGGAGGAGGCGGGACGACGACGTGAGACCAACTTCTTCGCCTTGGGTGCCATGGAAAAGATGAGGCAAGGACGTAGGAAAGGGAAGAAGGGCAGGAGATAGAGGAAAGAGGAATGGAGATGGAGGTAGGGTTTCCCGTCCAGAAAGGGGAAAGGGATGTATGTGGGAGAAGGAGGGGATGATTAGGGTGGTGTTGGAGGTGGAAGGGCCGGAGATGCCTATTTAAAGATATGGGGGGAAGTTTAAAAGGCAATGGCCCACCAAATCAGCCCCAAACGGCGTGTCCGTTGGACTTCCAAACAGGACAGCCGGCGTCTGTCGACAGATGAACTTGGATCTGTCGACAGATCCCTGCAGAATGTATGCTTGTTGATGTTTGATGTGGAATTTAAAGGAAAACTCTTGAGCAATGATTTTTGACTGATGACTTAAGGTGTATAGAAGGTGAAGACATAATAATACCAATCATTTACATGGAGATAAGAAGGCCACTTCAATATCCTTTTTGGTTCAAACATAATACTTAATTAGTCTAAGTTGAAGTATGAAGAAAACACTTACTGATATCAAAAGAAACACTTTTACTCTTCTCTTTATTAATTAGAGTGTAGGACAACATAATTCTCGTAGTTGAGGTTCAAATGATCAAGGAGAGAAATATCTAAATGCCAAGACATTCAAAAACATCAATGACCCATGGGAATTATCACTCAGTGGAGGCTTCACACTATTCCATTATTTTCTATATTTGCCATTCTTTTATGCAATGGGAAAAGTGGTAGTTAAGAAAACTTCTCACCTGTGAACATGAGGGTAGACATTATACGTGCCCGTACCCCAGTTACTCAGTGAAAGTATCCATCATACCGTTGTACAGAGTTGATGAATGAGCCTTTTGACACGAGGGCAAACATTGTGATGCTCACTCCCCAGTTACTTAGCAAAAACTCATCATTGCTCTGCATTTTCCAAATTTAATTCATGTTAAGTTAACAACTGAAATTGTTTAGAAATAGGTAGCTTTTCTCCAAGTATTTTTTTAATAACCGTAGATCAATGGAGTGATTGATTATCTATGAATTGTAGACATTAAACTCAGTGATCATAATTTCTTTAAAGAAGAAGGGAACCATGTTTGCCTACTTGTAAATTATGTAGAAGAGTTAGGTGTTAAGTTTTCAAAAATAGTGAAATGTTTCCAGAATGATAGAACCTAGACTCAACATGAGTAGTATGTAAAAATCACAAGATTATTGAAAATAGCTTAATATCTTATGCACATGATGTGGTCATATATGAATTAACACCATATAGACACCTTAACATTATTAGAGAAACCAGCTCAAGGAGTTTTTGATTGAATAGGCTTGAAATTCCAAGTAGAAGTGTGTCTGTCGACAGCTAAGAAGAGCTTGTCGACAGTCACACACAGACAGATGAATGAATGTTCTGCTTGTAGTGATTACTTACTGTGTTATCTGTCGACAGGCAAATTTGTGTCTGTCGACAGGTATACACAGACATATGGTAGGCTGTGCGGGGAGGACAAAACCTGTGCAATCTGTCGACAGATGCATGGTCGACTGTTGACAGATGCACACAGAGTTCAGAACCTTTGTTCTGTGGAAGCCTATCTGTCGATAAGGGAAGAAGGGGTTGTCGACAGATCCTTGTTGAAGGCCAGTTTAGAGGAAGATTGGAATGAGAAATGATAATTATTGGTGAAGGAGAATATGAACATCAATCGTAAGGAATGTTCTTCACAACAACACCCATCTAATCTAAACTAGCTCCCCCATGATGTGTGCTCATGAAAAGACACAAAGTTTAAGCAATGCAATTCAATTCAAGCAAGATATGCACACATGTATTTAGCAGACCATTCATGGAATTGAGACTATTTTTGGTATTTTTCAATTTATGATTTTTTTTGTTTGTTTTTCAGAGTAATTTGGCTAATGAAAAGAAACTTAACCCTTTATCCAACATGGATGTCCCTTCATGGGCTCCAACTACGGGTACTTGGCGGAGAATATTTTCTCACGCATAATGAAAGTTTCCAAACAAGCCGAACTTGTTTTTCCACAAATCACCATTTGATATACCCCATAGTTGTTGCTTACAAGGAACATTCATCAAGGACTTGAGATTTGTGTTACTGAATTTTACATAAGCCTAATTCTCTTCTAAGGGATGTGAACCTATCCTCAGCCAATGGTTTTGTAAAGATATCAGCTAGTTGTTGTTCTGTTGGTATGAAGCTAATTTCCAAATTTCTATTGGCTACCTCATCTCTCAAGAAGTGATCACGGATTTCTATGTGTTTTGTCCTAGAGTGTTGAATGGGATTTTTTGATAGATTGATTGCACTAGTGTGTCACATAGGATTGGTGTGCATCCAAGGTCAATGTCGTAGTCACACAACTGACTTTTTATCCACAACACTTGTGTTGCACAACTCCCTGCAGCAACATATTCTGCCTCTGCAGTGGAGAGTGCAACCGAATGTTGCTTCTTGGATGCCCACGAAACCATGCAACCACCAAGCATCTGGCAATAGCCACTAGTGCTCTTCCTGTCAATTTTACATCCAGCATAGTCAGCATCAGAATATGAAATTAAGTTAAAGCTACTACCTGCTGGATACCAAAGACCCATATCATGTGTACCTGAGAGATACCTGAATATTCTCTTAACTGCAATTAGATGGCTTTCCTTGGACTAGATTGATATTTAGCACAGAGGCAAACACTGAATTGTATGTCAGGTCTACTTGCAGTAAGATAGAGAGAGAGCCGATCATACCTCAGAAATATTTAGCATCTACCGGTTTACCTTTCGCATCACTTTCTAGCTTAATGCTTATGCTCATCGGCGTTGAGGCAGGTTTTGCAGTTTCAAACTGAAATCTCTTGAGAAGCTCTTTGACATATTTTTCTTGGTTTATGAAGAGCCATCTTCCATTTGCTTGACCTGCAGACCAAGAAAGAATTGAAGCTCCCCCATAAACTCATCTCAAATTCACTGTGCATGTGATGAGAGAATTCTTCACACAGTGAAGGGTTGGTAGAACCAAAGATTATGTCGTCCACATAGACTTGAACAACAATGATGTGTGTGCGAACTTTCTTTGTAAAGAGAGTTTGGTCTACTTTACCTCGAGAGTAGTTCTTGCTTACCAGAAATTGGCTTAGCCTGTCGTACCAAGCTCGGGGTGCCTATTTCAAACCATAGAGAGCCTTGTGCAATTTGTATACATGGTTTGGTTTGTCATGAAGTTCAAAGCCAGGTGGTTGAGAGACATAAACTTCCTCTTTAATGAAGCCATTTAAGAAAGCAGTTTTAACATCCATTTGATATAGTTTGAACTTATTTGAACATGCATAAGCTAACAAGATTCTGACTGCTTCTAGCCTAGCTACAGGTGCAAAAGATTCTTCAAAATCCACACCAAATTCCTGATTATAACCCTTTGCAACCAGTCTAGTCTTGTTTCTCACCACCTTTCCCTCTTCATTTAGTTTATTCCTAAAGACCCATCTTGTCCCAATTACAGAAATTTCGTGGGTTCTAGGAACTAAACTCCAGACATTATTTCTTTGAAATTGGCCTAGCTCCTCATGCATAGCATCTATCCATGAGTTTTCTTTCAAGGCTTCTTCAACATTTTTAGGCTCCACTTGAGAGACAAAGGCTAAATGATCCTGCTCAACTATTTGATTAACTTGAGACCTAGTTTGAACTGAATCATTTATGTTACCTATGACATTCTCAAGTGGATGTGCTTTAGAGTACCTCACATTTGTGATTGTTGAAGGACCGGTTGATCTTGCACTTCAGAAGACTGTTCTGGAGGAGGGGTGGCTGGAGGACTTTCATGTTGTAGTTCATCCTCGTGTTGTGGATCTTGTGCAGGTACTTCATCTTCATTTCTGAACAGAAGTCCATCATCTTCATCATTGTACCTGCGTAGATAGCCACTGTTTATTTTTGGAACTGACTTAGAGATTGTATTTGGTTTTCTTTGCAGTTCTTCATGTGTTGTATCTTCAGTGTCATCTTGAAACCTGTAAAGATTAGGACTGTTAGATTTGGTTTGAGATTCATCAAATACAACATGTGGAGTTTCTTCCACTTTTTTGGTTTTAAGATTAACACTCTATAAGCTCTAGAGTGTTCTGAGTATCCAAGAAAAATACCTTTGTCGCTTTTGGCTTCAAATTTGTCCAAATCAGTTTTATCATTGTTATGTATGAACACCTTTGAACCAAAAACTCTGAAGTATCCAAGGGATGGTTTCTTACCTTTCAGAAGCTCATAGGGAGTTTTCTTGAATACTGGTCTTACCATGGCTCGATTAAGAATGTAGCATGACGTGCTTGCCACTTCTACCCAAAAGGTTCTGGCAAGTTGATTTTCGACCAGAAGCGTACGAGCCATCTCCACCAAGGTTCTATTTTTCCTCTCCACAACCCCATTTTGTTCTGGATTCACGTGAGCGAGGGAGGTGTTACTACTAGAAAACCTTAGAAACGGGGAGATCGTCATCCGGAATCGAAATTTTAGAGTGCGAAATAAAGCTTTTTCGACCTTGAAATGACATCGTATCACCTGAGCCTTATAGGGGCGATGGGCGTCTGTGAGTGCCGATTCCGAATTGGGGTCTTATAAGCGATTTTGATAACTGAGCGAAAAGTTATGCCCGTTTGACTGAAGGGGTGTCCTTATGGGATCGCAACGGCATCCCACGACCACGCACCCGGAGAGGAATTTTGGCGCCCGACTAGAAATCTCTGAATCTGACCATATGCCGATCGGGTCGAAGTGCCGATTCTGGATTGCGGACTAGCGGGCGGTTCCGATCGCCGCGCGAACAAATATCCGCGTCTTACCTAAGGGTTACGACACTCGGTATACTAGTACACAAGGTCCACGGTGGAATTTCGGCCCCGGTACAGAATTCTGCGAAACCAGCAACTTTTCGGCCGTCTCAGAGTGCCGATTTCAAATTGTGCTCACATAAGCAATCCCGATACCCGGGCGGAAAGTTTTGGCCAGTTCTTTCGCGGAAGGGGTGAGAATAATCCGACAGGGGTGACTATATCGACGATGTTGGTGCACCCATATCTACGACTTGGGGAGGAGTTCTCACGCCGAGTTGAACACAACTTCCGATCTCCATGACAGGCTGAGTCCGTGTGGTTGCCCCGCCCGAGATTCACGTGACCTTGGGAGACGTTACTACGAGAAAGCCTTGGAAACTAGAAGATCGTCGGCCGGAATTTCAATTTTGAAAGCAAAATGAAGGTTTTTCGACCTCGAAATGATGTCTTATTGCCTGAGGCAATTGGGGGGCGATGGGCGACTCTGAGTGCCGATTCCGAGTTGGGGTCTTATAAGCGATTCCTATTACCGAGCGGAATGTATTCCCGTTTGAGCGAAGGAATGTCCGTATGCGATCGTCGCGGCAGCCCGCGACCACGCTCCCGGAGAGGAATTTGGGCGCCGAACCGAAAATCGCCAAATCTGACCTTGTGCTGATCGGGTCGAAGTGCTGATTCCGAATTGGGGTCTCGAGGGCGGTTCCGATCGCCGCGCAAACAAATATCCGCATCTTACCCAAGCGGTACGACAATCGGTGTACTAGTACATACGCTTCGCGATGGAATTTCAGCCCCGGCACGGAATTTCGTGAAACTAGCGTCCTGTCGACCGTCTCGGAGTGCCGATTCCGAATTGTGCTCACATAAACGATTCTAATACCCGGGTGGAAAGCTATGGCTAGTTCTTTCGCGGAAGGGGTGAGAATAATCTGACAGGGGTGACTATATCGGCGATGTTGGTCCACCCATATCTACGACCTGGGCAGAAGTTATCATGCCGAGTTGAGCACAACTTCCGATCGTCGTAACAGGCTGAATCCGTGTAGTTAAACTGCCCGGGATTCATGTGATCGAGGGAGAGGTTACTACTAGAAAACCTTGGAAACGGGGAGATCGTCGGCCAGAATCAAATTTTTAGAGTGCGAAATGAAGGTTTTTCGACCTTGAAACGATGTCGTATCACTTGAGGCAATTAGGGGACAACGGGCGTCTTGAGTGCCGATTCCGAATTGGGTTTTATAAGCGATTCTGATAATCAAGCGGAAATTTATGCCCGTTTGTCAGAAGGGGTGTCCGTATGCGATCGCATCGGCAGCCCGCGCCCACGCTCCCGGAGAGGAATTTGGGCGCCGGACTGGAAATCTCCAAATCTGACCATGTGCCGACATGGTCGAAGCGCCGATTCTGGATTGGGGACTCTCGTGCGGTTCCAATCGCCGCGCGAATAAATATCTGCATCTTACCCAAGGGGTACGACAATCGGTATACTAGTACACAAGCTCTACGGTGGAATTTCGGCCCCGGTACGGAATTCTACAAAACCAGCGTCCTGTCGGCCATCTTGGGGTGCCGATTCCGAATTGTTCTCACATAATCGATTCCGATACCCGGGCGGAAAGTCATGGCCAGTTCTTTTGTGGAAGGGGTGAGAATAATCCGACAGGGGTGACTATATCGGCGATGTTGGTGCACCCATATCTATGACCTGGGGAGGAGTTCTCACACCGAGTTGAACACAACTTCTGATCTCCGTGACAGGCCGAGTCCGTGTGGTTTCCCCGCCCGGGATTCACGTGACCTTGGGAGATGTTACTACGAGAAAGCCATGGAAACTGAGGGATCGTCGGCCGGAATCGCAATTTTGGAGTGCAGAAAGAAGGTTTTTCGACCTCGAAACGACGCCTTATTCCTTGAGGCAATAGGGGGCGACGGGCGACTCTGAGTGCCGATTCCGATAACTGCACGGAAAGTTAGGCTTGTTTGACAGAAGCGGTGTCTGTATGCGATCGCATCGGCAGCCTGCGACCATGCTCCCGGAGAGGAATTTGGGCGCCGGACTAGAAATCTCTGAATCCGACCTTGTGTCGACCCGGTCGAAGTGCTGATTCCGGATTGGGGACTCGCGGGTGGTTCTGATCGCCGCGTGAACAAATATCCGCGTCTTACCCAAGGGGTACGACAATCGGTATACTAGTACACAAGCTCCACGGTGGAATTTTGGCCCCAGTACCTAATTCTGCGAAACCAGCGTCCTGTCGGCCATCTCGGAGTGCCGATTCCAAATTGTGCTCACATAAGCGATTCTAATACCCCGACGGAAAGTTATGGCTAGTTCTTTCACGGAAGGGGTGAGAATAATCTGACAGGGGTGACTATATCGGCGATGTTGGTGCACCCATATCTACGACCTGGGCAGAAGTTATCACGCCGAGTTGAGCACAAGTTCCGATCGCCATGGCAGGCCGACTCCGTGTAGTTAAACCGCCCGGGATTCACGTGATCGAGGGAGTGGTTACTACTACAAAACCTTGGAAACGGGGAGATCGTCGGCCAGAATCAAATTTTTAGAGTGCGAAACGAAGGTTTTTCGATCTTGAAACTGTAATCACGGGATTTGTATCCCCTTTTGAATTAAAAATTATGAGTATAGGGATTAAGAACTGACCGTGATCGCCACCAGAGTAATCGCCTCGGAGATGTAGACGTGGAGGGCTGACTACCTTGGAAAAGAAAAGGTGAAGGGAAGGCGTACCTGGTAAAGCGACAGATGCAGTGTCGCCTTCCTTTCTCCTAAACGCGAAAGAGGCTAAGGCGCCTTCTTGAACGCGACAGTGGCCTTGTCGCCTTCTCTTCAGAGGGACAGAGATGTGGATTCTCATCTTCCTGCTCCTCAGCCGGCCAAGGGACAGGAGCCTCACTTTGTTAAAACCTTCAAACACCTGCCAAGATGATTCAAACACAAAGAAAACCCATCAGAATTCGTGTGCAATAGATCTATTCAATGAAAAGTGCATGTACATGAACTATTAGGGGGAACTCACAGATTGTGGCTTTTAAACCCTGGGGGTGCTAAGAGATGGGTGTGTGTTTCATGTTTTAATGCTAGACTAGAAGAAAAATGAACTATGCATGCATGAAATTGATGAAATAAATAAGAAAAGGAGGGGAGAATTGGATAGCCGATGGGAAAAGCCCTGGAGGGCTCTTCTGAGTCATCTGGAGAAGGAACTCTCTTCGGAGAGGAGAAAGCTCTCTTGGTTCCCGAACTAATGGCCCCAGCCTTGCCCAAAAAGATGGAGAAATAAGGTTTTTATGGGTGATTATTCCCAACTCGGGTCTGAGAGGAATAATGAGCAAGAGTCCGACTCTGGGCAAGTATGGCTGTGCAAGGGCCATTGGAACTCGGAAAGGATCATATTAGGAAGGCCTGCTCCGAATTTGAGAAGATTTGGACTCGATTTGGACGTCCAAAAGAAGCAATTACCATTAATAGCATGGGTCCAAATCAGCCTCGGATTGAGTTTCCTGCTTAAAGACCAAAATGCGACGGCCATCGTGTCGCCTTCTGAACGCGACTGCTCGATAGTCGCCTCCTCATATAGAAAGGTACTTCAAGTCATTTTCGATTTTTTGAGGATTAAAAAATGTGGATTATGGTAGCGACATAGGGGCTGTCGTTTTCAAGAAGACGACCTAGGGCCTGTCGCCTTCTGGTCTTTTCTGCATTTGGTCATCAAACAACTATGCACAGCCTTCAGGACGAAACATCGGACTTCTATACTCAGAGAGCTATAGCAAGAGAGATTGATTTGACCAGGAAGAGTCCTCCACAGGCGATGAACAATGGGAACGATGTCATGATCGAGAGAAACAGCTTGACGATGATGAGCCAACGTGGGGCGTGTAATGATACAACAAGGGATTTTGCTCTATCGCTTATGGGCAGAAATGAGTGTCTACAGATTGCCCCTCCTTGGTGCTCTGCTTTGCAAGGGAGTGGAGCGGTGATGGAGCGAGAAATGGCGTGAAACGGCGATGTAGCGGAATGAAGCGGAATGAGCTGAAAAGCGGGCATCAAGGTAAAGAGACACCCATTCTGGACGAACAAGCAGTGAGAATCATCCGGCTAAGCTCGATCATGGCTAAGAACAGAATGCAAGGATGGTTCCTACTAGGGATGAATAAAATTCAAAAGAAAAGAATGATCAACCTCCTGATTCAAGAGGTACCCTGGCTATCTTTAGCGTGCAGGTTTCGTTCATTAGGGGATAGGTGCTGCCCGGCGGGTCGATTCGACTCTGGCCTTCAAGCGGGTCACGACTAATGAGCGGATCGGGGATAAAGGGATGACTGTCATAGCGAATGGGGATGAGAGGAATCCTGCATAGGAACCATCATTGGCGGACTGAACCGAGCAGCAAGCTCGAGGAAAACTTTCAAATTCAGAATGGAATTCTTGTCTGGAAACGAGAATTTGGATTGGGACATCATTGAGAAGCTGACTTTGACGAATCATGATTCGTGAAGCTCAAATTCTACATGATGCATGCTGGGGCTAAAGAAAAAGGAAATCATAAAAGCGAATGCAAAGAAAGAGAGAAAATAACAAATATTCAAGGATAATATTGCTAGACAATATAAGCAAGGGTCAAGACACTTCGCATCCCCGTCGTGCGATAGAATCCGTCGTCCCCGAGCCATATCACCCAACGGCCTATCCAGCGATTAGCAGCGTGCATCTAGATCATCCTCGTTTTTGATGGAGGGGAACTCAGATCCTGAAACACACTGGGAACCAGCCGGTCCTTGAGCTGATATAATAGTGTAGATACCATGTAATAATGCGAAGGGATTAAGGTTAGAGATATTTACCTGACTTACCTGACGCACGCGTCTTTTGATTTTCTGAATTTTCTGATTTTTTATGGATTTTTAATAATCAAAGCAATAAGATAGACATGATGCAATGCACCAAACAATGACATCAAAGCATATGTGCAAATATTATGAACAGTCACAGAAGAATAAGCAAGACAGCACAGACTGGTCAGAAGGCGACATAGGGCTTGTCGCGATGCTTAACTGAAGAAGGCGACACTAGGCCTGTCGCCACCTTGAAGGCGACAGGTCGATATGTCGCATTCGCAGTTTTCTCAGCCCGAGCTCAAAAGCCTTCAGCATATGATTTGATTTTGACTCTTATTTGGACTCCTATTGCCTTCTACTCAAAGTCCTACTCCTAATGGGTCTCCCCTCCTCTTTCTAGCAGGATAGGAGTGCTAAGGCTCTATAAATAAAGGGGATGAGAGGCCAAATTCGGAGCTCTCTCTTCTCTCTTCCTTTCTTCAAGCTTTGCAAGCTTCCATGGCTATGAGGAGACTCATCTTGCTTCCATGGATGGGGAGATGGCTTATGAAGGTCCGAAGCGTGCTCGGACGGCGTATGAGCGCTCCTGAGGGTGACGGACGTCCCCAATCATCTGAGCCGGAGCGAGGAAGTGAGAGAGGTAATTTGCGATGTTTTGAATTTCCAATGATTTTAATTCCGAATTTGCTCATCAAATTCTGTTCTTCCTCTCCTTCTTTTCCTTCTTTTCCTTTTTCTCAGCTTTTCCGGCTCTCGCCGTTATTCTAAACTCAATTGGATCGCCCCGATGATCAAGTCCTTACCCATGTATGTCATTAGGTTCTTGAGAGAGTGGGGTTTGGGTGGGGTTTTGATAGCGGCTCACAACTACCACAAGATTTCCTTTGATTGGCATAGTATCACGGCCTCATAATTATGGCACCCACAAACCCATACCTTCATCTTCCCAAGTTTGAGGCGACCGTCCTTCTAGAGGAGGTCGAAGCCTTCCTTGCTCTTCCCAAGACAAAACCGGGGGATGAGCAAAATATAAGCTATACGATTGAGCCTATTAACCCGAAGCTTATCCTTGGAGAGTTCATGACCGACCCGGGGGATGTCTACACCATAATTAGCCCACAATTCATCCATCTAGTACCATTGTCTAAGTGGGTCATATCCAAGTGCAAGGATAAGAGCGTGGACCACCGGGAAATCGCAAAGGCCGTGGCCATATGCTTATGCGGGGTGGTGCTCTTCCGTCCGGGGATCACCTCATAGACTATGCTAGCCTAGTGCGATTAGTGGGGCATGGCGAGGACTTTCACTCTCTCACGCCGTCTTGGCGTACCTTTACTCGGGTCTCACCTCGGCTTCCACGGGGGGTCCTTTACGGCTCTATGATCCTATGGAGTGTTGGTTGGGTGTGAGGATAAAGTTTAAACCGGTAGACAACCCCACCACCGACAGTAGGATCTTCGGGTGCCATCCTTTGAACTTCATTGGCGGCGCGGCCAAATTTTCGGACAAAGTTTTATGCAGGACGGCCGACAAGAAGACGAGGAGTGCGTGGCGCCTTTACTTCAGCACCCTACCAGTGGAGCACTTCGCTTTGGGCATAGCGGCACTTCGTGGAGCGGAGATCCGACTACCACTCGGACGCGGCTTGGATTTGCAACTCATCGGGAACATGGCGACCGTGCTCTACAACCCGCAGCGGTGCTACCTACAGATCGGGAAGCCAAGACGAGAGTACTTCATTATCGCACCTACCTCCTGTGAAGAAGCGACGCTTGGGGAACCCGGAGGATGAGCAGGCCGTGCGGAGCGCGCTGGCCTTGTGGAGGCGTGCGCTACCCATGCACTCCGCCGAGACTTGACGAGGACCGGGAGACGTACCAGGCGTACCTCTTGGAGCACGAGAAGACGGCCACTGAGGGGACCGTGAGCTATGGAGAGAGACTTGACCGTACTTTCGATGTTTTGATGGGACTTGGTGGGCTTGATGTAAGAGGAATATGTTGATTTTTGATTTTTCACAGCTTTTCACTTGATGTGATCATGGAATTATTGCAATGAACATTGAGCTCTTTTAGAAGTTGGTGCACAGACCTGATAAGGCGACATAGGGGGTGTCACAATCCAGAAGGCGACGGACGCCACGTCGCAACCACTAAAGTGAAGGCGACAGACCCCACGTCGCGACCATCATTAGAAGGCGACAGGGACACTGTCGCGTTCACAGGACCCGAGGCAATTTGAACTTAGGGCGGGCGCCCTTCTCTTTCCTCAATCCTTCCTTTCTCCCCTTGGCTTGCTCCGGCGATCCCGAGGGTTTCCTTCCTTCCGGTCTCCCTCTCCCCGCGAGCCTTCCCTCTCTTCATCTCCTTCCTCTCTCTCCCTCCTATCTCCCTCTCTCTCCTATCTCCCTCTCTCTCCCCTCGGGACTGTCGATGGAGGGTGGCGGAGAAGGCGGCGAGGCGGTGAGGGCGGCCGAGGCGGTGAGGGCGGTGGCCGACGACACAAGAATCAATCCGGCGTCGGCAACTGGGTGAGGGGACCTCTACGGCGGCCCCGGAGGTCCCTCCGGCCGTGCCGATGGAGGCGGAGCCCATGGTGATGCCGGGCGACGAGGATGAACCGTTCGGGCCCAAGAAGGTAGGTCTCCGAACCCTTCACCTTGAATGTGGGATGTGGGGGGTGCGGAGCACCCGATTGTAGGGCGGTTTGCCCGAGGAAACGGCCGAAAAACGGAGGAGATTTCATCTCGGTTCGGCCCTGGTAATGCGACAGACCCCCTGTCGTATTACCAGAGGGAAGGCGACACCCCGATATGTCGCCTTACGGAAGGCGACAGGGCACATGTCGCAATGAGTGTCCCTTAAGGCGACGGGGGTTCTGTCGCCTTAAGAAGGCGACGGACCCCCTGTCGTCTTAACAGGACAGAGAGTGATCTGCGCCTTTTCTTCCGACTTCTGACCCTTTTGGTGTTTGCCTTGCAGACTGAGTTGCGGTTCCGACTCGGGTGGGCAGTGATCCGAGCGATTTATGACGGCCTGCCGGACTTCCAGGTACGCCGATTGGAGAGCATGGGCTTCGGCCTTTCTTGAGGTTAGAGGAGCTAGCGCCGGATGTGGCTCTCATCCAGGCGCTGAAGGAGCGGTGGGACCCAGAGTGCCACGCGTTCCTCTTTCCGTGGGGGCACATGGTCCCCACGTTAGAGGACGTGGTACGGATCACCGGCCTGAGAGTGGACGGCTAGGCGGTGACTGGGACCACCTATACCAGCTATCAGGAGCCGGTGGAGAGGCTACGGGATTGAGGTGCGGGGAGAGAGGTCTTCGCTAGTGCAGCGACGGCGCTGCAGGCGAGCCTGGGCGTGACGAGTGCACGCCGCCAGACGGGCGAGGGGCAGGCGGAGCATATGGAGCGGATGACAGATGAGCGAGAGCGGCGATGGCGGAGGAGGAGGGAGAGGCAGCGGACAGGGACCTGCGGCGATTCCTGACGCTGGTGATCGGGAAGCTGATCCTGGGGACCAGAGGGGACCGGTGAGCTGCCGTTGCTTGCCCCTGCTGGAGGATCTGTCCAGCGTGGGCAACTACGCGTGGGGTGCGGCCTCTCCTGGCCCACCTCTTCGACAGTCTGGGCACCTCTAGCAGGGTGACGGGTGTCGCGGGCTTCTTCCCACTTCTACAGGTACGTTTCTACCCTGCCTTTGCTGCTTTTCCTGCTTGTTTATTGGCTGTGGTACTGACTTGTGCTGCTCTCGCAGGTGTGGGCTTACTACCACCTTCCCTCCCTGGGCCGAGGGGTGGCGAGGCGACACGGCGCTGTACCGCTCCTACAGCGCTGGCGGTTTTGCCAAGATGAGCGGTCCCTGCGGCGCCAGGTGACCATGATTCACGACGCGATGGACACCATCCCCTTCGGACATGTGAGTACTTCTAGCCTTAACCTTTCTACTTTGATTGCTCTTCTGGTAGTTTGACTGACGTGTTTTGACTTGTGGTGTGCAGGTACAGTGGACTCCCTACATCGGGGAGGACGACGCCACCCAACCGTGGGTGGAGCGGGGCCGTCCTTACTTCGGTAGGGACATTTGGCTTCACTGTTATAACACAGTGGTCCCGCTCCACCACCGGTTAGTGGTGTGGACACTGGGACTCCACTAGGCGGTGGTGGAGTTCCCGACCCGACAGAGGTCGTGGGAGAGGCCTGGTCGCAGCTTCCGGGGAATCCAGCAGGTCACGGACTGGACGGTCCGGGTCGGGAGCAGCTGGCGATTGGGAGCGGCGAGGGAAGGAGGTGGTCTCTGAGGCTGCAGTGAGAGACTACGACGAGGACTACTACGGGCCTATGCCCGGCGGTACGGGGCCCAGGTGTACGGGGGACCCGACGACTGGTGAGTTTTACTGCTTTCAGTCTGTTTTAAATTCTTTAATTAATTATGTGACTGATTCTGACTTGTGTCTTGCAGCTTGACCCCGAGGGACGGATCGCCTCGCTCGAGGGCGTCCTCCATTCCACTATCCAGCAGCGGGATGATCTCCAGGCCGTGGTGGATCAGCTGGTAAGTAACTTTGCACCCTTCCCTTCTAATCCTGATTTTGGTTGACTGACCCTGTGGTGTTTCTTTTGCAGAGGGGGGAGTTGGAGAGGGCCCAGCAGATGGTGGGCGGTGCCTCTTCCTCTTGGGAGGACCCTGGCCGCTCCGTCTTGGAGGGCCAGCTAGCGGCGGCGGCGGCTCGAGCGGAGGACGCCCTCGTCCAGCTGCGGGAGCGGGTAGGTTTCTTGCTCTAGATGCCCCTTAAGTTTTGCTCTTTTGGTGAAATCTGACAGGATGTTTGGCATTGCAGGAGCAAGAGATGAGGACCGCCCTGGCGCGGACGACCGTGCTAGAGGCGGAGATGGCGGAGCTACGCCTATGCCCCGAGGCAGCGGAGGCGACACGGTGGCGCCAGGAGGCGGGCGGCGGCGCGCTGGCAGCAGGACGCGGAGGAGGCGGTGCGACTGCGCGCCGAGGCTGGCGACCTTCGCACGCAGCTTGGAGAGGAGCGGCATCGCAGCGACATGCTGCGATCCGAGATGAGGGGGCTAGAGAGGCCCTGGCGCTGGTCGGGTGCAGCCGATCAGTGACCAGCCGGAGCGGTATCCCGAGCGGGTCCGCTGGGCATTATCTGACGGTTCCTCCGGACGGCGGAGGAACGAGGAGGAGGAGCGGCGACGGCGGAGAGGGCGCCGAGGGGAGTGAGACAGGGCGAGAGTGATGGCCCCTCCATCTCCCCGCCCGCCTGAGGGCACAGGGGAGAGCGGCTGAGGGCCCGTACTTTTTGCTCTTTTTTTTGTACATGATATGAATAGATGGAATGAAATGGAACCCCCCTTTTTTTTGTTTTTTATGGTTTGTGACTGAGTGAGAGCGACGAGTGAGATATGAGTGCCGCTTTCTTTTCCGTCCTGCACACTTAGACAACCACAAAACAAATTAGATCTGTTCTCAGGCTTAGCCCCTTGCCTTAAAAAAAAGACGAGTGAGTGACCTTGATAATTTGTCAAGGGGCTAAGCCTTATTAAATAGGCAAAAGATGCGAATAAACAAATGAAATGCATGCAAGTCGGCTTGGAATGATTTAACTTTTTTTTTGAGTTTTTAGAATATTGATTTTTAGGGTTTGGAATTATTTGATTTTTTTTTTGAAATTGAAAGTATTTGATTTTTTGGAGTTTTGAAAATATCTGATTTTTTTGGAGTTTTGGAAATATCTTTTTTTTTTGAGTTTTTTTTGGAAATATTTGATTTTTTGGAGTTTTGGAAATATTGATTTTTTTGGGGTTTTGTTAGCGCCTAAAGCTGGCGTTGGCTTTCTAAAATAAGACAAGCGAGACGGAAGGTACTCGCATCTTCGGGCCACAACACTTAAACCGATTCGAGCCGCTGGTTAGGAATCTTGATCACCTCTGGTTCTCGCCACAGGGCTTTCTAAGTTAGGACGTACATAGGTGTGACAATGCCTCGGAAAACTTGCCCTTGGTGACGCTGTACTAATTTGGCCCCACCCTAGAGGTGAATCAGCTTATAGGGAGAACAGAAGATTATTTAAGGGAAGTCTTGTGTGGTTATGAGGACGTTGGGTTCGGCTACTTCTACAGCATACCATTCGGAGATTGGGTCTGTTGTGGAGGGACTTTATGGTCTTTTATCATGGACTTGCTTTGCTTTGGGGCATGCGTACGACCAGGCTCATTAGTGTCCCGCGGGGACTTTGCCACTCTTTGCCATGCCCCTATTATTATGGATTTTCTTTTCTTTTCATTTCTTTGCTTCTTTGCCCTTTTGTTATTTTGACCGTCCATGTTTGAGACTTTCTCGTCGGGATATGCTGCATGCTGACGACCTCACCCTTACGATCCCTTTGCCCCTACACTTCGACCGATTAGGAGAGAATGACTGACGCGTCGCTAGAGCAAGGCCCGCATAATTGCAGCACCTACCGAGTGTAGTTATCCGGGCTGCCGTGCGCGTGTGTGTTAATCCTAACTTAGAGCAGCCTTGGCGATTAGAGAGGCATCTTAGACTCCCAACATGGGGCTACTCCCCGATTTAGGTGTTGTAGCCTCACACCTATAGTCCTAAGGATAGAAACGTTTGAGGTACAGCCCGTTCCACGGATGTGATAACTCGACGCCCTCAGCATTGATTAAGCGATATGCGTTTTCGGGGTAGACCTCCCTCACAACGTACGGACCCTCCCAGTTGGGTTGCAGTTTGGACCTAGGACCTCCGGGTTTGATAAAGATGCGTTTCAAGACCATATCTCCCTCTAGGAATTTACGTTCAATTACCTTCTTTTGAAAGGACCTTGAGATTCGCCTTTGGTAGGAAAGCACATGGTCAGCCGCCATAAGCTGCCTTTCATTAAGAGTTCCAATTGGACTAGTAACGCCTCTCGACGTTCATCAAGATTAAGTTCCTTGTCTAGCTGGACTCTTAGTGAAGGAATTAGGATCTCATATGGAACTACCGCCTCCATCCCGTAGGTGAGAGCGTACGGGGTTTGCCCTGTGGGAGTGCGGACGGAGGTACGGTAGACCCATAGAGCCTCCGTTAGCTTCTCTGGCAGTCTGCAAATTTATGCGACTCACAGGTTTTCTTTAGGATTTTAAGAAGGGTTTGTTCGTTGCTTCAGCTTGGCCATTGCCTTGTGGTAATACGGCGATGAATGATGCAGCGTGATGTGTATTTCTTACAGAGGTCCTGGAGCTCTTGCGCGATGAATTGCGGCCCATTGTCCGTGACGATGCTGCTTGGCACTCCGAACGCGAGAGATGATGTTTCTCATGATGAAGCGGCACACCGTGGATGCTTTGATTTCTGTAAAGCTTCAGCTTCCGCCCACTTGGTGTAATACTCAGTCGCAGTTAGGATAAATGACTTTTGTTTGGTTTGAGCATTAGAATCACCAAGAGGACCGACAATGTCGAAAGCCCACATGGAGAATGGCCATGGTGTAGAGAGTGGGTGTAGTGATGAGGAAGGGGCATGGATCTTATCGGCATGGAGTTGACACTGAACACACCTACGGACGTAGATGGTACAGTCTTCTTCTAGGGTTGGCCAGTAATAGCCCTGCCTAATGATCTTCTTCGCGAGCATCTGACTGTTGACGTGCCCGCCGCATTCGCTAGCATGGGCCCCTTCCACCACCTTCCAAGCTTCGTCATCGGTAAGGCACCTTAAAAGGATCCATTAAGGGCTCGCCTGTACAGAACTTCTCCGACAACTGTGTACCTTAAGGCGGCTCTTCTGATGGCCCTACGGTCTTCTGCACTTGCCCCATCAGGATATGTTCCATCCTGCAGTATTGCTCTATCTCAAATACCATGGCAATTCTTCTTCATTCAAGATCTCCTCGAGCTCAAGTCAACATGACTTGCTGTGCTCTCTTCTCCTAGCCTTCTCTTCCAAGGTTGCCCTAAGGTCGCTAAACCAAGGATCCTGGGTAGATGGAATGTCGAGACGCTGGACAATGATTGTCTCAGTCCGGCGGCTCAGAGGGAAGGATAGAGATGAGGCTAGCGACGCCAGCACGTCAGCCAGGATATTTTGAGAACGGGAGTGTGGATATAGACAAGCTTACGGAACTGCCTTGCCAGCAACGTGACCAGGTCTTGATATGGCTTGAGCTTGGGTCATGAGTGCGGTAAGTTGAGAGCACCTGCCGCAGGACGAGCTGAGAATCTCCTATAATTCTGAGGTGTGATGCCCCCAGCAGATAAGCATGCTTGAGACCATCAAGGAGAGCCTCATACTCTGACATATGTTAGTAGCGGGGAAGGTGAGTTGATATGCGAAGGGGATGGTGATACCTTCGGGGTAAGCAGCACGGCTCCAATGCCCCGTCCCTGAGAGTTGAGTGCACCATCGAAATGAAGGGACTAGAAGGGGTCTTTGATTATGACTGAGAGTTCCTCATCGGGGAAACCTTCTCGGAGGGAGTCGCTGTGAGGGAGTGGGAGATGGGCTAGGTGCTCGGCGATGGCATACCCCTTGACGGCCTTTTGGACCACAAAGATATGTCAAACTGGGAGAGAAAAGTGCCAGCGTGCCAGCCGATCAGAAAGGACGGCTTTTCAAGAAGATAACGGAGTGGATCCATCCTTGAGATCAGCTTGACCTCGTGGGCTAAGAAGTAGTGCTTGAGATTTTGGACTACCCACACGAGTGCGGCGCAAGTTTTGTCCGCGGTAGTGAGCTTGGATTCAGCGGGGTTGAAGAGCCTAGAGAGGTAGTATGCTGCCCTTTCTTTCCCAGACTCGTCATGTTGTGCCAGGACAGCTCTAGGGAGTCCTCAATGACTGAGAGATATAGGATTAGCGCGGCTTTCGGGTACAGGAGGCTGTAAGACTGGGGGATTCATGAGATAACTCTTCAGCTCATCGAAGGCTGCTTGGCATTTATCATTCCATTCGAATTTTGCCCCTCCTTTCAGGAGATCATAAAATGGGCGGCATCTTTGCGAATGCTGGGAGATAAATCTTCTGATGAATTGCAAACGCCCGATTAGCCCTCTTAATTGTGCGATATTCTTTGGAGGAGGCATCTCTGCTATTGCCTTGGCCTTGTTCGGATCGATCTCGATGCCCCGCTTACTGACTATGAAGCCTAGCAGCTTACCTGATGATACCCCGAACACACACTTCTTTGGATTCATCTTCAGCTGATACTCCCTAGCTCTCTGCAGCACCTTGGCTAAGATCTCGGGGTGTTCTCTCCTGGTCCTTGACTTCACCAAGATGTCATCCACATAGACTTCAACATAGACATGGATCATATCGTGGAATATGGCCATCATCGCCCTCTGGTAGGTAGCACCAGCATTCTTCAGCCCAAATGGCATGACTACGTAACAGTATGTTCCCCAGGGCGTGGTGAAGGATGTCTTTTCTGATCTTCAGGAGCGAGACGGATCTGGTTGTAGCCTGAGTATCATCCATGAATGAGAGGGTCTCATACCCAGCAGTGTTATCGATTAGCACATCGAGATGAGGAAGCGGGAAGTCATCCTTCGGACATGCCCTATTCAGATCCCTGAAGTCGATGCAGATTCTGACTTTGCCGTCTTTCTTCATGACAGGGACTATATTGGCCACCCAGTTCGGATATAGCACTACCTTGATGAATCTAGCCTTATGGAGTTTGTCTACTTCGTCCTTCATCTTCAGGCTGTGAGTGGGTGGAACCTCGGAGTTTCTGCTTGATTGCCTTTGCCCCTTCTTTCAGTACTAGTCGGTGCTCCACTAGAGAGGGATCTAGGCCGGGCATGTCCTCATAAGACCAGGCGAATGAATCTTGTACTCCCTTAAGATTTGCACCAATTCCTCTTCTCATCAGGAGGGAGGTTTGCTGAGATTATTACAATCCTAAGGTCTTCTTCTGTTCCGACGTTGACTTCCTTAGTAGGTTCATCCACTGCCGCTGTGGGTTCATCAAATCTCCTGACTCCGCTGGCATATTTCTCGGCAGCGTCATCTACTTCGCTATCCTCTCCTCGATCGGGTCCTCATCATTCATGATTTCGTAGACGCCAAATTCGTGTCTATGAACACCCCATCTTGCTCAAACACCTCTTCAAACACCAGTGCTTCCTTTGGAATACCTCTATCAATAATAGCGCTTGACACCGTCGAGTAGCTCTTGAAGATATCTCCGGGGAATAGCTTTTCCCCGCTGCTTCCTTGGACGGTGCTTGGAACTGGCGGATGGCAGGCTGACCTGACTCTCTATCCTAGGCCTATCTACTCTAGACTCACCTACCCTAGACTCTCCTAAACTAGACGACTCTACAGGACTGGGGGAGGACATGGGTCCTCGAAGAGAATGCTCCTAATGAAGGAGCAGGAGGGGAACCCTCAGTTGAGGGGTGCCCCTGATCAGCAGAGTGCAGGACGTATGCCGGCTCCTCGACCTCAACGTGCATTTGAAAGTGGACGTTTTTTTTTTGGAGATCGGAAGAGAGCATGCAACAGGAGAGGGTGACCTCGTGGTCACCTGGATCAGCTTGAAGGGCGGAGAGGACGGCCGGTGGGAGCTAGGGTGTGAGAAGGCTGGGCCGCCGTCGTAAGGAGCTGAGGATCAGCTGGATCAGTAAAGGAGGAGAGGATGGGACTAGGCTGGGAAGGAGGGACTCCAGGAGGGATGGGTGGATGCCTAGGCAGGTGCCTCTCCAGAGTTCATCAACGGTTTTCCCCTCCTCGTAGGGGATGTCCGGTTCCCCTATGTCTGAGGCATCGCTCATGAGCTGCCTTTTGGATGTGATGGCAACGGGTGGATCTAGCAATTCTTCCGCAGCTGGCGGCCAGGTTCTCTCCTCTTCCCAGAACAGTCGGCTGAAGGCGATGGTGATGTCTTCTATGTCGAACCATCTATACCACTCAGCCTCTGGGTCTCCGGTCTTTCTCCTCCTGGTCGGACGGAGGGCTTCTAAGGCTCTGTAGGTCAGCAACGGGGCCATGTGCCGAGAGAAGTTCCGGCCATGCACCTCGTGCTGTGAGAGTTTTGCCTCGACTACCACGTGTTGTATCCAGGTTGGGTTGGCCCCCTGATGAAGTGACACCAGAGTGTCCAGGTGAGTGGCTCTCGGTCAGCCTTGAGAGTGGATGTGCTGGATGACCATGGTTTGGACTTCTCCCTATACCTAAGCCCCATCGGCTTTCATATGACAACGTCGGGGATGGGTTTGACTATACCTTGTAGCTCTGCCCCTAGGCCCTTGCCTTCCTCATACCCCACTTCATCATAATTTGCCACCCCTTTGTGCTTAGTGGCTCTTTTCTTTTTACCGCATTGACCTGGGCTAGGTGACCTCTCGCTGGGACTGGAACGTGTAGCTCCAGGGGTAGTTGATATCTAGCACCGAGACGATGGTTTATTGGTTGGCCATACAGCTGGGAGGTGGGTATCGTGGAGAGCATCTACAGAGTGGGCGGTGGCTATGCTTTTGACCTTGATAATCGCCCTTGGAAGGGGAACTTTAAGCACTGATGTGCGGTAGATGGTACAGCCCCTAGTGACTCTAACCATGGACGTCCCAGGATTGCCTTGAACATGGGATCGATATCTAGGACGTAGAAGTCCACTGTGATGGTGAGGGGTCCCCGTTCGGCTTGCACGTCACCATGCCGTGGCAGGATCTTCTAGAATGTCGTATGCGGCAATGGTGGTGGGCGTCGGCCTCAGCATACTTTCTGATAACTCACAGGCCCTTAGGTGCTTAGCGGCAGACATTTATGGATGCCCCCGTATCGACCAGTGCCGCTCCCACTGCTATATGGTTGATGACTAGGGTGACACAGAGGGGGAGCCTCCTGGCTTCTGGGGGGGCTAATTCATTCTCTGCAAATGTGATTGCCGGCCCGCGAGTCACCATGGCCAGGGCACTGGGTAGCTTGTCTGCCATCATGTCTTCATTTACTACTACCACCTTCTGCAGGAAATTCCTCAAGGCTTCCTGGTGCTCTTCAGTCTTTATCAGCTCCAGAATGGAGATCTTGGCTGGCACGTGGTCCAGGTGCTTGAGGATGTCATAATGGGTTCCAGGCAATGGCTCAATCAACCCCTCATCTTGTTGCTGAGCTTGCTGTTGCTGTGGCGGCTGCAGGACCTGTTGGGGGTTTGTGGAAGTGGTGGTGGTGGAGATAGGTGGGTATGGGCGGCAGAAGACTCGCCCGCTCCGTAGGTGGTTGGATTGGTGGTGGTTGTCTGACGGAGGACATGTTGCGGCGGAGGGTTGGTCCGGCCCAGGGGGTGGTAGGATGATGGGTGAGGGAGCAGATATGATAGGGGGTAGAGGGATGGAGACAGGTGGAGCGAAGGGTAAGATGATGGTGTAGCTAACAGCTGGCGCGGATGCTGAACTGACGGGCAGTATGACGGCGTTGGCCTGGAAACTACAGAAGGGACTGACTGGGGAGCCACGTAGGCCGGTTGTGTTGTTGGGATTGGATAGGATATGGTTAATGGCCATCATCTGCTGAACGTCCAGCTCATCATCATACGTCTAGTTTGCTTGCGGAGGAGGGTAGTGGACGATGGGGTTTACCTGGGCAGGTTGTTGTGGTGGTGGTGGGTTCGGAGCTGGTGGATGGTTAGGTAAGGGGTTGTGGACGATCCCGAGGTCCTGCAACGGCTGCTGGTGTTGTTGCTGCTGTTGTTGTTGAGGGGGTGGTTGACGCTACTGCCTTTGCTGCTGCTGCTGTCTCTACCTCTCTTTGATGTCTCCGATTACTTGCCGGAGGGCTGTCCAATCTATTCTGTGCTGCTCATGCAAGTCGTACACCAAGTCCTTGAATGTAAAGCACTGGTCGATGGTATGACCAGGCTGCCTATGAACACACAGTACCGGGTTTGATCCATGCTCGGGTTCAGGGGTCTCTCAGGAGGGAGCCTATTAGCGTCTGTGGAGAGTAAAGCCAAGAATATGTCGGAGGGTGTCTCCGACAGCGGTGGTAGTGGGTTCTTCTGGGACCCATGGGACGCCTTGGCTGAGAGCCATCAGGAGGCGCACTTGATTGTATTGGCGTTGTTGCTGCCCCTGGGGTGGCTGGGTAGGGTTCTGACCCTGGGCATTGTACGGTGGCGGTTTTGGCTCTGACCGGCAGGGTTGAACGCACTCACTTGCTCATTCACCTGGACGCCCTCGGTACTGGACCTTGAGGCTTTCTTTGGAACCTAGGCTTCTGGGGTTCGAACATGGAGTGGATCGGGGAGTCTTTGAGCTGGGTCTGGATGAACCGGGCCCGGCCGTAGAGTTGATGCATGGTGTTGATGTCATTCATCGCCAAATATTTCTAAAAGCGGTGTGGCATTAGCAATGATGATCTTCACCTTCTCCCCTTCTGGAAGGTACCCCGGAACTTTGGTGGCCATTTGTCTCCACCTATCGGCGTATGTGGCGAAATCCTCCTCAGGCTTCATCTTTTCGGCCATGAGATCTGTGAGTGAATATTCAGGGCCGACTCTATCTTGGAATTGCTCGAGGAACTTAGCCTTCACCACAGCGAAGTCTTCAGCATCCTCGGGTAACAAGGAATAGAACCAATCCAGAGCGTGCCCGTCCAGCGACCGGCGGAAGAGATATGCCATAAGACGGCGGTCATGCTGGTAAGGCGCGGACTCATAGATGAAGTCCTTGATGTGGATATATGGATTGCCTGAGCCATTGTATTTTGGTACTTTGGCAGCTCGGATGGAGAGGGGACCCACAGGCTGTTGAAATTAGGCACGTGCACATCGTGGTGCTGCCTAGGGTCGACTGCTTGCGGAGCTCTTGGAGCTCCTTCTTGATGGACGCCCACTCGGACATCATGTCCGGTGCAGTGGATGGCTGAGCGTAGACAGATGAGGCTCGAGAGGTGGGCTTGGCGTGTGGCTCATGACGGTGAGGGGAGTAACTGGCTGGTAAGGTGGAGACCGGGCCTCGACTCACAGGGAATGTAGTGCTCAGACTCGAAGGGCGTGATCGGATAGTCCGCGGCCGGATGGGGTGTTGTCGCTTGTCCCATGGAGACGTGGGCCGGAGGTAGCTGCTGCAGGCGTGAGGGTGCTGCGGCTGCTGGAGTGCTCATGGGTGAGGTGAGGAGGCGGCCTTTCCTTTGAGAGCCGTCATGAGAGTTTGAATTTGAGACTGATCAAGCTGTGGAATTAGACGCAGAAGCTGAGCAGCTTGATCATCTGACTGAGGAGGGTGGTGTTCCGAGACGGGCTGCCCTCGTCACGATGGCGACCTTCAGAGGTATGGACGGTGGCGACCCAAGGCCGGGCCACCTCGTCAATGAGATCATGGGGTAGGGACTCCTCGTAATCCTGGGGATTATGGAAGGTAGTGTCGGGATTCTCACCATTGTAGATTGGGTTCAAGAAAGACTCCATACTCGGAGAAAGCCTTTCCAGACTTGAGAGGCAACCTGACCTAGACAGACTCTTAGTTTCCTAAACAAATAATCCTATGCAGACAAAAGGAAAGAGAAAAAAAAACGTCTCACCCAAAGCAAGCAGTTGGCAATGATGATGGTTTCTTTTATTTAGTTCAGGTTTGCCTCTTAGTGATTTTGACTTTTAGCAAGTTCTCTCCAAATAAGGAAGGGTTTCCTAAATGGGAGAGGGCTTCCAACTTCGGGTATGACTAGAGTTCTCACTTCCTTGCCAAATAAGTCTAGACTCAATCCAGGTGGCGACGGGTACAACCAGCCTGGCGGCCGTGTGGGAATCCACGGTCAGCGGGGACTTACGGAGGCCCTCAAGCGCGCGCTCTAGTCGGACACAAGGAGTATGTGGCCGAGAGAGCGAACGTCGCTGAGGAGGAAACCTATGCTACGAATATGGAGCGATGTATGCAAGTCCTATGTGCACCGGAGTGCATGCAAAATTCTAATCCTAGTACTAACACAATGAGAATTAGGACTAATCACCCTCAGAGGAAGAAGGCGACAAGATTGATGTCGCGACCAAGATCGCGACACAACGCCTTCGCTTTCCTTCTCGCAGTGGACAGAAAGTGATTAAACCCTAATTATGCACGAAAAATCAATCAATCCTATAAAATACAAGACTGGAAATCTCTCAATAACATGGAGGAGGCATGATATGATGATCTGGATGGAGTATGTGAAAGCCAACCCAAATTTGCAAGAAATCAATGGACCCGGGCACTGACCTGAATGCGACTATCACCCCGTCGCCTTCTGTGTAGCGACAACAGCCACGTCACTTTTTATAGGCTCGAACAGTATTCAACCAAAGGAAATAGGTGTACGGACAGACTGTGTACCTGGTAGCGACGATGGTCTAGTCGCCTTCCTGATTGCGACAGCGGCCACGTCACCTTCTTCACAGATCACGAAAAGAACGGGCAAGGTAAACTGTATACTAACCTGATCGCGACGTGTAGTATGTCGCCTTCTCACCCGGACCAGCAGAGCACTAAAAAACCTAAAAAGAACAGAACTAAACACAGAAAAAACTGGACAACACAACACCCGTTAGATGACAAGGACGATAGGGAAAGGAAGAACGAGCGTGATGGCACAAGTGGTCCCACCGTGATCGCCAAAAGGTGTAATCACGGATTTGTTATCCCCTTTTGAATTAAAAATTATGAGTATAGGGATTAAGAACTGACCGTGATCGCCACCAGAGTAATCGCCTCAGAGATGTAGACGTGGAGGCGACTACCTTGGAAAAGAAAGGTGAAGGGAAGGCGTACCTGGTAAAGCGACAGATGCAGTGTCGCCTTCCTTTCTCCTGAACGCGACAGAGGCTAAGGCGCCTTCTTGAACGCGACAGTGGCCTTGTCGCCTTCTCTTCAGAGGGACAGAGATGTGGATTCTCGTCTTCCTGCTCCTCAGCCGGCCAAGGGACAGGAGCCTCACTTCGTTATAACCTTCAAACACCTGCCAAGATGATTCAAACACAAAGAAAACCCATCAGAATTCGTGTGCAATAGATCTATTCAATGAAAAGTGCATGTACATGAACTATTATGGGGGGAACTCACAGGATTGGGGCTTTTAACCCCTGGGGGTGCTAAGGATGGGTGTGTGTTTCATGTTTTAATGCTAGACTAGAAGAAAAAATGAACTATGCATGCATGAAATTGATGAAATAAAGAAGAAAAGGAGGGGAGAATTGGATAGCCGATGGGAAAACGCCCTGGAGGGCTCTTCTGAGTCATCTGGAGAAGGAACTCTCTTCGGAGAGGAGAAAGCTCTCTTGGTTCCCGAACTAATGGCCCCGGCCTTGCCCAAAAAGATGGAGAAATAAGGTTTTTATGGGTGATTATTCCCAACTCGAGTCTGAGAGGAATAATGAGCAAGAGTCCGACTTTGGGCAAGTATGGTTGTACAAGGGCCATTGGAACTCGGAAAGGATCATATTAGGAAGGCCTGCTCCGAATTTGAGAAGATTTGGACTCGATTTGGACGTCCAAAAGAAGCAATTACCATTAATAGCATGGGTCCAAATCAGCCTCGGATTGAGTTTCCTGCTTAAAGACCAAAATGCGACGGCCATCGTGTCGCCTTCTGAACGCGACTGCTCGATACGTCGCCTTCCTCATATAGAAAGGTACTTCAAGTCATTTTCGATTTTCTGAGGATTAAAAAAATGTGGAATTATGGTAGCGACATAGGGGCTGTCGTTTTCAAGAAGACGACCTAGGGCCTATCGCCTTCTGGTCTTTTCTGCATTTGGTCATCCAAACAACTATGCACAGCCTTCAGGACGAAACATCGGACTTCTATACTCAGAGAGCTATAGCAAGAGAGATTGATTTGACCAGGAGAGTCCTCCAGGGCGATGAACTAATGGGAACGATGTCATGATTGAAGAAAGCCAGCTTGACGATGATGAGCCAACGTGGGGCGTTAATGATACAACAAGGGATTTTGCTCTACTTATGGGCCAGAAATGGGTGTCTACAGAAACGACGTCGTATCACCTGAGGCAATAAGGGGACGACGGGCGTCTCTGAGTGCCGATTCCGAATTGGGGTTTTATAAGCGATTCTGATAATCGAGCGGAAAGTTATGCCCATTTGTCAGATGGGGTGTCCGTATGCGATCGCATCGGAAGCCCGCTCACACGCTCCCGGAGAGGAATTTGGGCGCCGTACTAGAAATCTTCGAATCTGACCATGTGCCGACATGGTCGAAGTGCCAATTCTGGATTGCGGACTCTCGTGCGGTTCCAATCGCCGTGTGAACAAATATCTGTATCTTACCCAAGGGGTACGACAATCGGTATACTAGTACATAAGCTCCATAGTGGAATTTCAGCCGCGGTACGGAATTCTGCGAAACTAGCGTCCTGTGGGCCATCTTGGAGTGCCGATAACGAATTGTGCTCACATAAGCGATTCCGATACCCGGGCAGAAAGTTATGGCCAGTTCTTTCGTGGAAGGGGCGAGAATAATCCGACATGGGTGACTATATCGGCGATGTTGGTGCACCCATATCTACGACCTGGGGAAGAGTTCTCACGCCGAGTTGAACACAACTTCTGATCTCCGTGACAGGCGGAGTCCGTGTGGTTTCCCCGCCCGGGATTCACGTGACCTTGGGAGACGTTACTGCGGGAAAGCCATGGAAACTGAGGGATTGTCGGCCGGAATCGCAATTTTGGAGTGCGAAACGAAGGTTTTTCGACCCTAAAATGACATCTTATCACCTGAGGCAATAAGGGGGCGACGGGCATCTCTGAGTACTGATTCCGAATTGGGGTCTTATAAGCGATTCTGATAACCGAGTGGAAAGTTATGCGCGTTTGACAGAAGGGGTGTCTGTATGCGATGGCATCGGCAACCCGCGACCACCCTACCGGAGAGAATTTGGGCGCCGGACCGGAAATCTCCGAATCTGACCATGTGCTGATCGGGTCGAAGTGCCGATTCCGGATTGAGGACTTCACGTGCGGTTCCGATCGCCGCACGAACAAATATCCGCATCTTACCCAAGGGGTACGACAATCGGTATACTAGTACACAAGCTCCTCGGTGGAATTTTGGCCCTGCTACGGAATTATGCGAAACCAGCGTCCTGACGGCCGTCTCGTAGTGCCGATTACGAATTGTGCTCACATAAGCAATTCCGATACCTAGGCGGAAAGTTTTGGCCAGTTCTTTCACAGAAGGGGTGAGAATAATCCGACAGGGGTGACTATATCTGCGATGTTGGTGCACCCATATCTATGACCTGGGGAGGAGTTCTCACACCGAGTTGAACACAACTTCCGATCTCCGTTACAGGTCGAGTCCGTGTGGTTGCCATGCCCGAGATTCACATGACCTTGGGAGATGTTACTGCAAGAAAGCCTTGGAAACTGGAAGATCTTCGACTGGAACTTCAATTTTGGAAAGCAAAATGAAGGTTTTTGGACCGCGAAATGACGTCTTATTGCTTGAGGCAATAGGGGGGCGACGGGCGACTCTGAGTGCCGATTCCAAATTGGGGTCTTATAAGTGATTCCGATAACCGAGGGGAAAGTTATGCCCATTTGAGCGAAGGGGTGTCTGTATGCGATTGCATCGGCACCCCGCGACCATGCTCCGGCAAAGGAATTTGGGCGCCGTACCGGAAATCTCTGAATCCGACCTTGTGCCGATAGGGTCGAAGTGCTGATTTCGGATTGGGGACTCGCGGGTGTTTCCGATCGCCGCGTAAATAAATATCCGGGTCTTCCCCAAGCAGTAGGACAATCGGTGTACTAGTACACACGCTCCGCGGTGCAATTTCGACCCCAGCATGGAATTCCGTGAAGCCAGCATCCTGTCAACCGTCTCGGAGTGCCGATTCTGAATTGTGCTGACAAAAGCGATTCCAATACCTGGGAGGAAAGTTATGGCTAGTTCTTTCGCGGAAGGGGTGAGAATGATCCGACAGGGGTGAGGATATCGGTGATGTTGGTGCACCCATATCTATGACCTGGGCAGGAGTTCTCACGCCGAGTTTAACACAACTTCCGATCACTGTGACAGGTCGACTCCGTGTGGCTGACCCGCCCGAGATTCACCTGATCGAGGGAGACGTTATTGCTAGAAAACCTTGGAAACGGGGAGATCATTGGCCGAAATCAGAATTTTACAGTTTGAAATGAAGGTTTTTCGACCTTGAAACTACGTCTTATCACCTGAGGCAATAAGAGGGCGACGGGCATCTATGAGTGCCAATTCCGAATTGGGGTCTTATAAGTGATTCCAATAACTGAGCGGAATGTTATGCCTGTTTGAGAGAAGGGGTGTCCGTATGTGATCGCATCGGCATCCCGCGACCATGCTCCCGGAGATGAATTTGGGTGCCGGATCGGAAATCTCCGAATACGATCATGTGCCGACCGGGTCGAAGAGCCGTTTCCAGATTGGGGACTCTCGGGCGGTTTCGATCGCCGTGTGAACAAATATTCGCGTCTTACCCAAGGGATGCCGATATTAAATTGTGCTCACATATCTGATATGTCAATTTTAAATTGTGTTTTATCGACCGTCTCGGAGTGTTGATTCTAAATTGTGCTCACATAAGCGATTCCGAATCCTGGGCGAAAAGTTATGGCCAGTTCTTTCGTAGAAGGGGTGAGAATAATCTGACAGGGGTGACGATATCGGCGATGTTGGTGCACCCATATCTACGACCTGGGGAGGAGTTCTCGCACTGAGTTGAACAAAACTTCCGATCGCCGTGACAGGCCGACTCCGTATGGTTGCCCCACCTTGGATTCACGTTACTTTGAGAAAACCTTGGAAACGGGGAGATCGTCGGCCGGAATCGCAATTTTGGATTGCGAAACGAAGGTTTTTCGACCCAGAAATGCCGATTCTAAATTGGGCTCTTATAAGTGATTCCGATAACCGAGCGGAAAGTTATGTCCATTTGAGCGAAGGGGTGTCCGTATGCGATCGCATCAGCAGCCCGCGACCACGCTCCCGAAGAGGAATTTGGGAGTTGGACCGGAAATCTCTGAATTCGACCTTGTGCCAATCGGGTCGAATTGTCGATTCTAGATTGGGGACTCGTTGGTAGTTCTGATCGCCGCACGAACAAATATCCGTGTCTTACCCAAGGGGTACGACAATCGGTGTACTAGTACACACGCTCGGCGGTGGAATTTCGGCCCCGACACGAAATTCTGCCAAACTGGCGTCTTGTCGACCGTCTCGGAGTGCCGATTCTGAATTGCGCTCACATAAGTGATTACGATACCTGGGAGGAAAGTTATGGCCAGTTCTTTCACCGACAGGGGTGACTATATTAGCAACGTTGGTGCACTTATATCTACGACCTGGGCAGGAGTTCTTGCACCGAGTTGAACAGAACTTCCGATCGCCGTGACAGGCCGACTCTGTGTGGTTGCCACACCTGAGATTCACGTGATCGAGGGAGACGTTACTGCGAGAAAACCTTGGAAATGGGGAGATCGTCGGCCGAAATCGCAATTTTGGAGTGTGAAACGAAGGTTTTTTGACCTTGAAACGACGTCTTATCGCCTGAGCAATAGAGGGGCGATGGGTGTCTCTAAGTGCCGATTCCGAATTGGGTTCTTATAAGCGATTCCGATAACTGAGTGGAAAGTTATGCCCGTTTGAGCATAGGGGTGTCCATATGCGATCGCATCGGCATCCCGTGACCACGCTCCGGGAGAGGAATTTGGGCGCCGCACCGGAAATCTCCGAATCTGACCTTGTGCCGACCGGGTCAAAGTGCCGATTCTGGATTCGGGACTCGCTGGCTATTCCGATCGCCGCGCGAAAAAATATCTGTGTCTTACCCAAGGGGTACGACAATCGATGTACTAGTACACACGTTCGGGGGTGGAATTTCGACCCTGGCATAGAATTATGCAAACTTAGCGTCATGTCGACCATCTCGGAGTGTCGATTCTGAATTGTGCCCACATAAGCAGAAAGTTATGGCCAGATCTTTCGCAGATGGGGTGAGAATAATCCGACAGGGGTGACTATATCGGCGATGTTGTTGCACCCATATTTACGACCTGGGTAGGAGTTCTCATGCCGAGTTGAGCACAACTTCCGATCACCGTGACAGGACGACTCCGTGTGGTTGACCCACCCGGATTCACGTGATCGAGGGAGACGTTACTGCTAGAAATCCTTGGAAACGGGGAGATCGTTGGCCGGAATTAGAATGTTAGAGTGCCAAATGAAGGTTTTTTGACCTTGAAATGATGTCTTATCACCTGAGGCAATAAGCGGGGGACAGGCGTCTCTGAGTGTCCTTTCCGAATTGGGGTTTTATAAGTGATTTCGATAACTGAGCGGAATGTTATGCCCATTTGACAGAAGGGGTGTTCGTATGCGATCGCATCGGTAGCCCGCGACCACGCTCCCGCAGAGGAATTTGGGCGCCGAACCGAAAATCTATGAATCTGACCTTGTGCTAACCGGGTCGATGTGCTGATTCCGGATTGGGGACTCACTAGCGGTTTCGATCGCTGCGCGAACAAATATCTGCGTTTTACCCAAGGGGTACGATAATCGATGTACTAGTATGCACGCTCCATGGTGGAATTTCGGTCCCGGCATGGAATTCCACCAAACCAGTATCCTGTAGACCGTCTCAGAGTATCTATTCCGAATTGTGCTTACATAAGTGATTTCAATACCCGGGCGGAAAGTTATGGCTAGTTCTTTTGCGGAAGGGGTGAGAATAATCCGACAGGGGTGACTATATCGGCGATGTTGGTGCACCCATATCTACGACCTGGGCAGGAGTTCTCACGCCCAGTTGAGCACAATTTCTGATCACCGTGACAGGCTGACTCTGTGTGGTTGACGCGCCCAGGATTCACGTCATCGAGGGAGACGTTACTGTAAAAAAACCTTGGAAATGGGGAAATTGTTAGCCGAAATTGAAATTTTAGAGTGCGAAAGAAGATTTTTCGACCTTGAAATGATGTCTTATCACCTAAGGCAATAAGGGCGAGACTGACGTCTCTGAGTGCCAATTCCGAATTGGGGTCTTATAAGCGATTCCGATAACCGTGCAGAAAGTTATGCATGTGTGAGAGAAGGGGTGTCTGTATGCGATCACATCGACAGCCTGCGACCACGCTCCCGGAGAGGAATTTGGGCGCCCGACTGGAAATCTCTGAATATGACCATGCACCGGACCGAAAATCTCCAAATCCAACCTTGTGCTAACCGGGTCGAAGTGTCGATTCCGGATTGGGGACTCACTTGCGATTCCGATCGCTGCGCGAACAAATATCCGCGTCTTACCCAAGGGGTACAAAAATCGATATACTATTACACACGCTCCGCAGTGGAATTTCGGTCCCGACACAGAATTCTGCGAAAGTAGCGTCTTGTCGACTGCCTCGGAGTGGCGATTCTGAATTGTGCTCACATAAGCGATTCCGATACCTGGGCGGAATGTTATGGCCAGTTCTTTGACAGAAGGGGTGAGAATAATCCGACAAGGGTGACCATATCGGCGATGTTGGTGCACCCATGTCTACGACCTGGGGAGGAGTTCTCGCACCGAATTGAACACAACTTCCGATCGCCGTGACAGGCCGACTTCGTGTGGTTGCCCCGCCTGGGATTCACGTGACCGAGGGAGACGTTACTGCGTGAAAACCTTGTGAACAGTGAGATTGTCGGCCAGAATCGCAATTGTGGAGTGAGAAACGAAGGTTTTTCGACCCCGAAATGACGACTTATTGCCCGAGGCAATAGGGTGACGACGGGCGTCTCTGAGTGTCGATTCCAAATTGGGGTCTTATAAGCGATTCCGATAACCCAGCAGAAAGTTATACCCGTTTGGGTGTTCGTATGCGATTGCATCGGCAGCCCGCGACCACGCTCTTGGAGAGGAATTTTGCGCGGGACCGGAAATCTCAGAATCCGACCTTGTACTGACCAAGTTGAAGTGCCGATTACGGATTGGGGACTCGCGGGCGGTTCTGATCGTCGCGGGAACAAATATCTGTGTCTTACCAAAGGGGTACAACAATCGGTGTACTAGTACATACGCTCGGCAGTGGAATTTCGGCCCCGGCACGGAATTCCGCGATACTAACGTCATGTCGACCATGTCGTAGTGCCGATTCAGAATTGTGCTCAAATAAGTGATTCCGATTATCGGGCGGAAAGTTATGGTTAGTTCTTTCACAGAAGGGGTGAGAATAATCCGACATGGGTGACTATATCAGCAATGATGGTGCACCCATATCTATGACCTGGGCAGGACTTCTCGCGCCGAGTTGAACACAACTTCCGATCGCCGTGACAGGCCGACTCCGTGTGGTTACCCCGCTCGGGATTCACGTGATCGAGGGAGACGTTATTCCGAGAAAACCTTGGAAATGAGGAGATCGTCGGCCGGAATCGCAATTTTGGAGTGCCAAACGAAGGTTTTTCGACCCTAAAATGACGTCTTATTGTCTGAGGCAATAGAGGGATGACGGGCGTCTATAAGTTCCGATTCCAAATTGTGGTCTTATAAGCGATTCTGTTAACTGAGCAGAAAGTTATTCCCGTTTGAGCGAAGGGGTGTCTGTATGCGATCGCATCGGCAGCCCGCGACCATGCTCCCGAAAAGAAATTTGGACGCCGGACTGGAAATCTCCGAATCCAACCTTATGCCGACCGGGTCGAAGTGACGATTTTGGATTGGGACTCGTGGGCGGTTCCGATCACTGCATGAACAAATATCTGCATCTTACCCAAGGGGTACGACTATCGGTGTACTGGTACACACGCTTCGCGGTGGAATTTCGGCCCCAGCACGAAATTCCACGAAACCAACGTCCTATCGACCGTCTCGGAGTGTCGATTCCGATTTGTGCTCACATAAGTGATTTCGATACCCGGATGGAAAGTTATGGCCAGTTCTTTCGCTGAAGGGGTGAGAATAATCTGACAGGGGTGTCTATATCGGAGATGTTGGTGCACCCATATCTACGACATGGGCAGGAGTTCTCGCACTGAGTTGAACACAGCTTCCGATCGCCGAGATAGGCCGACTCCATGTGGTTGCCCTACCTGGGATTCACAAGATCGAGGGAGAAGTTACTGCGAGAAAAGCATGGAAATGGAGAGATCGTCGACCAGAATTGCAATTTTGGAGTGCGAAATGAAGGTTTTTGACTCTGAAATGACATCTTATCACCTGAGGCAATTGGGTGGCGACGGGCGTCTCTGAGTGCCAATTCCGAATTGGAGTCTTATAAGTGATTTCGACAACCGAGCCGAAAGTTAAGCCCGTTTGAGCGAAGGGGTATCCGTATGCGATCGCATCGACAGCCCGCGACCATGCTCCCGAAGAGGAATTTTGGCGCCGGACCGGAAATCTATGAATTTGACCTTGTGTCGACTGGGTCGAAACTCGCGGGTGGTTTCGATCGCCGCGCGAACAAATATCAGCGTCTTACCTAAGTGGTACGACAATCGGTGTACTAGGACACACGCTCTGTGGTGGAATTTCAATCCCAGCATGAAATTCTGCGAAACTAGCGTCCTGTCGATCGTCTTAGTGTGTTGATTCCAAATTGTGGTCACATAAGCAATTCTGATACCTGGAAGGAAAGTTATGGCCAGTTCTTTCGCGAAAGGGGTGAGAATAATCCGACAGGGGTGACTATATCGGCAATGTTGGTGCACCCATATCTACGACCTGGGTAGGAGTTCTCGCACCGAGTTGAACACAACTTCCGATCGTTGTGACAGGCCGACTCCATGTGGTTGCCCTGCCCAGGATTCATGTGCTCGAAGGAGACGTTACTGCAAGAAAACCTTGGAAACGGGGAGATCATCGGGCAGAATCACAAATTTGGAGTGCGAAACGAAGATTTTTCGACCCCGAAAGAACGTCTTATCACTTGAGACAATAGGGGGGGGGGGGGGGGTGACTGGCGACTTTGAGTTCCAATTCTGAATTGGGGTATTATAAGCGATTCTGATAATGGAGCGAAAAGTTATGCCCGTTTGAGCGAAGGGGTGTCCGTATGAGATCGCATCGGCAGCCCGCGACCACACTCCCGGAGAGGAATTTTGGCGCCGGATCGGAAATCTCTAAATCCGACCTTGTGTCGACTGAGTTGAAGTGCCTATTCCGGATTGGGGACTCGCGAGTGGTTCCGATCGCCATGCGAACAAATATCCGCGTCTTACCCAAGGGGTACGATAATCGGTGTACTAGTACACACGCTCCGCGATGGAATTTCAGCCCCGGCACAGAATTCCGCAACGTCCTGTCGAGCATCTTGGAGTGCCGATTCCGAATTGTGCTCACATAAGCGATTATGATACCCAGGCGAAACATTATGGCCAGTTCTTTCGCTGAAGGGGTGAGAATAATCCGATATGGGTGAATGTATCGCCGATGTTGGTGCACCCATATCTACGACCTGGGCAGCAGTTCTCGCGCCGAGTTGAACACAACTTCTGATCACCGTGACAGGCCGACTCCTTGTGGTTGCCCCGCCTGGGATTCACGTGATCGAGGGAGACGTTACTGCAGGAAAACCTTTGAAATGGGGTGATCATTGGCCGAAATCACAATTTTGGAGTGTGAAACGAAGTTTTTCTGACCACTAAATGATGTCTTATCACCTGAGGCAATTAGGGAGCAACGGGCGTCCCTGAGTGTCGATTCCAAATTGGGGTCTTATAAGTAATTCCGATAACTGAGCGAAAAGTTATGCCCGTTTGAGCGAAGGGGTGTCCGTATGCGATCGCATCGGTAGCCCGCGACCACGCTCCCGGAAAGGAATTTGGGTGCCGGATCGGAAATCTCTCAATCTGTCATTGTGCCAACTGGGTCAAAATGCCGATTTCGGATTGGGGACTCGCGGGTGGTTCCGATCACCGTGCGAACAAATATCCGCATCTTACCCAAGGGGTACGACAATCGGTGTACTAGTACACACGCTCCGCGATGGAATTTTGGCCCCGGCAAGGAATTTCGCAAATCCAGCATCCTGTCGACCATTGCCGATTTCGAATTGTGCTCACATAAGCGATTCCGATACCCTGGCGGAATGTTATGGCCAGTTCTTTCGCAAAAGGGGTGAGAATAATCCGACAGGGGTGACTATATCGACGATGGTTGTGCACCCATATCTACAACCTGGGCAGGAGTTCTCGCACCGAGTTGAACACAACTTCCGATCGCTGTGACTGGCCGACTCTTTGTGGTTGCCCCGCCTGGGATTCACGTGATCGAGGGAGACGTTACTTCGAGAAAACCTTAGAAACTGGGAGATCGTCGACCAAAATCACAAGTTTGGAGTGTGAAATGAAGGTTTTTCGACCCCAAAATGATGTCTAATCACTTGGGGCAATAGGGGGCGACGAGCGTCTTTGAGAGCCGATTCCGAATTGGGGTCTTATAAGCGATTCCGATAACTTAGCGGAAAGTTATGACCATTTGAGCGAAGGGGTGTCCGTATGCGATCGCATTGGCAGCCCGCGACCACGCTCCCGGAGAGGAATTTGGGAGCCTGATCGGAAATTTTGAATCTGACCTTGTGCCGACCGGATCGAAGTGCCAATTCCAGATTGGGGACTCACGGGCGAGTCCGATCGCTGCGCGAACAAATATCTATGTCTTACCCAAGGGGTACGACAATCGGTGTACTAGTACACATGCTCCACGGTGGAATTTCAGCGTCGACATGGAATTCTGCGAAACCAGCATCCTGTCGACCGTCTCAGAGTGCCGATTCCGACTTGTGCTCACATAAGCGATTCCGATACCCGGACGAAATGTTATGGCCAGTTCATTTGCTAAAGGGGTGAGAATAATCCGACAGGGGTGACTATATCGGAGATGTTGGAGCACCCAAATCTACAACTTGGGCAAAAGTTCTCGCGCCGAGTTGAACACAACTTCCGATCGCCGTGATAGGTCGACTCTGTATGGTTGCTCTGCCCGAGATTCACATGATCGAGGGAGACGTTACTGCAAGAAAACCTAGGAAACGAGGAGATCATCGACCGTAATTGCAATTTTGGAGTGCGAAACGAAGCTTTTTGACCCCGAAACGACAACCTTATTGCCTGAGGCAATAAGGGGGTGATGGGCGTCTCTGAGTGCCGATTCCGAATTGGGGTATTATAAGCTATTCCGATCACTGAGCGGAAAGTTATGCCCATTTGAGCGAAGGGGTATCCATATGTGATCGCATTGGCAACACGCGACCACGCTCCCGGAGAGGAATTTGGGCGTCGGATCGGAAATCTCTGAATCCGACCTTGTGTCGACCGGGTCGAAGTCCTGATTCTGGATTGGGGACTCGTTGGCGGTTCTGATCGCCGCGTGAACAAATATCCGCATCTTACCCAAGGGGTACGACAATCGGTGTACTAGTACTCACGCTCCGCAGTGGAATTTCGGCCGCGATAGGGAATTCCGCGAAACCAACGTCCTGTCGTCCGTCTTGGAGTGCTGATTCCGAATTGTGCTCACATAAGTGATTCTGATACATGGGCGCAAAGTTATGGCAGTTCTTTCACAAAAGGGGTGAGAATAATCCGATAGGGGTGACTATATTGGCGATGTTGGTGCACCCATATCTACGACCTGGGCAGGAGTTCTCGGGCCGAGTTAAACACAACTTCCGATCGCCGTGACAGGCCGACTCTGTGGGGTTACCCCGCCCTGAGTTCACGTGATCGAGGGAGACGTTACTGTGAGAAAACTGTGGAAACGGGGAGATCATCGGCCATAATCGGAATTTTGGAGTGTGAAATGAAACTTTTTCGACCACGAAACATCGTCATATCGCTTGAGGCAATAGGGGGGCGACGGGCATCTCTTAGTGCCGATTCTGAATTGAGGTATTATAAGCGATTCTGATAACAGAGCGGAAAGTTATGCCTGTTTGAGTGCAGGGGTGTCCGTATGCGATCGCATCGGCAGCCAGCGACCACGCTCCTGGAGAGGCATTTGGGCACCAGACCGGAAATATCCGAATTGGACTTTGTGCCGACCGGGTCAAAGTGCTGATTCTGGATTGGGGACTCGCGGGCGGTTCCGATCGCCGTGCGAATAAATATCTACGTCTTACCTCAGGGACATGACAATCGGTGTACTAGTACACACGCTCCGTGGTAGAATTTCGGCCCCGACACGGAAGTCAGCAAAATCAGTGTCCTATCGACCGTCTCGAACTGCCGATTCCGACTTGATCTCACATAAGCGATTTCGATACCCGGACGGAAAGTTATGGCTAGTTCTTTCGCTAAGGGGGTGAGAATAATCCAACAGGGGTTACTATATCGGAGATGTTTGTACACCCATATCTACGACCTGCGCAGGAGTTCTCGCGTCGAGTTGAACACAACTTCTGATCACCGTGATAGGCCGACTCCATGTGGTTGCCCTGCCCGGTATTCACGTGATCGAGGGAGACGTTACTGTGGGAAAACCTTGGAATTGGGGAGATCGTCAGTCGGAATTGCAATTTTGGAGTGCGAAATGAAGGTTTTCGACCCCGAAACGACATCTTATCACCTGAGGCAATAGGGTGGCGAAAGGCATCTCTGAGTGTCGATTCCAAATTGGGGTCTTATAAGAGATTCCGATAACCGAGCCGAAAGTTATGCCCTTTTGAGAAAGGGGTGTCTGTATGTGATCGCATCGGCAGCCCGCGACCACGCTCTTGGAGTGAAATTTTGGTGCCGGATCGGAAATCTCTGAATCTGAACTTGTGTCGACCGGGTCGAAGTGTCGATTCCAGATTGGGGACTCGATGGCGGTTTCGATCGCCGCACGAACAAATATCCGCATCTTACCCAAGGGGTACGACAATCGGTGTACTAGTACACACGCTCTGAGGTGGAATTTCTGCCCCAAAACGGAATTCCACGAAACCAACGTCCTGTCGACCGTCTCAGAGTGCTGATTCTGAATTGTGCTCACATAAGCGATTCTGATACCCGGGCGGAAAGTTATGGCAAGTTCTTTCGCAGAAGGGGTGAGAAAAATCCGACAGGGGTGACTATATCGGAGATGTTGGTGCACCCATATCTATGACCTGGGTGAGAGTTCTCGCACCAAGTTGAACACAACTTCTGATCGTTATGACAGGCCGACTCCGTGTGGTTTCCCCGCCCGGGATTCACGTGATCGAGGGAGACGTTACTGCAGGAAAACCTTGGAAACGGGGTGATTGTCGGCCAAAATTGCAATTTTGGAGTGTGAAACGAAGGTTTTTCGACCACAAAACGATGCCTTATCACCTGAGGCAATAAGCGGGCAACAGGCATCCCTGAGTGCCGATTCCGAATTGGGGTCTTATAAGCGATTCTGATAACCGAGCAGAAGGTTATGCCCGTTTGAGCGAAGGGGTGTCCGTATGTGATCGTATCGACAGCCCACAACCACGCTCCTGGAGAGGAATTTGGGTGCCGGATCAGAAATTTCCGAATCTGACCTTGTGTCGACCGAGTCAAAGTGTCGATTCCAGATTGGGGACTCGCGGGCGGTTCTGATCTCCGAGCGAACAAATATCTGCATCTTACCCAAGGGGTACCACAATCGGTGTACTAGTACACACGCTCTATGGTGGAATTTCTGTCCCGAAACGGAATTCCACAAAACCAACGTCTTGTCGACCGTCTCGGAGTGCTGATTTCGAATTGTGCTCACATAAGCGATTCTGATACCCGGACGGAAAGTTATGGCCAGTTCTTTCGCGAAAGGGGTGAGAATAATCCGACAGAGGTGACTATATCGGAGATGTTGGTGCACCCATATCTACGACCTGGGCGAGATTTCTCGCACCGAGTTGAACACAACATCTGATCGTCGTGACAGGCCGACTCCCTGTGGTTGCTCCACCCGGGATTCACGTGATCGAGGTAGACGTTACTGCTGGAAAACCTTGGAAACGGGGTGATCGTCTGCCGAAATTGCAATTTTGGAGTGGGAAACGAAGGCTTTTCGACCACAAAATGATGTTTTATCACCTGACGCAATAATGGGGCAACAAGTGTCCCTCAGTGCCGATTCCGAATTGGGGTCTTATAAGCGGTTCCGATAACCGAGCGAAAAGTTATGCCCGTTTGAGCGAAGGGGTGTCCGTATGCGATCGCATTGGCAGCCCACGACCACGCTCCCGGAAAGGAATTTGGGCGCCGGATCGGAAATCTCCCAATCCGACATTGTGCCGACCGGGTTATGATCGCCGCGCGAATAAATATCCACGTCTTAACCAAGGGGTACGACAATCGGTGTACTAGTACACACGCTCCGTGGTGGAATTTCCGCTCTGGCATGAAATTCCACAAAACCAGCGTCCTGTCCCCCGTCTCGGTGTGTCGATTCCGAATTGTGCAACGTAAGTGATTATGATAGCCGGGCGGAAAGTTATTGCCAGTTCTTTCGTTGAAGGGGTGAGAATAATCCGGCAGGGGTGACTATATCGGAGATGTTGGTGCACCCATATCTACGACATGGGAAGAAGTTCTCGTGCCAAGTTGAACACAACTTTCGATCACCGTGACAGGCTGACTCCGTGTGGTTGCTCCGTCGCGCAAACAAATATCTGCATCTTACCCAAGGGGTACGACAATCAGTGTACTACTGCACACGCTCCGCGGTGGACTTTCATCCCCGGCACGGAATTCTGCAAAATGAGCGTCCTGTCGACCCTCTCGGAGTGTCGATTCCAAATTGTGCAAACATAAGCAATTCCGATACCCGACAGAGGTCACTATATCAGCGATGTTTGTGCACTCATATCTACGACATTGACAGGGGTTCTCGCGCCGAGTTGAATACAACTTCCGATCGCCGTGACAGGCCGACTCCATGTGGTTGCGTCGCCAAGGATACACATAATCGAGGGAGACGTTACTGCGAGAAAACATTGGAAACAGAGAGATCGTCGGCCGGAATCGCAATTTTTGAGTGCGAAACGATGGCTTTTCGACCCCGAAATGACGTCTTATCGCTTGAGGCAACATAGGGATGATGGGCGTCTCTAAGTGCCGATTCCAAATTGGGGTCTTATAAGCGGCTCTGATAACCGAGCGGAAAGTTATGCCCGTTTGAGCGAAGGGGTGCCCGTATGCGATCGCATCAGCAGTCCGCGATCACGCTCCCGGAGAGGAATTTGGGCGTCAGATCGGAAATCTTCGAATCTGACCTTATGCTGACCGGGTCGAAGTGTCGATTCTGGATTGGGGACTCACGGGCGGTTCCGATCGCCGTGCGAACAAATATCTACATCTTACCTAAGGGGTACGACAATCGGTGTACTAGTACACACGCTCCACGATGAAATTTTGGCCATGGCATGGAATTCCACAAAACCAGCATGCTTTCGACCGTCTCGGATTGCCGATTCAGACTTGTGCTCACATAAGCGATTCTGATACTCGGGCAGAAAGTTATGGCCAGTTTTTTTACGGAAGGGGTGAGAATAATCCGACAGGGGTGACTATATCGGCGATATTGGTGCACCCATATCTACGACCGAAATCACAATTTTAGAGTGCAAAACAAAGGTTTTTTGATCCCGAAATGACGTCTTATCGCCTGAGGCAATAGGGGGGTGACAGGCGTCTCTGAGTGCCGATTCCGAATTGGGGTCTTATAAGTGATACTGATAACCGAGCGGAAAGTTATGCCCGTTTGAGCGAAAAGGTGTCCGTATATGATCACATCGGCAACCCGCGACCATGCTCCCAGAGAGGATTTTGGGCGCCGAACCAGAAAACTCTGAATCTGATCTTGTGTCGACCAGGTCGAAATGTCGATTCAGATTGGGCACTTGCTGGCAGTTCCGATCGCTGCGCAAACAAATATCCGCGTCTTATCCAAGGGGTACGACAATCGGTGTACTAGTACACACACTCCGCGGTGGAATTTTGGCCCCAACACGTAATTATGTGAAACCAGCATCCTGTCGACCGCCTTGGAGTGCCTATTCCGAATTGTTCTCACATAAGCTATTCCAATACTCGGTCGGAAAGTTATGGCCTGTTCTTTCGCGGAAGCGATGAGAATAATCCGACAGGGGTGACTATATCAGCGATATTGGTGCACCCATATCTATGACCTGGGTAGGAGTTCTCGCGCCGAGTTGAACACAACATCCGATCGCCGTGATAGGCCGACTCCGTGTGGTTGCTCCGCCCGGGATTCACGTGATCGAGGGAGACGTTACTGGGAGAAAACCTTGGAAACAGCAAGATCGTCGGCCAGAATCATAATTTTGGAGTGCGAAATGATGGTTTTCGACCCCAAAACAATGCCTTATCACCTGAGGCAATACGGGGATGACGAGAGTCTCTGAGTGCCCATTCTGAATTGGGGTCTTATAGGTGATATCGATAACCGAGTGAAAAGTTATGTCCGTTTGAGCGAAGGGGTGTCCGTATGCGATCGCATCGGCAGCCCGCGACCACGCTCCCATAGACGAATTTGGGCGCCAGACTGGAAATCACTGAATCCGACCTTGTGCCGACCGGGTCAAAGTGTCAATTCCGGATTGGGGACTCGCGAGCGGTTCTGATCGCCGTGCGAACACATATCTGCATCTTACCCAAGGGGTACGACAATCGGTGTACTAGTACAAACACTCCACGGTGGAATTTCGGCCCTGACAAGGAATTCCACAAAACCAGCAAGCTGTCGACAGTCTCAGAGTGCCGATTCCGAATTGTGCTCACATAAGCGATTCCGATACCCGGGCCGAAAGTTATGGCCAGTTCTTTCGCGGAAGGGGTGAGAATAATCCGACAGGGGTGACTATATCGGCGATGTTGGTGCACCCATATCTACAACCTGGGCAGGAGTTCTCGCACCGTGTTGAACACAACTTCCGATCATTGTGACTAGCCGACTCTGTGTGGTTACCCCGCCCGAGATTCTTGTGATCGAGGGAGACGTTACTACGAGAAAACCTTGGAAACGGGGAGATCGACGACCAGAATCGCAATTTTGGAGTGCAAAATGAAGATTTTTCGACCCCGAAACGTGTTTTATCGCCTGAGGAAATTGGGGTGCGACGGGCGTATCTGAGTGACGATTCCGAATTGGGGTCTTATAAGCGATTCTGATAACCGAGCGAAAAGTTATGACCGTTTGAGCGAATGGGTGTCCGTATACGATCACATTGGCAGCCCGCGACCACGCTCCCGGAGAGGAATTTGGGCGCCTGGTCGAAAATCTCCGAATCTCACCTTGTGCCAACCGGGTCGAAGTGTCGATTCCGGATTGGGGACTCACTTGCGGTTCCGATCGCCGCGCGAACAAATATCTGCGTCTTACCCAAGGGGTACAATAATCAGTGTACTAGTACACACGCTCTGCGGTGGAATTTCGGCCCCAGCACGGAATTCCATGAAACCAGCATCCTGTCGGTCGTCTCGGAGTGTTGATTCTGATTTGTGCTCACATAAGTGATTCCGATAACCGGACGGAAAGTTATGGCCAGTTCTTTTGCTAAAGGGGTGAATATATCGGAGATGTTGGTGTACCCATATCTATGACCTAGGCAGGAGTTCTCGCGCCGAGTTGAACACAACTTCCGATCGCCCTGATAGGCCGACTCGTGTGGTTGCCCTGTGCGGGATTCACGAGATCGAGGGAGATCTTACTTCGACAAAACCTTGGAAACGGGGAGATCGTCGGCCGAATTGCAATTTTGGAGTGCAAAACGATGGTTTTCGACCCCGAAACGACATCTTATCGCTTGAGGCAATGGGGTGGCGACGGGCGTCTCTGAGTGCCGATTCCAAATTGGGGTCTTATATGTGATTCCGACAATTGAGCCGAAATTTAAGCCTGTTTGAGCGAAGGGGTGTCCGTATGCGATCGCATCGGCAGCCCGCGACCACGCTCCCAGAGACGAATTTTGGCGCCGCACCAAAATTCTATGAATCTGACCTTGTACCGACCGGGTCGAAGTGCCGATTCGGGATTGGGCACTCGCGGGCAGTTTCGATCGTCGTGTGAACAAATATCAGCGTGTTACCTAATTGGTACGACAATCGGTGTACTAGTACACACGCTTCACGGTGGAATTTCGGTCCCAGCACGAAATTCTACGAAACCCACATCCTGTCGATCGTCTCAGAGTATTGATTCCGAATTGTGGTCACAATAGCGATTCTGATACCTGGGAGGAAAGTTATGGCGAGTTCTTTCGCGGAAGGGGAGAGAATAATCCAATAGGGGTGACTATATCGGCGATGTTGGTGCACCCATATCTACGACCTGGGCAGGAGTTCTCGCACTGAGTTGAACACAACTCTGATCGCCGTGACAAGCCAACTCCGTGTGGTTGCTCGCCCGGGATTCACATGCTCAAGGGAGACGTTACTGCGAGAAAACCTTGGAAACGGGGAGATCATCGGCCGGAATCAGAATTTTGGAATGCGAAACGAAGGTTTTTTCACCCCGAAACGATGTCTTATCACTTGAGACAATAGGGGGGCGACGGGCGACTCTGAGTGCTGATTCTGAATTGGGGTATTATAAGCGATTCTGATAAACGAGTGAAACGTTATGCCCGTTTGAACGGAGGGGTGTCCATATGCGATCTCATCGGCGGCCCGCGACCACACTCTCAGAGAGGAATTTGTGCGCTGGATCGAAAATCTCCGAATCTGACCTTGTGTCAACTGAGTCGAAGTGCCTATTCCAGATTGGGGACTCGCGAGCAATTCCGATCGCCATGCGAACAAATATCCGCGTCTTACCCAAGGGGTACGACAATCGGTGTACTAGTACACACGCTCCGCGGTGAAATTTTGGCCCCGACAAAGAATTCTGCGAAACCAACGTCCTGTCGACCATCTTGGAAAGCCGATTATGAATTGTGCTCACATAAGCGATTATGATACTCGGGCAGAAAGTTATGGCCAGTTCTTTCGCTGAACGGGTGAGAATAATCCGACAGGGGTGACTGTATCGGCGATGTTGGTGCACCCATATCTATGACCTGGGCAGGAGTTCTCGCACCAAGTTGAACACAACTTCTGATCACCGTGACAGGCCGACTCCGTGTGGTTGCCCCGCCCGAGATTCACGTGATCGAGGGAGACGTTACTGCGGGAAAACCTTGGAAACGGGGTGATCATCGGCCGAAATCACAATTTTGGAGTGTGAAACGAAGGTTTTTCGACCACTAAACGATGTTTTATCACCGAGGCAATTAGGAAGCAATGGGCGTCCCTGAGTGCCGATTCCGAATTGGGGTCTTATAAGCAATTCCGATAACCGAGCGAAAAGTTATGCCCGTTTGAGCGAAGTGGTGTCCGTATGCGATCGCATCGCCAGCCCGCGACCACGCTCCCGGAAAGGAATTTGGGCGCCGGATCGGAAATCTCCCAGTTTGACATTGTGTTGACCGGGTCGAAGTGCCGATTACAGATTGGGGACTCACGGGTGGTTCCGATCGCCGCGCGAACAAATATCTGCATCTTACCCAAGGGGTACGACAATCGGTGTACTAGTACACACGCTCCGCGATGGAATTTCGGCCCCGGCAAGGAATTTCGCAAAATCAGCATCCTGTCGACCGTTGCCGATTCCGAATTGTGCTCACATAAGCGATTCCGATACCTGGGTGGAAAGTTATGGCCAGTTCTTTCGCGGAATGTGTGAGAATAATCCGACCGGGGTGACTATATCGGTGATGTTGGTGCACCCATATCTACAACCTGGGAAGGAGTTCTCCCACCGAGTTGAACACAACTTCCGATCGCTATGACTGGCCGACTCTGTGTGGTTGCCCTGCCCGGGATTCACGTGATGGAGGGAGACATTACTTCGAGAAAACCTTGGAAACGGGGAGATCGTCGACCAGAATCACAAGTTTGGAGTGTGAAATGAAGGTTTTTCGACCCCGAAACGATGCCCTATCGCTGGGGAAATAGGGAGCGACGGGTGTCTCTGAGTCCCGATTCCGAATTGGGGTCTTATAAGCGATTCCGTAACCGAGCGAAAAGTTATGACCGTTTGAGCGTATGCGATCGCATTGGCAGCCCGCGACCACGCTCCCGAAGAAGAATTTTGGGAGCCTGATCGAAAATTTTGATTCTGACCTTGTGCCGACCGGGTCGACGTGCCGATTCCGAATTGGGGACTCGAGAGTGGGTTCGATCGCCGCGCGAAGAAATATCTATCTTACCTAAGGGGTACGATAATCGGTGTACTAGTACACATGCTCCGCGGTGGAATTTTGGTGCCGACACAGAATTCTGCGAAACCAGCATCCTGTCGACCGTCTCGGAGTGCCCATTCCGACTTGTGCTCACATAAGCGATTCTGATACCCGGACGGAAAGTTATGGCTAGTTCTTTCGCTAAAGGGGTAAGAATAATCCGACAGGGGTGACTATATCGGAGATGTTGGAGCACCCATATCTACGACTTTTACAGGAGTTCTCGCGCTGAGTTGAACACAACTTTCGATCGCCGTGATAGGCCGACTCGTGTGGTTGCCCTACCCGGGATTCACGTGATCGAGGGAGACGTTACTATGAGAAAACCTAGGAAACGGGGAGATCGTCGGCCGGAATTGCAATTTTGGAGTGCGAAACGAAGCTTTTTGACCCCGAAACGACATCTTATTGCCTGAGGCAATAGTGGGACAACGGGAGTCTCTAAGTGCCGATTCCGAATTGGGGTCTTATAAGCGATTTCGATAACCGAGCGGAAAGTTATGCCCGTTTGAGCGAAGGGGTGTCCGTATGCGATCGCATTTGCAGCCCGCGACCACTCTCCCAGAGAGGAATTTTGGTGCTGGACCGGAAATCTATGATTCTGACCTTGTGCCGACCGGGTCGAAGTGCCGATTCTGGATTGGGGACTCGCAGGCGGTTTCGATCACCGTGCGAACAAATATCCACCTCTTACCTAAGGGGTACGACAATCGGTGTACTAGTACACACGCTCCGCGGTGAAATTTCGGCCCCGACATGAAATTCTACGAAACCAGCATCCTGGTGATCGTCTCGGAGTGTTGATTCCGAATTGTGCTCACATAAGCAATTCCGATACTTGGGAGGAAAGTTATGGCTAGTTCTTTCGCCGAAGGGGTGAGAATAATCCGACTGGGGTAACTATATCGGCGATGTTGGTGAACCTATAACTACGATCTGGGCAAGAGTTATCGCACCTAGTTGAACACAACTTCCGATCGTCGAGACATGCTGACTCTGTGTGCTTGCCCCACCTAGGATTCACGTGCTCGAGGGAGACGTTACTATTAGAAAACCTTGGAAATGGGGAGATCATCGGCCGTAATCGCAATTTTGGAGTGCGAAATGAAGGTTTTTCGACCCTGAAATGACGTTGTTGCTGGAAAAATCAGCAAGGATCGTCGGCCGGAGCTGAGCTGAGTGGGCCCCAAGGATTGACGTCGTTGCCTGTCGTCGGTGAAGAGAATCCGACCTGCAAAAGACGCACCGAGACCCCACAGTGGCCGAGCACTCCGACGATCAAGTCAGTGAAGGTTGTAAAGAGAGAGAATAGAGAGAGTTTTGTGCTACGAATAGCATACCTTTTCCTTGAGGGTATATGTGCCTTTTATAAGGTCCTGGTCCTTTGGTCAGAAAAGGAAGGTGGTGGACGAGCCTCCGTGAGGCATGGGCGCCATTCAGGGAATTCCGCCAACTGGGTTTCCGAGAATCTCGCCTTGATGGTCACCTGCCTGAAGTGGATGCGGGCCAGCTGGAGGATCGCGATCCACGGGACTCAACCGTCTCTTGGGCAAGTGCGAGCTGGCACCAGCTGGAGACGTCCGGATATAGTGCTTGATTTGAATTGGTTCTCGGCAGTGATTAACTAACCCATGACGTCGATGCCCGACAACTTAGTTGTCGGCTCGTTGGTATGGCCGATCCTTGATCTTATCGATCCAAGTCGTCGGCTGACGACGACCGGTATCACTAGTCCCCCGGGTTCTTTTCGAGGCGAGTTCTCGGCTCGAAGAGAAACCATTTATTACTCCCAGAAATTTGTACGGGCATTCGGCGCCGCCTCGCATTCCGCGCGCCTAAGTCAAGGGCGTTCTGCCACTGTTATAATGAGAGCCGTGGTCTTGTCATAATGATGGTACTGCCGTGACGGTTTGTCAGGTACTTTACTCTGGACCCTGCGCCATGATGATGTCGCTTGGTTTCGGAGCGCACGCTGTGGATCCGGTGAACGTCTTCCGGCTGTCGGGCTTCCGACACGTGGCAGAATCCTGGACGTGCAGGATTTTTTGGGTCGTTCGATCGTATTGGCATCGAGGCTTTATAAATAGCCAGGGTTCGATGCGAAACAGACGCTTCTTCGCATCGAGCGCGACCCTTTTGAGTTGCTGGCCCGACGTCTGCCGACGTCCCGATGATTGTGCTCGCCTGTGTGGAGTCATCCTTCGGTCTTCACTTGCTTCCCTCCGAGGTAAGCGATGAGTCATTCTTCTTCTTCTACCTCTTCTGAGGCCTCCTCGTCGTCCTCGTCGTCGCCTTCCACGAAATCCAGGGACCCCTCTGCTCAGGCCGACGCCCCTGACCATGTTTCCGAAAGCCTCGGGGTAGGGTCGGGATCCGTAGAAACCCAGGTCTGGGGACCTGTCGATGATTCCTTTGTCCTCGAACTACTTCATGGGACTTACGTTCCCAAAGAACCTTCAGCCCACACTTCCGGTGCTCGTCGCCGAGCCGACAACGTTGCTGAAGCTCGCTGCGAGACTTCTCCTGGCACCTTCAAGTGGTTAAGGAGCATCCTAGATTTGTTCTTCCTGCCGACGCTGTCATGTTCGCTGATAGGGACTTTAGAGCCCATTACGTTATGAATGGGGGGTTCTCGGTTTACTCCGAGGCGGTTCGAGCAGGCCTTTGTTTCCCTTTCCACCCCTTTGTTATTTTCCTTCTTCTGGAGCTGGGGGTGGCTCCTCTCAATTGGCCCCGAATGCTTGGCGTGTAGTCGTCGGCTTTCTATCCTTGTGTTATTCGGCGGGGGTCCCTCCGACCTTGCGCCTTTTCCTCTATCTTTTTTCCATTAAACCGTTTGGTGATTGGTTCTATTTCGCGGCGAGGAATGGTCGGCACATCCTGGGCAGACTGCCATCCTCGCTCCACAGCTGGAAGAGGAACTTCATTTTTGTCTATAGTCCCTCGGGTTGGCCGTTCCCGACCAAGTGGTCGGCCATCAACGTCCGGTGCAAAGCTTTTGGATCGCCGAGGCTTACTGCATCCGAGCTCGTCAACCTCAAATGTTTGAAGGAGGTGGAGCCCCCCAACTTGGTTGATATCTCCGAGGAATTGTTTCGGCTGATCGACGAGGGCACAAAAGGTCGCCATCCCCGTAGTTGCATTCTCGTCCTATCTATGCATTTCCCATCTAACGAATCTGTGTGCTTGCAGCCATGGCCGACAAGAGCGACTCCGTACCACCGATGCGCAAGGGGTCACTTATCGAGAAGGCCAAGAGTCGGGTTCACTCGAGGGAGAAGAAGGTGGCTTCTCGTTCTGAGAAGCGTCAGCGTGGGGCCGAAACTGTGCCGCCGTCGGCCCCACCCCCTGGTCAGAGCTCGGCAGCCGTCCCGTCGGCTGAGGGTAATCCGGCGAAGCGTCCTGTTCCGCCGTCGTCGTCCACGGCGACTGCTTTCTTGGCGTCGGCCCAGGCTCGCTTCTCCTTGGACCCAGTTGAGTGGGGGCGACAAGCCCTACCAGCTGAAGTTAAGGCCGAAACGCTCAGCCATCCTGCACGTCGGCTTATGCACGACTACTACCACGGTATGCTGAGCCAGCTGGCCACGTTCGACGCGTTCATGCATCGGGCCGAGGTGAAGAGATTAGCTTGCGACAAGCGCGTCGCAGAGGCCAAGAAGCTCGTGGCCTCCGAGAAGGCCCGTTGTCTTCGGCTGAAGGAATAGGCGAAGAAGAGGGAGAGCAAACTCCAGGCGGCCTTGACGTCCGAGAAAAAGGTGCTCGAGGCCGTGAAGAAGGCTCAATACGACGAGAAAGCTGCACATGAAGAAACGAAGAAAAGCTTCTCGCGTCTCGTCGCTGAGGAAAGGGACAAGGCAATAGAGGACTATCGCGACTCCGAGGAGCTTCAGGATGAGATCGCCGACCTCTTCAAGGCAGGATACGATGACTGCCTTTCAAAGGTGAAGGAGCTGTATCCTGATCTTGACTTGTCGGAAGCGGCCCTTCCTGGCAAGGGTGCCGAGGAGGCAAGGGTACTTTCTATTCCTTTAATGAAAATATCGGCACAAATTTGCTTTGGCTGACGATTGTTGTTCTTTCATTGTCTATGAGCGTTGAAATGACCTCACCAACAGGTACTCAGACTTAGAGAGTGCCAAGCGACCTCGTACTTAGAGAGTGCCGGAGTGACCTCGTAGTTGGATTTAGAGAGTGCCGAAGCGACCTCGTACTTGGATTAGAGAGTGCCGAAGCGACCTCGTACTTGGAGAGTGCCGAAGCGACCTCGTACTTGGGTTAGAGAGTGCCGAAGCGACCTCATATTTGGAGAGTGCCGAAGCGACCTCGTACTTACGGAAAGTAGCGCCGAAGGTGCTCGGCGTTCCACGTTCTCGGTATGACTGCTCCCCCGAGCTCTTGAAGCCGATAAGCTCCCTGGCCAGTTCGTCGGCTATTCGGTATGGCTCTTCCCAGTTTGGCGATAACTTCCCGCTAGCTGACTTCGGGTCCGAAATTGCGAGCTTCCTGAGGACAGGGCTCCCCACTCCGAAGCGTCGTGGTTTGACCTTTCTGTCGAAGCTTTTCTTGACCCTCTTTTGGTATATTTTCATCCTTGTAGAAGAGTTCCCTCGCCTCTCTTCTATTAGTTCAAGTTCGGCACGCAACGACTGATTGTTGCTTTCCTCGTCAAATCCGAGGATTCTTCGCGAGGGGATGAGCATTTCTACAGGCGACACTGCCTCCATCCCGAAAGCTAACGCGAAGGGTGATTCCCGAGTGGCCTCCCTTGGTGTCGTCCTGTGTGCCCAAAGCACATGGAGGAGTTGGTCGGCCCAAGCTCCCTTATGGCTTGCTATCCTTTTCTTTAGCCCATCCAGGATCGTCCGATTGGTGACCTCGGCCATTCCGTTTGACTGGGGATGGGCTACCGAGGAGAATCTGTGCTCTATCTCGAGCGCGATGCAGTTCCGACGAAATTTAGCGTTGTCGAACTGTCGTCCATTGTCGGTGATGATTGTTTGTGGAAGACCGAACCTACATATGATATTTTTCCACACAAAACCCCAGGCGTTGGTATCGGTAATTTTCGCTAGGGGCTCTGCTTCGACCCATTTCGTGAAATAATCTACTCCGACGATGATGAACCTCCTTTGACCCGTCGCCGGTGGGAATGGTCCGAGGATGTCCATGCCCCATTGTGCGAATGGCCATGGGGAATTTATGCTTGTAAGTTCTGATGGAGGTTGTCGGTCGATCTTTCCGAACATTTGGCATTGTCGGCAGCTCTTAACGTACTTCTCGGCGTCTTTAAGCATCGTCGGCCACCAGTATCCTTGTCGGGTCACTCTTCTTACTAAAGATCTAGGGCCTGCATGAGAACCACATGTTCCTTCATGCACTTCGTTGATAATTTCCTCGGCTTGAACAGGTCTATGCAGAGGAGATTGGGATAGCTAAATCCCTTTCGATACAAGTCATCGCCGACGATGAAGAACTTTGATGACCGCCGCCTCGTTTTCTCGGCCTCATTCTTGTCCTCCGGTAGCAACCTACTCCTGAGGAAATTTATTAGTGGGGTCATCTATGTTGTTCTTACCTCGACACTCATTAGATCTCTGGGCGCTATAGTTGGCTCCAATAGTTCTTCTATCAACAGGGTTGTGGGTGATTCTAGTGCGGACGATGCTATTTTTGAAAGCTTGTCAGCTTGCTCGTTCTCGGACCTTGGTATCTTCACAAGCTCCGCAGAGTCGAATTCCGCCATGTGCCTTAACACCTCGGCCTTGTACGACACGAGCTTTACCTCTTTTGCCTCGAACGCTTGGGATACCTGGTTAACGACTAGCTGGGAATCGCTGTGGACACGGACCTTCTTTGCGCCGAGAGTTCTTGCCATCTTCAGCCCTGTTACCACCGCCTCGTATTCTGCCACATTGTTAGATGCTTGGAAACCGAAACAAACCGTGTACCTTAAGTTGATGCCTTCGGGTGAGCGCATGACCACCCCAGCTCCGCTGCCCTGGGAGTTTGAGGCTCCGTCGACGAAAACTTCCCACCTCTCGTCGGATTCTTCTTCGGTAGCTGCTCGGGCAGTGCCCTCGGAAATGAAATCCGCGAGGGCTTGGGCTTTGATAGCGACACGGGGCCTGAACTCAATGTCGAATTCCCCGAGCTCTACGGCCCACTTGGCCAACCTTCCCGAGGACTCGGGTCGCTCGAAAACTTGTCGAATCGGTGTGTCGGTGAGGACGACGACCTTGTGTGATTGAAAATACGGACGCAATCGTCGTGCGGCCATGACGAGAGCATACCCGACCTTCTCGAGGTCAGGGTAGCATTGCTCGGCCCCTCGTAATGCCTTGCTTGTGTAGTACACTGGTAGGTGGGCTCGGTCTTCTTCTCGGACGAGCACCGAGCTGACGGAATAGCTTGTTGCGGACAGATACAACAGCAGCTTTTCCCCTTCCTTCGGCTTGCTCAACGTCGGTAGGCTCGCCAGGTACTCCTTCAGCTCGTCGAATGCCCTTTGGAAGTCATTGGTACATTCAAAGCGGCCTTTTCTTAGCACCTCGAAGAATGGTCTGCACCGCTCTGCTGACCTGGACATAACCTGCTTAGAGCTGTTACCATGCCATTAAGTCTTTGTACCTCTTTAACTGTTGTCGGAGCCGTCATGCCGAGGATAGCTTGAACCTTGTCGGGGTTGACGTCAATGCCTCGTTGGGAGACGAGATACCCCAAGAATTTTCCTGCTCGGACGCCGAAGACGCACTTCTCCGGGTTCAACTTCATCCCGTAGAGTTTCAACACTTCGAAAGCTTCGGTTAAGTCCCTGACGTGGTCCTCGGCTCGTCGGCTTTTCACCAACATGTCGTCGACGTATATTTCCATGGTCTTGCCGATTTGCTTCTCGAACATTTTGTTGACTAGCCTTAGTACGTCGCTCCTGCATTTTTCAGTCCGAATGGCATACGAGTAAAACAATACAAACCTCTCTCGGTGGTGAAGGATGTCTTGTCTTCGTCCTCTGGGGACATCCTTATTAATGATAGCCTGAGTAGGCGTCAAGGAAGCTTAAGAGCTCGTGTCCGGCAGTTGAGTCGACCAGTTGGTCGATCTGAGGTAACGGGAAGCTGTCCTTCGGCAGGCCTTGTTTAGGTTGGTGAAGTCAACACACATTCGCCACTTGTCATTTGCCTTTCGCACCAGGATGACGTTGGCGACCCAGTTTGGGTAAAATGAATTTCTAACAGTACCTGCATGCAAATATTTTGTTAATTGGCTTTCCACCACTTCTTGTCGTTCGGCCGACAAGGGCCTCATCTTTTGCCGGATGGGCCGGGCTTCGGGGTCCACGTTTAAGTGGTGCTGGATAATGTTCGGGTCTATTCCTGGAAGGTCGTCATCGGGCCAAGCGAATACGTCTCCACTTTGGTCGAGGAATGTGGCGATATCATTTTCCAACTCTTTGAGTTTGGTCCCGATGATTAAAGGCCCGCTCTTGATCTTTAATTGTTTAGTTAGTTCTGTGGCTCGTGTTTCGGGGTGTCATCGACAGTTGGTACGTACTCAGAAATAGCTGGTCTTTTGCTTTGATCGAATTGACATAGCACAGGCGCGCCTCGGCCTGACTCCCGACAACTTCCCCCACCCCGCTAGGAGTTGGAAACTTTAGCTTCTGGTGGTATGTTGACGACACCCCCCAAGCCTCCCGAGCAATCCGCGTCCGAAAATTACGTTGTAGGCCGACTTCACTTTTACAATCAAGAAGTCGACCTCAACCGTTACATGCCTAGGACGGGTACCCAACGTCACTTTGAGCCTTATGGACCCCTCGGCGGTGACTGGCGCTCCGTTGAACCCGAAAAGTGGAGTGGCAATTGGTTTGAGCTCCGTGCTCAGGTTCGTCATCTTCAGGAAGCAGTCATAGAAGAGGACGTCGGGTGCTGCTCCGTTGTCGACGAGGATGCGGTGCACGGTGTATCCGTCGATGTTGGCATGGATGACGAGTGCGTCGTCGTGGGGGAAGCTTAGTCCAACTGCGTCTTCGGCGGAAAAGGTGATCATCTCCAACTTTGGTGTCGGCTGGCTCACGCCGAGGACGACGGCCGATGCATATGCTTTTCTCTTCCTGCCGCTGTCGTCGCCACCTGCCGACCCGCCGGCGAGGACGAGGACGGCGCCTTTCCCCTCGCGTTCGTGATCTCCTTCTGGTTCGCGATCCTTCGGTTTGCCGTCGACGACGTCCTTTCCGATTATCCCTCGGCGCAGCATCTCCGCTATTTCCATCTTCAGGCTCCTGCATTGATCCGTCAGGTGACCAAAACCTTTATGGTACTCACAGTATAGCTCGGCCCCCCACCCCGATGAAGGCCTCGTGATGGGTTCCGGTCTCCTGAACTCCGGTAGCTTCTTAATGATGGGGAGGATTTCTGACGGAGGCCTTCCGAATCGGGGGAGATTCCTGACTCGACGATATTCGTCGGGTCGTCGGTCAGACATCCGTCGTTCTCCGAGTCTCGGCGCCTGTCCCCGTGCGCTTCCTCCTTCTCGGCCTTTTCTCGCTCGTCTCCGAGCTCGCGCTCCCTCTCTCCATCGAATGCTTCAGTCGCCCGGCGGCTCCAAGGGTTGATTCCAGCCTGACGTATTTCTGCATCCGAGAGAGGAGGTCGGAGAGGCTTACCGGTGGTTTTTTGGCGATTGACGCCACAAACGCCACGTCAGTGCACACCCTCGTGAGAATGTTGACTGTCGTTCTTAAGTCCAGGTCCACCACTTTCATCACCTCGATCTGGAAGCATTTCGCGTAGTCTCGGAACTTCTTGTTTTCTTTCTGGGATACCAACCACAGGTCGTCGGTGCACAACGAATGCTGCACCGTGTTGTAGAAGTGGTCGAGGAACCTCTGGGCTAGGTCCAAGAAGCAAGAGACCGATCGCGCGGGGAGCGCCTTGAACCATTGTAATGCTGCATCATCAAGAGTGGACATGAAAGTCCTGTATTTCAGAGCGTCAGTTACATTTATCATTTTCACCTGCCCTTGAAAATGGTCGAGGTGGTAGACCGGATTGGTCGTCCCATTGTAGCGTCGGAACTTCGGTAACTGGAACTTCGGTGGAACCAAGGCCGACATGATTTCTTCTGTAAATGGCGAGGCGGTGAGGAGCGTCGCCACGGACGGGGCGCGGGTGCCGAGCTGCAGAGCTTCTATTTTCCTGTTCATTTCCCGCAGGTCGTCTTTCCACCGCGGGTCGAATGGGGACACGCTAAAGGTGACAGGGGTGGATTCCGCCGTGAAGTGATCGGCGAGGTCGGCCTTTGCCGCATTCCCGACGGCTGCAACCAGCGTGACGGGGAGAACGTTGTCGGCGTGGTTGACTACTGGCGCGGGAGTTCTTACTGTCGCCGGCGGTGTGTCGACCTGGTTTGCCGACAATGCCGGAGGCGCATGCTGCTGGTTGGGAGCCTCCGCATCATCTTGATCGCCTCAATTTGTTATTGTCCTACCTGGCGGACCGAGCCTTCGCCTCGCGCAGGGTGCGCCTGCTGGTTTTGTTCCATTCTCATCAAGATTTGTTGAAGGTTCGCCAGGGTTTGCTCGACGGGGTCGAGCCACGACAAGGTGGTCGAATCCTGCTCCCCCGCCCCGGATGCTCCTCTAGCTACTTCTTCCGTGACATTAACAAGGTTGACCTCCTCCTCCGACGTGCGAGCTGCCGCCTTTCCCTTGGATGCCATTGGGAGAAGCTTTTTGTATCGATTCCCACAGACGGCGCCAAATGTTGCTGGAAAAAAGAGCAAGGATCGTCGGCCGGAGCCGAGCTGAGTGGGCCCCGAGGGATTGACGGCGTCGCCTGGTCGTCGGTGAAGAGAATCCGACCTACAAAAGACCTACCGAGACCCCACGGTAGTCGAGCACTCCGACGATCAAGTTAGTGAAGGTTGTAAAGAGAGAATAGAGAGAGTTTTGTTCTACGAATAGCGTACCTTTTCCTTGAGGGTATCTGTGCCTTTTATAAGGGCCTAGTCCTTTGGTCAGAAAAGGAGGTGGTGGACGAGCCTCCGTGAGGCAAGGGCGCCATTCAGGGAAGTCCGCCAACTGGGTTTCCGAGAATCCTGCCTTCATGGTCACCTGCCTGAAGCGGATGCGGGCCAGCTGGAGGATCGCGATCCACGGGACTCACCCATCTCTTGGGCAAGTGCGAGCTGGCGCCAGCTGGAGACGTCCGGATATAGTGCTTGATTTGAATTGGTTCTCGGCAATGATTAACTAACCCATGACGTCGATGCCCGACAACTTAGTTGTCGGCTCATTGGTATGGCCGATCCTTGATCTTTTCGATCCATTCGTCGGCTGATGACGACTGATATCAAATGTCTTATCACTTGAGGCAATAGGGGGACGATGGGCGTCTCTGAGTGCCGATTCCAATTGGGTTATTATAAGCGATTCCGATAACCGAGCGGAAAGTTATGCCCGTTTGAGCGAAGGGGTATCCGTATGCGATCGCATCGGCAGCACGCGACCACGCTCCCGGAGAGGAATTGGGCGCCGAATCAGAAATCTCTGAATCCGACCTTGTGTCGACCGGGTCGAAGTGCCGATTCTGGGTTGGGGACTCACGGGCGGTTCCGATCGCCGCGCGAACAAATATCCGCATCTTACCCAAGGGGTATGACAATCGGTGTACTAGTAGGCACGCTCCGCAGTGGAATTTCAGCCCTGGTAGGTAATTTCACAAAACCAACGTCCTGTCGACCGTCTCGGAGTGCTGATTCCAAATTGTGCTCACCTAAGCGATTCTGATACACGGGTGGAAAGTTATGGCCAGTTCTTTCGCGGAAGGGGTGAGAATAATCCGACAGGGGTGACTATATCGGCGATGTTGGTGCACCCATATCTATGACCTGGGCAGGAGTTCTCGCACCGAGTTGAACACAACTTCCGATCGTCGTGACAGGCTGACTCTGTGTAGCTGCCCCGCCCTAAATTCACGTGATCGAGGGAGACGTTACTGCGAGAGAACTGTGGAAACGGGGAGATCGTCGTGCATAATCAGAATTTTAGAGTGTGAAACAAAACTTTTTCGACCCCGAAACGACGTCTTATCGACTGAGGCTATAAGGGGGCGACGGGCGTCTCTAGGTGCCATTCCGAATTGGGGTCTTATAAGCGATTCCGATAATCTAGCGAAAAGTTATGTCTGTTTGAGAGAAGGTTGTCTGTATACAACCGCATCGAACATGAACCCCTAGAGGAATTTGGGCACTGGGCGGGAAATCTCTGAATCCGACCTTGTGCCGACTAGGTCGAAGTGACGATTCTGGATTGAGGACTCGCGGGTTGTTCCGATCGCCAAGCGAATAAATATCCGCGTTGTACCCAAGGGGTACGACAATCGGTGTACTAGTACACACGCTCCGCGGTGGAATTCGGCCCCGACATGAAATTCTACGAAACCAGCATCCTGGTGATCGTCTCGGAGTGTTGATTCCGAATTGTGCTCACATAAGCAATTCCGATACTTGGGAGGAAAGTTATGGCTAGTTCTTTCGCCGAAGGGGTGAGAATAATCCGACTGGGGTACTATATCGGCGATGTTGGTGAACCTATAACTACGATCTGGGCAAGAGTTATCGCACCTAGTTGAACACAACTTCCGATCGTCGAGACATGCTGACTCTGTGTGCTTGCCCCACCTAGGATTCACGTGCTCGAGGGAGACGTTACTATTAGAAAACCTTGGAAATGGGGAGATCATCGGCCGTAATCGCAATTTTGGAGTGCGAAATGAAGATTTTTCGACCCTGAAATGACGTTGTTGCTGGAAAAATCAGCAAGGATCGTCGGCCGGAGCCGAGCTGAGTGGGCCCCAAGGGATTGACGTCGTTGCCTGGTCGTCGGTGAAGAGAATCCGACCTGCAAAAGACGCACCGAGACCCCACAGTGGCCGAGCACTCCGACGATCAAGTCAGTGAAGGTTGTAAAGAGAGAGAATAGAGAGAGTTTTGTGCTACGAATAGCATACCTTTTCCTTGAGGGTATATGTGCCTTTTATAAGGTCCTGGTCTTTGGTCAGAAAAGGAAGGTGGTGGACGAGCCTCCGTGAGGCATGGGCGCCATTCAGGAATTCCGCCAACTGGGTTTCCGAGAATCTCGCCTTGATGGTCACCTGCCTGAAGTGGATGCGGGCCAGCTGGAGGATCGCGATCCACGGGACTCAACCGTCTCTTGGCAAGTGCGAGCTGGCACCAGCTGGAGACGTCCGGATATAGTGCTTGATTTGAATTGGTTCTCGGCAGTGATTAACTAACCCATGACGTCGATGCCCGACAACTTAGTTGTCGGCTCGTTGGTATGGCCGATCCTTGATCTTATCGATCCAATTCGTCGGCTGACGACGACCGGTATCACTAGTCCCCCGGGTTCTTTTCGAGGCGAGTTCTCGGCTCGAAGAGAAACCATTTATTACTCCCAGAAATTTGTACGGGCATTCGGCGCCGCCTCGCATTCCGCGCGCCTAAGTCAGGGGCGTTCTGCCACTGTTATAATGAGAGCCGTGGTCTTGTCATAATGATGGTACTGCGGTGACGGTTTGTCAGGTACTTTACTCTGGACCCTGCGCCATGATGATGTCGCTTGGTTTCGGAGCGCACGCTGTGGATCCGGGTGAACGTCTTCCGGCTGTCGGGCTTCCGACACGTGGCAGAATCCTGGACGTGCAGGATTTTTTGGGTCGTTCGATCGTATTGGCATCGAGGCTTTATAAATAGCCAGGGTTCGATGCGAAACAGACGCTTCTTCGCATCGAGCGCGACCCTTTTGAGTTGCTGGCCCGACGTCTGCCGACGTCCCGACGATTGTGCTCGCCTGTGTGGAGTCATCCTTCGGTCTTCACTTGCTTCCCTCCGAGGTAAGCGATGAGTCATTCTTCTTCTTCTACCTCTTCTGAGGCCTCCTCGTCGTCCTCGTCGTCGCCTTCCACGAAATCCAGGGACCCCTCTGCTCAGGCCGACGCCCCTGACCATGTTTCCGAAAGCCTCGGGGTAGGGTCAGGATCCGTAGAAACCCAGGTCTGGGGACCTGTCGATGATTCCTTTGTCCTCGAACTACTTCATGGGACTTACGTTTCCAAAGAACCTTCAGCCCACACTTCCGGTGCTCGTCGCCGAGCCGACAACATTGCTGAAGCTCGCTGCGAGACTTCTCCTAGCACCTTCAAGTGGTTGAGGAAGCATCCTAGATTTGTTCTTCCTGCCGACGCTGTCATGTTCGCTGATAGGGACTTTAGAGCTCATTACGTTATGAATGGGGGGTTCTCGGTTTACTCCGAGGCGGTTCGAGCAGGCCTTTGTTTCCCTTTCCACCCCTTTGTTATTTTCCTTCTTCTGGAGCTGGGGGTGGCTCCCTCTCAATTGGCCTCGAATGCCTGGCGTGTAGTCGTCGGCTTTCTATCCTTGTGTTATTCGGCGGGGGTCCCTCCGACCTTGCGCCTTTTCCTCTATCTTTTTTCCATTAAACCGTTTGGTGATTGGTTCTATTTCGCGGCGAGGAATGGTCGGCACATCCTGGGCAGACTGCCATCCTCGCTCCACAGCTGGAAGAGGAACTTCATTTTTGTCTATAGTCCCTCGGGTTGGCCGTTCCCGACCAAGTGGTCGGCCATCAACGTCCGGTGCAAAGCTTTTGGATCGCCGAGGCTTACTGCATCCGAGCTCGTCAACCTCAAATGTTTGAAGGAGGTGGAGCCCCCCAACTTGGTTGATATCTCCGAGGAATTGTTTCGGCTGATCGACGAGGGCACAAAAGGTCGCCATCCCCGTAGTTGCATTCTCGTCCTATCTATGCATTTCCCATCTAACGAATCTGTGTGCTTGCAGCCATGGCCGACAAGAGCGACTCCGTACCACCGATGCGCAAGGGGTCACTTATCGAGAAGGCCAAGAGTCGGGTTCACTCGAGGGAGAAGAAGGTGGCTTCTCGTTCTGAGAAGCGTCAGCGTGGGGCCGAAACTGTGCCGCCGTCGGCCCCACCCCCTGGTCAGAGCTCGGCAGCCGTCCCGTCGGCTGAGGGTAATCCGGCGAAGCGTCCTGTTCCGCCGTCGTCGTCCACGGCGACTGCTTTCTTGGCGTCGGCCCAGGCTCGCTTCTCCTTGGACCCAGTTGAGTGGGGGCGACAAGCCCTACCAGCTGAAGTTAAGGCCGAAACGCTCAGCCATCCTGCACGTCGGCTTATGCACGACTACTACCACGGTATGCTGAGCCAGCTGGCCACGTTCGACGCGTTCATGCATCGGGCCGAGGTGAAGAGATTAGCTTGCGACAAGCGCGTCGCAGAGGCCAAGAAGCTCGTGGCCTCCGAGAAGGCCCGTTGTCTTCGGCTGAAGGAATAGGCGAAGAAGAGGGAGAGCAAACTCCAGGCGGCCTTGACGTCCGAGAAAAAGGTGCTCGAGGCCGTGAAGAAGGCTCAATACGACGAGAAAGCTGCACATGAAGAAACGAAGAAAAGCTTCTCGCGTCTCGTCGCTGAGGAAAGGGACAAGGCAATAGAGGACTATCGCGACTCCGAGGAGCTTCAGGATGAGATCGCCGACCTCTTCAAGGCAGGATACGATGACTGCCTTTCAAAGGTGAAGGAGCTGTATCCTGATCTTGACTTGTCGGAAGCGGCCCTTCCTGGCAAGGGTGCCGAGGAGGCAAGGGTACTTTCTATTCCTTTAATGAAAATATCGGCACAAATTTGCTTTGGCTGACGATTGTTGTTCTTTCATTGTCTATGAGCGTTGAAATGACCTCACCAACAGGTACTCAGACTTAGAGAGTGCCAAAGCGACCTCGTACTTAGAGAGTGCCGGAGTGACCTCGTAGTTGGATTTAGAGAGTGCCGAAGCGACCTCGTACTTGGATTAGAGAGTGCCGAAGCGACCTCGTACTTGGAGAGTGCCGAAGCGACCTCGTACTTGGGTTAGAGAGTGCCGAAGCGACCTCATATTTGGAGAGTGCCGAAGCGACCTCGTACTTACGGAAAGTAGCGCCGAAGGTGCTCGGCGTTCCACATTCTCGGTATGACTGCTCCCCCGAGCTCTTGAAGCCGATAAGCTCCCTGGCCAAGTTCGTCGGCTATTCGGTATGGCCCTCCCAGTTTGGCGATAACTTCCCGCTAGCTGACTTCGGGTCCGAAATTGCGAGCTTCCTGAGGACAGGGCTCCCCACTCCGAAGCGTCGTGGTTTGACCTTTCTGTCGAAGCTTTTCTTGACCCTCTTTTGGTATATTTTCATCCTTGTAGAAGAGTTCCCTCGCCTCTCTTCTATTAGTTCAAGTTCGGCACGCAACGACTGATTGTTGCTTTCCTCGTCAAATCCGAGGATTCTTCGCGAGGGGATGAGCATTTCTACAGGCGACACTGCCTCCATCCCGAAAGCTAACGCGAAGGGTGATTCCCGAGTGGCCTCCCTTGGTGTCGTCCTGTGTGCCCAAAGCACATGGAGGAGTTGGTCGGCCCAAGCTCCCTTATGGCTTGCTATCCTTTTCTTTAGCCCATCCAGGATCGTCCGATTGGTGACCTCGGCCATTCCGTTTGACTGGGGATGGGCTACCGAGGAGAATCTGTGCTCTATCTCGAGCGCGATGCAGTTCCGACGAAATTTAGCGTTGTCGAACTGTCGTCCATTGTCGGTGATGATTGTTTGTGGAAGACCGAACCTACATATGATATTTTTCCACACAAAACCCCAGGCGTTGGTATCGGTAATTTTCGCTAGGGGCTCTGCTTCGACCCATTTCGTGAAATAATCTACTCCGACGATGATGAACCTCCTTTGACCCGTCGCCGGTGGGAATGGTCCGAGGATGTCCATGCCCCATTGTGCGAATGGCCATGGGGAATTTATGCTTGTAAGTTCTGATGGAGGTTGTCGGTCGATCTTTCCGAACATTGGCATTGTCGGCAGCTCTTAACGTACTTCTCGGCGTCTTTAAGCATCGTCGGCCACCAGTATCCTTGTCGGGTCACTCTTCTTACTAAAGATCTAGGGCCTGCATGAGAACCACATGTTCCTTCATGCACTTCGTTGATAATTTCCTCGGCTTGAACAGGGTCTATGCAGAGGAGATTGGGATAGCTAAATCCCTTTCGATACAAGTCATCGCCGACGATGAAGAACTTTGATGACCGCCGCCTCGTTTTCTCGGCCTCATTCTTGTCCTCTGGTAGCAACCTACTCCTGAGGAAATTTATTAGTGGGGTCATCCATGTTGTTCTTACCTCGACACTCATTAGATCTCTGGGCGCTATAGTTGGCTCCAATAGTTCTTCTATCAACAGGGTTGTGGGTGATTCTAGTGCGGACGATGCTATTTTTGAAAGCTTGTCAGCTTGCTCGTTCTCGGACCTTGGTATCTTCACAAGCTCCGCAGAGTCGAATTCCGCCATGTGCCTTAACACCTCGGCCTTGTACGACACGAGCTTTACCTCTTTTGCCTCGAACGCTTGGGATACCTGGTTAACGACTAGCTGGGAATCGCTGTGGACACGGACCTTCTTTGCGCCGAGAGTTCTTGCCATCTTCAGCCCTGTTACCACCGCCTCGTATTCTGCCACATTGTTAGATGCTTGGAAACCGAAACAAACCGCGTACCTTAAGTTGATGCCTTCGGGTGAGCGCATGACCACCCTAGCTCCGCTGCCCTGGGAGTTTGAGGCTCCGTCGACGAAAACTTCCCACCTCTCGTCGGATTCTTCTTCGGTAGCTGCTCGGGCAGTGCCCTCGGAAATGAAATCCGCGAGGGCTTGGGCTTTGATAGCGACACGGGGCCTGAACTCAATGTCGAATTCCCCGAGCTCTACGGCCCACTTGGCCAACCTTCCCGAGGACTCGGGTCGCTCGAAAACTTGTCGAATCGGTGTGTCGGTGAGGACGACGACCTTGTGTGATTGAAAATACGGACGCAATCGTCGTGCGGCCATGACGAGAGCATACCCGACCTTCTCGAGGTCAGGGTAGCATTGCTCGGCCCCTCGTAATGCCTTGCTTGTGTAGTACACTGGTAGGTGGGCTCGGTCTTCTTCTCGGACGAGCACCGAGCTGACGGAATAGCTTGTTGCGGACAGATACAACAGCAGCTTTTCCCTTCCTTCGGCTTGCTCAACGTCGGTACGCTCGCCAGGTACTCCTTCAGCTCGTCGAATGCCCTTTGGAAGTCATTGGTACATTCAAAGCGGCCTTTTCTTAGCACCTCGAAGAATGGTCTGCACCGCTCTGCTGACCTGGACATAACCTGCTTAGAGCTGTTACCATGCCATTAAGTCTTTGTACCTCTTTAACTGTTGTCGGAGCCGTCATGCCGAGGATAGCTTGAACCTTGTCGGGGTTGACGTCAATGCCTCGTTGGGAGACGAGATACCCCAAGAATTTTCCTGCTCGGACGCCGAAGACGCACTTCTCCGGGTTCAGCTTCATCCCGTAGAGTTTCAACACTTCGAAAGCTTCGGTTAAGTCCCTGACGTGGTCCTCGGCTCGTCGGCTTTTCACCAACATGTCGTCGACGTATATTTCCATGGTCTTGCCGATTTGCTTCTCGAACATTTTGTTGACTAGCCTTTGTACGTCGCTCCTGCATTTTTCAGTCCGAATGGCATACGAGTAAAACAATACAAACCTCTCTCGGTGGTGAAGGATGTCTTGTCTTCGTCCTCTGGGGACATCCTTATTTAATGATAGCCTGAGTAGGCGTCAAGGAAGCTTAAGAGCTCGTGTCCGGCAGTTGAGTCGACCAGTTGGTCGATCTGAGGTAACGGGAAGCTGTCCTTCGGGCAGGCCTTGTTTAGGTTGGTGAAGTCAACACACATTCGCCACTTGTCATTTGCCTTTCGCACCAGGATGACGTTGGCGACCCAGTTTGGGTAAAATGAATTTCTAACAGTACCTGCATGCAAATATTTTGTTAATTGGCTTTCCACCACTTCTTGTCGTTCGGCCGACAAGGGCCTCATCTTTTGCCGGATGGGCCGGGCTTCGGGGTCCACGTTTAAGTGGTGCTGGATAATGTTCGGGTCTATTCCTGGAAGGTCGTCATCGGGCCAAGCGAATACGTCTCCACTTTGGCCGAGGAATGTGGCGATATCATTTTCCAACTCTTTGAGTTTGGTCCCGATGATTAAAGGCCCGCTCTTGATCTTTAATTGTTTAGTTAGTTCTGTTGGCTCGTGTTCGGGGTGTCATCGACAGTTGGTACGTACTCAGAAATAGCTGGTTCTTTTGCTTTGATCGAATTGACATAGCACAGGCGCGCCTCGGCCTGACTCCCGACAACTTCCCCCACCCCGCTAGGAGTTGGAAACTTTAGCTTCTGGTGGTATGTTGACGACACCCCCCAAGCCTCCCGAGCAATCCGCGTCCGAAAATTACGTTGTAGGCCGACTTCACTTTTACAATCAAGAAGTCGACCTCAACCGTTACATGCCTAGGACGGGTACCCAACGTCACTTTGAGCCTTATGGACCCCTCGGCGGTGACTGGCGCTCCGTTGAACCCGAAAAGTGGAGTGGCAATTGGTTTGAGCTCCGTGCTCAGGTTCGTCATCTTCAGGAAGCAGTCATAGAAGAGGACGTCGGGTGCTGCTCCGTTGTCGACGAGGATGCGGTGCACGGTGTATCCGTCGATGTTGGCATGGATGACGAGTGCGTCGTCGTGGGGGAAGCTTAGTCCAACTGCGTCTTCGGCGGAAAAGGTGATCATCTCCAACTTTGGTGTCGGCTGGCTCACGCCGAGGACGACGGCCGATGCATATGCTTTTCTCTTCCTGCCGCTGTCGTCGCCACCTGCCGACCCGCCGGCGAGGACGAGGACGGCGCCTTTCCCCTCGCGTTCGTGATCTCCTTCTGGTTCGCGATCCTTCGGTTTGCCGTCGACGACGTCCTTTCCGATTATCCCTCGGCGCAGCATCTCCGCTATTTCCATCTTCAGGCTCCTGCATTGATCCGTCAGGTGACCAAAACCTTTATGGTACTCACAGTATAGCTCGGCCCCCCACCCCGATGAGGCCTCGTGATGGGTTCCGGTCTCCTGAACTCCGGTAGCTTCTTAATGATGGGGAGGATTTCTGACGGAGGCCTTCCGAATCGGGGGAGATCCCTGACTCGACGATATTCGTCGGGTCGTCGGTCAGACATCCGTCAGTTCTCCGAGTCTCGGCGCCTGTCCCCGTGCACTTCCTCCCTTCTCGGCCTTTTCTCGCTCGTCTTCGAGCTCGCGCTCCCTCTCTCCATCGAAAGCTTCAGTCGCCCGGCGGCTCCAAGGGTTGATTCCAGCCTGACGTATTTCTGCATCCGAGAGAGGAGGTCGGAGAGGCTTACCGGTGGTTTTTTGGCGATTGACGCCACAAACGCCACGTCAGTGCACACCCTCGTGAGAATGTTGACTGTCGTTCTTAAGTCCAGGTCCACCACTTTCATCACCTCGATCTGGAAGCATTTCGCGTAGTCTCGGAACTTCTTGTTTTCTTTCTGGGATACCAACCACAGGTCGTCGGTGCACAACGAATGCTGCACCGTGTTGTTGAAGTGGTCGAGGAACCTCTGGGCTAGGTCCAAGAAGCAAGAGACCGATCGCGCGGGGAGCGCCTTGAACCATTGTAATGCTGCATCATCAAGAGTGGACATGAAGGTCCTGCATTTCAGAGCGTCAGTTACATTTATCATTTTCACCTACCCTTGAAAATGGTCGAGGTGGTAGAGTGGATTGGTCGTCCCATTGTAGCGTCGGAACTTCGGTAACTGGAACTTCGGTGGAACCAAGGCCCACGTGATTTCTTCTGTAAATGGCGAGGCGGTGAGGAGCGTCGCCACGGACGGGGCGCAGGTGCCGAGCTGCAGAGCTTCTATTTTCCTGTTCATTTCCCGCAGGTCGTCTTTCCACCGCGGGTCGAATGGGGACACGCTAAAGGTGACAGGGGTGGATTCCGCCGTGAAGTGATCGGCGAGGTCGGCCTTTGCCGCATTCCCGACGGCTGCAACCAGCGTGACGGGGAGAACGTTGTCGGCGTGGTTGACTACTGGCGCGGGAGTTCTTACTGTCGCCGGCGGTGTGTCGACCTGGTTTGCCGACAATGCCGGAGGCGCATGCTGCTGGTTGGGAGCCTCCGCATCATCTTGATCGCCTCAGATTTGTCCTACCTGGCGGACCGAGCCTTCGCCTCGCGCAGGGTGCGCCTGCTGGTTTTGTTCCATTCTCATCAAGATTTGTTGAAGGTTCGCCAGGGTTTGCTCGACGGGGTCGAGCCACGACAAGGTGGTCGAATCCTGCTCCCCCGCCCCGGATGCTCCTCTAGCTACTTCTTCCGTGACATTAACAAGGTTGACCTCCTCTCCGACGTGCGAGCTGCCGCCTTTCCCTTGGATGCCATTGGGAGAAGCTTTTTGTATCGATTCCCACAGACGGCGCCAAATGTTGCTGGAAAAAAGAGCAAGGATCGTCGGCCGGAGCCGAGCTGAGTGGGCCCCGAGGGATTGACGGCGTCGCCTGGTCGTCGGTGAAGAGAATCCGACCTACAAAAGACCTACCGAGACCCCACGGTAGTCGAGCACTCCGACGATCAAGTTAGTGAAGGTTGTAAAGAGAGAGAATAGAGAGTTTTGTTCTACGAATAGCGTACCTTTTCCTTGAGGGTATCTGTGCCTTTTATAAGGGCCTAGTCCTTTGGTCAGAAAAGGAAGGTGGTGGACGAGCCTCCGTGAGGCAAGGGCGCCATTCAGGGAAGTCCGCCAACTGGGTTTCCGAGAATCCTGCCTTCATGGTCACCTGCCTGAAGCGGATGCGGGCCAGCTGGAGGATCGCGATCCACGGGACTCACCCATCTCTTGGGCAAGTGCGAGCTGGCGCCAGCTGGAGACGTCCGGATATAGTGCTTGATTTGAATTGGTTCTCGGCAATGATTAACTAACCCATGACGTCGATGCCCGACAACTTAGTTGTCGGCTCATTGGTATGGCCGATCCTTGATCTTTTCGATCCAATTCGTCGGCTGATGACGACTGATATCAAATGTCTTATCACTTGAGGCAATAGGGGGACGATGGGCGTCTCTGAGTGCCGATTCCAAATTGGGTTATTATAAGCGATTCCGATAACCGAGCGGAAAGTTATGCCCGTTTGAGCGAAGGGGTATCCGTATGCGATCGCATCGGCAGCACGCGACCACGCTCCCGGAGAGGAATTTGGGCGCCGAATCGGAAATCTCTGAATCCGACCTTGTGTCGACCGGGTCGAAGTGCCGATTCTGGGTTGGGGACTCACGGGCGGTTCCGATCGCCGCGCGAACAAATATCCGCATCTTACCCAAGGGGTACGACAATCGGTGTACTAGTAGTCACGCTCCGTAGTGGAATTTCAGCCCTGGTAGGTAATTTCACGAAACCAACGTCCTGTCGACCGTCTCGGAGTGCTGATTCCAAATTGTGCTCACCTAAGCGATTCTGATACACGGGTGGAAAGTTATGGCCAGTTCTTTCGCGGAAGGGGTGAGAATAATCCGACAAGGGTGACTATATCGGCGATGTTGGTGCACCCATATCTACGACCTGGGCAGGAGTTCTCGCACCGAGTTGAACACAACTTCCGATCGCCGTGACAGGCCGACTCCGTGTAGCTGCCCCGCCCTAAATTCACGTGATCGAGGGAGACGTTACTGCGAGAGAACTGTGGAAACGGGGAGATCGTCGTGCATAATCAGAATTTTAGAGTGTGAAACAAAACTTTTTCGACCCCGAAACGACGTCTTATCGACTGAGGCTATAAGGGGGCGACGGGCGTCTCTAGGTGCCAATCCGAATTGGGGTCTTATAAGCGATTCCGATAATCTAGCGAAAAGTTATGTCTGTTTGAGAGAAGGTTGTCTGTATACAACCGCATCGAACATGAACCCCTAGAGGAATTTGGGCACTGGGCGGGAAATCTCTGAATCCGACCTTGTGCCGACTAGGTCGAAGTGACGATTCTGGATTGAGGACTCGCGGGTTGTTCCGATCGCCAAGCGAATAAATATCCGCGTTGTACCCAAGGGGTACGACAATCGGTGTACTAGTACACACGCTCCGCGGTGGAATTTTGTGAAACCAGCGTCTTGTCGACCATCTCGAAGTGCCGATTTCGAATTGTGCTCACATAAGCGATTCCGATACCCAGGCGGAAAGTTCTGGCCATTTCTTTCGCGGAAGGGGTGAGAATAATCCGACAAGGGTGACTATATTGGCGATGTGGGTGCACCCATATCTACGACCTCGGCAAGAGTTCTTGCGCCGAGTTGAACACAACTTCTGATCTCCGTGACAGGCCGACTCCGTGTGGTTGCCCCGCCCGGGATTCACGTGATCGAGGGAGACGTTACTGCGGGAAAACCTTAGAAACGGGGATATCGTCGGACGGAATCGCAATTTTAGAGTGCGAAACGAAGGTTTTTCTACTCCGGAACGACGTCTTATCGCCTGAGCAATAAGGGGGCGACGGGCGTCTCTGAGTGCCGATTCTGAATTGGGGTCTTATAAGTGATTTCAATAACTGAGCGGAATGTTATGTCCGTTTGAGAGAAGGGGTGTCCATATACGATCACATCGGCAGCCCTCGAACATGCTCCCAGAGAGGAATTTTAGCAACGGATTGGAAATCCCTGAATCTGACCATGTGCCGTCCGGGTCGAAGTGCCGATTTTGGATTGGGGACTTGCGGGTGGTTCCGATCGCCGTGCGAACTAATACCCACATCTTACCCAAGGTGTACGACAATCGGTGTACTAGTACATACGCTCCGCAGTGGAATTTCGGCCCCGGCACAAAATTTCGCGAAACGAGCATTCTGTCGATAGTCTCGGAGTGCCGATTCCAAATTGTGCTCTCATAAGCGATTCTGATACCCGGGCAGAAAGTTATGGCCAGTACTTTAGCAGAAGGGGTGATAATAATCCGATCGGGGTGACTATATCGGCGATGTTGGTTCACCCGTATGTACGACCTCGGCAGGAGTTTTCGCACCGAGTTGAACACAACTTTGGATCATCGTGACAGGCCGACTCCGTGTGGTTGCCCCTCCAGGGATTCTTATGATCGTGGGAGACGTTACTGCGAGAAAACCATAGAAACAAGGATATCATTAGCCAAAATCACAATTTTGGAGTGCGAAATGAAGGTTGTTGGACCCTGAAATGACGTCTTATTACCTGATCAATAAGAGGACGATGGGCATCTCTAAGTGCCGATTCCGAATTTGGGTCTTATAAGCGATTCCGATAACCGAGCGGAAAGTTATGCTCGTTTAAGAGTAGGGGTGTCCGTATACGATCGCATCGGCAGCCTGCGACCACGTTCCCGGAGAGAAATTTGGGCGACGGACCGGAAATCTCCATATCCGTCCTTGTGCCAACCGGGTCGAAGTGCCGATTCTGTATTGGGGATTCGAGGGCAGTTCCGATCGCCACGCGAACAAATATCTGCATCTTACCCAAGAGGTACGACAATCGGTGTACTAGTACACACACTCCGCGGTGTTATTTTGGCCCCGGCACAGAATTCTACGAAACCGGTGTCCTATCGACCGCCTCGGTGTGCCGATTCTGAATTGTGTTCTCATAAGCGATTCCGATACCCGGGCGGAAAGTTGTGGCCAGTTCTTTTGCGGAAGGGATGAGAACAATCCGACTGGGGTGACTATATCGACGATGTTGGTGCACCCATATATTCGACCTGGGCAGGAGTTCTTGTGCCGAGTTGAATACAACTTCCGATCGCCGTGAAAGGCTGACTCCATGTGGTTGCCCCACCCAGGATTCACGTGATCGAGGGAGACGTTACTACGAGAAAACTGTAGAAACAGGGAGATCGTTGGCCGAAATTGGAATTTTGGAGTGTGAAACGAAGGTTTTTCGACCCTGAAACGATGTCTTATCACTTGAGGCAATACGCGAGCGACGGGCATCTCTGAGTGCCAATTCCGAATTGGGGTCTTATAAGCGATTCCGATAATTGAGCGGAAAGTTAAGCCCATTTGAGAGAAGGGGTGTTCGTATGCGATCGCATAGGCAGCCCGCGACCACGCTCCCGGAGAGGAATTTGGGCACCGGACTGGAAATCTCCGAATCTGACCTTGTGTCAACCGGGTCGAAGTGTCGATTCTGGATTGGGGACTCGCGGGTGGTTCTGATCGCGGCGCGAACAAATATCTGTCTTACCCAAGGGGTACGACAATCAGTGTACTATTACAGACACTCCATGGTGGAATTTCGGCCCCGACACAGAATTTCGCGAAATCAGCGTCATGTCGACCATCTTGGTGTGCTAATTCTGATTTTTACTCATATAAGTGATTCTGATACCTGAGCGGAATGTTATGGCCAGTTCTTTCTCGGAAGGGGTGAGAATATTCCGACAGAGGCGACTATATCGGCGATGTTGGTGCACCCATATCTACGACTTGGGCAGGAATTCTCGCACCGAGTTGAACACAACTTCCGATCGTCGTGACAGGCCGACTTCATGTGGTTGCCCTGTCCGGAATTCACGTGATCGAGGGAGACGTTACTGGGAGAAAACCCTGGAAACGGGGAGATCGTCAGTCGGAATCGCAATTTTGGAGTGCGAAATGATGGTTTTTTGACCCCGAAACGACGTGTTATCGCCTGAGCAATAAAGGGGCGACGGGCGTCTCTGTGTACCGATTTTGAATTGGGGTCTTCTAAGCGATTATGATAACTGAGCGGAAAGTTATGCCCATTTGAGAGAAGGGGTGTCCGTATACGATCGCATCGGCAACCCGCGACCACGCTCCGGAGAGGAATTTGGGCACCGGACTGGAAATCTCCGAATCTGACCTTGTGTCACCGAGTCGAAGTGTCGATTCTGGATTGGGGACTCGCGGGTGGTTCTGATCGCGGCGCGAATAAATATCTGTCTTACCCAAGGGGTACGACAATCAGTGTACTATTACACACACTCCATGGTGGAATTTCGGCCCCGACACAGAATTTCGCGAAATCAGCGTCATGTCGACCATCTTGGTGTGCTAATTCTGATTTTTACTCATATAAGTGATTCCGATACCTGAGCGGAATGTTATGGCCGTTCTTTCTCGGAAGGGGTGAGAATATTCCGACAGAGGCGACTATATCGGCGATGTTGGTGCACCCATATCTACGACTTGGGCAGGAATTCTCGCACCGAGTTGAACACAACTTCCGATCGTCGTGACAGGCCGACTTCATGTGGTTGCCCTGTCCGGAATTCACGTGATCGAGGGAGACGTTACTGGGAGAAAACCCTGGAAACGGGGAGATCGTCAGTCGGAATCGCAATTTTGGAGTGCGAAATGATGGTTTTTTGACCCCGAAACGACGTGTTATCGCCTGAGCAATAAAGGGGCGACGGGCGTCTCTGTGTACCGATTTTGAATTGGGGTCTTCTAAGCGATTATGATAACTGAGCGGAAAGTTATGCCCATTTGAGAGAAGGGGTGTCCGTATACGATCGCATCGGCAACCCGCGACCACGCTCCCGGATAGGAATTGGGCGCCGGGGTGGAAATCTCTGAATCCGACCATGAGCCGACCCAGTCGAAGTGTCGATTCTGGATTGGGGAATCGCAAGCGGTTCCGATCACCGTGCGAACAAATATCCGCATCTTACCGAAGGGGTACGACAATTAGTGTACTAGTACACACGCTTTGCAGTGGAATTTCGGCCCTGCCACAGAATTTCGTGAAACCAGCGTCCTGTCGACTATCTCAGAGTGCCGATTTCGAATTGTGCTCTCATAAGCGATTCCGATACCCGGGCGGAAAGTTATGGCCAGTTCTTTCGCAGAAGGGGTGAGAATAATCCAACGGGGGTGACTATATCGGCGATGTTGGTGCATCCATATCTACGACCGAAATCACAATTTTAGAGTGTGAAATGAAGGTTTTTCGACCCTGGAATGACGCCAGACCAGAAATCTTCGAATCCGACCTTATACTGACCGGGTTGAAGTGCCGATTCCGAATTGGGGACTCGCGGGCGGTTCCGATCGCTGCACGAACTAATATCCGCATCTTACCCAAGGGGTACGACAATCGATGTAGTAGTGCACACGCTTCGCGGTGGAATTTTGGCCATGGCACGGAATTCCGTAAAATCAGCGTCCTGTCGACCGTCTCGGAGTGCCGATTCAGACTTGTGCTCACATAAGCGATTCTGATACTCGGGCGGAAAGTTATGGCCAGTTTTTTCACGGAAGGGGTGAGAATAATCCGACAGGGATGACTATATCGGCGATATTGGTGCACCCATATCTACGACCGAAATGACAATTTTAGAGTGTGAAACAAAGATTTTTCGACCCCGAAATGACGTCGTATCGCTTGAGGCAATAGGGGGGCGACGGGCATCTCTGAGTGCCGATTCCGAATTGGGGTCTTATAAGTGATACTGATAACCGAGCGGAAAGTTATGCACGTTTGAGCGAAAAGGTGTCCGTATGCGATCGCATCGGCAACCCGTGACCACGCTCCCGGAGAGGATTTTGGGCGCCAGACCAGAAAACTCTGAATCCGATCTTGTGTCGACCAGGTCAAAAATGTCGATTCCAGATTGGGGACTCGATGGCAATTCCGATCGCCGTGCAAACAAATATCTGCATCTTACCCAAGGGGTACGACAATCGGTGCACTAGTACACACACTCCGCGGTGGAATTTTGCCCCAACACGTAATTCTGTGAAACCAGCATCCTATCGACCGTCTTGGAGTGCCGATTCCGAATTGTTCACATAAGCTATCCAATACTTGGGCGGAAAGTTGTGGCTAGTTGTTTCGCAGAAGCGGTGAGAATAATCCAACAGGGGTGACTATATCAGCGATATTGGTGCACCCATATCTATGACCTGGGCAGGAGTTCTCATGCCGAGTTGAACACAACATCGATCGCCGTGATAGGCCGACTCCGTGTGGTTGCCCCGCCTGGGATTCACGTGATCGAGGGAGACCTTACTGCGAGGAAACCTTGGAAACAGCAAGATGGTCGGCCAGAATCGTAATTTTGGAGTGCGAAATGAAGGTTTTCGACCCCAAAACAATGTCTTATCGCCTGAGGCAATAGGGGGGCGACGGGAGTCTCTGAGTGCCCATTCTGAATGGGGTCTTATAGGTGGTATCGATAATCGAGCGAAAAGTTATGTCCGTTTGAGCGAAGGGGTGTCCGTATGCGATCGCATCGGCAGCCCGCGACCACGCTCCCAGAGATGAATTTGGGCACCAGACCGGAAATCACTGAATCTGACCTTGTGCCGACGGGTCAAAGTGTCGATTCCAGAATGGGGACTCGCGGTGGTTCCGATCGCCGCGCGAACAAATATCTGCATCTTACCCAAGGGGTACGACAATCGGTGTACAAGTACAAATGCTCCACGGTGGAATTTCGGCCCTGACAAGAAATTCCGCAAAACCAGCAAGCTGCCGACCGTCTCAGAGTGCCGATTCTGAATTGTGCTCACATAAGCGATTCTGATACCCGTGCGGAAAGTTATGGCCAGTTCTTTCGCGGAAGGGGCGAGAATAATCCGACAGGGGTGACTATATCGGCGATGTTGGTGTACCCATATCTACAACCTGGGCAGGAGTTCTCGCACCGTGTTGAACACAACTTCCGATCGTCATGACTAGCCGACTGTATGTGGTTGCCCCGCCCGGGATTCTTGTGATCGAGGGAGACGTTACTACGAGAAAACATGGAAACGGGGAGATCGACGACCGGAATCACAATTTTGGAGTGCGAAATGAAAAATTTTTGACCCCGAAATGTGTTTTATCGCCTGAGGCAATAGGGGGGCGACGGGTGTCTCTGAATGCCGATTCCGAATTGGGGTCTTATAAGCGATTCTAATAACTGAGCGAAAAGTTATGACCGTTTGAGCGAACGGGTGTCCGTATGCGATCGCATTGGCAGCCCGCGACCACGCTCCCGGAGAGGAATTTGGGCGCCTAATCGGAAATCTCCGAATCTCACCTTGTGCCAATCGGGTCGAAGTGTCGATTCCAGATGGGGACTCACTTGCGGTTCCGATCGCCGTGCAAACAAATATCTAAGTCTTACCCAAGGGGTACAATAATCGGTGTACTAGTACACACGCTCTGCGGTGGAATTTCGGCCCCAGCACAGAATTTCACGAAACCAGCATCCTGTCGACCGTCTCGGAGTGCCGATTCCGATTTGTGCTCATATAAGCGATTTCGATAACCGGACGGAAAGTTATGGCCAGTTCTTTCGCTGAAGGGGGGACTATATCGGAGATGTTGGTGCACCCATATCTATGACTTGGGCAGGAGTTCTCACGCCGAGTTGAACACAACTTCCGATCGCCCTGATAGGCCGACTCCGTGTGGTTGCCCTGCCGGGATTCACGAGATCGAGGGAGACTTTACTTCGACAAAACCTTGGTAACGGGGAGATCGTCGGCCGGAATTGTAATTTTGGAGTGCGAAACGAAGGTTTTCGACCCCGAAACGACATCGTATCGCCTGAGGCAATAGAGTGGCGACGGGCGTCTCTGAGTGCCGATTCCGAATTGGGGTCTTATATTGATTCTGACAACTAAGCCGAAATTTAAGCCCATTTGAGCGAAGGGGTGTCCATATGCGATCGCATCGGCAGCCTGCGTCCACGCTCCCGGAGATGAATGTTGGCGCCGCACCGGAATTCTATGAATCTGATCTTGTACCGACCAGGTCGAAGTCCCGATTCGGGATTGGGCACTCGCGGGCGGTTTCGATCGTCGCGTGAACAAATATCAGCGTGTTACCTAAGTGGTACGACAATCGGTGTACTAGTACACACACTTTGCGGTGGAATTTCGGTCCCAGCACGAAATTCTACGAAACCAACGTCCTGTCGATCGTCTCAGAGTGTTGATTCTGAATTGTGGTCACAAAAGCGATTCCGATACCTGGGAGGAAAGTTATTGCCAGTTCTTTCGCGAAAGGGGAGAGAATAATCCGATAGGGGTGACTATATCGGCGATGTTGGTGCACCCATATCTACGACCTGGGCAGGAGTTCTCGCACCGAGTTGAACACAACTCCGATCGCCGTGACAAGCCGACTCCGTGTGGATGCCCGGCTGGGATTCACGTGCTCGAGGGAGACGTTACTGCGAGAAAACCTTGGAAACGGAGAGATCGTCGGCCAGAATAAGAATTTTGGAGATCGAAACGAAGGTTTTTTGACCCCGAAACGATGTCTTATCACTTGAGACAATAGGGTGGCGACGAGCGACTCTGAGTGCCGATTCTGAATTGGGGTATTATAAGCGATTCTGATAACGAGCGAAACGTTATGCCCGTTTAAACGGAGGGGTGTCCGTATGCGATCGCATCGGCAGCCCGCGACCACACTCTCAGAGAGGAATTTGTGCGTTGGATCGGAAATCTCCGAATCTGACCTTGTGTCGACTGAGTCGAAGTGCCTATTCCGGATTGGGGACTCGCGAGCAGTTCCGATCGCCATGCGAACAAATATCTGTGTCTTACCCAAGGGGTACGACAATCGGTGTACTAGTACACACGCTCCGCAGTGAAATTTTGGCCCCGACACAGAATTCTGTGAAACCAACGTCATGTCGACCGTCCTGGAAAGCCTATTCTGAATTGTGCTCACATAAGCGATTACGATACCCGGGGGGAAAGTTATGGCCAGTTCTTTCGCTGAAGGGGTGAGAATAATCCGACAGGGGTGACTGTATCGGCGATGTTGGTGCACCCATATCTACGACCTGGGCAGAAGTTCTCGCACCAAGTTGAACACAACTTCTGATCACCATGACAGGCCGACTCCGTGGGTTGCCCCGCCCGGGATTCACTTGATCGAGGGAGACGTTACTGCGGGAAAACCTTGGAAACGGTGTGATCATCGGCCAAAATCACAATTTTGGAGTGTGAAATGAAGGTTTTTTGACCACTAAATGATGTCTTACCTGAGGCAATTAGGAAGCAATGGGCGTCCCTGAGTGCCGATTCCGAATTGGGGTCTTATAAGCAATTTCGATAACCGAGCGAAAAGTTATGCCCGTTTGAGTGAAGTGGTGTCCGTATGCGATCGCATCGCCAGCCCGCGACCACGCTCCCAGAAAGGAATTTGGGTGCCAGATCGGATATCTCCCAGTTTGACATTGTGTTGACCGGGTCGAAGTGCCGATTCCGGATTGGGGACTCACGGGTGGTTTAGATCGCCGCGCGAACAAATATCCGCATCTTACCCAAGGGGTACGACAATCGGTGTACTAGTACACACGCTCCGCGATGGAATTTCGGCCCCGGCAAGGAATTTCGTAAAACCAGCATCCTGTCGACCGTTGCCGATTCCGAATTGTGCTCACATAAGAGATTCCGATACCTGGGCGAAAAGTTATGGCCAGTTCTTTCGCGAAAGTGGTGAGAATAATCCGACAGGGGTGACTATATCGGCGATGTTGGTGCACCCATATCTACAACCTGGGAAGGAGTTCTCGCACCGAGTTGAACACAACTTCCGATCGCTATGACTGGCCGACTCTGTGTGGTTGCCCTCCCGGGATTCACGTGATGGAGGGAGACATTACTTCGAGAAAACCTTGGAGGCGGGGAGATCGTCGACCAGAATCACAAGTTTGGAGTGTGAAATGAAGGTTTTTCGACCCCGAAACGATGCCCTATCGCTGGGGAAATAGGGAGCGACGGGTGTCTCTGAGTCCCGATTCCGAATTGGGGTCTTATAAGCGATTCCGTAACCGAGCGAAAAGTTATGACCGTTTGAGCGTATGCGATCGCATTGGCAGCCCGCGACCACGCTCCCGAAGAAGAATTTTGGGAGCCTGATCGAAAATTTTGATTCTGACCTTGTGCCGACCGGGTCGACGTGCCGATTCCGAATTGGGGACTCGAGAGCGGGTCCGATCGCCGCGCGAAGAAATATCTGTCTTACCCAAGGGGTACGACAATCGGTGTACTAGTACACATGCTCCGCGGTGGAATTTCGGCGCCGACACAAAATTCTGCAAAACCAACATCCTGTCGACCATCTCGGAGTGCCCATTCCGACTTGTGCTCACATAAGCGATTCCGATACCCGGACGGAAAGTTATGGTCAGTTCTTTCGCTAAAGGGGTGAGAATAATCTGACAGGGGTGACTATATCGGAGATGTTGGAGCACCCATATCTACGACTTGGGCAGGAGTTCTCACGCCGAGTTAAACACAACTTTCGATCGCCGTGATAGGCCGACTCGTGTGGTTGCCCTGCCCGGATCACGTGATCGAGGGAGACATTATTATGAGAAAACCTAGGAAACGGGGAGATCGTCGGCCGTGATTGCAATTTTGGAGTGCGAAACGAAGCTTTTTGACCCCGAAACGACATCTTATTGCCTGAGGCAATAGGGGGGCAACGGGCGTCTCTGAGTGCCGATTCCGAATTGTGTCTTATAAGCGATTTCGATAACGAAGCGAAAAGTTATGCCCGTTTGAGCGAAGGGGTGTCCGTATGCGATCGCATTGGCAGCCCGCGACCACGCTCCCGGAGAGGAATTTTGGTGTTGAACCGGAAATCTATGAATCTGACTTGTGCCGACCGGGTCGAAGTGCCGATTCTAGATTGGGGACTCACAGGCGGTCGATCACCGTGCGAACAAATATCCACCTCTTACCTAAGGGGTACGATAATCGATGTACTAATACACACGCTCCTCGGTGGAATTTCGACCTCGACATGAAATTCTACGAAACCAGCATCCTGTCGATCGTCTCGGAGTGCTGATTCTGAATTGTTCTCACATAAGCGATTCCGATACTTGGGAGGAATGTATGGCCAGTTCTTTCGCAGAAGGGGTGAGAATAATCCGATAGGGGTAACTATATCGGCAATGTTGGTGCACCTATAACTACGACTTGGGCAGGAGTTATCGCACCTAGTTGAACATAACTTCCGATCGCCGTGACATGCTGACTCTGTGTGCTTGCCTCGCCTAGGATTCATGTGCTTGAGGGAGACGTTACTGCTAGAAAACCTTGGAAATGGGGAGATCATCAGCCGCAATCACAATTTTGGAGTGTGAAACGAAGGTTTTTCGACCTTGAAATGACGTCTTATCACTTGAGGCAATAGGGGGACGATGGGCGTCTCTGAGTGCCGATTCCGAATTGGGGTATTATAAACGATTCCGATAACCGAGCGGAAAGTTATGCCCATTTGAGCGAAGGGGTATCCGTATACGATCGCATTGGCAGCACGCGACCACACTCCCGGAGAGGAATTTGGGCGCCGGATCGGAAATCTCCGAATCCGACCTTGTGTCGACCGGGTCGATGTGCCGATTCTGGGTTGGGGACTCACGGGCGGTTCCGATCGCCGCGAGAACAAACATCCGCATCTTACCCAAGGGGTAGGACAATCGGTGTACTAGTAGTCATGCTCCGCAGTGGAATTTCAGCCCCGGTAGGGAATTTCACGAAACCAACGTCCTGTCGACCGTCTCAGAGTGCTAATTCCAAATTGTGCTCACATAAGCGATTCTGATACACTGGTGGAAAGTTATCGCCAGTTCTTTCGCGGAAGGGGTGAGAATAATCCGACATGGGTGACTATATCGGCAATGTTGGTGCACCCATATCTATGACCTGGGCAGGAGTTCTCGCACCGAGTTGAACACAACTTCCAATCGCCGTGACAGGCCGACTCCGTGTGGTTGCCCCGCCCTGAATTCACGTGATCGAGGGAGACGTTACTGCGAGAGAACTGTGGAAACGGGGAGATCGTCGGGCATAATCGGAATTTTAGAGTGTGAAACGAAACTTTTTCGACCCCGAAACGACGTCTTATCGACTGAGGCTATAAGGGGGCGACGGCCTCTCTGAGTGCCAATTCCAAATTGGGGTCTTATAAGCGATTCCGATAATCGAGCGGAAAGTTATGTCTGTTTGAGAGAAGGGGTATCCGTATACAACCGCATCGGCAGCCCGCGAACATGAACCCCGAGAGGAATTTGGGCACCGGGCGAGAAATCTCTGAATCCGACCTTATGCCGACCGGGTCGAAGTGTCGATTCTGGATTGAGGACTCGCGGGTTGTTCCGATCGCCACGCAAATAAATATCCGCGTCTTACCCCAGGGGTACGACAATCGGTGTACTAGTACAGACGCTCCGCGGTGGAATTTTGTGAAACCAGCGTCTTGTCGACCGTCTCGAAGTGCCGATTTCGAATTGTGCTCACATAAGCGATTCTGATACCCAGGCGGAAAGTTCTGGCCAGTTCTTTCACGAAAGGGGTGAGAATAATCCGACAAGGGTGACTATATTGGCAATGTGGGTGCACCCATATCTACGACCACGACAAGAGTTCTTGCGCCGAGTTGAACACAACTTCTGATCGCCGTGACAGGCCGACTCCGTGTGGTTGCCCCGCCCGGGATTCACGTGATCGAGGGAGACGTTACTGCCGGAAAACCATAGAAATGGGGATATCTTCGGACGAAATCACAATTTTAGAGTGCGAAACGATGGTTTTTCTACTCCGGAACGACGTCTTATCGCCTGAGCAATAAGGGGGCGATGGGCGTCTCTGACTGCCGATTCCGAATTGGGGTCTTATAAGTGATTTCAATAATCGAGCGGAAAGTTATGTCCGTTTGAGAGAAGGGGTGTCCGTATACGATCGCATCGGCAGCCCTCAAACACGCTCCAAGAGAGGAATTTGGGCAACGGATTGGAAATCCCCGAATCCGACCATGTGCCGATCGGGTCGAAGTACCGATTTTGGATTGGGGACTTGCGGGTGGTTCCGATCGCCGTGCGAACTAATATCCACATCTTAGCAAAGGTGTACGACAATCGGTGTACTAGTACACACGCTCCGCAGTGGAATTTCGGCCCCGGCACAGAATTCCGCGAAACCAGCATCTTGTCGACAGTCTCGGAGTGCCGATTCCAAATTGTGCTCTCATAAGCGATTCTGATACTCGGACAGAAAGTTATGGCCAGTTCTTACGCGGAAGGGGTGAGAATAATCCGACAGGGGTGACTATATCGACGATGTTGGTGGGCCCATATCTTCGACCTGGGTAGGAGTTCTCGCACCGAGTTGAACACAACATCCGATCGCCATGACAGGCCGACTCTGTGTGGTTGCCCCGCCCGGGATTCACATGATCGAGGGAGACGTTACTGCGAGAAAACCTTGGAAACAGGGAGATCGTCGGCCGAAATCGCAATGTTAGAGTGTCAAACGAAGGTTTTTCGACCCCGAAACGACGTCTTATTTCCTAAGGCTATATGGGGGCGACGGGCGTCTCTGAGTGCCAATTTTGAATTGGGGTCTTATAAGAGATTCCAATAACCGAGTGGAAAGTTATGCCCGTTTGAGCGAAGGGGTGTCCGTATGCGATCGCATCGGTAGCCCGCGACCACGCTTCCGGAGAGGAATTTGGGCGCCGGACCGGAAATCTCCGAATCCGAACTTGTGCCGACTGGGTCAAAGTGCCGATTCTGGATTGGGGACTCGTGGGCAGTTCCGATCGCCGCGCCAACAAATATCCACGTATTACCAAAGGAGTATGGCAATCGGTGTACTAGTATACACGCTCCGCTGTGGAATTTTGGCCCCAGCAAAGAATTCTGTGAAACCAGCGTTCTGTCGACCAACTCGGAGTGCCGATTCCAAATTGTGCTCACATAAGCATTTTCGATAACCGGGCAGAAAGTTATGGTCAGTACTTTAGCGGAAGGGGTTACAATAATCCGACCGGGGTGACTATATCGGCGATGTTGGTTCACCCATATGTACAACCTCGACAGGAGTTCTCGCACCGAGTTGAACAGGCCGACTCCGTGTGGTTGCCCCTCCAGGGATTCACATGATCGTGGGAGATGTTACTGCGAGAAAACCATAGAAAAAGGGATATCATCAGCCGAAATCACAATTTTGGAGTGCGAAATAAAGGTTGTTTGACCCTGAAATGACGTCTTATTGCTTGATCAATAAGAGGACGATGGGCGTCTCTAAGTGCCGATTCCAAATTGGGGTCTTATAAGCGATTCCGATAACCGAGCGAAAAGTTATGCTCGTTTGAGAGTAGGGGTGTCCGTATACGATCGCATCGGCAGCCTGCGACCACGCTCCCGGAGAGAAATTTGGGTGACGGGCCGGAAATCTCCATATCCGTCCTTGTGCCAACCGGGTTGAAGTGCCGATTCTGTATTGGGGACTCGAGGGCGGTTCCGATCGCCGCACGAACAAATATCTGCATCTTACACAAGAGGTACGACAATCGGTGAGCCAATGGATTCTGCGAAACCAGCGTCCTGCCCAGACTGTGGAAAAGCGAGGGGATGCCGGGTCATTTGACGGAAATGGAAGGGTCCTGTCGAGTGGCACATTCATTCTTGGAAAAAGAGGGAGTGAGCCAATGGATTAATGAATAGATAGAGTCAACAGTAGACAGACAGTGCTACCGACACGCGAATTAGCTTCCAAAGTCGAGTCGACCATCTCGGAGTGCCGATTGCAAATTATGTTCTCATAAGCAATTCCGATACCCGGACGGAAAGTTATGGTCAGTTCTTTCGCGAAAGGGTGAGAATAATCTGACAGGGGTGACTATAACGGTGATGTTGGTGCACCCATATCTTCGACCTGGGCAGGAGTTCTCGCGCCGAGTTAAACACAACTTCCGATCGCCGTGAAAGGCCGACTCCGTGTGGTTGCCCCGCCCGGGATTCACGTGATCGAGGGAGATGTTACTGCGAGAAAACCTTAGAAATGGGTATATCGTCATACGAAATAGCAATTTTGGAGTGTGAAACGAAGGTTTTTCGACGGGCGTCTCTGAGTGTCGATTCCGAATTAGGGTCTTATAAGTGATTCTGAAAACTGAGCAGAAAGTTATACCCATTTGAGCGAAGGGGTGTCCATTTGCGATCGCATCGACAGCCCGCGACCATGCTCCGGAGGGGAATTTGGGCGCCGGACCGGAAATCTCCTAATCTGACCTTGTGCCGACTGGGTCGAAGTGCCGATTCCGGATTGGGGACTCGCAGGTGGTTCCGATCGCCATGTGAACAAATATCCGCGTCTTACCCAAGGGGTACGACAATCGGTGTACTACTACACACTCTCCGTGGTGGAATTTCGGCCCCGACATGGAATTTTGTGAAACTAGCCTCCTGTCTACCATCTCGGAGTCCCAATTCCGAATTGTGCTCACATAAGCGATTCCGATACCCGGGCAGAAAGTTATGGCCAATTATTTCGCGGAAGGGGTGAGAATAATCCGACAAGGGTGACTATATTGGCGATGTTGGTGCACCAATATCTATGACCTCAGCAAGAGTTCTTGCGCCAAGTTGAACACAACTTCTGATCACCGTGACAGGCCGACTCCGTGTGGTTTTCCCACCCGAGATTCATGTGATCGAGGGAGACGTTACTATGGGAAAACCTTAGAAATGGGGATATCGTCGGACGAAATCCCAATTTTGGAGTGCGAAATGAAGGTTTTTTGACCCTGGAACGACGTCTTATCACCTGAGCTATAAGGGGGCGACGGGCGTCTCTGAGTGCCAATTCCGAATTGGGGTCTTATAAGCGATTCCGATAACAGAGCGGAAAGTTATGTCCGTTTGAGAGAAGGGGTGTCCGTATACAACCGCATCGGCAGCCCGCGAACATGCTCCCGGAGAGGAATTTGGGCGCCGGACGGGAAATCTCCGAATCTGACCTTGTGCCGATCGGGTCGAAGTGCCGATTCCAGATTGGGGCCTCACTTGCGGTTCCGATCGCCACACGAACAAATATCTGCATCTTACCCAAGGGGTACGACAATCGGTGTACTAGTACACACGCTCGGCGATGGTATTTTGGCCCCAGCATGGAATTCTGTCAAACTAGCGTCCTGTCGACCTTCTCGGAGTGCCGATTCCGAATTGTGCTCATATAAGTGATTTCGATACCCTGGCAGAAAGTTATCGCCAGTTCTTTTGCGAAAGGGGTGTGAATATTCCGACAGGGGTAACTATATTGGCGATGTTGGTGCACCCATATCAATGACCTGGGCAGGAGTTATCACGCGTTGTTGAACACAACTTCTGATCGCTGTGACAGGCCGACTCCGTGTGGTTGCCCCGCCCGGAATTCACGTGATCGAGGGAGACGTTACTGTGAAAAAACCTTTAAAACAGGGAGATCGTCTGCCGGAATCACAATTTTAGAGTGTGAAATGAAGGTTTTTCTGCACCGAAATGATGTCTTATTGCCTAAGGCAATAAGGGGGAGATGGGCGTCTCTGAGTGCCGATTCCGAATTGGGGTCTTATAAGCGATTCCGATAACCGAGCGGAAAGTTATGTCCGTTTGCGCGAAGGGGTGTCCGTATGCGATCGCATCGGCAACTCGCGACCACGCTCTTAGAGAGGAATTGGGGCGCCGGACTGAAAATCTCTGAATCTGTCCTTGTGTCGACTGAGTCAAAGTGCCAATCCCGGTTTGGGGCCTCACTTACAGTTCCGATCGCCGCGCGAACAAATATCAGCATCTTACCTAAGGGGTACGACAATTGGTGTACTAGTACACACGCTCCGTGATGGAATTTCGGCCGCGACACATAATTCCATGAAACCAACGTCCTATCGACCGTCTCTGAGTGACGATTCTGAATTGTGCTCAAATAAGCGATTCTGATACCTGGGTGGAAAGTTATGGCCAGTTCTTTCGCGGAAGGGGTGAGAATAATCCGACAGGGGTGGCTATATTGGCGATGTTGGTGCACCTATATCTACGACCTGAGCAGGAGTTCTCGGGCCGAGTTGAACAGAACTTCTGATCGCCGTGATAGGCCGACTCCATGCCCGGGATTCACGTGATCGAGGGAGACATTACTGCGAGAAAACATTAGAAACGGGGAGATCGTCGGATAGAATCAGAATTTTAGAGTGCAAAACGAAGGTTTTTCGACCCCGAAGCAACGTCTTATCGCCTAAGGCAATAGGGGGGCGATGGGCGTCTCTGCCTGCCTATTCCGAATTGGGGTCTTATAAGCGATTCCGATAGCCAAGTGGAAAGTTTTGCCCGTTTGAGCGAAGGGGTGTCCGTATTGCGATCACATTGGCAGCCCGCAACCACGCTCCGGAGAGGAATTTGGGCGCCGGACCAGAAATCTCTGAATGCGACCATGTGCCAACTAGGTCAAAGTGTCGATTCCGGATTGGGGCCTCGCGAGCTGTTCTTATCGCCGTGTGAACAAATATCCACGTCTTACTCAAGGGGTACGACAACCGATGTACTAGTACATACGCTCCGCGGTGGAATTTTGGCCCCGGTAAAGAATTTCGCGAAACACACGTCCGGCCGACCGTCTTAGAGAGCCGATTCTGAATTGTGCACACATAAGCGATTTCGATACCCGGGCAGAAAGTTATGGCCAGTTCTTTATCGGAAGGGGTGAGAATAATCCGACAGGAGTGACTATATCGGCGATGTTGGTGCACCTATATCTACGACCTGGGCAGGAGTTCTCGTGTCGAGTTGAACACAACTTCCGATCACTGTGACAGTCCGACTCCGTGTGGTTGCCCCGCCTCGGATTCACGTGATCGAGGGAGACGTTACTGCAAGAAAATCTTGGAAACAGGGAGATCGTCGGCCGGAATCAGAATTTTGGAGAGTGAAATGAAGGTTTTACGACCCCAAAACGATGTCTTATCGCCTGAGGCAATAGGGGGGCGACCGGCGTCTCTGATTGTCGATTCTGATTTAGGATCTTATAAGTGATTTCGATAACCGAGCGGAAAGTTATGCCATTTGAGCGAAGGGGTGTTCGTATGAGATCGCATCGGCAGCCCGCGACCACTCTCCCGGAGAGGAATCTGGGCGCCGGACAAGAAATGTTCGAATCTGACCTTGTGCCGACCGGTCGAAGTGTCGATTCCGGATTGGGGACTCGCGGGTGGTTTTGATCATCGTGCGAACAAATATCCGCATCTTACCCAAGTGGTACGACAATCGGTGTGCTAGTACACACGCTCCGTGGTGGAATTTCGGCCCTGGTATGGAATTTCGCGAAACCAGCATCCTGTCGACCGTCTCGGAGTGCCGATTCTGAATTGTGCTCACATAAGCAATTCTGAAACATAGGCGGAAAGTTATGGCCAGTTCTTTCATAGAAGGGGTGAGAATAATCTGACAGGGGTGACTATATCGGCGATGTTGGTGCACCCATATCTACGACCTGGGTAGGAGTTCTCGTGCCGAGTTGAACACAGCTTCCGATCGCCGTGACAGGCCGACTATGTGTGGTTGCCCTGCCCTGGATTCACGTGATCGAGGGAGACGTTACTGCGAGAAAACCTTGGAAATCGGGGATCATCGGCCGTAATCGGAATTTTGGAGTGTGAAACGAAGGTTTTTCGACCCCGAAACGACGTCTTATCGCCTAGGGCAATAAGGGGGCAACCGACGTCTTTGTGTGTCGATTCCGAATTGGGATCTTATAAGCGATTCCGATAACCGAGAGAAAAGTTATGCCCGTTTGAGCGAAGGGGTGTCCGTATGCGATCGCATAGGCAGCCCGCGACCACGCTCCCGGAGAGGAATTTGGGTAGAATTCTGTGCCGGGGCCGAAATTCCACTACGAAGCGTGTGTACTAGTACACCGATTGTCGTACCTCTTGAGTAAGACGTGAATATTTATTCGTGCGGCAATCGGAACCACCCACAAGTCCCCAATCCAGATTCGGCACTTCGACCTGGTCGACACAATGTCGGATTTAGAGATTTTCGGTTCGGCGCCCAAATTCCTCTCCGGGAGCGTGGTCGCGGGCTGCCAATGCGATCGCATACAAACACCCCTTCGCTCAAACGGGCATAACTTTCCACTCAAATTCAGAATCGGCACTCAGAGACGTCCATCGCCCCTCTATTGCCACAAGCAATAAGATGTCGTTTCGGAGTCAAAAAACCTTCGTTTTGCACTCCAAATTTCTGAATCCAGCCAACGATCTTCCCGTTTCCAAGGTTTTCTCGCAATAACGTCTCCCTCGATCACGTGAATCCCGGGCGGGGGAACCACACGGAGTCGGCCTGTCACGGTGATCGGAAGTTGTGTTCAACTCAGCGCGAGAACTCCTGCCGAGGTCGTAGATATGAGTGCACCAACATCTCCGATATAGTCACCCCTGTTGGATTATTCTCACCCCTTCCACGAATGAACTGGCCATAACTTTCCGCCTAGGTATCAGAATCGCTTATGTGAGCACAGTTCGGAATCGGCACTCCGATACGGTTGACAAGACGCTGGTTTCACGAAATTCCGTGTCGGGGCCAAAATTCCACCACAGAGCGTGTCTACTAGTACACCGATTATCGTACCCCTTGGGTAAGATGCAGATATTTGTTTGCGCGGCTATCGGAACCGCCCACGAGTCCCCAATCTGGAATCGGCACTTCGACCCGATCGGCACAAGGTCGGATTTAGAGATTTCCAGTCTGTCTGAATTGGGGTCTTATAAGCGATTCTGATAACCGAGAGGAAAGTTATGTCCATTTGACTGAAGGGGTATAGGTATTCAATCCCATCAGGAGCCTGCGATCACGTTCTCGGAGAGGAATTTTGGCGCCGGAGCGAAAATCTCTGAATCTTACCTAATGTCAACAGGGCTGAAGTTTCGATCTTGAATTGAGGCCTCATGGGCAGTTCCGATCGCTGGGCCAAGAAATATACACGTCTTACTAAAGGGGTGCGATAATCGATGTACTTGCACGCACGCTCCACGGTGAAATTTCTGTCTCAGAATGGAATTTCATGAAACTAGCCTCTTGTCAACTGTGTTGGAGTGTCGATTCCGAATTGTGGTCACATAAGTGATTTCGATACCCATGAGGAAAGTTATGCCCCTATCAGGGCGTCCCTGGAACCTACTCCGAGGCCGCCATCGACATGGCCTATTCTGGCTGCGAGGCCATCCCCTACGACAAGTTCAAGGTGGCATCCGCCTAATAAAAATCGAAAGCCAACTGCACTGACGGCGGCCCATCCGAGTGGTGGACGATGCCAACCTGGGCGGCACCGCCAAGCACTTCGAGTACATGTTCTACGTGGACTTTGAGGCCTTCATGGCGGAGGTGCGGGCATAGAACGCCCTCGCCAAGGTATAGGAGTTCACCTCTTTCCTCCATGTCCTTGGCAGCTACCCCATGGAAATGACCCCATGGCAACCGCGTAGAGGCGGCAATCCTCCACCATCGGGCGCGTTGTCCTCCTCTTCTTCGAACTCTGTTGGCCTCGGGGCGACAAGCACTAAAACTGAAGCAAGCCGTCTGCGCTGCACGATTGCCGAATCCAAGGCTCTGAGTGTTGCTTCTACCGGTGTAGCTACCACCTCTTCTTCCAGTTCCCTTCTCCCAGCATCTTAAGCCTCTGACAGTGACTGCTATACATTTCAACCCCAGAATCCGCTAGCAAGATTGGGATGACCCGCATCTACATATTACTTGTATTATCTATACGTATGTATGTGTACATACGCATACATAGAGAGAGAGAGAGAGTGTGTGTGTAGAGAGAGGGGTTACCATCATCAGGACCTTCTCAGCCGCGCCTGCTATGGCTAACTTGTGTATGTTCCGTGCTTGGATTATCCGTATGTATGCATGTGTACATATGCATATATAGAGAGAGAGTCTCTGTGTGTGTGTCTAGAGAGATGGATTTCGAGTATCCATTGGAAGTCCTAGGTTACCGTCATCGGAACCCTCTCGGTCGCGCCTACTATGGTTTGCTTGTGCATGTTCTGTGCCCTTGCATTGCACAACTACTCGTGGTCTCTTACTTTATGAATGATTAATCTTTACCCTCTTTCTCTCTCCTCCTCCTCTTCCATTTATTTTTCTCTTTTGAGATATGAATGATGTATCTTTTTCGAAGTATGTTCTGCCTAGCCGTTATTGCTACTACCACGATTATTATTATATAAAAAACACGCATAAGTAAACAAGAATAGGTGAGGTTTTCTTTAAAACTAACGTACTTTAAAAAAAAAATTAGGTGAATAGCACACAAAAAATTTTAATTAGAAATATAGCAGAGTTTTGACCCGTCAATGCCGCGTCCCACGGGCGCGGACGCGGCCGTTCAAAAAAAAGATAAAATAATGAAATCGGTCTACAAATGACCGACTTCCTCACCGTGAGGAAGTCGGTCATTCAAAGACCGACTTCTCTCCTGTGTACTGCAGGAGAGATTTTTTTAGAATTAAATTAGTAATTTTATTTTATATTTAAACAGTATCAAATTAAGATAAAAATTTACACATGAATTAATTAAAAGGTGATATATTTTATTATGATTTTTAGTTTAATTTTTTAAAATAAAATTTTATAGAGTAAAAATTATTTTAAAAATTAATAAATCAAATTAATCTTGGAATTCGTACTTCAATAATTATCGATGTTCATAATTTTAGAATCAGTAGATTTTTATGATAATTATGGTGTTTTTATATTCAATTCTGTTATTGAAATTCGATGACGTCCTGTCGGGATATGCACATCTGAAGACAATATCAAAATCATGTTAATAATATAAGAGTGACTTTAAATAAAAATTAATTATGCTTACTTTTCATTATTTTTATTTAAAGATATTTTTATATTACTAACATAACTCGGATATTATCTTCAACTTCCCAATAGATATTCGCTTTCCAACTTTCCGACCCATTTCTGATCTTTTCGTATCCGCTTTTTCCATTTTTGATTACTTTCCATTTTTGATTAACTGTAGACCCTATTTCAATTATGCTTAAGACAGATAATAGAGGGCGCATCCAAAATAGATAATAAAATTTATCCACTTTGCTACAGGTCGATGCTTAGCAGATCGGACTAAGAGCGCGCCGGCTGGGCGATGTCTATCACGGTGATGAACCAATCCGAGTTATGTTAATAATATAAAAGTATCTCTAAATAAAAATAACTAAAAGTAAGCATTATTATTTTTTATTTAAAGTCACTCTTATATTATTAACATGATTTTGATATTGTCTTCTGATGTGTATATCTCGACAGGACGTCATCGGACTTCGATAACAGAATTGAATATAAAATCATCATTGTTACTACTATAGTAACATAGGTTGGCTCCTGCCGAGGTGACCGCTGAGGAGCTTCTCGCCAGACTGAGCCGAGACGACCAAGACGATGAATCCCTTTTGAGGCGCGCTTGGCTGTCTCGGCTTAGTCTGGCGAGAAGCGCCTCAGCGGTCACCTCGGAAGGAGCTGACCTATGTTATTATAGCAGTAACATTGTCGCCGTCTGTGGGAAAACGCTACTAAAGGTCAGTACGGTTTTCTCACCCAATTCTCAATTGAACTCCACCAAGTGCGCACCACGAAGAGCCCATTCGTCGTTAGCTGTGATCGGCAAGGCGGCCGACCAAGGCATTTGCTGCGGTCGGCATGGGGGCCGACCAGTTTCGGTAAGCATCTGCATAGGAAAGCTCAATCCGAGCCTATGACTCTGGATACAAGCCATATCCCCAGCTCAGGAAGCCTAAGCCCTCCAAACAGGAGACCGCTACCACACGTTTGATGTCCTCGGTCATGAGGACGTTGAGAAAGACGAGTAGCCTTATCGTCTTAAAGTCTACCCCTATTATTCCAATCGATCATGACAACATGAGAAGCAGGTTAAAGGACACGAACAACGTGGTTCTGTACGAGGTCGCTTCGGCACTCCCCAAGAACCAAGAAGATGACGTCCGATAACGCTCTTGAAGGCATGGTCACTTTGGCACACGTATACGTCATAGCTCTTGTGTGAGGTCGCTTCGGCACTCCGAGCTCTTGAAGGCGTGGTCGCTTCAGCACACGTATACATCGTAGCTCGTGCGAGGTCGCTTCGGCACTCCGAGCTCTTGAAGGCGTGGTCGCTTCGGCACACGTATACATCGTAGCTCGTGCGAGGTCGCTTTGGCACTCCGAGCTCTTGAAGGCGTGGTCGCTTCGGCACACGTATACATCGTAGCTCGTGCAAGGTCGCTTCGGCACTCTGAGCTCTTGAAGGCGTGGTCGCTTCGGCACACGTATACGTCGTAGCTCGTGCGAGGTCGCTTCGGCACTCCGAGCTCTTGAAGGCGTGGTCGCTTCGGCACACGTATACATCGTAGCTCTTGAGCGAGGTCGCTTCGGCACTCTGAGCTCTTGAAGGCATGGTCTCTTCGGCACACGTATACGTTGTAGCTCTTGTGCGAGGTCGCTTCGGCACTCCGAGCTCTTGAAGGCGTGGTCGCTTCGGCATATGTATACATCGTAGCTCATGTGAGGTCGCTTCAGCACTCCGAGCTCTTGAAGGCGTGGTCGCTTCGGCACACGCAAACATGAATGTCGTGGTTCTGAACAAGGTCGCTTCGGCACTCCCCAAGAACCGATAAGACGACGTCCGATAAAGCTCTTGAAGGCGTGGTCGCTTCGGCACACGTATACATCGTAGCTCTTGTGAGAGGTCGCTTTGGCACTCCGAGCTTTTGAAGGCGTGGTCGCTTCGGCACACGCAAACATGAACGTCGTGGTTCTAGATGAGGTCGCTTCGACACTCCCCAATAAAGTTCCTGAAGGCGTGGTTGCTTCGGCATACGCAAACATGAACGTCGAGGTCGCCTCGATTCTCCACGAACCGAGCGAGCGACGTTCGACAAAGTTTCATGGAGTGGTCGCTTCGGCACGCCGAGCTCCTTAAACGAGGTCGCACCCGCAAATGCTCCAGAGGTCGCTTCAGCACTCTAGAGAGAATAAACATGGACGACGTGTTCGCTGGACGTGGTCGCTTGGGCACTCGTCAGGAACCAAGGCAATGTCCGACGCGAATCAAAAATTATCTCTCAAGCTCAATGGCCCTCGTCAGGGGCTGTGACGACGTCTGACGAACGTCCGGAATAAGTGCGCTACGACCAAAGACGAGCGACTACCCTACGATTCTTTTGAGGCTAAGCCGACCATATGTTTGTATCGGGACAGGTCGCATCGCAAGAACGACGAGTTGTCGGAGTACCCATAGCTGGTCGGTTCATATCGTGAGGACGACGATCAGAAGTATTTTCGGAAGAAACAAACGACGACAATCAGTTAAAAACAAGCGATAACAAAAGAGGCGCAAGTTTCCTTTACTAATAATGAGGTACATGGTGGGGGCTAGCTGCCGTGTACAAACAAGAGGCAGTCAATCAACCACGACCTCATCGGAGGCGACAACCTGAGTCTCGGTGGCAGCAGCCTGGTCGGAGACAACAGTCTCGGCAGTGTCGCCATGAACCTCCTCGGCCGCAGTGGCCTGTGACTCGTTTGCTGCGGCCTGGCCGCACTCAGCATCTTCAATGGCCTCGTCCCCGACCTCTTCCAGACCCGACAAATCATATTCAGGATAGAGTTCTCGGATGCGCTTGAGGCAATGGTCGTATCTGGCCCCGAAAAGTTTGTCGACCTCTTCATTTAGCTCTGCGGAGTCACGGTACTCTTCGATAACCCTTTCGCGCTCCTCCTCGAACAGCTTCAAGCTCTGAGCCTTGGCCGCGTCAAGCAACTCCTCCTTCGTGCGAAGAACCTCTTTGAGCTCCTCTACGGCCTGTGTCATCCGAGCAGCATCTTCCTCGTCTCTCTTCGCCTTCAGTCGCTCCGCGTCCAGGAGCTTCTCGGCGTCTCCTGCCCTCTTCTCGGCCTCCTTGGCCTTATTCGTGGCCTCGAGGACTCGCTGGATGGCCGCCAACTGGGACTTCTCGGCCTTCATGAACAAGGCCCCGACAAAGCCCAGCTAGGTCTATACGGAACCATAGAACTCTTCCACAATCTCGTTGGATCGCTTGGCCGAGGATTGAGCCAACGTTCTTGTCGGTGTCGCCCGACGAGCCCATTCAGTGGCGGAAGGCTCCTCCGTTCACTCTGAGGTGACCGCCGAGGCGCTTCTCGCCAGACTGAGCCGAGATGACCAAGCCGATGAATCCCTTTTGAGGCGCGCTTGGCCGACATTTGACGCTGCTCCCGAGCTCACGACCTGACCTGCAAAGCCCGCCGAGTGGGCTCGGCGGGGAGACACTCCGACGCTCAAGTCAGTTGCTAGCCGAGCAGAATGACCTAGCGTGGGGGGAGAATAGCGTACCTTTTTCAGTGGAATGTCTACTGTTTATATAGTGTTAGGACATGTACGTGTGAGCTAGACGAGCCGCCAATCTCGCTGGGAGTTACCGAGATTCCCGCCGGATTGGGCGCCGTTACTTCCCTGCCAAATCACGATGATCGTGGCTGCCACTTGTAGACCTGATCGTCGAGATCGTGGTCTTAATGTTCGTGATTTACGGTTCTATAATTCTCGGTTATCACCTCATTCGTCCGCTGACCCCGTGAGGGTTGTGATGGGGCATGCGAGGGCGCCGAGCTATAGGTCGGCGTAGCCCGAGCTTTGACAACCCGAGGTGCTCAATCGGAGACGACAAGCTCTTGTTTGATTCACAAGAGACTACTTGGGTCGAGTTGTAGAGAGGCCCGAGACGCATAAAGACCTGACGCATCACTGATATCATGTAGATAAGTTGTCGGCCAGTGGCCTTAATAAGGTCGGCTGATCCGAGGTCGCAGCCGAGCCGAGAGGAACTGGAGGCGGGTCTGTCGGACAGCTAATACTGATGTGGAACGTCGGATTTTACCTTCAGGTGTGGTCGGCTGTCTTCAGGGATAGCCGACCTCTTTGGAAACCTCCGTATCAACCATAATTATATAAAAAAAAATCTATTGATTCTAAAAATATGAATATCGAGAATTATTGAAGTACGAATATCGAGATTGATTTGATTTATTAATTTTTAAAGTAATTTTGACTCTATAAAATTCTATTTTAAAAAATTAAACTAAAATCATAATAAAATATATCACCTTCTAATTAATTCATGTTTAAAATTTTATCTTAATTTGATATTATTTAAATATAAAATAAAATTACTAATTTAATTCTAAAAAAATCTCTCCTGACACAGGAGAGAAGTCGGTCTTTGAATGACCGACTTCCTCATTTGTAGACCGATTTCATTACTTTTTTTTTTTGAACGGCCGCGTCCGCGCCTGTGCGGACGTGGCGTTGACGGGTCAAAACTCTGCTATATTGTTAATTAAATTTTTTAGTGTGCTATTCACCTAATTTTTTTTTTAAGTCCGTTAGTTTTAAAGAAAACCCAATAGGTGATCCTCGCCTCGCCATCCCTTTCCCTTCCATGGGCTCCGCAAAGGTCACTGCACAGTTGCTGGGACTGGTTTTCTGATCGGATCCGATGACCCAGTAGTAGTGAGATTGGTTTGATAGTAAGGTCGTGCCGGCTCAAGCCCACTAGCTAGGCAACCGCCATTGTCTCAGTTTAGAAGAGGTCAGCTCAAGTTAAATCCTATTCAAATTAAGATCGATATCAACATTTCAAATTCAAACTATAAAAGTAGCCCCATGGCTAAGGTAAAATTGTCCAAGGTCTAAATCTCCAGGAGAGATCTCAGTTCAGCCTGGACATTTATTTTCTCTCTCTACACTTGTTCCTTTAAATCTCCTCCGTAGATAGAGATTTGATCTGAGTATCAGAGAGTCCATTTCGGGAACATCATTCTAGGCTTGACTTCTTACAGTTTAATAATATCGGCATCATCACATAGACCCGTGGATCCAAATCTCGATCTCGAACATCTTGGAGTGGATTAATTTGCTACAATCCGTATAAACTTAGAACCGATTTTATTATTGGCGCCGTTTATAGGAAATGAAGTGCTAGCTTAACTGACCTCTCAAGATTTGGAGACATTGCTTCTCTCTTGACCCCTGGTCAAAGGACGAGTGTAGTAGCAATGCCTCCAACTCCCCTTGTGTTGGCTCTTATTCCATCACGTCTGTGTCTATTGCGACCACGAGAAATACTTAGTGCACACTTGGTGTGTACTAAGTTGGGCACACCCACTAGAGGTGTGTCATTGGCCTTGGAGGGATTAATGTCCCCATCTCAACTTTTCCCAACCCCAAGGTCAAATGACACTCTTAGTGAGTGTGCCCACATTAGTACACCTTGATTGCATTAAGTATTTCTCTACGATCACGGCTACTATTAAAGATACTTCGTACTACTGCATGAGTTTTTTTTCATATGACTTTTTTTTTTTTTTGTAGGATCCCATCCTCCATCCTCCCACAAGTCGCTGCCCTCGTCCCTCCAACGTGAGACATCTCATTTCCACTCTCCAACTTTTGAGGGCCAGACTAATCAGTCCTTGGGCTCGATTTATCGCCCCAGATGGACCAAACCCATATTGTTCAAGGTCTTCTTACGGCTGCCCTCCTCCTCCACGAGCGAGCCGGCCGGGTCTTCCAACCCAGCGCCCCTTCCGAGTTCCGACCAATCCTAGACAGATAGATTCGTTTCTCAAAAATATTTGCTATTATACGTACGTTCAGAAATGTAGCAAAGCATGTGAAGAGGGGTAGCCATCGGCCGATGGATGGACAATATACTGTCGCAATCGAAAGCGGTGGCTCTCCGTCATCTCCTTTATTGGCGTGCGGGAGCGGTTTAATATATAATATCCACCCGGCGTAGCGGGGTCCGTCGTCTGCCCAGGTTCACACATCTTTCCAGACTCTTGAACCAGAATGCAGTACTGAGTACTGGTCAAGTCTCTCTCTCTCTCTCCTCTCTCTCTCTCTGCGAGAAGCATAGATACACCATATATGAAACCACGCCGAGCGGCCTCTGTTGTCTCCGCGTGGCTTAATATCTATTTAACGTTTTCTCTCTCTTTCCACTCATGTATATGTCATGCAATAGTTGTTTGCTAGCTATATTAATTAAAAGCACTATCTATTTCAATAGTAGCCAAAAAAAATTCGAATTCTAGTCTTGATCAGGGCGTGAGAGTGGCAGTGTGGCGGGCAAACGTGTAACGCGTTGCTCTGATCCCTGTATGAAAAGTACTCATGTGCATGATACATAGACATTTGGATCCAATCCGATCGATCCTCTTGAGATTGCTTTCAAAGATGTGTAACACATTAGCGTACGTTGTTTGTATATGCAGGATATATATAGCGTCGTATGCATTCAGCTGGCAGGTCATCCGAATGAAAACAAAGAGAGAAAAAAGGTTAAATATGGCAAATTTAATTCTCTCCGGGAAGCTCTTAAATTCCCACCTTCCCAACTGTGACTGATTCAAATTAAGCGGAGAAGGTGATGTGCCACATAAAATGTGCATTTCCATGTAAAAGCATAAATATGAATGGTGGCGAAAGTTGAAGCACTACTCGAGGTAGTAGGAATGTGATCAGCCCGTGGCTAGGGGGAATCTAATTAGCCCTCTAATTAACCCATATCAGAAAAGCCCAGATATCAAGTTCGGCCGAAGAAAGTGAAAGCCTAATGAGGGTCCATCTTGGAGAACCCTATCTAGAAAAACTTATTTTCCATGGCTCAAGCCCAACTTATAAGTCACGGCAAATGGACTATTCGCGATGAATAGTACTATAAGCCATCGCACATATATAGGAGCAAATATTATTTTTCTATAAATACTTTCATAAAAAAAAATGGATATTTGCGTTGTCTTTTAAGCGCCTGTCGCAAATAAGCCCTTTGCGATGCTCATAAACATGAGCAATTATTTTTTCTATAAATATTTTTATCATATTTCATAATAATTATTTGCGACTCGACACAAATGGGTCAAATATTATATTTTTTGAAATTTAATTTTTTTGAAAATGTATTTGCGATGAAACTAATTATGCTCAATATTGCAAATACGTGTTTTTTTTTGCGACAATTTTAATTCGCATCGCAAATACCGACGTGTAAAAGATCAAAAAAGGAAGTTTTGAGAGTATTTTGCAATAACATTTCTTATTTATTTGTCACAAATATTTACTTACGAAAGATTATATAATACTGGCCGTCGCCTTTATTTTTTCGACAAGGGCTTTAACCATCCGAAAAGGTTCGTATTTGAGACAACACCTTATATAGCCGTCGCAAAAGGTTTCAATTTGCGACGGCATACTTTTATTTATCACAAATATCTCACTTTTTCCCGACAATGCCACCCAATCGCCCCAAATACCTTGTTTTTGCGACGGCTTTCTTACTTTGTCGCAATTGGGGTCGCAAAAATATATGACTGGTCGTATAGCAGGGCGTCGTCTCTGCCCAGCTGCACACATCTTTTAGATTCTTGCGTAGCATATATATGACTGGTCGAAGTCTCTCTGTGTGAGAAGAGAAGAATTTAATTAGTGTATTTGAGTTATACACTCTTCATTTGTATTTCTTTCTTCTCATTGATCAATAAAAAGAGAACACAATACATCCATCTAACAAGAGGAGAGAAGTACAAGTGAAAAATATACAACTCAAATACACTAAATTATTTACCACAAAACATATAATACACCGTATGAAACCACGTCGGACGGCCTCTGGTTTTATTATTTAAGTTTAAATAGTTGTTGGCGATATTAATAGTACTGTCTATTTCAATAATATAACAAAAGAAAAAAATTCCAATTCCCTTGATCAGTGTGTGAGAGTGGCCGTGTCGGTTTGCTTTGGCAGGCAAACGTGTAACGCGTTGCTCTTACTTGTACATGCAGTACCCACCTTGACGTACCCTTCCAGAGAACGGTTGACGCGTCTTCCTCTCCCTCCCTCCGTTGTCCGTCCCCATCCTACCGATCGCTTTTAATAAAGTCCGGATCCTCTCGCAACGCGGGAGGACCGGACTCAGACAGTCACCTTTAATGAGGTGACGCGTGGCCGCCCTCCTCCCGCCTTCAGTCCCTCCTCCCACTCCCGATCACCCCCCCCCCCTTCCCAGCCTTCCCACCTCTTCTCCCGGTTCCCCCCCACCCTCCCCAGCCTTCCCATTTGCGCAACAGTAACTCACCCTTTTGGTTTTTTTTTTCTTTATTTTAAATTTTTTTTAAAAATCCGATTGTGAGAGATAACATTTTTTATTTTATAGTTTTTTTCTAATATAAAAAAATATTATTAAAAAATAATATTAATATCTGTCGAATTTGAGACTGTAACACTCTAAAAAATTTTAATAGATAAAAATTATGAATACTATGGTTATTAGACTTCATTATTATTATGAGATAGAAATAATTAGTATCTGAAATAGTTGATACTAATAACGAACTTTAGCGCCGTAATGAGAGATGTGCGCTCCGATAGTGCGACACCGAAAAACTGTAACGAAAATAAAATTCGAGAACATCATAATTTCTAAAAAAATATAGTGACATCAGAAATATAAATATTCAGATTTGTTGATGTACGGATTTCAAAATTAAATCGATGTAACTATTTTCCGACGATTTTTTACTCAGTGCAAAATAAACTCTAAAAATTAAACTAAATTACCATAATCCATAAAACCATTGCATTAGTCTATGGCTGCCATTTTAACACAAATGTATATCATTAAATGTGTTTTCAATAGGATCTTTGGGCAAGCTGATTTTTAAGTTATTTACGGTAACCATTTTAACCAATTATTTTTCCCTTAGTTTTAAATTTTTATTCTAAAATCATTGTGAAAGATGTCATTTTCTATTTTATAGTTTTTTAATTTAAAATAATATCATAAAAAAAATATAATATTGATGTCTATCCAGTTCGGGACTGTAACGTCCTGAAAATTTTTAATAGTTGAATTTTGAATAATATGGTTATTAGACCTCATTATTATTATGAGATTAAAATAATTAATATTTAGGATTAATTGATATTACTAAACATTATCTTAATGCCGTACAAAAGGATGTGCGCTCCGACATGGCGACACCGAAAAACTGTACGAAAATAAAATCTGAGAAACCAAGGTTGCAAATTCAATCAGGTGCACATGGTTGCATTCAGGTGCCTATAGTTTCATTTAAGGTGGAAAAATTTTGCATATAGGTGCATAATGTTGCATTCAAGTGCATAAGGTTCATTCAGGTGCTTATGGTTGCATTCAAGTGCTTATGGTTGCATTCAGGTGCTTATGGTTGCATTCAAGTGCTTATGGTTGCATTCAGGCTTATGGTCGCATTCAAGTGCTTATGGTTGCATTCAGGTGCATATGGTTGCATTCAGGTGTATATGGTTGCATTCAAGCGCTTATGGTTGCATTCAGGTGCTTATGGTTGCATTCAGGTACTTATGGTTGCATTCAGGTACTTATGGTTGCATTCAGGTGCATATGGTTGCATCAGGTGCTTATGGTTGCATCAGGTGCATATGGTTGCATTCATGCTTTGTTGCATCAGATGCTTATGGTTGCAACCATAAGCACCTGAATGCAACCTGAATGCAACCATAAGCACCTGATGCACCTGAATGCAACCATAAGCACCTGAATGCAACCATAAGCACCTGAATGCAACCATATGCACCTGAATGCACCATATGCACCTGAATGCAACCATAAGCACCTAAATGCAACCATATGCACCTGAATGCAACCATAAGCACCTGAATGCAACCATATGCACCTGAATGCAACCATATACACCTGAATGCAACCATAAGCACCTGAATGCAACCATAAGCACCTGAATGCAACCATAAGCGCTTGAATGCAACCATATACACCTGAATGCAACCATATGCACCTGAATGCAACCATAAGCACTTGAATGCATCCATAAGCACCTGAATGCAACCATAAGCACTTGAATGCAACCATAAGCACCTGAATGCAACTATATACACCTGAATGCAACCATATGCACCTGAATGCAATCATAAGCACCTGACTACAACCATATGCACTTGAATGCAACCATATGCACATGAATGCAACCATATGCAACTGAATGCAACGCACCTGAATGCAACCATATACACCTGAATGCAATCATATGCTCCTGAATGCAACCATAAGCACTGAATGCAACCATATGCACCTGAATGCAACCATAAGCACTGAATGCAACCATATGCACCTGAATGCAACCATCAGCACCTGAATACAACCATAAGCGCTTGAATGCAACCATAAGCACTTGAATGCAACCATAAGTACCTGAATGCAACCATAAACACTTGAATGCAACCATAAGCACATGAATGCAACCATAAGTACCTGAATGGAACCTTATGCACCTGAATGTAACATTATGCACCTATATGCAAAATTTTTCCACCTTAAATGAAACTATAGGTACCTGAATGCAACCATGTGCACCTGAATTGAATCTGCAACCTTGGTGTTCTCAGATTTTATTTTCGTTACAGTTTTTCGGTGTCGCCATGTCGGAGCGCACATCTTTTTGTACGGTATTAAGATAATGTTTAGTAATATCAATTAATCCTAAATATTAATTATTTCAATCTCATAATAATAATGAGGTCTAATAACCATATTATTCAAATTTTCAACTATTAAAAATTTTCAGGACGTTATAGTCCCGAACTGGATAGACATCAATATTATATTTTTTATGATATTTATTTTTAAATTTAAAAACTATAAAATAAAAAATGACATCTTCACAATCTGATTTTAGAATAAAAATTTAAAATTAAGAAAAAAAACAATTGTTAAAATGGTTACCGTAAATAACTTAAAAATCAGCTTGCCCAAAGATCATATTGAAAACACATTTAAATGATATACATTGTGTTAAAATTGCAGCCATAGGCTAATGCAATGGTTTTATGGATTATGGTAATTTTAGTTTAATTTTTAGAGTTTATTTTGCACTGAGTAAAAAATCATCTGGAAAATAGTTACATCGACTTAATTTCGAAATCCGTATATCAACAAATCTGAATATTTATATTTCTGATGTCACCATATTTTTTTAGAAATTATGGTGTTCTCGAATTTTATTTTCGTTATAATTTTTCGGTGTCGCACTGTCGGAGCGCACATCTCTCATTACGACGCTAAGGTATCGTTTATTAGTATCAACTAATTTCAGATACTAATTATTTCTATCTCATAATAATAATGAAGTCTAAAACCTAGTATTCATAATTTTTATCTATTAAAATTTTTTAGAGTGTTACAGTCTCAAATCCGACAGACATTAATATTATTTTTAATGATATTTATTTATATTTAGAAAAAAACTATAAAATAAAAAATGTTATCTCTCACAATCGGATTTTAAAATAAAAATTTAAAATTAAGAAAAAAAAACCAAAGGGGTGAAGGCTGGGAGGGGTGGGGGGGGGGGGGGAACCGGGAGAGGAGGTGGGAAGGCTGGGAAGGGGGGGGGGGGGGTGACCGGGAGTGGGGAGGAGGGACTGAAGGCGGGAGGAGGGCGGCCACGTGTCACCTCATTAGAGGTGACTGTCTGAGTCCGGTCCTCCCGCGTTGAGAGCGGATCCGGACTCTTTGATAAGTAATTTGGAATCCAATCCAATCCTCTTGATCAGGCTGCTGTCACAGAGGCGTAACACATTAGTATTGTTCGCATATATATATATATATATATACAGGATAGCGTCGTATATTTATGCATTCATTTGGCACATCATCCACTCATTGATATCAATGAAAGCAAAGAAATTAAAAAAACGTTAAATATTTATACGACACATTTAATTCTCTCAGGGAGGCTCTTAAATCCCCACGTTCCCAACAGTACTGACTGGTTCAAATTAAATGGAGAAGGGGATACCACATAAAATGTACATTTCCATGTGAAAGCATACATATAGATGGCGAAAGTATTGAAGCACTCGACATAACGGGGAATGAGAGCAGAGTTATGTGGAGGGAGAACCTTGACCCCTCTAACCTAAAAGCCCAGATGTCAAGTTCGACCAAAGAAGGTGAAAGCCTAATGGGCATGTCTTGGTGAACTCTCTCCAAAGGTAGGGTCTATGAAGTGCTAACACTACTAGAAAAAATGATTTTACCGACGGATATTTTCGACGGAATTTGTCCGTCGAAATATCCGTCGGAAATATAGATTTTCGACGGATTTTTGACCGATTTCTGACGCAATAATCGGAGTTTTCGACTCATTTCCGACGAAATTCTTTTCCGTCGGTAATTTTCTGACAAACTATTTTCGACGGCTATTTCCGACAAATTTCTGACGGAAAGCGTTTTCGACGGATTACTGACGGATTTTCGACGGAAAGTATCCGTCAGAAACGCCGCATTTTCTTGTGGTGTAATGAGTTTTCGATTTACCACTTATGGAGGGGCCTTTATCTGGGCGTGCATCCATGCTAGCTAGGAAGACAATCCGAGGGGAAGGTAAGGTTGTCGAGGTAGTAACTTGACAAGGGCTACGGTAAAGGATAATCTGACCAACATTTTGCGCCTATTCCAAATACTCGAACTAAAATTTTATAGCTCTTTATTTTTTGGCTGAAATAAAATGGTTAATTTGACACAAAAAATAAAGGAATTAGGTAAAAAGTATACTTATGTCATATTTGATATCAGGATAGATCGAGAATATCGTGAGAATATCTTCAAAAATTTTAAGATATTCTCAATTTATTTTCGATCTATCTCAATGACAAACGACTCTTTAGAGATCAGAGGTAGGTGGTTATGACTTGCTATGTTTTTCGATTTTCTTAATCCTAAACCCTAAAAAAATGAGCTTTGGGTTCTTACTCCTACTTCAAGCACATGATACTCTCTTGGCAAGTTGCCCGTGGTTATGGTGTTTATGGTTTGATTTGATTTATTTTAAAAGAAATTTTGAGAAATCAAACCAAATCAAATTCAGAGAGAACCTAAGCCAAATCAAATTGAAATCCCTTGACCTGAAAATAAATGGCACTTTAGAACCCATTAATTTCAAATAAGACTTTAATCATTTGTTTCTCTAATAAATCACTATCAAGTCAAATCTGAAAATAAAAAATTAAATATGATAACTTTTTACCCTTCGTAATATATCTATTTACATATATATATTAAATAAATTTGATAAATGCATACAAATTAAAAACCTATTATTGCAATTCAATTTAGTCTTTGAATATCTAACTAAATTGATTTTTTTTGTTCGGTTCCGTTTGAGACAAATTTTTTTATTTTCAACCTAAAACAAATCAAATTGGTTTTGATTTTTAAGTTAAACCAAATAATGAAACCCCGGGGTAGTTGTTGGATTTGCCCATAGCTAAGGGATTAAAATTATTTTTATTTTATTTTCAACCTAAACAAAATCAAATTGGTTTTGATTTTAAATTTAAACCAAATAATGAACAGGCCGAGGGTAGTGTTGGATTTGCCCATGAGCTAAGTTTGACGCAGGGATTAGTCTAACTTGGGTACCCCACTTTTCTTGAGAGATTAACTTAACCCTCTTTAGTTTCGAAACCCATTTAAATCAACCAAATTAAAAGAAATAATTTTAGTGTTAAATAACTCTGGATTATTTTAACATGGGGGTTTCTTATCACTTTCCAAATCGGGCGACGTGGTCCCCACTCTTTGATTACGTAATCCAGAACTCAACTTTAAAACAGCGTCCCGCCTTCAAACAGCGCAAGGTCCTCACACCCCCCAGTCCCCCACTCGCTTCCAGCTCTCCCCCCAGTTAGATGGCGTCCATGGCGGCGGGCGGCAACCTCGCCACCATGTCCAAGCTCTCGCCGTCCTCACTCGTCGCCCCTTCCCATCCTCGCTTTCTCTGTCCGCGTCCCGGAATTCACAGCCCCGGCGCGCTTCACCACCGTCGCAACCTCTTCTCCATGGCCAGGGACCCCCAGAAGCCCTCCACTCTGGCCAACGTCCTCATCGGCGATTCCAACAAGCCCGTCGCCCCGCTCGCCACCGATCAGGTCCCGGACGCAGCTACGGCCCCGACGAGCCGCGCAAGGGCGCGGATATCCTCGTGGAGGCGCTCGAGCGGGAAGGCGTCACCGATGTCTTCGCCTACCCCGGCGGCGCGTCCATGGAGATCCATCAGGCGCTGACCCGCTCCCCATCCATCGCCAACCACCTCTTCCGCCACGAGCAGGGCGAGATCTTCGCCGCAGAGGGGTATGCGCGGTCCACTGCCCGCCCCGGCGTCTGCATCGCCACCTCCGGGCCCGGTGCCACCAACCTCGTGACGGGGCTCGCGGATGCGCTCCTGGACAGCATCCCGCTCGTGGCCATCACGGGGCAGGTGCCTGCTGCATGATCGGCACCACCGCCTTCCAGGAGATCCCGATCATGGAGATCACCAGATCCATCACCAACACAACTACCAGGTGCTGGACGTGGACGACATACCCCGCGTGGTGCGCGAGGCCTTCTTCCTCGCCACCTCCGGGCGACCGGGGCCCGTTCTGGTCGACATCCCCAAGGACATCCAGCAGCAGCTTGCCGTGCCCACACGGGGACCAGACCATCCGCCTCACTGGGTACATCTCCCGCCTCCCAAAGCACCCGAGGCGCACCCACCTCGAGCAGATCATCCGCCTCGTGCTCGAGTCGAAGAAACCGGTGCTGTGTGTGGGCGGCGGCTGCATGAACTCCAGCGACGAGCTGAGACGCTTCGTGGAGCTCACAGGCATCCCGGTCGCAAGCACTTTGACGGGTCTTGGCGTGTGTCCTACTCCCGGCGAGCTCCCGCTGCATGGAACGGCGTACACTAACCACGTGGTGGACAAGTCGGATCTGCAGCTGGCATTTGGCGTTCGGTTTGATGACCTGGTGACAGGGACGTCGGCGGAGGCCAATACCGTCCACATCGACGTCGAGGCTAAGGAGATATGGAAGCATAAGCCGCCGCCGCCGCATGTCTCCATCTGCGGCGACGTCAAGTTGGCACTGGAAGGAGTGAACCAGTTGTTGGAGGAGACCTTAGTTCACAAGAAGCTCGACTTCTCTGCTTGGAGGGAGGAGCTTGATCATGAGCAAAAGGGCAAGTTGCCTCTGGGTTTCAAAACTTATGGAGATGAAATCCCTCCTCAGTATGCTATCCAAGTGTTGGACGAGCTGACAAATGGTGAGGCTATCGTTGCCACAAGTGTTGGGCAGCACCAGATGTGGGCTGCCCAGTGGTACAGCTACAAGAGGCCTCGCCAGTGGCTCTCATCGTCTGGTTTGGGTGCTAAGGGTTTCGGGCTGCCTGCCATAGCTGGTGCTGCGGTGGGCAACCCAGGGAGAGTCGTTGTGGCCATTGATGGAGATGGAAGCTTCCTTATGAACATGCAAGAATTAGCTGTGATTCGGGTGGAGAACCTCCCCGTAAAGATGATGGTCCTAAACAGTAATAATCAGCACTTGGGTATGGTGGTGCATGCTGATCTTGGGAACCCAGAAGAGGAGTCTGAGATCTTCCCAGACTTTGTGACCATTGCAGAAGGTTTCGACATACCTGGTGCACGGGTGACAAGAAAGGGAGACGTTAGAGAGGCGATTAGGAAGATGCTGGAGACGCCAGGGCCATACTTGCTGGACGTTATTGTACCTCACCAGGAGCTGATGTGTTGTCTGGATTGAGATCCTCTACACCACAACCTTACAAGGAAAAATTCTTTAGTAACACAATTTGGTAACACAATTCTTAACACATCGATCAAAATCCGTCACAATCTATTCACTCATGAGATGTTTTAACTTTTTCCTAGTAATTACTTGATGTGGCACATTTTTAATAGTGATGTCATCTTAGTGTGTTACTTAATGGTGTTGCAAAACAGTTTCTCATCTACTTCACCTTCCTGCATCTCAACTTTTAAAAAATAGGACAAATTAATTAACAGTTACTACTTATAATAAAGAAAGTTCTTATTGTAACAAAGTTTAACGTATACAGTAACAAATAATAACATTTATTGTAATAAATTATAGTTATGTCAGGAACTAAAAAATAAGTCAAATATTTAATAAAAATTTTATTAATTTATCTTAAAACAAATATTTTAAAAAATTAAAAATAAAAATAAAATCTCTCTCTCTTCCCATTCTCCATTCTCTCCACCCCCTTCACCCTTCCACTTCTCTGCTAGCTTTGGCGGCTGACAAAGCTTGGGGGCTAGGTGCTGGTGCCAGTGGCAACAGCGGTTTGCGAGAAAGGGAGGATTGAGCGAGAGGGTGATCTTCCATGGCATAATGTACTTCTACGATCACAGGGGTGGGTGTTTCCATCATGAGTTTTAATCATTGAGGTAGGGAGACTGATGATCCCCATACCCCTATTGTTGTTTCTATCTTGTTGCATGCGAGTTTAATTAGTCGGGTGAATCTGTACTTTTGGAAAATATCCATGCCGGGGGTGTGAGTGTCACATCGAATGATTTATTGGTTGATTTTGCGTTCTCCGACTTCCTGTGCATGTGGTGTGGTCTAAAGAAGAGTACCTTTTCATCGGTTTCCACTTAGATGTGTGTTTGGCCTTGTGGAAAGGCCTAAGTCATGTTGGATATTCAAGTTTTGGATGAACACGGTGACGACATGTATTGTCATCAAGTTCATGATCTAGGAGCAGGAGGAACTTCGTGACTGTATGGGTTGTCGCCAAATTCATGGTTGGTGACACCCTTGTTGTCTTTCACCTCTTTTAGCGACATGTGATGTCATCGTTTGCCTTAGGCTGTCTAGGAGGGCTATTTCATGTTTTCCACACCACTTATAGACATTGAGGTGTTCGTCTAACTGCACGACATGTCATACGTTGGGAGCATCTCCGTCTAAGTCATTTTGTGTGCCGTGCTTATGCTTGTGCTATGTGGTGTGTTCTTTACTTGGGCATTGAGTGTGACTCCGCCTAAATGACTGATCTTGAGACTACTTTGTCAATTAGTCTAGACGTCGAGAGCATCTCCATCTAGAGTGAGTCCTTTGGGGTGATTAATTTGAGTCGATTTTTGTGGGGCCCCTTCTCCATCTATTAGAGTCTAACATAATCAAAAACTGGCCAAGAGCTAAAGGTGAGGGAGAGCATCTGTATATGCACACGTGACTAGGGTCATAGGGATCTATAGTGTTGAGGTGCCAAGTCCACACCCCATTGCTAGTCCGCCCTTGAGTAGTATAGTTGTGTCTTGCTAGTATATTCCTATATTTATAGTATTGTCTTTGTTTATTTTACTACATATTACCGCATTTATTCCCTTGTTAGGAGGATTTGTTTTCCTAATGGGCCTTTAAGGAGTGGCTTGCTCCCGTCATTTTTTAGGTGAGGTGCCATTCGTTTAGAGAGCTGAGGTCCAGAGTCACACTAATGGCCCTTCCTAACTATCAATCTTTGAGTAACACTTGGTGCACACCGTTGGTGTGCAACAAGTGACACATCGGCAAGCACACCCAATGGGTACTTGCCGAGTGGTTTCAGACAGGGTGATGTGGCCTTTTTTTTTCAAAAATGTTGTCTCTCACAGTCTCGTGGAGAAAGACATTGTTGCCCTTCCTTCCTTCCTTTCCCGCCACGAATTGCCTTCTCCCACTTTCTGCTCCTTCTCCGGGCGAACAGCACGAAGTCTCTGCTCCCCCTCTCTGCTCCTTCTCCAACGCCAACGCCGCGAAGTCCCTGTCTTCCTTCTATCTGCTCCTTCTCCAGTGCGAACGCCGCAAAGTGCCAGCCTTCCTTTCTCAGCTGTGGAGGAATGACGAACGCGCAAACGGATGAGTCGTTCCACGCAGACAGGTGAGTCGGACTTGCATAGTCACTCTGCCTCTCTCACACTCGATCAATAGTATTATTGTGTTTTAAATCTCTCAGTCACTCCACCTCTCTCCCACAGGCAGCAACACATTTACTCCACTCCCTCGTTAGTAGTAGGTCTCGGTATTGGGCGACTGCTTTAATTACTGCTGCAGAGCTTCTCTCTTCGATTTGATAAGACAAAGACTTTTAAGGGCATGGAAGAAGGTAGGTGGATTGATAGCATAGAGTTAAATATATATTGTTTATGCCTTACATACAAAAGAATTAATTTTTTCCTTGTTTCTACTGCAGTTGAAGTTTTGAAAGCTATATTTCTTTTTTTTCAGCTGTGGTTGAAGTCTTTAAAGTTATGTTTTTATTTAGCTCTATGCCTTAAAGCTGTTTTAGAGAGAAACAGTATAGGTAGGTGCATTGATAGGAAGAAGTAAAATTTTCCTTATTTCTGCTAAAGTTGAAGTTTTGAATGCATTTTCAATTTTCTTATGTATTTCATCTGTGGTTGAAGCTTTAAAGCTGTGTTTTTTTTTCCCTTGTTTCAACTATTGTTTCAGTTCTTAAGTTGCATGTTCATTGTTTTTCCTTATTAGATAAGGGGTTATAGGTGAATGGACAGTATTTATAGGTACATTTTTTACACTTCTATATGTTATATGTCTTTTCTTCATATACACATTCTTAATCATTTTTTACTCTAAAATGTAGGTGAGAAAATATTGTCAGAAGGTTTTGAGGTGAACACTCCAGGGAAAACCAACTCTTCTAATGCAAGATCCTACAATAGAGCAGAACCAAGAGAGGGTATGAATTTTGAAATTGCTAATGATGCCATGACATTCTACAATATATATGGAAGGAATGTAGGGTTCGGCACATGTGATATCTAGTAAATGGAAAGAGGAAAATGTATATTTCAACATTTAGGTGTTGGAGGAATGGAAAATCAAGAAGGAAGGCTGAAGCAAAGAATCATAGAGACTCCCCAAAGATAGGTTGCAACGCATCGGTGAAAGTAAAGGTTGACAAAAGTAGTGGAAAACACATATTCTATGAACTAATAAGAGCACAACCATGCTTTGAATTGGGTGGTGTGAAACATTTTAGATCACATAGAAAAATATGCACTCCACAAAAGAGAGAAATTAAAAACATGAGGCATTCTGGTGTCACAACTTCGAAGATAGTCTCCACTATGGCTGTAAGAGTGGGAGGCATGCGTCAGTTACCATTTTCAAAGAAAGGTTGTCAAAAAAAATTGGAGAGGGAGGGCAATCTCAACTAAAGAAGGGCGATGCACAAAGAATGATTGAATATTTTCGCATAATGCAACTTATAATCTAATGTTCTTTATGCGTTGGACTTGAATGATGATGATCAATTACGCAATATCTTTTAGATTGATGGAAGGTCTCGCATGGCATGCACATACTTTTCAGATGTGATAACTTTTGATACTACGTACTTGACTAACACATATGAGATGCCTTTTGCACCATTTGTGGGGGTTAATCATCATGGACAATCTATCTTACTTAGTTGTGCACTTCTTTCAAATGAAAAGATTGAATCATTTGTATGGGTGTTCAAGGCATGACTAAATCAAATTGTAACAAAGCACCGAAAGCAATAATCACCGATCAAGATAAAGCCATGGAAGTTGCTATAGCCGAGATCTTCCCTAATGCAAGACATCGTTGGTGCCTTTGGCACATATGAAGAAGATCCCTAAAAAACTTGGACATATTTGTTCTAAGTATCTTGATTTCATTGATGAGTTCCATGGATGCATATATGATTCGATCACAACTCATGAATTTGAGGAGAGATGGGACCAAATACTCAAAAACTATGAAGAGTGCATTGATAATGAATGGATGAAGAGTCTATATAAAAGCAGGCTGAAATGGGCTCCAGTCTTCTTGAAAGATACTTTCTTTGTAGGTAATATTATTTACTGTCATTCACATGTATTTATGAGAGTGATTCCATCTAATTCAATAACATTATTTATTTGTATGCAGGAATGTCTTCCTCCCAAAGAAGTGAGAGCATCCATCACTTTTTCGATGGATTTGTTCAATCAAAAACTACACTAGGAGAATTCATCGATAAGTACAGTGTTGCACTTGACAGCAGATATGATGCTGAAAATGAAGCAGATGTGAAAACAATGGAAACTGCTCCCTTTTTACGAACTTCATCCCCATTTGAAAAACAGGCTTCTATCATATACACGAGGGACATTTTTAAGAAGTTCCAAGAAGAATTGATTGAGATTGCTTCTGTGTTCCAACAATCATCCATGATGATGACAAGAAATTGACAATGAGAATAAAGTCTTTTGAAAATATTAAAGTGAAACATTTTGAGAAGATCATTGCAAAGGAACTCACGGTGTTGGTTGACCGGACTGAGGACTTAGTTGCATGTACCTGCAAGTGTTTTGAATTTAGAGGTTATTTATGTCGGCATGCATTGGTGGCACTTCAGTTTGCAGGCATTGTGAGGATACCCGAGAGATATTATGAAACGATGGACAATTGAGATGCGATATCGACATGCAAACGATGAATATATAATTCAAAATGGTTTGGTTGATTCAGCTTCATGTCGCTACAGCAATCTAATTCATCATCTCATGAAGGTTGCAGAGGTTGGATCTATGTCTGAAGCAATGCATGATATAGTTGTTAAAGAAATCCCAAATCTGCTGAAGAAGCTGATAGATTCATCCCAGTCACAAGCCAGTTCTGAAAATGCCATCCCTTCGGATAGCCATTCTCATGTTGTTAATGATCCACCGCGAGTAAAGACAAAAGGCAGAGGGAGACAAAAAGAATAGAAAGCTCTATTGAAAAGATGAAAAAGAGGTCTAAATTACAAAGAGGATAACCCCACCTTCCCAGAGGTAGCCATTCACCAATGCCATGTAAAATTTAGTAATTTAATGTTGACATGTAACGTTTAGTATTTTTTACTATTGTATACAATGCCATTTTTAGGTCATATTCCAGCAGAGGATACAATCCAGCCACATATGCAGCCCATGCACCGGGTGTTGCATGGGCAACATATGTTGAATATCCCGCACACCGTCCAACTAATGCAGTTCATGCCTCAGATGCAGCCGATGCCTTCCCCACAGGTGATGCTTCAGATGCAGCCGATGCCTCCCCCACAGGTGATGCCTCAGATGCAGGCGATGCCTCCCCTGCAGGCGATGCCTCAGATGTAATCAATGTCGCCCCTACAGCCATGGCTGTCGGAGTTCAATTCATAGTGGAGGATTGAGTGGTGTACATAGTTGTTAGTTTTTGTGTTTACAAAAGTAATTTTTTTGTGGACAAGTGGAGGGTATAGAAAGGTGGAATATGCTTATATTTGTGTATGAGAAAAGCTTATATTTTTTGTGGATGAGTGGAGGGTATAGAAAGGGTGGAATATGCTTATATTTGTGTATGAGAAAACTTGTATTTTTTGTGGATGAGTGGAGGGTATAGAAAGGTGGAATATGCTTATATTTGTGTATGAGAAAAACTTGTATTTTGTGGATGAGTGGAGGTATAGAAATGGTGGAATATGCTTATATTTGTGTATGAGAAAGGCTTGTATTTCTTGTAAATGTAATTCCATGGCAAGTCAATGTTATGAAAAATCAGATGGCAGCACTCAATGTATGAAAAATCAGATGGCAGCTCTGTACAATTCCAGTGTGGGCTGTCAGTCAGCCAGTGTGGCAATCTTATGGCAACACATTCACAAATAAATACAAAACATTCACCTATAAACACAGTCATTTCACCTATAAATATCATAAACATCAACACTTGCACAGGATCTGTAGAAGTCCACTGTGGAAGTCAGTCTGTTCACCTATATGTAGAACACTATCACCAACGAGTACCAAACATTAATGCATAAATACAACACATTCACCAATAAGCAATGACAGTTCACCTATAAATACCAAAAATACCAACACTTGCAAAGATATGCAGCATTTCAGTGTGGTTGCCTATTCACCTACATATAGAACACATTCATCAATAAATATTAAGCAATCACTAATAAATACTGGTATTTCACCTATAAACTTCACTTGGAAATGACATAAACACCAACACCTGCACAGATCTATAGCCTTTCAGTGTGGTTGCCTATTCACCTACATATAGAATTTATTCACCAGTAAATATCAAATATTCCTAATAAATAGTGTCATTTCACCTATAAACTTCACCTAGAATTCCTACATACAACAACACTTGCATAGCATTCAGTGTGTTGCCTGTTCACCAACATATAGAATTTATTCACCAATATATATCCAACATTCATTAATACATACTGGCATTTCACTTATAAACTTCACTTGGAAATGCCATAAACACCAACATTTTGCACAGATCTGCAGCCTTTGAGTGTAGTTGTCTATTCACCTACATATAGAACTTATTCACCAATAAATATCCAACATTCGCCTATAAATAGTGTCATTTCACCTATAAACTTCACATAGAATTGCTACATACACCAACACTTGCACAGCATTTCAGTGTGGTTGCCTATTCACCTACATATAGAACACAATCACCAATAAATATCAAGCATTCATCGATAAATACTGACATTTCACCTATAAACTTCACTTGGAAATGCCATAAACACCAACATTTTGCACAGATCTGTAGCCCTTCAGTGTGGTTGTCTATTCACCTACATATAGACCTTATTCACCAATAAATAGCTAACATTCACCTATAAATAGTGTCATTTCACCTATAAACTTCACCTAGAATTCCTACATACAACAACACTTGCATAGCATTTCAGTGTGGTTGTCTGTTCACCTACATATAGAACTTATTCACCAATAAATATCTAACATTCAGCTAAATAGTGTCATTTCACCTATAAACTTACCTAGAATTGCTACATACACCAACACTTGGACAACATTTCAGTGTGGTTGCCTATTCACCTACATATAGACACATTCACCAATAAATATAATCATTCACTAATAAATACTGGCATTTCACCTATAAACATCACTTGGAAATGCCATAAACACCAAACACTTGCACAGATCTGTAGCCTTTCAGTGTAGTTGCCTATTCACCTACATATAGAATTTATTCACCAATAAATATAAACATTCCCTAATAAATAGTGTTATTTCACCTATAAACTTCACCTAGAATTCCTACATACAACAACACTTGCATAGCATTTCAGTGTGGTTGCCTGTTCACCTACATATAGAATTTATTCACCAATACATATCTAACATTCACTAATACATACTGGCATTTCACCTATAAACTTCACTTGGAAATGCCATAAACACCAACATTTTGCACAGATCTGCAGCCTTTCAGTGTGGTTGTCTATTCACCTACATATAGAACTTATTCACTAATAAATATCCAACATTCACCGAAAAATAGTGTCATTTCACCTATAAACTTCACCTAGAATTGCTACATACACCAACACTTGAACAGTATTCAGTGTGGTTGCCTATTCACCTACATATAGAACACAATCACCAATAAATATCAAGCATTCACCGATAATACTGGCATTTCACCTATAAATCACTTGGAAATGCCATAAACACCAACATTTTGCATAGATCTGTAGCCTTTCAGTGTGGTTGTCTATTCACCTATATAGACCTTATTCACCAATAAATAGCTAACATTCACCTATAAATAGTGTCATTCCATCTATAAACTTCACCTAAAATTCCTACATACAACACTTGCATAGCATTTCAGTGTGGTTGCTTGTTCACCTACATATAGAACTATTACCAATAAATATCTAACATTCACCTATAATAGTGTCATTTCACTTATAAACTTCACTTAGAATTGCAACATACACCAACACTTGCACAGCATTTCACTGTGGTTGCCTATTCACTTACATATATAACACATTCACCAATAAATATTAAGCATTCACAAATAAATACTGGCATGTCACCTATAAACTTCACTTGGAAATGCCATAAACACCAACACTTGCACAGATCTGTAGCCTTTCAGTGTGGTTGCCTATTCACCTACATATAGAATTTATTCACCAATAAATATCAAACATTCCCTAATAAATAGTGTCATTTCACCTATAAACTTCACCTAGAATTCCTACATACAACAACACTTGCATAGCATTTCAGTGTGGTTGCATGTTCACCTACATATAGAATTTATTCACCAATACTATCCAATATTCACTAATACATACTGGCATTTCACCTATAAACTTCACTTGAAAATGCCATAAACACCAACATTTTGCACAGATCTGCAGCCTTTCAGTGTGGTTGTCTATTCACCTACATATAGAACTTATTCACCAATAAATGTCCAACATTCACCTATAAATAGTGTCATTTCCCCTATAAACTTCACCTAGAATTGCTACATACACCAACACTTGGCCAGTATTTATCAGTGTGGTTGCCTATTCACCTACATATAGAATTTATTCACCAATACATATCCAACATTCACTAATAAATACTATTATTTCACATATAAACTTCACTTAGAAATGCCATAAACACCAACATTTTGCACAAATCTGCAGCCTTTCAGTGTGGTTGTCTATTCACCTACATATAGAACTTATTCACCAATAAATAGCTAACATTCACCTATAAATAGTGTCATTTCACCAATAAACTTCCAATAGAATTGCTACATACACCAACACTTGCATAGCATTTCAGTGTGGTTGCCTATTCACCTACATATAGAACATATTCACAATAAATATTAAGCATTCACTAATAAAGAGTGTCATTTCACCTATAAACTTCACCTAGAATTCCTACATACACCAACACTTGGCCAATATTTATCAGTTGGTTGCCTATTCACCTACATATAGAATTTATTCACCAATACATATCCAACATTCACTAATAAATACTGGCATTTCACCTATAAACTTGTCTTAGAAATGCCATAAACACCAACATTTTGCACAGATCTGCAGCCATTCAGTGTGGTTGTCTATTCACCTACATATAGAACTTATTCACCAATAAATATCTAACATTCACCTATAAATAGTGTCATTTCACCTATAAACTTCACCTAGAATTGCTACATCAACACTTGGCCAGTATTTATCAGTGTCGTTGCCTATTCACCTACATATAGAACACATTCACCAATAAATATTAAGCATTCACTATAAATACTGGCATTTCTCCTATAAACTTCACCTAGAATTGCTACATACACCAACACTTGCATAGCATTTCAGTGTGGTTGCCTATTCACCTACATATAGAACATATTCACCAATAAATATTAAGCATTCACTAATAATAATGTCATTTCACCTATAAACTTCACCTAGAATTGCTACATACACCAACACTTGGCCGTACTTATCAGTGTGGTTGCCTATTCACCTACATATAGAACACATTCACCAATAAATATTAAGCATTCACTAATAAATACTGGCATTTCACCTATTAACTTCACTTAGAAATGACATAAACACAACATTTTGCACAGTTCTGCAGCCTTTCAGTGTGGTTGTCTATTCACCTATATATAGAACTTATTCACCAATAAATATCTACATTCACCTATAAATAGTGTCATTTCACCTAAAACTTCACCTAGAATTGCTACATACACCAACAGTGCACAACATTTCAGTGTGGTTGCCTATTCACCTACATATAGAACTTATTCACCAATAAATATCCAACATTCACCTATAAATAGTGTCATTTCACCTATAAACTTCACCTAGAATTGCTACATACACCAACACTGGGAAAAACTGCAGCATTTCGGTGTGGTTGCCCATTTCAGCATTTAAATAATATTTAATAATCATACAATATTTAATAATATTCTTAGAAGTCATGTCCGAGTCATATGTGTACACTATCGTGTATGAGTCACAAATGTTCGCACGAGAAAGTATTCCCATGTATGTCATACGAGTATGTCTATTTACAAGTCATACGAGTAAGTCTATATAGTATACGTTACACTTAGTTGCATGTAGTAAGAGTATTTCTTAGAAGTCATGTTCGAGTCATATGTGTACACTATCGTGTATGTGTCACAAACATTCGCACGAGTAAGTATTCCCACTGTATGTCATACAAGTATGTCTATCTTGTACAAGTCATACGAGTAAGTCTATGTAGTATACGTTACACTTAGTTGCTGTTAGTAAGAGTATTTCTTAGAAGTCATGTCCGAGTCATATATGTACACTACTGTGTATGAGTCACAAACGTTCGCACGAGTAAGTATTCCCATGTATGTCATACGAGTATGTCTATCTTGTACAAGTCATACGAGTAAGTCTATGTAGTATACGTTACACTTAGTTGCATGTTAGTAAGAGTATTTCTTAGATGTCATGTCCGAGTCATATGTGTACACTACAGTGTATGAGTCACAAACGTTCGCACGAGTAATTATTCCCACTGTATGTCATACGAGTATGTCTATCTGTACAAGTCATACAAGTAAGTCTATGTAGTATACATTACACATAGTTGCATGTTAGTAAGAGTATTCTTAGAAGTCATGTCCGAGTCATATGTGTACACTACCATTTATGAGTCACAAACGTTCGCACGAGTAAGTATTCCCACTGTATGTCATACGAGTATGTCTATCTTGTACAAGTCATACGAGTAAGTCTATATAGTATACGTTACACTTAGTTGCATGTTAGTAAGAGTATTTATTATAAGTCATGTCCAAATCTTAAAGGTGAGCTCTCAGCCCTCAATCCGATGCCCTATTTGCACAGGTACTCCTCCCAGTTGGTTATCATTTCGTACGGTCAAACAGCGCTATTGCACCGGCATATTAATCAAGTGGGGTCCAGAGACACAATCAGCATCATCATTTATTATAACCACCACTGGGTACTTAGTATTCAACTTCTGAAAAAAAAAAATAGTCTTCATAGAAAAACACGTCTGGAAGTCGAATTCTGGGAGTTGAAGTCTGGAAGATGCACTATGGGAGTTGAAGTCTGGAAGTTGGTGTCATTTCACCCATAAACTGATGTAATACCAACACTTTCCAAACATATGAGCTCTTCTTTCAGCGTGGTGGTCTATTCACCTACATATACTAAACATCACCAATAAATACAAACAACTTACCAATAAATGGTGTCATTTCACCTATAACCTCATGCAATACCAACACTTTTCAAACATGTAAGCTCTTCTGCTAATCTAGTGGTCTATTCACCTACATATACTAATTATTCACTAATAAATATAAAAAAGTCACCAATAAATGGTGTCATTTCACCTATCACCTCAAATAATATCAACACTTTGCAAACATCTGAGCTCTTCTGTCAGTGTGTGGTCTATTCATCTACATATACTAAACATTCACTAATAAATACAAACAATTCACAAATAAATGGTGTCATTTCACCTATAACCTCATGCAATACCAACTTTTCAAACATGTGAGCTCTTCTGCTAGTCTAGTGGTCTATTCACCTACATATACTAATCATTCACTAATAAATATAAAAAGTCACCAATAAATGGTGTCATTTCACCTATCACTACAAGAAATTGCGGGATTTTCGACGGATAGAATCCGTCGGAAATCCGACGGCAATCTGTCGGAAACAGAGACTTCCGACAGCTTTCCGTCGAACGGTCGTTGGAACTGATCCGTCGGTGAAAGGATCAAGACTATGACTAACCCTAGAGGGGGGTGAATAGGGCTATTAAAAACTTATCTTGAATGGCCAATGAAAACTATTGCAGAACAGAAACTACAATGTAGAAAAACAATGAGAGGTGTGAGGGAAGAAGGAATTAAGCACACAAAGAGACACCGATCTATCCTGGTTCGGTAAGACCCCCTTTGGTCTACCTACATCCAGTCCTCACCAACACAGTGAAATTTACCCTCTCAAGAGTTGAACTGCACCCGCTGGTTTATGTGGTGCCCAGCTCACTAACAAGCGCTAGTTATATGGTGCCTAACTCACCAACAAACCGCTAATTAATACGGTGCCTAGCTCACCAACAAACCGCTAGTTAATACGGTGCCCAGCTCACCAAAACACACAAGGTTGGGTATATGAACCCAAACCAACCTTCAACCAAGAAGGCAAAAGCACGAATCACAATATAAAGAATGATAGATCAAAGAATAGTAGATGAAAAGCTTATGAGGAAGATCTCCAGATGTCGATGAAGCTCTTGAGTCGAAGAGATCTCCTCCAAAAATCCCCTTCTTCAAAGATCTAGCAGGTTGGAAGCACAAGAAGGTGAAAAATGCTTGAAGAAGAAGCTGGAGATGAAGCTCTTGAGTGTGGCACTCTTCCCCACGAAATTCTTGCCTAGGATTCCCCTAGGTGTCTTTATATAGCCTTCCACAAAGTAGCCATTGAAAGATGTGGAAAGTGGTGTTGGTCAAAAGTAGCTCAAAAAGTGCTTTTCAGAAAGTTCTGTAAGTCAGGGTCGACTCCCAATTTAGCGGGGTCGACTCCTTCACAATCTGGAGGTTGACTCCAATTGAACAGATGAGCCACTTTTGAACAGAGGTCGACTCCCTTAGAAAGCTGGGGTCGACTCTGAAAAACTGAACACAGTCGGGGTCGACTCCTTCATAAATCTGGGGTCGACTCTGCACTGTAGCACTTGCAGGACATTTTTATGGGGGTTGGCTCCTTTAGAAATCTGGGGTCGACTCCAAAAACTGAGCACAGTTGGGGTCGACTCCTTCACAAATATGGGGTTGACTCCACTTACTAGGAACCAACATAGGCTTCTTTGAAAGCCCTCTTGCCCTTATAAAATAACCTGTCTTCTGCATACAACTCAAGAGCTTGTTAGCAAATATTATAAGTGTTTTGTGATCATCAAAATACTAAGGGATCCAACAATCTCCTCCTTTTTGATGATGACAAAACACCTACATTGAGGGATAAACATTTTCCTTAACTAATCATCCATTTGCACTAACATCCTTAAATACATCAAGGCAATATAAACATAAACATATATCTGTTCATTCACAATATGCAATCATAAAGTTTTGATCAATTAATTGGTCACGACATATGTCCATTCATCAAAATATTGTTTTGTTACTCCCCCTAAGCGTAAGCTCCCCATGAATACATGCACATAAAACATAGCACATCGTTGAGCATATAGAACAAAAATCAAACTTTTCGAATTATCACTTCACACATAAGTTCTCCGCCTTTTTGTCATCGTCAAAAAGGAAGGAAGGAGGAAACAAATTATATGTGTGCTTACGAAGAAGATGCATACATTCCTAATTCACGGCACAATGAAGTAAACCGGTCTTCACACAACGATTTAGTAAAAATATCAGCCAATTGGTGTGGGAGTCAATAAACTTTAATTCAGTATCACCTAGAGACATGTCTCTAATAAAATGATGACGTACTTCAATGTGCTTAGTGCGAGAATGTTGAACATGATTTTTTGATAAATTTTTGGCACTTGCATTATCGCAAAGCAATGGAATTTTTGACAAACATATCACTTAGTCCTCTACTTGGTGTTTAATCCAAAGTGCTTGTGTGCAACAACTCCCGACTGCGATATACTCGGCTTCAACTGTCAAGAGAGCAACAAAATTTTGTCTTGGAGGACCACGAAATGAGGCAACCTCCAAAGAAATGACAAGCCCCTCTTGTGCTCTTTCGATCAACTTTACACTCAGTATAATCCGCATCGGTGTTACCCACCAAGTCGAAGGAATATCCTTTGGGATACCATAAACCAAAATCAATCGAGGAAATTCGTTAACAGCAATTAAGTGCGATTGTTTGGGCGAACCTTGAAATCTCGCACACATGCAACACTGAATAATATATTGGGCTTACTTGCAGTTAAGTAAAGTAGAGATCCAATCATACCTCGATAAATCTTAGAATCAACATTCTTACCAAACTCATCATTATCCAATTTTGTTGTTGTAGACATAGGCGTTGGAAGAGGCTTGGTGTTGCTGAACCCATATTTATTTAGCAATTCCTTTGTGTACTTTGACTGACTTACAAAGATGCCATCTTGACCTTGTTTTATCTGAAGTCTGAGAAAGAAGTTGAGCTCACCCATCATGCTTATCTCGAACTCCCCCTGCAACAACAATGTTATCAATGCCTATTACCCTTCCTTTGCTGTTATCTCCAAATGATACGATTCCACCGTTTTTCTTTCAAGACTGAAAAATGTGATTTGTCTCTCGTCATGTGCCGAGAGCAATCACTATCCAAATACCACTCTTTATTCATCTTACCACTGTAGCCCTGCAAAAACAAGGAATTTTACACTTGATTTCGTGGTACCTAAATTTGCTGGGTCCATTCATGTTAGTCCAACTTTTGGTTGTTTCCTTTGGCACCCACACCATTTTGATCTTGTGGATGTTCTTTCGGAGCCAACAACTCTGAATTTTATGCCCCTTTTTGCCACAATAATTGCATGTTGCAAAAGGAGTACTAGATAACTTAGCTCCTACAAAAGAAGTTCCAGTTTTAGGCTTTGACTTGTGAGGGATAAATTCAATTCCTTCTTTTCTAAAGACACCTTTGGTGCTACCAAGAATAGCGTCTAAGTTATCAGGACCACGCACAAATGTATAAGACACTTTTTAATCTATCTATTTTCTTTTGAAGATTAGAACAATTATTTTTCAAACTGGGAATTTGTTCTTCTAATGTTTCAACCTTTTCCTAAGCAATGTATTCTCATTTATTACTATATCAACATTTCACATTCATGTAAACGAAATACATTCAAACTTTGAGTCATTAAATCAAGTTTTTCTTCAAACATTTATTTTCAAGTTTGCATTCAATAAATTTTCATATAGCTCATTAAATGCATCATGAAGTCTTCAATTGTAAAAGTTTCAGAATTTACTTCCTCATGGTCAGATTTTGCCATGAGACATAGATTGACCATCTCTTCTTCACTTTCTGAATAAACATCTTCATCACTCAATGCTACAAGGGCCTTCGTCTTTGCTGTCTTTCCATTTCCCTTTGTGTATGCCTTTTTCTTTTTCAATTCTGGACATTCAGAACGAATATGTCCAGGTTTTTTATATTCAAAGTATGTGGCTTCTTCACTCTCAGAAGTTTCCCCTTCAGCTTGACCTTTCTTCTGAAATCTTCTGCTTCTTGGATTGAAGTTTGATCGACGTTTGTTCAGAAACTTCTTGAATTGCCTTGTCATTAAGGCAATTTCTTCATCATCGATCTCTTCATCACTATTGTCACTATCACATCATTTAGCATATTAGTAGCTTTGAGGGCAAGACCCTTTTCTTCTTTGAGTCATCCATGTCCCTCGATATATTAATCTCATAGGTCATTAGAGACCCTATGAGAGCATCCAAGGAGATTCTTGAGAGGTCTTTGCCTCTTCAATAGCTATCACCTTGGGATTCCAAGACATAGGCAAAGATCTTAAAATTTTTTTATTGAGTTCAGGGATAGAGAATTCTTTTACCAAGGGCCTTAAGCCCATTCGTAATGTCCGTGAACGCTTTGAACATCTCAGTTATAGTCTCGTTTTCTTCCATCTTGAACAGCTCATACTTGCGAACTAGAAGGTTGATCTTCGTTTCATTGACTGAGAAATTCCTTCATAGGTCACTTGAAGCTTGTCCCAAATTTCTTTTGCACTAATACACATAGAAACATGATTAAATTCATTAGCATCTGAAGCACAGAATAAAGCATTAATTGCCTTGGCATTCATAGACAACTTTTTAAAGATTTCAGGCATCCAATCCTTTCAGGTTCCTTTGGAACATAAGGGTCTTTCTCCACAATGTTCCACAGCTCATAATCCATAGCTTTCGAGAAGATGGTCATCCTAGTTTTCCAATAGCTATAGTTATTGCCATTGAATAGAGGTGGCCTATTAGTAGAGTTGCCTTCAGTGAATGCACTCTGCTCTCCAAAACCCAGCCATAGTCAATCCACACTAGAGGTTGTAAAACCCTTTAAACTAGTGACCAAGCTCTGATACCAAATGAAAGGATCACGACTATGACTAACCCTAGAGGGGGGGTGAATAGGGCTATTAAAAACTTGTCTTAAATGGCCAATGAAAACTAATGCAGAACTGAAACTACAATGCAGAAAAACAATGAGAGTGAGGGAAGAAGGAAGCAAGCACACAAAGAGACACCGATTTATCCTGGTTCGGTAAGACCCCTTTGGTCTACCTACGTCCAGTCCTCACCAACACAATGAGATTTACCCTCTCAAAGAGTTGAACTACACCGCTGATTTATGCGGTGCCCAGCTCACCAACAAGCCGCTAGTTAATACGGTGCCTAGCTCACCAACAAATCGCTATTAATACGGTGCCTAGCTCACCAACAAACTGCTAGTTAATACGGTGCCAGCTCACCAAAACACACAAGGTTGGGTATATGAACCAAACCAACCTTCAACCAAGAAGGCAAAAGCACGAATCACAATATAAAGAATGATAGATCAAAGAATAGTAGATGAAAAGCTATGAGGAAGATCTCCAGATGTCGATGAAGCTCTTGAGTCGAAGAGATCTCCTCCAAAAATCCCTTCTTCAAAGATCTAGCAGGTTGGAAGCATAAGAAGGTGAAAAATGCTTGGAAGAAGAAGCTGGAGATGAAGCTCTTGAGTGTGGCTCTCTTCCCCACGAAATTCCTTGCCTAGGGTTTCCCCTAGGTGTCCTTTATATAGCTCTTCCACAAAAGTAGCCATTTGAGAGATGTGGAAAGTGGTGTTGGTCAAAAAGTGATTTTCAGAAAGTTCTGTAAGTCAGGGTCGACTCCCACTTAGCCGGGGTCGACTCCAGTTCATCCAGGGTCGACTCCTTCACAATCTGGAGGTTCACTCTAGTTGAACAGATGAGCCACTTTTGAACAGAGGCCGACTCCTTAGAAAGCTGGGGTCGACTCAGAAAAACTGAACACAGTGGGGTCGACTCTTTCATAAATCTGGGGTCGACTCTGCACTGTAGCACTTGCAGAACATTTTATGGGGGTTGGCTCCTTTAGAAATCTAGGGTCGACTCCAAAAACTGAGCACAGTTGGGGTCGACTCCTTCACAAATCTGGGGTCGACTCCACTTACTAGGAACAACATAGGCTTCTTTGAAAGCCCTCTTGCCCTTATAAAATAACCTACCTTCTGCATACAACTCAAGAGCTGTTAGCAAATATTATGAGTGTTTTGTGATCATCAAAATACTAAGGGATCCAACAGTCGGAAACAACTGGTCAGAAATTACCGACAGCAAAACATTCCGTCGGAAATGTGTCGAAAATACCGACAGAAAAATATTCGTCGGAAATGGGTCGGGAATTTTCGACGGAAACCATCGGAAACATTTATCAGAAATTGGTCAGTATTGACCGACGGACTTTTCCGTCGGCATTTTCGTCGGTAAATTCCGACTAACAAATCCGTCGGAAAACAATCCGTCAGAACTTTAGACAGAAATGCTGAGGGTTTTTCTGTCGGTAATATCTATTTTCCGACAGACTACGATCCGTCGAAAATTCCATCGGAAAGTTCTGTAATTTTTTTTAAATAGAGAAATAACAACGATTTCAAACCTGCTATAATATTCATAAATTTCACAAATACTCACAATCAACATAAAATCATAAAATATAACAAATGTAAAATCATACATAATAATAAATACAAAAATCAGGACAGATCTGTAGGATCATCTGTTGTCCCGCCTCGTGATCGTCAGGTGCCGGAGGTGGATCCTATATTAAAAAAAATAATATGAGAAACATTAATAAAAATTAATATACATACATTATTCAAAAATTAAATTTAAAATATGTGATTATTTCTCAAGTTGAATTAGAAACTATTTTTAGATCCGTCGTTTCTTGAGTTTTTTTTAGATCCGTCATTTCAACGCTCAACCCAATCCGGGAATCCAAATTAGATTCCGTCAGTTCGCATATGTCATTTGAACCCACCCGGTCATGTCGGTGCGAACGGCACGCCGATCAGATCCCTATTTGGGATTTGGACCCCGGGTTGTGTGTTTAATCTTTTAGACTTGAGTTTTTTTTAGATCCGTCATTTCAACGCCCAACCCAATCCGGGAATCCAAATCAGATTCCGTCAGTTCGTACACGTCACTTTAACCCACCCGGTCGTGTCGGACCAAATGGCACGCCGATCGGATCCCTATTTGAGATTTGGACCCCGGGTTGTATGTTTTGACCTTAGACTTGGGTTTTTTTTAGATCCGTCATTTCAATGTCCAACCCAATCTGGGAATCCAAATTGGATTCCGTCAGTTCGCACACGTCACTTTAACCCACAGTTGTGTCGGAGCAAACGGAACGCCGATCGGATCCCTATTTGGGTTTTGGACCCCGGGTTGTGTGTTTGACCCTTTAGACTTAGGTTTTTTTTAGATCCGTCATTTTCAACGCCCAACCCAATCCAGAAATCCAAATCGGATTCCGTCAGTTCGCACACGACTTTCACCCACCCGGTCGTGTCGGAGCGAACGACACGCCGATCAGATCCTATTTGGGATTTTGGACCCCGGGTTGTGTGTTTTGACCCTTTAGACTCAGGTTTTTTTTAGATCCGTCATTTCAACGCCCAACCCAATCCGGAAATCCAAATCGGATTCCGTCAGTTCGCACACGTCAATTGAACCCACCCGTCGTGTTGGAGTGAACGGCACGCTGATCAGATCCATGTTTTGGATTTTGGATCCTCGGGTTGTGTGTTTTAATCTTTTAGACTTGGGTTTTTTTTTGATCTGTCATTTCAACGCCCAACCCAATCCGGGAATCCAAATTGGATTCTGTCAGTTCGCACACGTCAATTGAATCCACCCGGTCGTGTCGGAGCAAACGGCACGCTGATCAGATCCCTATTTGGGATTTTGGAACCCCGGGTTGTGTGTTTTAATCTTTTAGACTTGAGTTTTTTTTTTAGATCCGTCATTTCCACGCCCAACCCAATCCGGGAATCCAAATTGGATTCCGTCAGTTCGCACACGTCAATTGAACCCACCCGCCGTGTCGGAGTAAAAGGTACGCCGATCAGATCCCTATTTGGGATTTTGGACCCTTGGGTTGTGTGTTTTAATCTTTTAGACTTGGGTTTTTTTTAGATCAGTCGTTTCAACTTGTGTTTTGACATTCTTTGGTAGTTTCATTTCATTCAAAGTATATGAAATTAATAGTAATACTGACCTGAGGGGCTGGCTGTGAGGGGTGTACTCCATGCATGGCTGAGATCAACTGCTGAACTATATCGCCGAAGTGCGTCCGTAGCTCTTTCCGTAGCTCTTCCCGAATGAGGGTTCTCATCTCCTCTACACCACTGACGGGCGGCGCAGCAGATGAACTCGCGTATGCCGGAGGAGCGACCGAACTCACATATGAGGACAACACTGGAGTAGTATCCAGGCTGTCCCCAAAATCGTACACTCGACCCTTCCTCGGCCCTCCCGCTGCGTCGACCCAAGCCTCCGGATCCAAGTCTGGCTGGGGAGTGCCCTCTACATAGCGATCTGCCATCGTCCTGTCATAGGTCTCCTGCAGAACAAATTAAAACTAAATATTGAAAACAATTATTTTAATATCTTAATTGAATTCAAAATTTATAGCTTGACTTACAGCAATCGTGCGAGCACTCTCGCTAACATAGTCATATGTCCCCTTCCGCTTATGAGTCCAATTAAATAACTCATGAAAAGTAGGGGCACGCTCAAGCTCTTGATGCTTACAATTCAACAAAATTAGTTAGTTTCACATAATAGTCAATGTATTAAGCAATTGAACAATAATATGCTTACCAATTTTTGGCTGTGGGTCGCATAAGATACAGACCCACTAGTATGCACATTCTTCTCCGGATGAGTTGATCGGTTGCGTTTTGCCGCCTGTGACCACTCGTGCCATGGTCCAGTAGCCCAACGCTCACAAAGGGACTCCCAATAGTCCCTCCTCAGCCAAACAGGGCCGTAATCCAGCCAAGTCATAGGATCCCGGTTGCCTGTGGTCTTCATTGCTTTGTCCCGGGCCTCCCACATCGACTTTCTTAAATTAGTCTGGGCAGTAGACTCCCAGACGGCTCGAGCTCGAGGGAGATCCTCAGTTCTCGTGAACACGTACCACCGCTGTAAAGAAATAAAATTACTCAATTGTCTGCACTAACAGATAGTAATTAAATAAATGACTTCAAATCAGTAACAATTAATAATACCGTGAACATGTCAAATAATAAATCTCGGACGGGCACCGGATCTCTCTCTATGCATCCACTGGTCCCTGAATATGTGCGTGGACCAGCGTCGTAATATAGCGGGAAGCAGGACCGGGATCTATCTTCCCCCTACAATTGCACATTAATTTTGTACATGAATGTATAACATAAATAGCAAATACAGTAAGTTTCAAGTGATCAAGTTTACCATGAGAAAAGCAAGTGGCATTACCATGAGAAAAGCAAGTGGCATCAGTCTTTGCATGAAAACATGGTAGTCATGACTCTTCATTTCGTATATTTTCCCCTCATTGACATTTACACAACGGGCAATATTCGAGACATATCCATCCAGAAATCTCAATTGCTTCAACCATTGCAACACTTCCTTAATCTGTCTAGCCCCAAGCACATATGAAGCTTTAGGTTGCACCACTTTCCCACTAACATGCTGCAGCTCTAGTTCTGGATGTCTGCAAAGTACTTTCAAATCCATTCGTGCCTTGACGTTATCCTTCGTTTTGCCTTTGACATCCATAACTGTGTTGAACACATTATCAAAAACATTCTTCTCTATATGCATGACGTCTAGGTTATGTCATTCAAAAGTGTTGACCAATAAGGCAATTCCCAAAATATGCTTTGCTTCACCCAATTGTGATCCTTCCCAAGCCGGGGATTTGTCGGGTACTACCAGACAGTTGTGATACAGTCGGTAAGTTCTGGACCCGCCTCGCCATGTTTCCACCAGACACCCGTTCCATATCTACCTCCTCCATCACAATTGTATTTTTCATAAAAGAATCCTTTTGCTTTCGGAAAGGATGGTCACTCGGTAGAAACCGACGGTGAAAATCGAACCAACATGATTTTCCCCCAGATTTTAATACGATGATTTAGAATCCTCCATGCAATAAGGACATGCCAACCTCCCATGTGTGCTCCAGCCAGATAACATGTCGTACGCTGGGAAGTCACTTATTGTCAACATTAATGCAGCCTTCAAATTGAAATTCTGTTTTCTGGATGCATCATAAGAGAGAACCCCATCTGACCATAACAATTTTAGTTCATCAATCAACGGTCTAAGATATATGTCTATATTTTTTCCTAGACTTTTTAGACCCGGAATAGCAATGAAAGGAATAGATTCTCTGCTTCATGCACATGTCTGGCGGAAGGTTATACGGTCTTAGAAATACTGGCCAACATGAGTAAGATGCCACCGAGCCTCCGAATGGATTGAAACCATCTATGCATAAACCCAGCCGCACGTTGCGTGGATCCCTGAGAAGTAAGGATGAGTACGGCTAAAATGAGCCCAAGCTTCACCATCGGCAGGATGACTCATTTCAAGATCGTCACGACGGACTCTTTCTACATGCCAAGTATCATGTGTCCAGCTGTCTTCGGGGACATGAACAACCACTGCAATCTAGGTGTGATCGGAAAGTACCGCAATGACTTATACGGAACATCCTTTTGCTTTGACTTGTCCCCTCTCTTAGGCTTGAATCTATCATGCTTACAAATACAACATGATGTCTTATTTGCATCATCTCTGTAGTACAACATACAGTCATTCGGACATGCATCATTTTGATAAAACCAAGCCCCAGATCATTCACCATCTTCTTCGCATGGTAAAAATTAGCAGGTAACCTCTCTGATTGAGGAAGCATACTCTTGACGAGTAGGAGAAGCCGATCAAAAACAACTCTCGCTCATATGAAATTCAGATTTTAAATTCAGTAGCTGCGACACTGTAGACAACCGTGTATGCTTCTCACAACCATCCCATAATGGCTCATCAGCATCTCGAAGTAACTGATAAAATCTTTGAGCTGTATCATTCGGCACTTCTTCATTTGTTTGATCTTCATGAATATTGAACTCCGGACCAGCAGCATCGACAACCATGTCTACGTACGTACTTGTGGAGGCAAAGTAATTCGCTGGTGCAGACGACTGAATATTCAACTCACCATGAGACGACCATAACTCATAATGGGCAACAAATCCTCTCGTATACAAATGATGCTGCACATCCCATGTCGATATCCACTTCTGTTCTTACAAGCGAACACGGACATCGGATGTTACCATTAGATCAACTGCTACTGATGAATTACTCAATGCAAACTGAATAAAACTGTCAACTCCGTCTTTAAACTCCTCTGTCACAACTCCATTCACTATTCCATGGTACATCCATGACCGATTCTCATAAGACATTTTTGCTACACAGATTAAATGCCATGTCACAAGTTAAAATCAAACACACCCTCACATCGTTCGAGTAAGTCAAATGAATAGGTAGGATATATTATTTAGATTATCACTTTTTACCCATCTGTGAATATTTGATCGCACTCAGATGACCATTACTATGTGTTTGTATTATTTTCTGAAAATTTCGACAACATCTCCCCACACCTCTCCGATATACTAAAATATTTATTGATCAAGATATTTTCTTAAACACTTACTAATAAGTGGTTAAGAAATATTCTAAATCAATAAAGATATAAGAGAGGAGTGAGTAGACGCACCCAAAATTTTCAACAATAATACAAACACATAGAAAGTAATGACCACCTAACTGCGATCAAACATTCACAAATTGTCAAAACGGGACAATTCAAGACTTTGAGTAGATATACACGTTCTCATCATTGAAAATAAGACTCGTGCACATCAATCCCAAAGTCTTGAACGGGAAGGTTTATGACACGGCTTAACACACTCTCGTAAGGTGTGTGCAGTGATAAATTGCTATACATGCATATAGATCAAATTTAAAAACCCACATAAATATGAAAGGAATATGAAAACAAAATCATACATGTGAACAAGTGCAATAATAAACCAAATTCACACATACATATACATGAATTACATTAATGTAAGAACTGCAACACTAATCAAGTGTAATAAAATTACATATAAACAAGTGCAATATAAGCAAATACATTAAAATGAGAAGTGTAATACTAATCATTAAACTGAAAGTGAACAATTAAGCGTAAACTAAACTAATGTCTAGAAGGAAGAGTTTGTACTATTTTTTTTCTTCCTAAATTGGGATGTATACCTTATTGGTATTTGTATTTGGCTTCTTACAAACGCATATCCCATGGCTAATAAGTGGTGTACGTAACATGTACACTTCTAAACTTTATAATTTAATTATGAACTCATATTGTAATTAGCAAATTGGACCCTCGACAAATGCTCTCTCTCTCTAGACCACTAAATTTTATGTAGGAAAACTATTGAAAAAAAAGAAGGGAGCTACTGAGCAAGCGTTCAGTGGCAGAGGAACTCATGCCTACTACACACGAGTCTCACGTTAGGGCATGATGTTCCCCAAATGCATGCCGGCCGGCTCCATGGGAGTAGTATTAATTTTTAATTTCTATAATGTCTTACAGTTAATCTCTAGCCTCTGTAATTTCACTGTTTAATATAAATTTAAAATTTTAAATTTTCCCCTTAGAAATAGGTTTATTGATAAGCTTTGTTTTTAGTTTGTTTTGTAAGTTATGTCTTCTAAATTAAACTTGAATATAGGCTCTGAATGTGTATATTATGTATACGTTTCTATGTAAGATAGACTCATTATAAGAGAGAGCTCAAGATTTTGAGAAATACTATTATCTATCTAGTCAGATAAAAAACGAGGGTATTATATATACATCTATATATGGACCACTCGCCTCACCACATTTATCTATTCAATGGGCACTTACTACACATATGGGTAGTAAATATTTTTGTAGGTTAATTTCTCTTTTCCCCTACGTAGTCTCCGAATAAATTATCAGAGGTGTATCCGGGTAAGGGACAATTATATGTAAGATTTTAATCGTGTCATTAAATTAAGTAGCATAAAGTCTATATGATATGAGGAGCATCAAGTTAAATAACATGTCTTTATGTAGATAATCCTAACAACTCTAGGATCAAGTTTACTGACATGAGGAGTATCTTAAAGGACTAAGATGGTTGGCACATGCAAGCCACCAATATAAAGCATATATATACCATTTTTCCTAGATGTATGCATCATCTCTAAAGGACTAAAGTAATTAATCAGAGAAACCATAGTCTTCTAATTTCATAATATCAAAAGCAATGTACCATTAATAATATTGCAAGTATCACTTAACTAGTGCTAACTACTATGTGATTTTTGGGCAGCACATGAACATCAACAGTTCAAACAAATTAAAGGGAAAATAAAAGATGGAGCTTGGATTCCTTTATATATAGAAAGCACCAAGATTTCCAGGGAGGGGGGGCCGACGGGGGTGGGAGGGGAGGGGGGCAACAGGGGTGGGGGGGCTACGGATGGGAGGGGGGCCGACGGGTGGGGGGGCTACAGAGGGGGGCAACAGGGGTGGGGGGGCTACAGATGGGAGGGGGGGCCGACGGGTGGGGGGGGGGGGGGGGGGGCTACAGAGGGGGAGGGGAGGGGGGAACAGGGGTGGGGGGGTCGCTGGAGGGGTGGGGGGGCTACGGATGGGAGGGGGGCCGACGGTGGGGGGGTCACTGGAGGGGTGGAGGGGGAGGGGGTCCCCGGAGGGAGGGGGTGGGGGGGGGGGGGGGTCACCGAGGGGTGGCGGGTCACCGGAGGGGAAGAGAGGGGGAGGGGGATGCACATACCCGGCGGCGCTGGCGGTCGGGGGCGGCGGCGCTGGCACACCGGGCGGCGAAGGCGGGCGTGGCGGCGAGCGTGAGAGAGAGAGAGAGAGAGAGAGAAGAGAGAGAGAGAGGAGAGAGGAGGGGTGGGTTTCGCGGGAGGAGGTAAAGATATTTTACCGACAGGACTTCCGACGGAAATATGTCCGATATTTCCGTCGGAAGTCCCGTCGGTAATATTCTAGTACCGACGGATATGTCCGACGGAAATATTTCGTCAGAAGTTCCGACGAATTTTCGACGGATGACTTATCGTCGGAATCCATCGGAATTACCGACTGAACATTATCTGTCGGAAACATCCGTCGGTAATGCCGCATTTTCTTGTGGTGTATAACCTCAAATAATATCAACACTTTGCAAACATCTGAGCTCTTCTTCCAGTGTGGTGGTCTATTCACTTATATACTAAACATTCACCAATAAATACAAACAATTCACCAATAAATGGTGTCATTTCACCTATAACCTCATGCAATACCAACACCTTGCAAAAATCTGACCTCTTCTGCCAGTGTGGTGGTCTATTCACCTACATATACTAAAAATTCACCAATAAATACAAACAATTCACCAATAAATGGAGTCATTTCACCTATAACCTCAAATAATTTCAACACTTTGCAAACATCTGAGTTCTTCTGCCAGTATGGGGTCTATTCACCTACATATACTAAACATTCACCAATAAATACAAACAATTCCAATAAATGGTGTCATTTCACCTATAACCTCATACAATACCAACACTTTTCAAACATGTAAGCTCTTCTGCTAGTCTAGTGGTCTATTCACCTACATATACTAATCATTCACTAATAAATATAAAAAAATCACCAATAAATGGTGTCATTTCACCTATAACCTCAAATAATATCAACACTTTGCAAACATTTGAGCTCTTCTGCCAGTGTGACGGTCTATTCACGTACATATACTAAACATTCACCAATAAATACAAACAATTCACCAATAAATGGTGTCATTTCACCTATAAACTCATGCAATACCAACACTTTGCAAACACCTGACCTCTTCTGCCAGTGTGGTGGTCTATTCACTTACATATACTAAACATTCACCAATAAGTACAAACAATTCACCAATAAATGGTGTCATTTCACCCATAACCTCAAATAATATCAACACTTTGCAAACATCTGAGTTCTTCTGCCAGTGTGGGGTCTATTCACCTACATATACTAAACATTCACCAATAAATGGTGTCATTTTGTAATGCCCCGACGCGGAATATCGAAGCGGGATTACAGTTATTAAATAGTACAGAGCGAGAAATAAATAACAGACCATTGCACAATTGGATAACACCAATTAAACTCCAATTTCATTAATAATCCAACAACCTCCATTACATTCACTAATGACTCATTAACTGACTAATACATCAACGTATCAGAGCCAGAACTAGGGCCCAGAGTACTTTATTCAAATCAACTAATACATGAATGACTATCTGACTCACTAACTCATAACTATAATAACTGACTACTACTAGAAAGCCTTGGTTGCTGGAAAGGGGCCACTCCTGAGCATCATCCTCAGTCCCGTCCTCGTGAGTGTGGTCATCGTCATACTCGCCTGAAACACATTAAATAAAAATGTAGGATGAGCGAATAACGCTCAGTAGGACTTAATATCTCATGTAAACAAGCAGGCTTAAAGTGTTTACCCTTTTATCAAGTAGGATAACTAACAGGAACGAGAAAGTACGAGAACGATCAGGTATAGTCGTGCCAGTAAGTTTACAAGACAAGATACCTTCATAGGTAACAAGTACAAGAGATTTGGCCATATTTCAAGTTAACAAGTAAATTGCACAACAGTGCACAAGTCATGATAGCAAGTAAAACAAGTAACATACGTTTGGTCGATCATCTTATCAACCACAAGTCAAGTATCATGTACAGGAATGTTTGTGAATTGTCTTAGATTAAATCTTGATAGTCATGTGTTTGGTGTATGCCATCACCTGATCATTAGACCCCCGCGAGTTATAACCTTTCAGGTGCTCCTCCCAAGGACCAGATTGGGCCCTTATTATGTTGCCTAGCATAGTCATGTTTGTTATCTTAGACAATCACAAAATGGCCAAGAGAGTACCAAGAATAGATGAGAGTAGTAGATGAACTAGACGAGAGTGTAGAGAGAACGTGAACAGATGAGAGTATCGAGATAGTAGATGAGATAGGGACATTTCCATAAAAAGACGAGAAACACGCGATAGTAACGGTTGCACGGCACCAGGTCGGGTACCGGCAGTCTGGTAGATGTCACAACCGCCCACTAGCCGTGCTATGAACACAGGCTAGATGGTCCAGCGTGATTGCAAGATAAGGAGAGAACACTAAGGCCATGGATCGTACTGATCCCTAAGGTGTAACGGGTTTTAGAGTACAACCAGCTCGTTGACTAAGGACGTGCGCCAAAGCCAAGAAGACTTACGGAGGTCTTGACAAGGAGTTCCTGGTCCAGTCGAGAGTATTCCCGGTAGAGAGGTGGTCCAAGTCAAGAGAAAGTGTGTAAGAACGGGTCCGTCGTGCCTCGAGTGCTCGAAGGCCGAGGGAAAACGGTAACGGTAAATAAAATACGCGAGTCAAAACGGAAACAATTGTATTTAACAAAATAGGGTAATTTAGTCATTTATTTTGCTAATTTACCGAATACATTATTGCATAATTTATCAAGGTCCAATGGCAATTTACAATGTTATGAGTGTGCAAGTGTAAAGAAATCTTGAGAATATGACAAGTCGTGCTCACGGCTTTTAAATTAACAAGAATTATTTAAATATTATTAAATAAAAATATTCAGGTCGATTATTAAGCTTAACAGTACAGGTTTAACTTGTATAAAGATTATTTGACAAATAAAATAGGGGTATATGCATAATATAAGGTTCTGGCCGAAATTTAAAGAAGGCACGGGGGTGCCAGTCGCGATCATGTCGCGACGGGGCGCATGGGCGCGTTAAGCATCGTATCGCGACAGGGTATCCTGTCGCGGTTCAGGTCGCGGTGGTGCGGCCTGGCGCGACAGGCGAACCGGCCGGCCTGGCCCGGTTCGGGTTTGGGAATGCAGCGGTGAGGCCCGTCGCGTTCATGACGCGACATGGAATCCTACCGCGACACTCCTGTTACCGCGGCGTATCACGCCGCCGCGATATCAGGGGCAGTCTGGGTTTTCCCCTTTTTCTCTGGGTAGACCCTTCTTGATACAGGGTCATTTTAAATTCAGTATAAAATCGCACGATGATCCAAAAAGCACAAAACCAGTTTTTAACGAAAGTAGACATGTATATCTATCAACATGCACGATTAATTTGAAAATAGACAAGGTTTAGACATACATTGATCAGGTTACTTTTCGGTGACCTAAACAGGCACAGTCAAGGTTCAATGAATTAATTAGAGATGTATACATGATGAAAAATTATGAAACCAGCGGCGTTTGAAAGCTAACATGTAGTAGTATTTATGATAATTTTATCATAGAATGATGTCAAGTTTGCACGAGGTTAAAAAGGAAACAAGGAGGGTCGAGTGCACAGGTCTGATAGATATTCAAAGATTTAATTCTCCCTCATGGGAGATCGCAATCATGCAAGACTAGGGGCGTTTGAAAGCTATTACATGGTACTATCAATGAGAATTTTCTCATAGCATGGGAACAAGTACGTGCAAGGTATTAGAGAAAACATGAGATTTGGGCTCATGGTGACAGCAGGAATTCACGAATTAAATTCGCCCAAATGGGTGAACGAAATACCACTAAACCATAGGGCTTTTGAAGAGGTACATGACGGCTACCTAGGGTAATTATTTCACGATTTTAGCTTGAGAGATTGTCTACCTTTCGTGGAAGAGATGAAAACCCTAGTTTGGTAACGAAAATGGAAAACCCTTCTTGCTCCAAGCCTTCTCCTTCCTTGCTCCTTGGTCTCCAGCTCTTCTCCTCGTTCTCCAGGGTTCCAGCCACGAAAATGGGTTGCTAGGGATGAAGTTTGAGGTGTTTAAGCTTGCTATTAGAGCCCATTCAACTCCAAACTCTTCTCTCCTCCTTTAATTACGAAAATTCATATTAAATACCTATTTTTTCACCATTTATCCTCCTAATGGATAGGGAAGAGAGCTAATTTCGTGGTCAAGGGTTAGGATATGGGTAGGACTCCTTTTTAGGATATATATGGTTATTTAACATTTATCTTAACCCTTTACTATTTATTTAATTAATTAGATACGAATTTAACTTATTAAATCTCATCCTATGATGGGCTATCCCTATTTGGGCCCATTTCATTGGTTTGGGTTATTAGAGCAACCCGTTAATAATTTAGCTTAATGGGTATTACTTTAATTCCCTTGTTTTTCATTTATTCACCCTTTATTCAATTTATCTTAATTATTTAAATAATAAAAATTTATTTTATTTAGATTTTAAAATCCAGGGTACTACACATTTCACCTATAAACTCATGCAATACCAACACTTTGCAAACACTTGACCTCTTCTGCCAGTGTGGTGGTCTATTCACCTACATATACTAAATATCACCAATAAATACAAACAATTCACCAATAAATGGTGTCATTTCACCTATAAACTCTGCAATACCAACTCTTTGCAAACACTGACCTCTTCTGCCAGTGTGGTGGTCTATTTACCTACATATACTAAACATTCATCATAAAATACAAACAATTACCAATAAATGGTGTCATTTCACCTATAACTCATGCAATACCAACACTTTTCAACATGTAAGTTCTTCTGCTAGTCTAGTGGTCTATTCACCTACATATACTAATCATTCACTAATAAATATAAAATCACCTAAATGATGTCATTTCACCTATAACCTCAAATAATATCAACACTTTGCAAACATCTGAGCTCTTCTGCCAGTGTGGTGGTATATTCACCTACATTACTAACATTCACCAATAAATACAAAGAATTCACCAATAAATGGTGTCATTTCACCTATAAACTCATGCAATACCACACTTTGCAAACACCTGACCTCTTCTGCCAGTGTGGTGGTCTATTCACCTTCATATACTAAACATTCACACCATAAATACAAATAATTCACTAATAAATGGTGTTATTTCACCTATAAACTCATGCAATACCAACACTTTGCAAACATCTGACCTCTTCTGCCAGTGTAGTGTTCTATTCACGTTCACATTCACAGACTGCCAACACTTGCACAGATCTGTATTCTTCTTGTGTGGTGGCCTATTCACGTACATATACAACATATTCACCAATAAATACAATAATGCACCAATAAATACATACATTCACCTATAAATGTCATTAACATCATCACTTGCACACATTATCACATATCACATAACATTATTTCCCACAAAATATACACTTTCTGTAACAATGAATTTCAAATTGACATCTGAAGAGTAATTTCTACAATTACAACTATTCAAAAGATTGTTCCTTACAATTATCACATATTACATTATGGACTCCCATTTCCTTAATAATTGAACTACAATTCACATCTAAAGAAATGCATTTGTTCTTCATTGAAGTTCCAGCTGCCTCCTTCTTGGGCTTAGCCAACTCTTCCATAATTTGATAGCATACATTCTGCATTCATTTGAATGGGGTGGCTGAGAAGGGCAGTCCATATCAAACTTTAACTCCCAATCTTCTATGGCATCCTGCATCCCACAACTACAGAAAAATGTTTGAACCACTTTCACCTGTATACACAACATATTATAATTCTCATAACAGTTGTAAAATACAAGAAGCTATCAATAAAATAAAATGGATGCTGAAATTTACCCAATTTTTGACAGCTGCATCGTATGATTTATTCCCCTTAATGAAGTTGTAAGATATGAAGCATTTATTTTTCAAATCAACCACTAGCAGATGCCAGTGGTTCGTTGTGTGTGTAGAACAAAAATAAAAATCAAATTTGCCTAAATGCTCCAAGTCTGTTGCTGCAGGAAAACACTCAAATAATCTTTGTGCTTTTTGGGAAATTGAAGCACGCTTCCCAGTATGGATGCTCGATACAATTAGTTTCGGTAGGTATTCCCATTTTTTGTAATCAGATAGTGAACAACCTTGTTCTAAAAGTTGGACAGCACAATCAATCATCTGTAAACAACAAAATAATGATATCTACTGAGGTTTTCTCTTGCACAAAACTTCATTGACATGATACTTATAATTAAATGTCATACTTACATCACCTCACTACGTTCTTCCAAATAAAAGCTCATGGATGTTGTATTGAGTCACCTCTCCATTCCATTTGTTTACAAATATTGATTCACTACTCAAGTAAAAATATATGCTCAAACTTATGAACCACTCATGAAAAAATAAATGTTCAGGAAAATACATTACGAAAAAATATTTGTTCAAACATACTAGTTAATCTCCATTGATAAGAACTTTGTGATCAATTGGCGATCCTCCTCGCCAAAAGCTCACAGCCAGAAAGTCTCTTCTATCTTCAACAAGAATCACCTGCATCTAAAAACATCATGTAAGAAAAAAAGTAGGCACAAGATACATGCTACATGCTAGACCCTTATACACTGTCATAAAGGATTAAAAAAATGCATTAGCCTTTTCCTTTCTTCTGCTTCAGGTCGGCTTTTTCCTTTTTTATTGGCCAATAATTGGACCTCTTCTTCAAAATTCTTTTTTTCAGCCGCCTCGCATGGCGGATCCGAAGGGGGAACCTGCAAATCATCATATTATTAGACCACAAAAGTTGCAAAAGTATTAAGTAAAGCATTGATTGCAAACATCAGCAGGCTTCTCCTTTTCCTGTCTAAGGCTGATAGTAGATTTGGAAAATCCTTCAACTTGTGTCATGAGAGATTCCAACTTTTGTTGGAAATCATCATTTTCTGCTTTTCGGCTCTCCTTGCAGCTTTTAAAGCATCTACAAGTGCTGCCATTTGGGCATTTATGCTCACGGCAGATGTGGAAGCCTCCTGTAGTATGAAACATATTTTATTATTAACTTATGCTGACATATTGCTGCAAGAGATGAAAAGACATGAAGCAAAACTCATATACCTCAGCTCGGGCGAAATCTCCTGAATTTATTTTACCTTTTTGCCCTTCAAGCACCCATTGTTCTGTGGGATGGGGCAACTTTGACTCAACCTATTTAACATTAGGAGAAATTATCCTACTTAGGTCATTAATATAAAAGAAAACCTAGTAAAATGCAGCAAGAAAATAACATTACCACCACTTGTAGATGATCCATAATGATTTTTCCCCTTCTTCTTGAAACTTGCATCCCACCTAAATAGCCGCGGAAAAATGAGGCAGCTAATGGGTGGAATGGCATGTGTGTGCTCTAACACCACACCTATCATGATGATTTTAACAGTATTAATGATATTGATTTAAGCAAAGTAATTTTAATTAAAATTAAATATTGTAAATACTTACACATAGTGCATAGGAGTAGCCAAAGATGAATTGATTTTTTCGTGGCTTTTCGTCATGTCTTCCCCTCTTTGCATTCATCTTCACCATTTTGCTCGCCTCCTCAATGTTGTGGAGTATAAGCTCATGGAAGGCATTAGCCCATGCATAGCTTCCAATCTTTCAATGTCGTCCAATATTTAATCATTTGAGGGGAGCAAACATACGCTGATCGAGGGGCAAGAAATGTACTGAGTAATAGTAAAATCCAGAGACGCACTGTGTCCTCAATATCCTCCTTCTCATCTGAACCAACTAGATCTATTAAATGACCATGGATGACCTGTCGAGTGAAGGAAGTATCCTTGCCAAATCTTTTATGCAGCTTGAACACTTCTATAGACGAGCCATAGTGATGCATGGGGAATCCGGTACATGGCATCCCAAGAATGAGAGCAACATCCTCAATTGTGAAGGGCAATGATTTGTTCCCAATATTAAAAACATTCCCCCCTCATGATGTGCTAAAATCTCCTCTAACAAACTTATCCCAAAGCATTTCATTGGAGGGATGTCCACATATGGTGCAATGGAGTTGCGTTCATCAACTCCTTGTGACATTCACGAAAATTAATTTGTTCCTTGTCTTTCATGTAAATATGTAAAGAAATCTACTGATCAATGGATTATTTACATAACGCTTCATCTTCACTTCAGCTCCTAAAACAAGGAATAAATATAAACTTGTTTAATATGCAAGAATTCACCAGTGTAAACACACATTCATAGGAATATTTTTTCCAGGACATGATTTTTTTAAAGAAATACATTGACATATGCACAAACATAAAAAAATACTAACACAAAATTACAAAAATATACCTGAGGCGACATGATCTGTTGGAGAAATCAGTGCCTTTGGTGTCTACTTATGTCTCCTACGTATAAGCACCTTCTGCTTACCCATATGGGTGGTGGGTTGGCCTGCTGGGGGAGGACTTGGAGTTAACAACAAGGGAGATGTGTCTTCACTTGGAATTTGAGGAATATTTTCAAAAATGGCTTCTGTAGGGCTCAAATGCTTGGCAGCAACATCTTCTGACGCTTTTTTTCGTTCTCTTACCAGTAAGGGCTTTTGTTTTTTCTCTTTGGAGCCATCACGGGGAGTCGCTTGTCTGCACAGGTGGGGAGGGTCACCTACGCACAAGTGAGAAATTTCGGAGTCACCGGTCTACACGCTCGTCGTTCGCCTCCGCACAGCTTAGAAAGGAAGCAGGGCACTTCGAGCTGGAGAGGGCGTTCTGGGAGAAAGGCAGACACTTCGCGGCGTTCGCATTGGAGAAGGAGCAGAGACTTCGCAAGGAACTACTCGTCCGTCGTTCCCCTCCGCACAGCTGAGAAAGGAAGGCCGGCACTTAGCAGCGTTCGCGCTTGGAGAAGAAGATAGAAGGAAGACAGGGACTTCGCGGCGTTGGAGTTGGAGAAGGAGCAGAGGGGGAGCAGAGACTTCGCACTGTTCGCCGGAGAAGGAGCAGAAAGGGGGAGAAGGCAGTTCGTGGCGGGAAAGGAAGGAAGGAAGGGCAACATTGTCTTTCTCCACGAGACTGTGAGAGACAAGACATTTTTGAAAAAAAAAAAAGCCACATCACCCTGTCTGAAACCACTCGGCAAGTACTCATTGAGTGTGCTTGCCGATGTGTCACTTGTTGCACACCAACGGTGTGCACCAAGTATTTCTCCATTCTTTTGAGATAGGGTACGACCTATTCAGTGTACTTCTCCTTTCTTTTATTATACTTGCACTCTGGGACTACCTGCCATTTTGTGTAATGTTGGTGACATGATTAGTCCAGTTCCTTGTCTTTGCATTCTTTTAGTTTCCTATATAGGTTTCATAGACATCTTAACGCTTCGATCTGTGGCTTGTGGGTAACGGTTAATGATTTGGGTTATACTGAGAAGTCCTAGTAACTTGGATCCTAGGTCATTACAATGTACAATAAATCAACAAAATCTATAAACATCTATCACAAAAAATGTCCATAATTATCATGAAAGAAAATAAACATAAATTAGGAGCAGCGTGCACATGTAATCTTACCTATGAAATTGTACATCAAATATTGCATCTATGTCATCTGCATGTGCATATCCTTCATTTGTCTGCACTACTAATTATTGCTACAGCTACTGCACCCTATTGTGATAGTCATTTGAGGTACTCGATCCCTCTCTCCTGCCATACCAAAACTCCTATTCTTTTGTTTTCTCTGCAGGTCTAGACTTGGTGAGAGAACAGTGCTTGCTATTTTCTAAATCCCAAGATCATGTTTGCAACCTAGATTGAAATCAACTTTCTACAAATATAATATACATTATACTGCTTTGTTGAGTCTCCTTTTTTGTGCATCATATTATTTTCATTTCATTGTTAGTGGGTAAGTTGTACAGATAGGATGTGAGAATGAGTATCAACGATAGGACTTCTAGGCATATACAATGATCCATTTCGTATAATTTGTAAGTAGAGAAATATGGTGCACATCCTCATAATTTTTATGTGAATTTTTTTAAATAATTTTATTTTAAAAATACTTACACAACGTTCTAACATATTTCAAGCCTATGCCCTTTACTTACAATGATTCATTATAACGTATACAATTTCTCTATAGTTTTACTTTTCTCTATAATTTACACTAATTCAATGTAATTTATACACTTCTATATGTGTAAGTTATACTGAATCAGTATAAATTATATTGAAATTCTATAAGTTGTAGATAAAATGTGTAATAGGGTGTTTGTTGCACTTTTTTAACAGTTTTTTCTCTTAAATTTAAAAAGAAAAAGGAGAGACATCTTAACACGTTGGTAAGTATTTTTTTTTAAAGTAAAAATTCTATCCTATGTAAATCTCTCCCAAATAAAAACAAGTACTAACCAATTTTTAAAAAATATTACACACACTGCTCTCTCCTTCCTCTCCCAGACTCCCCCGCCCCGACGGCTCCCCCTCTCGCCCACTCCCCCTGTGCCGGCGGCTCCCCCTCCCCCGCCAGACCCCCACCCCCTGCACCATCCCCCCCTACCCCGCCCCAGTGGCTCCCCCTCTCGCCCACTTCCCCTGCGCCGCGGCTCCCCCTCCCCCGCCGGAACCCCCACCCCCTGCACCATCCCCCCCCCCCTACCCCGCCCCAGTGGTCTCCCCTCTCGCCCACTCCCCCTGCGCCGGCGGCTCCCCCTCCCCTCGCCGGAACCCCCACCCCCCCTGCACCATCCCCCCCCTACCCCGCCCCGGCGGCTCCACCTCTTGCCCACTCCCCCTGCACCGGCGGCTCCCCCTCCCCCCGACAGAACCCCCACCCCTTGCACCATCCCCACCCTACCCCGCCCCGGCGGCTCTCCACCCCCCCCACCCGCCTGCACCTCCCCCCCTGCACCGGCGGCTCCCCCTCTCCCGCCCCCAGCCCCACCCGCCCTAGCCCCGGAACCCCACCCGCCCCCGCCCCGGTGCACCCCCCCCCTGCGCCGCGGCTCCCCCTCCCCCGCCCCCAGCCCCACCCACCCCCGCCCTGGCTGCACCCCCCCTGCGCCGACAGCTCCCCCTCCCCCGCCCCCAGCCCCACCCCCCCCACCCTGCCCCGGAACCCCTACCCGCCCCCGCCTTGGCTGCACCCCCCCTGCACTGGCGGCTCCCCCTTCCCCGCCCCCAGCCCCACCCACCCTCGCCCCCCGCCTGCCCTGCGCCCCAAGCCCCCCCCCCCCCCCCCCCCCCACCTGCCCTGCATCCCAAACACATCAATATAAATTTAAAATTTTTGATATTTTTACCAAAGATAACATCACATTTTCATAATTTTAAATTTAAAGTTAAAAACGAACACAACAATATTTTTTCGGTAGAAATAATTTTTTTAATTGCTCCCAAACACCCTATAAGTTACTGTGGTGGTGTGTTCCTGTTTGGGCCTGAACCAAACGGACTTCCACTGAGAAGAGGGAAGACGGTCGCCGGTAGCGGACGAAGGCTTGCAAAACCAGAACGGGATCAGAGGGGCCTGGTTGAAGAACCGGGGAGAACCCTCCGATGCCTAAGTTAGTGAACTGTAGAGAGGCTTGAGGAAGGAAGGTTTCAGTAGTATGTTGTACTGTGCGCAAGGGTGCGTGTATGTCTCTGAGATTACGTACCTCTGTCTGGAGGTTTCCTGAGCCCTTTTTATAGGCGAAGGTGCAGTGGGGGTGGGACGGAACGTCCCCTAATGTTTTCAGAAAGGGCGCACCGGTTGGTGCCCTTGGCGAGGAGTTACACATCCAGGCACCTGTTGAGTGGGGCTGCAGTTAATGCACCACTTGATCGTGGGGCGTGCACGATGCAGCCGTTGTAACCGTCGCAAGGAGACGGAGAGCTGCCTGGAGGCTCCTGGGCAGAGGATACCGAGCAGGTAGCCTGTTCGGTAGGCTGAACCAGGCGCTCGGTGACTGCCCTTGTTCGGCAGCCGAACTGGCTGCTCGGTGCCTGGTACCAGGGAACTGCTGCTCCCAGCGGGTCCAGGGCATGCTTCCTGCAAGGCCTGTTCGGTAGATAGAGCATGGACTGAAAGGATGTGGGGCGTTGGAGACTGCCTCTAGGATCCTGGGGGCACTTAGAAGCAGAGAGACCATGCTCGAGGATCTTCAACCTTCTTCTGAGGACACGTGTCGCCCCGCCGAAAGGCCGCGCCCGTTTGTAGGATGAGATGGGCCATGATGGGCCTCGCGAGCTTAGGTGGCTAAAATGAGCCACCACACTTGCCCCCCACACCCTCGAGTTGGCTCGGGAACTGAAGCGCTTGAGGGCGGAAGTTTGCTCGAATGTCTTTCTTGCATTTCATGCGATGCTGACTTCGGACGTGCGAACGGCGGCAGGGTGATGTCGTTCGATGCTCCTCCTCGAGGTCAGAGGAAAACTCATGATGAAAGGGCGACGTGTTAAGCCTGGGGTTTTGCGCGGTACACCCAAACGTTCACTTGGAGCGGGGGAAGCGCCGCTCTAGCTCTTCAAATTTCATGCCTCCTTTTCCTTATAAGGAAGAGGAGGGGGTGAAGGCGAGAGCCCACCCCTTTAACCTAATTCGAAAAGCGGTTTCCCCCCAAGCTTCTCATCATCTTCTTCCCCGCGTTCTCCCGCCGTCTGCTCCATTTTCCGTTTCTGTTGTTTCCGGCGATGGCGTCCAAGGGAAAAGCTGTCGGTCGCCGAAGTGAGTGGCGTGTCGCCGGCGAGAGCTCGAGGGCCAAGGTGCTGCCACTACGAAGGCCTCCGGGAACGATTTCGAATCAGCGACGATTACGAAATCGTCATGGCAAGGGAGGAGGAGTCACACCTGGTGAACAAACCAGGCTGCTTCGCCCTCTCTGTCGACCACATGGAAGCAAGGTTCCGACTGCCGTTGCCGAAAGTGGCGAAGGTGTTGCTGAACAGATGGGGGATCGCGCCCATCCAGCTCCACGCCCAACTCGTGGAGGACAATCTGCATCTTCTACATCGTCTGTAGACTTCGGCAAGTTCGCGTGTAACGTCGCGCGTTTTCCGGATCCCCGTGGATCCAGGTTTAGCGGGTTTGGTGGCCAATGTGAGGCCCATTAGTGTTGTGTGTTTCTTGTTAGATCCTTACTGGGCTTGGTTATGGGTCTGTGTTGGTGTTCAGTACATTGGACATCAACAGTGGGTAGGCGTCCAGGTGTATGAAGTCTACTGTGTGTTGGCGGCAATGGTGTCCCGGTAACATTTCTTGGCGTCCATTGATGTGGACGTCTAGTGTGCATGAACTTGGCGGCGAGTGTTGTGGACGCCTAGTTGGGGCGGTTTGGTTAGCGCGCAGAGGTTGACGTTAACCTGAGGCACCTGTGTTTTTAGGGTAACCCGAGCCTTCTTCTTTTCCCCATTTCTTCCCTCCTCTTCGCCCACCTTCATCCTTGAGCTCTCCTCGAGTTCTGGTGGTCGACGGGAGTGCGAGGGGCAGCCGTGGTGCGCGTGGTAGCGGAAAATCAGGCGGAAATGACGAATTGGAGCGCGGTGTTCGCGGGGCGTTCCTTGGGTTTCGGCGTGATTCAAGGTTCTTCGGGAGTTCAATCGCGTTTCTGAGGTAGGGACTGGACCCGTTGATCTTCCCTGGTTAAATTGTTATGCTTTCTTTGCATAAATCGGTTGTTAATTGAGTTTTTGGGAAAGGGGGTCTTCTTGTCAGAAATTGGGTGGTTTGATCGATCCAAGCATTGGATCTTGTTTCTTCAGTTTAATTATAGTATTCAGATGTAAGGGGAAGTGTTTCTCCTTGTTTCTTATTGTTTATAGGACTAAGTTGCCTATATGATTGGCCTCGGGCCGGTCTGTGTGTTTTGTATACGCTGGGAGCTGAAGATCTTAGCGTCAACATTGATTGACGTCAATTCTTCAGTTGGAGATTAACGGCCAGGTGTCTAGCCGTTAATATAAGTCTATTTAGTTTAACGGCAGGATAGATTGCCGTTTGTATCTGGTGGACGGCGATCGATGTTGCCGCCAACCTGTGCATGCAGTAGCGCAGGGTGTTTTACGTGTTTTTCTTATTATAAATATTATGGGATTGTGTGTGCATGGCATGACAGGTGAGAGCCATTGCACTTGTTATGTTCATGGAACGTATTGCTCTTTAAGTGGGCATGTTATATGTGGTTATATGCGATGTACGTAATTGGTTTACGTAGTATGTGTGGTGCGTTGGCACCTGTAGCACTCTTGGATTGTGTTGTCATATGTTGGACATGTGGTTTAAGTGAATGACGTGTGGTGCACCTGACTGGTGTACTATACACGTGATGTTTATATGGTTTTGATGTCGTGCATGTGGTTTGTGTATGCATGGCACATTGTACGTCATCGTGTTTTTGTATATTATTATTGTGGCTAGTTCGTGGTGTTGTGGTGATGAGGTTTACGTCTAAACCTAGCCTCGATCCTTCAGAATCTTATATAGATTATTCTAGATGGATAATTAGTAAAGTACAAGTATGATTATTATATGATTATCGTGGTCAGTGTTTAGTGTGACCTCCACTGTCACTGTGTGACCAATGACAGGGTCGTGGTATTAATATGGTTTTATGTGTGATTGTGTAGGTTAGCTTGTAAGTCACCTTGTGACTGGATCAAGCTATTTCTAATATGTGTACCATGATTGGTATAGAAAGTGTATGAAGTGTTTGTGAATATCTCGGGTTTGAGCTTGCCGAGTGTGGTGGTCCGACGCCTATTCTGGATGCCTCTCTAGTCGGGTACCCCAGGTTCTTTTTAGCCAGGCACGTGTGTTTGTTGTGCTCGGGGTTTGTCCCGGTATAGTGTGGTACCGTCAAGGTATGTGTCGTCTTCCTGGACACCCTCACTCCTGTGTTTGAGTTGTACGTCCGGCTTAGGGAAAGACGGCAATGGGGCAGCGACTTGTGTGAGTTCTGTGTTTGTCGCTTGTAGCGCGCTCGTAGTTGGGGGTACGCACACCAGTATTTGACACTGGTCCCCAGATAGTCCTGTTTTCTAGTGCCTCACTTTAGGGTGCTCCAGCCAGAGACTCTAGAGGTGCCAGGCATGGACCTGCAGTGGTGTGTGTTGTTTGGTCTCCACAGTTGTTTGACTTGTTCTCGTGGAGCGGCAGTTGGACCTTTCATCCGTGACTGCGAGGCTGAAAGGTTGTTCTTGTGTTGTGTTGTCCGGGTTGGATACAGCCTGATCAGCCAGTAGTGTGTTCCCGTGTGGTGGCGTCGTTCCTTTTCGACTCGTGCTTTGCTAGTGGCTGTGGTTCTTGAGTTTGTGACTCGTAGTTATGGTTTGACTCGTTCGAGGTGTGCCCTGGTGTTGGCACAGTTGTGACTACGGTTGTAGCTTGTGGTGTGCCCGAGTGGTGGCACAGTTTTGATTATAGTTGGTGAATATTGACTCACCAAATGTGGTTTAGTTTGCTATGGTGTGCCCTGTTACGGCACTAGTTTACTTGCGGTTTCCGTTCTGGTGCCTTGTGGTAATAGGTACCTGTACCCCGTGTGGGTAATGGTTTTGTGGTGGTACGTCGTGTACCAGTCTGTTTTGGTGTTGACGTGGAACTATATTTTCTGGAAGTCGGGTGGTGTGACCTTCCACACAATGTGCTTCACCCTCCTTCGGGTAAGCTACTGTATATGGTTTTATGTGTGATGGATTGGCCTGTTGTAGCCGATCATGTCACTTGGTGTGTGTGCTATTGTCATATTGTGGTTGGGCATAAAGGGCCAGCTTTTGGTTAGCAGCTCTGTTACCCACGTACTTGAGATTTGCCTGTGAAGCTTATAAGCCTAGGCAGTAGTTGACTTGTGCGGCTTATAGCTTAAATGATTGGTTGTGACTGTAATGTGCCTGTGAGGATTGCGGCCTAGGCATTTCAGTTGTTGAGCAGACTAGCTTGTGATTCCTCTTTCTTTATAAGGAATATGCTTTTGTTTATCAATTACTATTAAGCTGTTATTTAAATATAAATGTTGTGAGCATGAAATGGTTTGGCTATTGGTGTTGCCAGTGAGACCCATTGGGGTTGAGGTGTCTGTGGTTACGGTGTTATTTTGGGTAGCCCCTACTAAGCCAGTGACTTGTTGAGGCTCACTCCCCTACAGTTCTTTTCAGGGCTTGCCGTGTGTTTGGCTTGCAGCGGCGTTGTGACAGACTTGTACCACCAACAGTAGTGTAGTAGTAGTGTTGTGTGAGCTTGTGCTCCCTCGGGGTATGCCCCAGGTAGTTGTACTTTTCAATTGAACATGTATTAATGTAATGGGACAGTTGTACAAATTTGTGAACATATATGAGCACATGTACTTTCTTGTGTCTTATATTATTGTGGTTGTCTTTTATACTCTTCCTGGACACGTGTGTGAGATATCCCTTGCGAGACTTCGGTCCGTTTGCGGGAGGCGGATCTGGATATGGAGCCTTATCAGGCATAAGTACCCCGGTCCGTCACAGTTGGTATCAGAACAAATGTCCAGTTAGAATATGAAAAGATATTGAAATAACAATGTCCCAATACATTGATTAATGTCCACTGTAGGTAGTAAGTCTGTGGTTTTATGTTGGTTAAAGTGGTATTTGTTTAAGTTTTGTTTGGTAGGACGTGTTTATGTGTTGAGAATTTGGTAGCTGTTAGCAGTTATTGAAAATTGATGTGATTAGAGGTGGTATAATCTATGTGATTATACCAGTGTGTTAGTTTGTGATAGAATGATTTGGTTGTTAAAGATTCGCAGTTAAAGGAATTGAGGAGATTAAAAATTTTGGATATGGAATTCAGTAAGTAAGTTATAATGAGATACAGAGTTAGCAGAGACATGTATATGGTAACCAGGTAATGAGGATTAGGTCAGTATGTGTATCAAAGTGATTAAATGTGCAAAATATAGTTGAGAACCTCAGCAGAGGTATTGTGGCATCAGAGATCTGAGTCAGATGATATCAAGAAACAGTGTGGATGAGAATGTGATTAGTGTTATGAAGAGTTTAACATGATTAAGTAAGGCAGATTAGCTTTAAAAGAGGTACTGGTACATAGAAGAACAGTGATGATTAAGTGTACCTGAGATCAGAAATTTGAGAAAAGCGTTGTTATGAATAGTGATGATAATATGAAGTTTGATATGAGGATTTGTACAAATATGTACAGAAAGGATCAGTTGAATAAAGAAAGAAAGAAAAGAAGAATCAGTGTGCAAAGAGATTTTCTAAGAATTGCATAAGAGAAATACTTAGTTGATGAATAACAGGTTATGAGGAATTCTTCAAGAGAGAGTTATTATAGATTGCTGTATTAAAGATAAGGTCAGTGAAAGTTAGTAACTGTGAACAGTTTAAAGAAGATTAGAGTTGAAATTAAGAATATTAGAATGTGTTTAAGCTAAATGAAATAGAATGGAAAGAAGTGTATTAATGGTGAAACAGTTAGAAAATATTGAGTTAAGAGAAACAGCAAGGCAGATTCTAATATTTATGTTATTTGAGAAAAGAGCATTTAATGGAATGAGGGAAGCAGACAGAGCAAGTTGTTATATTTAAAGAAATTGGTATTTAAATTTGAGTTTTTGCTGTATTTTAAAGAAGGATGATTAAATACCAGAAAGATTTACAGTATGAACGGTACAGCAAGATTAGCTAGGCAGCAGAACGAATAAGAGAAGTATTTTGCGGAAAAGATGTTATGATTAAAATGGCTGGCAGTTTAGATAAAGAAGAAATATGGACCAGAGAAAGAAGAATTTAGCAAATGATGAAGTGAATAAAATTAGAAAAGTCAGAAAATGTTAGTTAGAGTTTGCATATCGGTGCAAAGAAATGATTCAATTGAACAAAAATGAGCTGTTATTAAAATATTTTAGGATTTAATGCTGGAGCAGATTGATTAAGTAATATTTGGAAAGTTTATACCCCAGAATTATGAGATTAGCCAGTGAATGTCAGCAAAGCAAGAAAGGTATAAGAAGAGTAAAGCATGTTAATAGTGGTTTGGCAGGTCAGAAATTGCAGTAGTATTTCTTCAGCATGAATTATTGAATAAGATGATTGAGAAGCAGTTGAAGTTAGAAATGAATTCAATTAAAGCCAAATGGAAATAATTGAAAGTAATAATGAGAACAGAAATTGTGGAATATTTTATAAGTGTTCAGTGTGATCAGAGTAGCGCAGCGGAAGCGGAAACAAGAAAGATTTAATATCCACAGATTGTTCAAGGTTTGCTGGGATAAGAAGAAAATGTAAAGTTTTGCACAGTGGAATAAAGGAACAGAGTTTATTATGGTTTTTAATCAGAGATGACTTAAAACGGTATGAGCAGAATAATATGAAAAGAGCATGAAATTCAAAGATGGTGATTGGTTTTCTTTGAAGAGATGACAGTTGTGAATGTAAATGTAGATGAGGCAGAATAACAGCAAGCAATGATAAATAGAAAAAGAAAATGGTGGCATGAAAGAATATTACAGTGTAAGATACTCGAGAAAGGTAAAGTGGTCCCGAAAGAAATGTTGCAAACACAACTGAAAAAATGTGAAAGTAGGTTCAGTCTAAGGAGATAAAGTGCCATTGGCAAGGTAGAATCGTCTACAATTGAAAAGTAAAGAAAGGCAATGTAATCGACAGAACAGAATAATCATGAAATAAATTGAAAGAAAAGAAAAGAACAAAGCAAGGATGGAAATGGATAGATGAATTAAAAGGTTGATGCAGAGAAAGAGTATCCTCTTGTTCTGTATATGGTTTCATTTCTTTTTAGGTGATAATCCGATTTGTTGTGATCTGTTTATATGTCGAAGATGACATTTTTTTTAGGTGATTATAATATAACGTCGCGCGTTTTCGGATCTCCTTGGATTCAGGTTTAGCGGGTTTGGGCCAATGTGAGGCCATTAGTGTTGTGTGTTCTTGTTAGATCATTACCGGGCTTGGTTATGGGTCTGTGTCGGTGTTCAGTACGTTGAACATCAACAGTGGGTAGGCGTCTAGGTGTGTGACGTCTACTGTGTGTTGGCAGCAATGGTGTTGCTGTTAACATGCTCTTGGCGTCCATTGATGTGGACGTCTAGTGTGCATGAACTTGGCGGCGAGTGTTGTGGACGCCTAGTTGGGGCGGTTGGGTTAGCGACGCAGAGGTTGACGTTAACTTGAGGCACCTGTGTTTTTAGGGTAACCCGAGCATTCTTCTTTTCCCCATTTTCTTCCCTCCTCTTCGCCCACCTTCATCCTTGAGCTCTCCTCGAGTTCTGGTGGTCGAGGGAGTGCGAGGGGCAGCCCTGGTGCGCGTGGTAGCGGCAAATCAGGCGGGGAATGACAAATTGGAGCGCGGTGTTCGCGAAGCGTTCCTTGGGTTTCGGCGTGATTCAAGGTTCTTCGGGAGTTCAATCGCGTTTCTGAGGTAGGGACTGGACCCGTTAATCTTCCTTGTTAAATGTTATGCTTTCTTTGCATAAATCGGTTGTTAATTGAGTTTTGGGAAAGGGGTCTTCTTGTCGGGAAATTGGGTGGTTGATCGATCCAAGCATTGGATCTTGTTTCTTCAGTTTAGTTATAGTATTCAATGTAAGGGGAAGTGTTTCTCCTTGTTTTCTTATTGTTTATAGGACTAAGTTGCCTATATGATTGGCCTCGGGCCGGTCTGTGTGTTTTGTATACACTGGGAGCTGAAGATCTTAGCGTCAACATTGATTGACGTCAGATTCTTCAGTTGGAGATTAACGGCCAGGTGTCTAGCCATTAATATTAAGTCTATTTAGTTTTAACGGCAGGATAGATTGCCGTTTGTATCTGGTGGACGGCGATCGATGTTGCCGCCAACCTATGCATGCAGTAGCGCAGGGTGTTTTACGTTGTTTTTCTTGTTATAAATATTATGTGATTGTGTGTGCATGGCAATGACAGGTGAGAGCCATTGCACTTGTTATGTTCATGGAACGTATTGCTCTTAAGTGGGCATGTATATGTGGTTAATATGCGATGTACGTAATTGGTTTACGTAGTATGTGTGGTGCATTGGCACCTGTAGTACTCTTGGATTGTGTTGTCCATATGTTGGACATGTGGTTTAAGTGAATGACGTGTGGTGCACCTGACTGGTGTACTATACACGTGATGTTTATATGGTTTTGATGTTGTGCATGTGGTTTGTGTATGCATGGCACATTGTACGTCATCGTGTTTATTGTATATTAATTATTGTGGCTAGTTCATGGTGTTGTGGCGATGAGGTTCACATCTGAACCTAGCCTCGATCCTTCAGAATTATATAGATTATTCTAGATGGATAATTAGTAAAGTACAAGTATGATTATTATATGATTATCGTGGTCAGTGTTTAGTGTGACCTCCACTGTCACTGTGTGACCAATGACAGGGCCGTGGTATTAATATGGTTTATATGTGTGATTGTGTAGGTTAGCTTGTAAGTCACCTCGTGACCAGATCAAGCTATTTCTAATATGTGTACCGTGATTGGTAATAGAAAGTGTTATGAAGTGTTTGTGAATATATCGTGGTTTGAGCTTGCCGAGTGTGGTGGTCCGGCCCCTATTCCGGAATGCCTCTCTAGTCGGGTACCCCAGGTTCTTTGTGAGCCAGGCACGTGTGTTTGTTGTGCTCGGGGTTTGTCCCGGTACAGTGTGGTACCGTCGAGGTCTGTGTGTCGTTTCCTGGACACCCTCACTCCTGTGTTTGAGTTGTACGTTCGGCTGAGGGAAAGACGGCAATGGGGTAGCGACTTGTGTGAGTTCTGTGTTTGTCGCTTGTAGCGCGCTCATAGTTGGGGGTACGCACACCAGTAGTCGACACTGGTCCCCATCTAGTCCTGTTTTCCAGTGCCTCACTTTAGGGTGCTTCAGCCAGAGACTCTAGAGGTGCCAGGCATGGACCTGCAGTTGTGTGCCTGCAGGTGTGGTGTTGGTTGGTCTCCACAGTTGTTTGACTTGTTCTCGTGGAGCGGCAGTTGGACCTTTCGTCCGTGACTGCGAGACTGAGAGGATGTTCTTGTGTTGTGTTGTCCGGGTTGGATACTGGCCTAATGAGCCAGTAGTCCGTTCCCGTGTGGTGGCGTCGTTCCTTTCTGACTCGTGCTTTGCTAGTGGCTGTGGTTCGTGAGTTTGTGACTCGTAGTTAAGGTTTGACTCGTTCGAGGTGTGCCCTGGTGTTGGCACAGTTGTGACTACGGTTGTAGCTTGTGGTGTGCCCGAGTGGTGGCACAGTTTTGATTATAGTGGTGATATTGACTCACCAAATGTGGTTTAGTTTGCTATGGTGTGCCCTGTTACGGCACTGGTTTACTTGCGGTTTCCGTGCTGGTGCCTTGTGGTAATAGGTACCTGTACCCCGTGTGGGTAATGGTTTTGTGGTGGTACGTTTGTACCAGTCTGTTTGTTCTGGTGTTGACGTGGAACTATTTTTCTGGAAGTCGTGTGGTGTGACCTTCCACACAATATGCTTCACCCTCCTTCGGGTAAGCTACCGTATATAGTTTTTATGTGTGATGGATTGGCCTGCTGTAGCCGATCATGTCACTTGGTGTGTGTGGCTATTGTCATATTGTGGTTTGGGCATAAAGGGCCAACTTTTGGTTAGCAGCTCTGTTACCCACGTACTTGAGATTTGCCTGTGAAGCTTATAAGCCTAGGCAGTAGTTGACTTGTGCGACTTATAGCTTAAATGATTGGTTGGGACTGTAATGTGCCTGTGAGGATTGTGGCCTAGGCATTTCAGTTGTTGAGCGGACTAGCTTGTGATTCCTCTTTCTTTATAAGGAATATGCTTTTGTTTATCAATTACTATTTAAGCTGTTATTTAAATATAATGTTGTGAGTATGAAATGGTTTGGCTATTGGTGTTGCCAGTGAGACCCATTGGGGTTGAGGTGTCCGTGGTTACGGTGTTGTTTTGGGTTGCCCCTATGAGCCAGTGACTTGTTGAGGCTCACTCCCCTACAGTTCTTTTCAGGGCTTGCCGTGTGTTTGACTTGCAGCGGCGTTGTGACAGACTTGTACCACCAACAGTAGTGTAGTAGTAGTGTTGTGTGAGCTTGTGCTCCCTCGGGGTATGCCCCAGGTAGTTGTACTTTTCAATTGAACATGTATTAATGTAATGGGACAGTTGTACAAATTTGTGAATAGATATGAGCACATGTACTTTCTTGTGTCTTATATTATTGTGGTTTGTCTTTTATACTCTTCCTGGACACGTGTGTGAGATATCCCTTGTGAGACTTCGGTCCGTTCGCGGGAGGTGGATCTGGAGATGGAGCCTTATCGGGCATAAGTAGCCCGGTCTGTTTCATCGCGACTCGGCAGAGGTCGTCCGGGCTCAGTTCAGCCTCACGACCTTGCCAACAGGGGCCAACATCTTCTACACCAAGCATCGTGCAGATTGGATGCAGATTTCTCTGTAGAAGAATCACTTCAACAACAAGGGTTGGGTGCACTGACTCTTCTTCATCAGGCGTCGCGACGGCGTGCCGGAGTTCGGGTTTCCGACCAGAGTCCAGATGCCGAGGAAGGATGCTTATCCCTTCCTGATCCAGGACGAGGTGAAAGCTTCAGATTGGATGCAGATTTCTCTGTAGAAGAATCACTTCAACAACAAGGGTTGGGTGCACTGACTCTTCTTCATCAGGCGTCGCGACGGCGTGCCGGAGTTCGGGTTTCCGACCAGAGTCCAGATGCCGAGGAAGGATGCTTATCCCTTCCTGATCCAGGACGAGGTGAAAGCTTCAGACAGCTTGAACCGGGCTTTCGTGCGGAATGGAGACGGCTATCTGACGAAGTTCGGGCTCGTTAAGCATGGTTTGAGCTGACCATGGAGTAAGTACCCGAACACGCCTTGTTTGTAATTTTGTTGGGTGACTGATTTCTGACTGTAGTATCTCTATTCTTCTTCTTGTAGGTGCCGAGGAGATAGTCGTTGGTCGGGACCAGGAGGCTATGGAGGACTACGCGGAGAAGATCGCTGTCACCGTCCACATGGTGTTCGAGGGTGATGACATTGCCACCGTTGTTAGGATTCCTACTACGGTGAGGATTCCTACTGCGGTAACAACCGCAACCGTGGTGCCAAGCCTCGCCATGGGGCACCCCGTGACTAGCCCGCGGGTCCCCGAGGAGAGGCCCAAAAAGATCCGACTGAAGAAAAAGGCCGCAAAGGTGGCGATGCAACCTCTGATTGAAGAAGGGGAAGCAGCAGGCCAGCCTCAAGCCAAGAAGAAGAGCAAGCTGAAAAAGACCGCGCAGCAAGCAGCCGAAGATGAGGCCGAAGAGGAGGATGCCGAAGAGGAAGTTCCCCCTTGCTGTGTGGAAGAGGCGTAGGGCCGAAAGGAGGACCGAGCAGGCCAGTCCGCAAACTATGGTACAGACAAAGCCCCTGTCAAGGAAGGGGTCTACTCTGAGTTCGGACTCGTCATTGTGAGTGACGGGTCTGAGAGCTCCGCTGGGGAGCGAGCGAGGGAGTCGACGCCCCAAGGCTTCGCTGAGGGGCGAACAGAAGAGGAAGCTATGGCGAGGGTTTCAAACACTGCAGCTGCCGAGCACACCATGGCGGATGGAGAAGCCGTCGCCACCCAAGGATCGGCCTCCGGAGGTGCCGACGAGGTGGCCCACGAAGTGGGCGTGCCTGAGGAGAGCACAACCCACAATCCCCCACCGCAGCATCGGTTGAGATCCCAACGCAGACAGCTACTGCGGGTTCCCATGAGGCCGAGGAGACGGCCGAGACCGAGGAGGGAGGACCTAAGGGGCCCCTTGCCCCCACGAAAAGCACAGAGATGGCGATTGCAGCGGGCACCTTTGCGGCGGTCAGAGGGGAGGAGCCTGTCACCGGGCAGACCAACGCCTTCGTGGAGGCCCAAACTGCCTCCGAAGATGATCGCCTCCCACTGTCGCAATCACTGAAGGCGAAGGCCCCATTGCCGCCATCGGTGTAGTGCTGGAGGCAGCCTTGGAGCGCTTCTAGGGAAGTACAGCCAGGGACCTCCCCCCGCGTCCTTCTGCATTACAGCTGGAAGTGCTAGCGCGATGCCGGGGGTTGAGTCCGGAGGAAACTCCCGAAGGCTCAGGGGAGGTCTAACGGGAGAGGAGCCACACTGAGGAGGAGACCGAAGAGGACATCGACGTGGAAGCGCTATCGGCTAGTGTTTTAAAATCAATGGCTGTGCTGAAGCAGCTTGCCGTGCAAGGTCGAAACCACAAGCAGATGTGGGAGGCCGAATATGCATTCTGCAAGGAGCTCGAAGCGCAGCACCAAGCCCAGCAAGCAGCGCTATAGAAGGAAGTGGAAGACTTGCGAACGACGCTGCGTGCCTCCGAGCTGGATCGGGAGGTTGCTCGGGCGGAGAAAGAGGCGCTCTCCAAGGTGCTGGTCGAAGCCAAGGTGCGTGGTGTCACTGAATACAAGGCGAGGCCAGACTTCAAGGAAGACTTGGAGCAATACGGCGCGCTTTGTTACAAGATAGGCCTTGGCGCTGGAGAGGAGCTCGGACGGTCTCTGGCCACCAACAAGTACGCACGTGAGGCCTTTGAGGCTGCCATCGAGGAATGCCGACGACGGACCCAGGACTCACGCCTGGACGGAGTGCGTTTCGCGCACTTCCAATCAAAGCTGATGTCATCTGGAGGTGGCGACGCCGGTCCTTCCAGGCAGGCACCGTGCTTTTGTCCTTCCCTTTTTTTGTGTAGCTCGGTGCCAACGAGCTTTTGTAAAAAGAGTCCGAATAGCATTCCCTTTTTGAGTTTATGAGTGGCTTCACTTTTTCTATCTTCATTCCCTTATACTTGTTTTGTCCGAATTGGAATTCACGGTCGTTTAAGAGGGTTCGCAGTTACCGAGCAGGTCGCTTGGAACTAAAAAATGGTTCCGACTAGGGGTGTATGCAGAACACCTCTTTACTTGGAGGTATTGCTCTATCCTTTTAAGCTGAAAAGTTTTAAGCAAGGATGTTTTTTGGAGACCTTCTCAAGCCAACCAAAAGAACGGGAAGAAGAGAAGTAGGATGCCAAATATGAGGCTTTTATAGGTAGTAAGCCTTCAAGTTAGATGCATGCCAGGTCCTGGGTATGGCTTCGCCACTAAGAGTAGTAAGCTTATAGGAGCCTTTCCCGAGGACCTGAGTGACCCGATAAGGTCCTTCCACTTGGGGGCGAGTTTGTCGACTGCTCTTCAGGGATCCGATGCCGAGCAATGACGGAGGACTAGGTATTCTTCAAAGAAGCGCCGCTCCCGAACTCGGGAATTGTAATACTGCACAAGTTGTTGTTGATAGGAGACTAGTCTGATGCTGGCATCGCCTTGGCGTTCTCTGAGCATGTCTAGATTCTCCCTAAGTGCTTGGTTGTTGGCGGCTTCGTCGAAGTGAGTGGTTCGGATGGTGGGAAGAGCTACTTCCAGGGGCACGACCGCTTTAGCGCCGTAGGCCAAATGAAAGGGAGTCTCTCCAGTAGCCACCCGAGCAGTCGTCCGGTGACACCACAACACGTTGGGGAGCTCTTCAATCCACGAACCTTCCGCAGCTTCAACCCTTGTACGTATCCCGTGCAGCAACGTTTGGTTGACATTTTCGACCAGACCGTTTGCTTGGGGATGTGCCACTAAGGTGAAGTGGTTGTAGATATCGAGCTCAGAGCACTTCTGTTTGAATTACGTGTTGTCAAACTGCTTCCCGTTGTCAGAAGTGATCACCCTTGGGATGCCAAACCGACAGAGGATGTTCTTCCACACGAACTTCCACGCGGCTTGGTCGGTGATAGCGGCAATGGGCTCCACTTCGATCCATTTGGTGAAGTAGTCGATGGCCACAAACAAAAACTTATTTTGCCCTTGAGCCTCTGGGAATGGACCCAGGATGTCAATCCCCCATCTGGCGAAAGGGCGTGGTTCGAACAAGGTGTGAAGTTGTTCGGCTGGCTGTTTAAAAAGCTGCTCAAACTTCTGGCACTCTGGACACCTTTTGACGAAGGACATGCAATCCTTTTGCAGAGAAGGCCACCAAAATCCTGCTCGAATAATGCTACGCGCCAGTGTTCTGCCCCCAAGTGGCTCCCACACCTGAAGATGTCAGCTTGGCAAGTGCATCAGCTCGCGTGTTTTGCTCCTGTGGGACATGTATGATTTCGAAGTAGAGGAGGTCCTCTACTCGGCTCTTAACCTGCTGAAGGTATTGCGCCATACGGGACTCCCTTGCTTCGAAGTGTCTGCTCACCTGGCTGGCGACCAATTGCGAGTCACTGAAGACCCGTAGTCGAAGTGCTCCAAGGTGCCTAGCCATTCGGATTCCAGACAGCAATGCTTCATATTCGGCAACGTTGTTGGAGGCGAAAAAACGGAACCTCAGAGCGTACTAGAACTCTAAACCTTCTGGTTATGTGAGAACCAAGCCTACTCCGCTTCCTGTGAAACAAGAGGATTCGTCCACATAGAGCTCCCATGGGGGCTCGTCAGCTAAGGGTACATTCCGCAACAAAATCTGTCAATGCTTGCGCCTTGATGGCCGTCCTCGGATGGTAACTAATGTCAAACTCGCCTAGCTCAATGGCCCATTTGATGAGCCTGCCGGAAGCCTCTGGCCGCTAAAGGATAAGCCTAAATGGCTGGTCGGTGAGGACTATAATTGAGTGGGCTTGGAAGTAGGGCCTAAGCTTCCGTGCGGCCATAACAAGTGCCAGGGCGAGCTTCTCTACTCGAGGGTACCTTCTTTCAGCCTCCTGAAGGACCCTTCTGATGTAGTAGACTAGATGCTGTGTTGTCGCCTCTTCTCGGATCAGAACTGCACTAATGGAGTGTTCGGTGACTGAAAGGTACACGAACAACGGTTCTCCGAGCACAGGCTTTGAGAGGACAGGTGGGGCTACCAGGTAAGCTTCAGCTTGGTGAAGATAGCTTTACAGTCTCAGTCCACTGTACATGCCCCCCTTGCTGTGAGGAGCCTTTAGGGCCTCGCAACAACTTGAAGAAATTGAAACTCGTCTCCGCTGCTCGGGACATGAACCGGTTCAGTGCAGCGAGACGTCCAGTGAGGCGTTGGACATCGCACACCGTCTTGGGACTGCCGATCTCAAGTATGGCTTGGATCTTCTCAGGGTTGGACTCTATTCCTCTATTTGAGACGAGGAAGCCGAGGAACTTACCTGAGCGAACTCCAAATTCACACTTGGCTGGGTTGAGCTTCATGTTATACCTTCGCAGAGTTGCGAAGGTCTCTTCGAGATCGGAGATGTGGTCGGCGCTCGAGAGTGTCTCGACCAACATGTCATCAACGTAGACCTCCATGTTTCGCCCAATCTGCGGCTCGAACATCTTGTTGACCAGTCGCTAGTATGTTGCGCCAGTGTTCTTCAGACCAAAGGGCATCCTTGTGAAACAGTACAAGCCCAAATCGGTGACGAACGTGGTGGCATCCTGGTCTGGAGGGTGCATGCTGATCTGGTAATAGCCAGAATGTGGTGGAACGCCTCGGCCAAGCCCGTTAAACCGATAACGTACTTGATCCGAGTCCACCTCCCGCGAACGGGCCGAAGCCTCGCAAGGGATACCAAACCACTGTCCGTGTAAACACAAAGGAACACGCCATTTCATATATATATTTCACAAGTTTACATAGCCATATTTCCATAAAAATTGAAAGAAAGTACAAGAGCCTGGGGCATACCCCGAGGTACAACTGAAACAAGTAAACTAACTAGCTACACTACACTCTGGAGCTGCTACTACACAGCTGGAGGTACTGACCCTGCACCGCTACGACGCGGCTCAGAACTGGATGACGGTCGAGAAACGTCCTCTTCGCTCTCACCTGTGGGGGTAGGGGTGAGCCTCGCTAGTCATTGGCTCAGTAGGGAACTCCCCCAACACCGAGCAAAACCAAAACACAGGTACGAAAGCAGTAACAGTACCAACAATTTATATAACAGCTAAGCAGGATATAAAGCTGTAAAAGTACTCACCGTCTGCCGACTACGAAAGACAATTGTAATAATTAAACGGCAAACCAGTACAAGCGTAAGAGCTAAAGTAGAGACCTCCAAACACGAGTCACGTGAACTGGTTTGCGACACCAGAGACTGACTCAGACAAGCTAACACAGGTCTACCTCTCAGTCTCGCAGCCACGGACGAAAGGTCCAGCTACCGCTCCACGTGAAAAAGTCAAGCAACTGTAGAGACCAAATAAACACCACCACCTGCAGACCACACGGTCGCAGCCCATGCCTGACACCTCCAGAGACCCTGGCCTGGGCTCGCTAGAGTGAGGCACTGGAAAAGGACTAGCTGGGGACCAGTGTTGTCTACTGGTGTCCGTACCCCCAACTACGAGCGCGCTACAAGTGACTAAAGACAAACACAAATGTCACTGTCCCACTGTCGTCTTTCCCTCAGCCGGACGTACAACTCAAGCAAAGGAGTGAGGGTGTCCAGGTCAGACGACACAGACCTCGACGGTACAACACAAGTACCGGGACAAAGCCCCGAGCTAACAGCCTGCTCACAAAGAACCTGGGGGACCCAACTGGAGAGGTAACCACGGTAGGCGTCGTACTACTTGCCACGTACACAAAAACCCCATGCACGTCACACACAAACCCGTGGAACATCACGTAAACGTCAGGTAACAACGGTCCACTACACGTGAACCCAACTGGACTCGCGTGAACAACACGCAACCTCGAAAGTGAGTAACTAACTGTGCCCACCCGTACGCTAAAATAGAAACCATGTGCACTCAGTGCACCACAGGTGCCAACGCACCATTCATTATCAATAAATACCATAAACAATCATTTCTGATTATACACAAGTTAGCGGCCACATCGACTGCCACTTACAGGAAATAAACGACAATGGATCTGGCCATCTGTATCCCGACTGATGAGCTTGGCGACAAACGATGTTGACGTCAAGATCTTCAGCCTCTATTCCTGCAAAAACCCTAAACCGATCCTACATACATTCTGATCCCAAAGCCACCGAGAAAACGTAAGGAAATAATTCCTTAGCATCCACACATTATAATTAAGCTATAATAACATGTTTTACTACTCAAATTCATCAAACCACCCATTGTCCCCGCATGGTGCAACTTATCCGAAAATGCATTAAACATGCTGATTCATGTGGTTAAATCATGTTTTAATGATCCTAAGGAATTACGGGGTTCGTTCCCTACCTCTGAACACGCTTAAAAACACCTAAAGATCCCCAGTTCACGCCGAACCCTTCGCGAGCTCCGACGGCAATTACACCACGCCACGGCGTTTCCTCGTCCGATTCGACAACGCCATGCATTCCATAATCTCCCAATTATCCTTTTACAGCTCTTAGAAGCATTAAGGAAGCAAGAGACAGTAAATCCAGACAAGGGAGAAAGAGAACAGGGTGGAAAACCTGCCTTCGGGTGACCCTATAACCTGCAGATTGCACAGGTTGGCGTCAACCCCTCTGCCGTTTAAGGCAACCGCCACCATAAACGTCCATATCTCCTACCGCCAGATCATGAAATCAACGGCAACTTACCTGGACGCCAACAAGTCACGACCACCCCTGGCCACCAACTCCTCTCAACTGCAGCAGGTCCTATTTCATTTCAGGACCTAACCTGCACCACACCTGCACACACCACGCGACTACACCCACTGGCCTCACAACGGCCACCACAACCATGCACACATGATCCGAAAGGATCCGAAAAGCACACGACGTTATATTACTATCATCTAAAAAGAAATTTCGACTCGAAATTTAACACACAACTTAATTTAAAAATTTAAACATACACACCTTTAGAAGCACTATCATTTAAAAGAAATACAAAAGCTTATTCAAACAGATAGGGATACCCTTTAGCCATCTCCTCGGCTAACTCCCAGGTATCATCTCCACCCAACCTATTTCCCATCTCACTTTAACCAACTCAATTTCTTTATTTCTCAGCTTCTTTATCTTTCGATCAGTGATTTGCACTGGATACTCTGGCATAGTCATATCTGGTCTCAGATTACCACCTTGATAACTAATTATTTGAGCTGGATCTTCAATACACTTTCTTAACATAGAAACATGAAATATATCATGGACATCCGCAAAATCTACTAGTAAATCCAGCCTATAAGCTATTTCCCCAATCCTTTCAATCACCTTAAAAGGTCCCACATACCTTGGACTCAACTTTCTAGTCTTACCAAACCTCATAATACCTTTACTCGGGGAAACTTTCAAGAAAACAAAATCTCCCACTTCAAACTGAAGTGGTCTCCTCCGGATATCTGCATAACACTTTTGCCTGCTTTGAGCTGCCTGTAATTTCTCTTTAATAAGCTTCACCACTTCTGTGGTTTGCTGAATCAATTCAGGACCCACTAATTGCCTTTCTCCCACTTCATTCCAGTTCAATGGGGTTCTACATGGCCTTCCATATAAAGCTTCATACGGTGCCATCCCAAGACTGGTATGATAACTGTTATTATAGGCAAACTCAACCATTCCCAAATGATGCTCCCAGCTACCTCCCCAAACTAAACAACAAGCCCGCAACATATCTTCAATCGTCTGGATAGTCCTCTCTGTCTGACCATCTGTCTGGGGATGATAAGCAGAGCTATATCTCAACTCAGTGCCAATCACTTTCTGCAGACTTCTCCAAAAATCAGAAGTAAATCTTGGATCTCTATCAGACACAATAGTCTTCGGAATACCATGCAATGGAACAATTCTTTCAACATAAGCTTTTGCTAGTTTATCCACTGTCCAAGACATACTTACTGCCACTAATCTGCACACCTTGGTTAATCTGTCAACAAATACCCATATTCCATTATGCCCGGAACTCGATCTTGGTAAACTGCCACAAAGTCCATAGCAATGTCATTCCATTTCCACTGTGGAATGGGCAACAGTTGCAATAGACCTCCAGGCTTCTGATGTTCTGCTTTAATCTGCTGACAGATAGCGCATCTTGCAACAAACTCCGCTATTTCATTCTTCATATGAGGCCACCAAAAATGCTATCTCAAATCGTGGTACATTTTAGTACTACCCGGATGAATAGTGTACCTGGATTTATAAGTCTCTTCCAAAACTCGCTGCTTTACCTCTCTTTCTGCTGGAACAAACAACCTACCTCTGAGCCTAACCACACAATTATCATCAATGGTAACTCTTCCATTTTCACAATTTCAACTAAACTTAAATCTGTTCTTGAACTTCAACAATTGCCAATACAAAGACGGCTCTACAGCACTAGCAGCTAGAATTGCCCGTCACTGACTACTGGGCACATACAAAGAGTTCTCCACTATTTCTTCATACAGCTTCCACTCTTTAATTATCATCAGATTCATATATGCCTTTCTGCTCAAGGCATCTGTTACAACATTGGCCTTACCCGGATGGTAAGCCAAACTGAAATCATAATCTTTCAAATATTCAATCCATCTGCGCTGACGAGGTTTAAATCTTTCTGCGAGAAGATATACTTCAAACTTTTATGATCTGTAAAGATCTCAAATCTCTCGCCATACAGATAATGCCTCCATATTTTCAAAGCAAACACAACTGCTGCCAATTCCAAATCATGAGTGGGGTAATTCTCCTCCGCTGGCTTCAATTGCCTGGACGCATAAGCTATCACTTTGCCATGTTGCATAAGCACTGCTCCAAGTCCTCTTCTTGAAGCATCAGTATACAACACAAAACCACCACTCCCAGCCTGTAATGTTAATATAGGTGCTGTTGTAAGTCTCTTCTTCAATTCCATAAAACTTTTCTGACATTCACCAGACCACACAAAAGGCACACCTTTTCGGTCAACTTAGTCATAGGTGCTGCAATCTTAGAAAAGTCTTGAATAAAGCGCCTATAATAACCTACTAATCCCAAAAAACTTCTAATCTCAGTTATTATCTTAGGCACTTCCATCTCATCACTGCTTCCACTTTACTTGGGTCCACTGCTACTCCTCTAGCTGAGATGACATGGCCCAGAAATTGAATTTCTTTCAACCAAAATTCACACTTATGAATTGGCAAACAACTGATTATCCCTTAACAACTGCAAGGTAAACCTCAAATGAGATGCATGCTCCTCTTCAGATGCTGAATAAATTAGAATATCATCAATAAAGACCATAATAAATTGGTCTAAATATGGATGAAAAATTCTATTCATCAGATCCATAAAACCTGCAAGAGCATGGTTAACCCAAATGGCATAACCACAAACTCATAGTGACCATATCTGGTTCTGAATGCTGTCTTATCTATATCCTCCTCTTTAATTCTCAACTGATGGTACCCGGACCTCAAATCAATTTTAGAAAACACATTTGCTGATTGCAACTGATCAAACAGGTCATCTATTCTCGGTAACGGGTACTTATTTTTAATGGTCACATCATTCAACTTTCTATAATCAATACACATACGAAAACTCCCATCTTTCTTTTTCACAAATAATACCGGCGCTCCCCACGGGGAATGACTCGGTCTAATAAACCCTTTCTGTAACAGCTCTTCTAATTGCTTTTTCAATTCTTTAAGTTCTACTGGTGCCATCCGATATGGAGCTTTAGAAATCGGCATGGTACCTGGCAGCAACTCAATGGTAAAGTCTACTTCTCTATGTGGAGCTAAACCAGGCAAATCTTCAGGAAAGACATCAGCAAATTCCCTAACCACGGGAACTGCTTCCACTGACTGACTAGCTTCTACCAGACTTACCGAGGCTAAATAAGCCACACACCCAGCATTTATCAACTTTCTAACTCTAATTGCAGAAATTAGAAACTTCGAGGTATAAAAAGGCATACCTTGATATTCAAATACTGCACCATTAGGATGACAAAACCTGATCCTTTTCTTTCTGCAATCTAGCATTGCTCCATAAATCTCAAGCCAATCCATACCAAAATAATATCATAATCTGTCAACTGCAGGGCATACAACCGACCCGGCATCTGGTTCCCTTCAATCATAACAGGAGCTTCATCTATATAGCTTGAAGTGGGCAGGAACTCACCCGAGGGAACTTCCACTACTAACTCACAAGACTTTTCCTCTAAAGGATGAGTCATACAATCCAGAAATTCTTCGGAAATGAAAGAATGAGAGGCACCCGAATCAAATAAAACTCTTGTTGAATAGTCATAAAGAGGTAAAGTACCTTCTATCATATTCGATGCCTCCGCCTGGGCTCGGGTGATAGCCATAACCTGTCTCTTCCTCGCTGCTGCGGTGCTCCTTTGCCACGACCTGCCTGTGGCTGCTGAAACTGTTGAGGCTGCTGCTGCTGCTGCACACCTCTTCCATACCCATACTCTTTTGGATAGGGGCATTGTGTATCAAATGCCCCGGCTGATTACAATTATAACATCTATACCCTGGTGGAGTAATGGGTTGCCTGGCAGTACTCTGCTGCGACTCCTCCACCTCTGGCCTACCACGACCTTGCTGAAATTGCTGACGACCTCCCCATACTCTTCCTTTACCTTTAAATGCTTGCTTCAATTTCTGACCATTTACCAAAGCCTGATGAAGAAGGTCCTGCTGGTGCTTTACCCTTACTCGCACCTACTGACTGCTGCGGTAGCCAAAAACTACCTGAGCCTGACTCACCCACCTGACGAGTCCGAATAGACCTTCCAATGTAGCTGCCCTCTAAGCTGCTTCTTCCACTGTCTTACACATGAGAGGTACTATTGCATCCTGCAACTCCACTCTCAAACCTCTAATAAAATACTCAACCATCATATTATTATCTGATACTACATAAGGTGCATAACGGCTAAGTGCCATAAACCTCATCTGGTACTCTAAAACTGAAGAGTTACCTTGCTGGAGTGTCCGAAACTGCTCTCTCTTTACTTGCTGCACTTGAAACGAAAATAATGTATCGTTAAATACATCAAGAAATTCCGACCAAGTAATAGCCTCTTCTGTCTGCCTGCAAAGGTGGTCTGCATCTTTAATCGCCACCATTCTAATGCAAAACCTCGCAGCAGATAGGCAGCTAGCACGACTTTATCTGCTGCCAGACATCTCATGGTCGCAAAGATTCTTTCAATCTCATGAACCCAGTGCTCCGCTGTATCTGGATTCGGCCCTCCTGAGTAAGTAGGCGGCTGCAATCTCAGAAATTTCTCAACTTGCATCACTGGTTCCTTTGCTATTAACACTGGTGGTGGTGGTGGCACAGGTGCTACAAAAGACACCTCCACTCTTGGCGGAACTGGAGCAATAGGTACAACTTCTCCATCCCCAGGTGGCACTGCAACCGGTGGTACCGGCGCTTGCTGATCCATTCTTGCTCGAATATCAGTGAGGCTTTCCCAGATTCTCTAATCATATGCTGGTGCTCTCCTCTAGATCATCTCTCCACCACCCCAATCTCTTCTATCAGCCATTCCAGAAATTTCTACATAAACTAAAACACCAAGCAAAAATAAAAACAACAAATTATCAGAAACCAGGGCCCCTACCAGTAGTGCACAAAGACCGAAATAAGGCTATGTATCTTTCTAGTTCCCTTATATTAACACGGATCTTGCTCTGATACCAACTGTGGCGGAACGCCTCGGCCAAGCCCGTTAAACCGATAACGTACTTGATCCGAGTCCGCCTCCCGCGAACGGGCCGAAGCCTCAAAAGGGATACCAAACCACTGTCCTGTAAACACAAAGGAACACACCATTTCATATATATATTTCACAAGTTTACATAGCCATATTTCCATAAGAACTGAAAGAAAGTACAAGAGCCTGGGGCATACCCCGAGGTACAACTGAAACAAGTAAACTAACTAGCTACACTACACTGCTGGAGCTGCTACTACACAGCTGGAGGTACTGACCCTGCACCGCTACGACGCGGCTCTGAACTGGACGACGGTCAAGAAACATCCTCTTCGCTCTCACCTGTGGGGGTAGGGGTGAGCCTCGCTAGTCACTGGCTCAGTAGGGAACTCCCCCAACACCGAGCAAAACCAAAACACAGGTACGAAAGCAGTAAACAGTACCAACAATTTATATAACAGCTAAGCAGGATATGAAAGCTGTAAAAGTACTCACCGTCTGCCGACTACGAAAGACAACTGTAATAATTAAACGGCAAACCAGTACAAGCGTACGAGCTACAGTAGAGACCGCCAAACACGAGTCACGTGAACTGGTTCGCGACACCAGAGACTGACTCGGACAAACTAACACAGGTCTACCTCTCAGTCTCGCAGCCACGGACGAAAGGTCCAGCTGCCGCTCCATGTGAAAAAGTCAAGCAACTGTGGAGACCAATTAAACACCACCACATGCGGACCACACGGTCGCAGGCCCATGCCTGACACCTCCAGAGACCCTGGCCTGGGCTCGCTAGAGTGAGGCATTGGAAAAGGACTAGCTGGGGACCAGTGTCGACTACTGGTGTCCGTACCCCCAACTACGAGCGCGCTACAAGTGACTAAAGACAAACACAAATGTCACTGTCCCACTGTCGTCTTTCCCTCAGCCGGAAGTACAACTCAAGCAAAGGAGTGAGGGTGTCCAGGTCAGACAACACAGACCTCGACGGTACAACACAAGTATCGGGACAAAGCCTCGAGCTAACAGCCTGGCTCACAAAGAACCTGGGGCACCCAACTAGAGAGGTAACCACGGTAGGCGTCGTACTACTTGCCACGTACACAAAACCACGTGCACGTCACACACAAACCTCATGGAACATCGCGTAAACCTCAGGTAACAACGGTCCACTACACGTGAACCCAACTGGACTCGCGTGAACAACACGCAACCTCGAAAGTGAGTAACTAACTGCGCACCCCGTATGCTAAAATAGAAACCATGTGCACTCAGTGCACCACAGGTGCCAACGCACCATTCATTATCAATAAATACCATAAACAATCATTTCTGCTTATACACAAGTTAGCGGCCACATCGACTGCCACTTACAGGAAATAAACGACAATGGATCTGGTCGTCTGTATCCCGACTGATGAGCTTGGCGACAAACGATGTTGACGTCAAGATCTTCAGCCTCTATTCTTGCAGAAACCCTAAACCGATCCTACATACATTCTGATCCCAAAGCCACCGAGAAAACGTAAGGAAATAATTCCTTTAGCATCCACACATTATAATTAAGCTATAATAACATGTTTTACTACTCAAATTCATCAAACCACCCATTGTCCCCGCATGGTGAAACTTAATCCGAAAATGCACTAAACATGCTGATTCATGTGGTTAAATCATGTTTTAATGATCCTAAGGAATTACGGGGTTCGTTCCCTACCTCTGAACACGCTTAAAAACACCTAAAGATCCCCGGTTCACGCCGAACCCTTTGCGAGCTCCGACGGAAATTACACCATGCCACGACGTTTCCTCGTCCGATTCGACAATGCCACGCGTTCCACAATCTCCCAATTATCCTTTTACATCTCTTAGAAGCATTAGGAAGCAAGAGACAGTAAATCCAGACAAGGGAGAAAGAGAACAGGGTGGAAAACCTGCCCTCGGGCGACCCTATAACCTGCAGATTGCACAGGTTGGCGTCAATCCCTCTGCTGTTTAAGGCAACCGCCACCATAAACGTCCATATCTCCTGCCGCCAAGATCATGAAATCAATGGCAACTTACCTGGACGCCAACAAGTCAACGACCACCCCTGGCCGCCAACTCCTTCTCAACTGCAGCAGGTCCTATTTCATTTCAGGACCTAACCTGCACCACACCTGCACACACCACGCGACTACACCACACTGGCCTCACAACGGCCACCACAACCATTGCACACATGATCCAAAAGGATCCGAAAAGCACACGACGTTACACAGAATATGCATCCAAGAAGCTGAGAAGCTCGTGTCCGGACGTGGCGTCTACGGCTGGTCGATACGTGGCAGTGGAAAGTTATCTTTAGGCATAGCCTTGTTGAGATCCTTGTAATCCACGCACACACGCCATTTACCGTTGGCTTTGCGTACGAGGACTACATTGGAAATCCATCTTGGGCATTGGGCTTCCCGTAGGAGCCCAGAAGTTCGGCTTTTGACAACATGATCTTGGATCACGGTCTGCCGTTCATGGTTGACGGGTCACCTTCTTTGTTGAACTGGAGGTACCTTTGGGTCCAGGCGAAGGCGATGCACCATCACCTCAGGTGAAATGTCGGGCAACTCTTCATCTGACCAAGCGAACACGTCTAAGTTGGCTAGCATGAAGACCTTATAGCATTGTTGTTCGTCTTTCAGCAGTAGTGCACCAACATAGAGGACGTGTTCGGGTCGTCGTCCACTCGAACAGGAAGTAGGTCTTCGATAGGCGTGCCTCTGCTGGTGGAAGGCTGATCGGTGGGTGGGACAGTAATTGCTGGTGCCGCCTGTTTGTCTCTCAAAGAGAGACCATAGCACCGCCGGGACTCGCGCTGACTCCTACAAGATCTTTGTCCGAGAAGGTTATAGCCTCCTCGGACTGTGCGCGGGAAGGATTAGGGGGATAGGGGCCTGGGTGAGGCACTGGGGGCCTGTCCACGATGTGCACCCGCCGAGCATAGCCGCGTCGGCTTTGATTGCTTTCTCCACCTGCGCCGAAGCCGCTTGCGATCACGTTGATCTCTTGCCCATTGGGCTCGTTATTGATGGGCTGCTCAGGAGTCCGCTCTCAGTGCCTTTGGCGGTCTTCATTGCGGCGCGCATACCGCCCAAGGTAGCCGCGTTTAATCAAGGACTCGATCTTGTCCTTGAGCTGGCGGCACTCGGAGGTGTCGTGGCCGTGGTCGTGGTGGAAGCGACAGTACTTGTCCTGATTGCGCCTGCGGGGATCAGAGCGCATCCTTGACGGCCACCGAACATACGGTTCATCCCGGATTTCAGCCAGGATCTGCTCGGGGGCGACCATGAGGGGAGTGTAGTCGGTGAAGGGGTGTGGTCGACGCGGCGAATCTCCGTTGCGCCGGCCTTTCTTCCTATCACGGTCAGAACCGTTGTCGGAAGGTCTCTTCTTATCCGATGAATCACCCTGCTCTGCTCGGCCGACTGCTAGGCTCTCCTCGCACGCGGCGTGGCACTGTGTAGTAGAGAGAAGCTCGGCAAGGGTGGATGGTTATTGTACCCCCAACGTCCTTTCACTACAAGAAAAAGCGCTTATAGAGACCGATATAGAGACCGAAAATTTTAGTCACTATTCGGTCACAAAATAGTGACCGAATTGTGAATGAAATTAATCAGTCGCTAAATAAATGTTTTAGAGACCGATTTAAAATCGGTCACTATTCGGTCCCTATTTTGGGACCGAATAGTGACCGAAAATTTTGGTCT